>CM038676.1:321699740-322899740 GCA_021605205.1 Aegilops longissima
CTCAAGTATCTTCGTGGTTTCTAATTCTTTCCGCGATTCGTTCTCTTCTCTTCGTTCATTTTCATTCCTAACGGTGGTTCGTTCAAGATTTCTTTTCTGTTGTTATCGTATCAATTCGTTCGTTTCTTTTCAATTCTACCGGTGGTTCATGAAGACTTTCTCAAGTTTTGCGCCATATTTCCCTTAATTCTTTTTCAAGAAGAATAAGTAGTATGTAAAGTCCATTGCTTGTCATCAATTTAATTTGATGAAGGATAAGCATACAATAAATCTTATTCTTATTTCATCCAAGTGAGTAATCCCTTCCTTCGGAGTTTGTTCTTGATGAATAAATTCTAGTTCCAAGTGTTTTAATCTTTTCTTTTCCGTAGTTCAAATCTACTCGGCCATCTCGTCGGAACCTCCGTCTAAATCAACGCAAGGCTCATCTTATTTTTTTCTTCCTTCGTTCTATCTCATCATCCTTTTGTCACCGGAGTTCTTCACGGTGGATTGTCATGATTTAATTCATTTCTTCAAGAGTTCATCAAGATTTTGTTGGCGGAGTTCAAGTATCTTTTCTTCTCGCGTCTCGAAGTGTAATTAATTCTCCGTATTCTTTAGAATTGGAGTTTTGCATTTCTTTGTTCTTCTCAGATATTCAAATCCACTCAATCCTTCCTTCTAAGTTCTTTTCATTCAAATTCTTTCAATTCTTCCGGAGGCATTGCGTTGTTTATCTCGTCTAGTGTCATTCCATCTCTGAAGTTCATATTCTCTTCTTTCCATGTTCAGCCGGAGTGCTGCCTAAATCCTTTTAGTCCTATTCGTTTCTTTTCTCATTCTAACCACTCCGGTTAGAACGAGAGGTTTCATAGTCTATCTGATTCCGTGAGCTTTCGATTCTCGTCATTCTCGTCGTTCCTCTCTTCTTCTCGAGTGCTCTCGATTCTTTGCTTCTTCTCTTGAGTTTTTGTTTCACCTCATCCCTTTTTCCCTTCCGTCTCGGTCCTAAGATCTCGGACGAGATCTCTTGTTAGTGGAGGAGTGTTGTAACGCCTCGATTCGGCGCGCGGGTGTCCGCGATTATTATTCGTCGTTGCCATGTCATGTGCTTGCGTGTCTCTCTTTGCCATGTCATCATCTGCATTTCATATCATGTCATCATGTGCATTTCATTTCGTGATACGTGTTCGTCTCATGCATCCGAGCATTTTCCCGTTGTCCGCTTTTGCAATCCGCACTCCTATGTCTCCCGGCGCCTTTTACCTCTTTTTCGTGTGCAGGTGTTGAACGGTCTCGAATGGACCGAGGTTTGTCAAGCTGCCTTGGTATAGCACCGTAGACTGCCTGTCAAGTTTCGGATCATTTGGAGGTCATTTGATACTCCAACGGTTAACCGGGTAACCGCAAAAGCCTCTCTTGTATTGCAGCCCAACACCCCTTCCAAAGTGGCCCAAAACCCACCAAACTCCCCTCCATGCTCTCGGTCGTTCGATCACGATCGCGTGGCCGAAAACCGCACCTCATTTGGACTCTCCTAGCTCCCTCTACCTATATACACCCTCCCCAAATTCATGGATCAATTTCCCCAAACCCTAAAATCGCCCTCGCCGCCATCGGACGTTGCTCTGCGACGGCCGGACATGTCCGCCGCCACGCCCAGCCAACCCCACTCCGCCACGTGTCCCGCTGCCTCTCTCTCTCTCTCTGCCGCCCTTGAGCCCATCAGGGGTCACATGAGCCACAAGGCCTGGCCAGCCGGCGCCGCGCCTCCGCCGAGGGAGCTCGCGCCTCGCCCATGGCTGCCCGCCTCCGCCGCCGCCCGCCACGACGCTGCCGTGTCCGCTCGCCCATGCCGCCGCCTCCTCGCCGCGCTCCGGCGCCTTCGCCGGCGCCTCGCCACCCCACGGCCGACCTCGCCGGCGCCGCCCTGCTCCGCCCGACTAATCGCCTCCCGCAAGCAACCGCCGCCTGACGGCGCTTTACCGGTGGCGCGCCCGCCGCCCCTATCTCGGGCCAGATCCGCCAGAGAGGGCCGGATCCGTCCAACTCCGGCGAGCCCCGATCCGGCCTGCCTCGGTAACCGTGCACGGTGGTTGACTTCTTTCCCCTCCCCAAAATTCCACTAAGTCCTCGAAATTATTGCATTTTTGTTGCATTTTCATCATGCCATAACTCTCTGCATATAGCTCCGTTTTGCGCGTGTAATATGTCAAAATGTTCGTCTCGATGAGTAGATCATTTCATCACATTGCATCATTTTCATTTGAGCTCATCTTGATGCCCGAAATGCTGTTAGAAGAGGGCTATGTGATGTTAGTTTCAGATTCTTATCAGAACATGCACTTTTGTCATTTTTGCCATGATTGATGTGTGCATCCTATGGACTTGAGTCCTACATGTGTTTTGTAATATGCCATGCCATCTTTACAGGGGTGTATGCCATGTATTTTGTGATCTCTGTGGTGACTAGCACAAGCATGCAAACTAGGCATCATAATGTTGCTGATTTCAGCCTTGTTCTGCTGATATTTGTATGCTATGTTAACTTGATGCTACCGAGAGATCCATGCTTATTTTGAGATACTTCAGTAAGGATGTTTTGATATAAATGTCTTGCTCTATCCATCCATGCCCTTGTTTGCAATTATGGAGTACCCTAGCTTGAGTCAATCGAGCTCTACTTTTGCTATAAAATGTTTCCTGGCAGGTTGTTTACACGTTATTCAATTTTTCCAAGGGTGTTGTAGTTGATCCATGCACCCTATGATGTTGTTCTTGCCATGTATAGCCTCTATGCCATGTCTTCTTACTGTTGGTTGCCTTTCCATGCCATGTATTGCTCTGTGGTGAGTGGTTCAAGCTCACCAACATGCCTACTTATTGTTGTTCCTGCCATGTATGAATCTGTAATATAACTTGCCATGTTTACATGGGTGCCATCATATCTTCTGGTCCTTTTTGGCTCATGGTCAGTAAGGGACTTTTGTTCTATGCTTTGAGTAGATTCATGCCATGCCTTTGTTTGCCATGTTAAGTTCCTGTAACATGTTGTTTGATAGCTCTAAACATTGCAACTTTGATGTTATTTTCGCTAAAGTCTAAATGTTATTATTTGCAATCTTGCCATGTGTTTTGAGCATGTTCTAGTGATTTCGGAGATAGTCCAGTGTTCATGTTTTGTCATGCTTTACCTGTACATCATGCCCATGCCTTTTGTTTTCTTGTTGAGGTCCTTGTAACATCCCAAAATTCTAAATTTTGGAATGTTATATTTAATAAATAACTATGGTTGTTGTCTTATTGTTTGACTGATTGATTGAATGGAATTGAGTGGAAATTGAAAATTTTGAAAGTTGAATGAGAGGAATGAAATGACTTTCCCAAACTTTCCATTTTGCCTTTTGGATCCCAATTGAACTCAAGTTCATTGCAACACCAAAACCTAGAGTGAAGATGACATGACTTCTTCCATGTTGAAATGAAAAGGGTTTTGGGAAATTTGAATTTCATTTGGGGATATTTCAAATTCAAAACTTTATGCAACTCAATGATTTTCATGAGAGAAGATAAAATGACTTCTTCAATTATATGAAATATGAGTTGAAGTTAAAAGAACCAAATTGAAAGTCATTGGAAGGTATTTTGAAACCCCTTTCAAATTTGGTATTATTTGGACTTTATTCAAATTATTTTCCTCCTAAAACAAATAAATGGAAATAGGGTAAAATGATTCCCTTCAATGAAAAATTAGGAGAAAATAAATTTGAAGTCATTTTGGTATTTTTAAAATGATTTTATTGGATTTTATTAGGGCAGAAACACTCTTTATTTTATTTAATTTTGTGTATTTTATTTGAACTTGAAAAATAGTTCATGTTGTAGAAAATCTTTTTCTCGATCATTTTGGTATATATATACCCTATATAAAATATTTATAAATAGGATTTTATTTTTGTTTTTGTTTTATTTTAAAAAATAAAAAACCCCCTCAGCGCCAGCCAGAACCCCTGCCCAGCCAATGGCTGAACCCCATCGCTGTGCCCACGCGCCCAGCCCACTGGCCGCCAATGAGCCGCCCAGCCTCCCTCTCTCCTCTCCCTCGCCAAGGCGCCCAGATCGGTCGACCGCTCCCTCCTCACCCCTCTCTCTCTCACTGACCCGCGGGGCCCGCACCCATCCCCTACCCCTCGCCCACGCCACGCCGACCTCGCCGGAGATCGCCGGATCCCGAAGGATCCGGGATCCCCGATCGCCCCCGATCCCCCGATCTCCGTCGACCCCCTGGCTATAAAAGCCGCCCTCCCCGCACCCGTTCCCCCTCGCCTCACAGACCTCCTCTCCCTCCCGCTCATGCTCGCTGGAGTCAAGCCAGACCACGCCATTGTCGCCGCCGTCGACGCCTGGTCCCCCGACCAACCCCGACCCCACGAACCCTCCTGCCTTCCTCAGACCAAGACGGCGACTCATGGAGCTCCCCGACCTTCAAGCTCCTGACGACTTCCGCCGCCATGCGCCGTGGAGTCCGTAAGCCACCGGAACCATCCCCCCGTCCGATCCTAGATCTAGGGCTAGGATTAGAACCTCAAGGGGTAGGTTTTATTCATAAAACCGCCGGTCCACTCGGCTTATTTTTAGTTTAGGTTTATTTTTATTAGGGCGGTTCGTTTTAGTTAAACCTAGGGCCCGTTTAGACTAAGTTCTGTGAGAGGGTACAAAGATAGGCCCATTAGGCCTTTTTCTTTTATTTTGATTTTTCTGTTTTAGCAGAATAGTTTTGCATTTTCAAAAATTCATATCTTTTATTCTGTTTAATATTTTGAGTGATTCTTTTTTCTTGGATTGCAAATTTTATGTAGTTTCTGTAGAATATATATTTAGCTATGTTAAAAATAATTAAAATTGCTTTATTTTAGTTTTGGACAGAATAGTAAATCTGCTATAACTTTAGTTAGAAAAATTATTTTGCATGATTCTTTTGTCACCACTTTATTTTAACATTGCAAAACCCTAGAAATTAATTTTGGTATTTTAGGATTAATAAATAATTAGTTTTAGACAGAATCCTATTAAACCTAATTAATTAACTAGTTCTGTTTTCCTAATTAATTAATTAGTAAATTAATTTATTTTCAACTTGTGATTAGTTATTCTAGGTTAGTTTCTGTCATTCTAGTAGATGAACTTTTATTTATAATTAATAAAAGTTTTAAATTATTTTCTCAATAGAAATTGGATTAGGCCTAAAATGAGTTTTATAATAGCTTTTTAATTAATTCCTTTTTGCTCCTAGTTGCTTAGTGAAACCTTTTCTGTTAAGTTAACCTAAAATCATGATTAGGTTATGTTAAGAAAAATTTTGTTATATAAAACTACTATTTTGTTACTGTTTGAAGTAGGGAAAACTTTGAGTGGCCTTTCTTTGAGTTTTTCTTTTGGATTTGGTTTTGGTTGTTTTGTTGTGTTATGTTACCTTTGTTATGTTGTGTTATGTGATCCTATTGCTATGTGTTTATTACAGTTATTGTTTGCCTCGGTAGAATTTCCGGAGTGCGAAGATTACTACTCTGAAACCCTAGTTTTTTTCAAGATCGTCAACTGTGCAAGTTCACTTTGACCATGCTTTTCTTACCTATGTTTTATTGCATGTAGTGGCACCTTTGCAACCACCCCTCAAGAGTGTTATTGAAATTCTTGTAGTTGAGTAGTATGCATGAGGTAGGAACCCATCACCCTGTTACCAAGCCCGGATGTTATTTCTTTTAATGCTACGCTATAGTAGACGGGTTTGGTATGAGTGCACGGAGTGGTGTGAGAATGGAGGATTCTCGTCAATGACAACAACTCCATCTTGAATCTGCAAGGACTGCTTCTTCAAGACCTCAAGACTTCAAGACTCGAGACAGATTTCAATACACACTCATTGGGTGAAGGGCGGTTGACGGGCAGCCCGGAGAAACCGGTGGTTGGCGGGATGCATGGAGAAGCGCCATGACATCTTGCGGAAAGCTTCACCCAGACTCAAAGAGACGGAAGAATACTTCATGCCCGGAAGCTTACCGTGCAACCGCAAGTCATTATGGGCTCTCGCTTGGTTGACCTTAGTTGTGACTCTGGCTGGGACGGTACTAGCAGATGTAGAACTACGGTAGGATGGGTTGAGTACCGGAAGTGGTCGAGGAACTCTTTGGAAGACCATGTTTGGTCATCTTGTTCTCAAACACCCGAAGTGCGAGAACGTAACGAGAGGGATCGAATCTTGTGGGTAAAGTGTACAAACCTCTGCAGAGGGTTATAACCTAATCGATTAGCCGTGTCCCCGATTCACGGACAATTTGAGCCTCTGGACTTGGATCTATCTCGGAACTCTCAACACCGGATTGATAAATTAATTGTGGGCAACATATGATGATTTTGGGCTATGAGACATCGGTTGGCGGAACCATGTCATGATAGAAAACTCCATAGTACAGACTTCATTTATTCCTTTGGTGTAGGTAAAATAAAACCAGCTTTTATGCAAACAAAATTCAGAATCTGAGCCATAAAGCCATATTGCATATAGTATAGTTTTATCATCTGTTTTCTCATATTGTGATCTTGCGGTACATTCAATGTCTTGACCTACACGGCTGCAACGTATCATGTTGCGATATTTCTCGACAGTAAGAGTTACGATACAGGTTACGGTCTACACTCAACCCGCCGATGGCGTTGATGGGACTCCACACCCATTTGATTGTTTCGCTGGGTATTATGAGGTATATATCATTTTACGTTATTTATGCATGTGATTGCACTTTGATATATACATTGATGTCTTGTGTGTGCCAAAGATCTTGATCGAGGATGGCACAGATACGTAGGCTTGACCGTCTCGAGGTCGGGTCGCTCTGAGATGGTATCGAGCACATGTTGATCAGAGGACGTGACCCTAGAAATCGGAAAGCCCTAGGACAGGATATCTCAAAAAACTCTATTTACAAAGAGACTCTTACTTCTCATCTCTTCTGACACTCTCACCTCAAATAGTTAAAATATACCCTTTGATCACCCGGAGGATCAACTGAAGACGCTCCAAGAAGGATTTGATATCGGAGAACTGATGACCCCTTTTGAGTAAAGAGGATTTCTCCATTAGAATCTACAACAGTTGAAGACTCCGAAGACTTGGAAAGATCTGAAGAATTATTAGACCTTTAGAAGACCAAACCCCTGTTATACACTTACGTTAGATACGATGATTTGTGAGCTGTCGTTTGTTTGATGTTTTTCCGACAGCCCAAAATAAAACTTGTTTCTTCAAACTATTGGTTGTATTGTGTGTATATCCCTCCCCACCTCTCTCATCTCACCCTAAAACCCTTGAACCCCATAGATGATGAATGAAGTTGGACTGATATTCTCTGGACCGAAGACTCAGCCCAAGCGAGCTATGGATGCGAGAACATGGAAAATCACTTGGAGCAATTTGGTTTCAAGGAAGTATGAGGTTCAATATGCTCTTCAAGATTTTACGAAAGTGCTGCAACCTGGTGGAAAATGCATCAAGCCATACTGAGGATTTAATGGAGCAAGAACTTGGGAGGAATTCAAGAAGACCACGATGAGGTCACGCCTCATCCGGAAGCACTATGATAACCGGAGAAGAAACCTTGTGCTCGCAAGATTTGCGGAGAAATAGGACACACCAGGAGGAACACAAGGATGAATGCCCTCATTGTGAGGAGAAACACCCACTAAGGAATGCCCAACTAGCTGTGTGACTTGCTTCCTATGTGAAGGAACCACCCACTACCCGGTAAAGGTCACATTTACTCCATGATGCAACGAACTATCCCGAAGCAGGAAGATGGAATGAAAGAAGCCCTCAAGGAAGATCTAGAAGAAACAGTAACGACTGAAAGTGTTGAAAACCTGGATGGAGAAGGTCTCAACAGATTTTACTCCAATGCCTACTATTCATGTGGAGAAGAAGGACAATTTTCACAGTATTGTACCAAGGAAAGAAAAGAGTATCCGGATACTTCCGACGGAAGCAATAGAGTTTGATCCACAGGGAATAGAAGGATTGATCAGAACAAGGAAACCCAGGAAGAGAAAACAAAGACACCCTCGAACAACCCAATTTTCGCAAATAGGGACAAGAGTCATATTACCTGTTTTGAATGTAAGGACGTCGGGCATTATGCCAATCATTGTCCCGAAAGGAAGCAAGGAACTCAAGGAGCAGGCACCATCTCCAAGAAGCCCAAAGACTTATCGAAAGTCATTTGTTTTCGTTGCAAGGAAGCAGGACATTATGCTACTAAATGTTCCGACAAGACGGAAGCTGGAGCTGAGTAGTTGGAATTTTGATTATGGATAATAAGAGTAGTAGAAAGCAATTTCATTTTCATGAGCTCAATGAGCTGAGTTATGTAATAGATTACTCAGAGATTGTAATAGTTCATGACTCAATAAAGTTGTAATGTCACATGCTGAAAAGCTTTAAGGAGTTGCCATATTTTATCTTGGAAATTAATATTCTTGATGAACATGGAAGAAGGTGAGTCGTGATGCATAAACAGGAAATTGGAAATTGAGTTTGAAGTTCTGTTTGGATGATATGAATGTATGCCCCAGGAGATAAGTACCTTAATTATGAGCATCATTTCTGTTTCACAACTACAGATGATGACCCTTTACGAGTCTTTCCTTAAAGGTCCAGAAACCATCATGACCCTGACAAGTGATCATGATTACCCGAAGATCCTGAAGGACATGATGAAGCATATTCACCTTGAAGGAGATGCAGTCTACAAAGGCTACCCCTTCATGCAAAAGGGAGTGGAACTTTGGTATGTGGAGGTACACCTCCACCGTTTGAAAGGAGTTTGCCCAAAGAGGATGGGGCATTACTTTTTCATCTCACGTGTGCCACAAGCAACTTTCTTCGACGCTGTTCGTGAAGCAGCCATGGAAGCCATCGCCGGATCGAGAATACTTGAAGCAAGACTCCGTTATACTCAGAATACCTAAGCGAAGTGCATGCAGAGATGATGAAGGAGAAGCTCAAGACCACCATGATGAAAAAGAAGATTGAAGATTTCAAGGCTCATGTCGCACACTTCCAGTGGGACTGAAGAATCCTCGAGGAGGATAAATGAATAAAGTTGGAAGTAATGCCTGGCCATACCAAATCATGTGGGTGGCAGCATTTGTAACAAAGTATTTTTTGGAATTTGAATTTACGAAAATGGTTAAGGATGTAATGAAAGATTGATATGAAAATAATGAGATTTTATGGATAAACTTGTGCATTCTTTTGGTCATAGTACTCTGTAAAGCCACAAGATCAATGAAGAAAGAAATGTGTTATTCATGACGGTCCATAGAAGGAGGCTGAACAAAATAAGTTGGAGTTTTGTTTTGATATGATGGTATGAAGAAACAGTACTCTGGATTCAAAGGAGGTGTAACAAGAGAGAGTTACTCAAGGATGATTTAAAGCTGCACTAGTGCTGAAGTGGGCCATAACCCACGTGCCCAGGATTTTGAGAAGGAACAGTTGTAACTGGATAAAGGAATACACTTGGAAGAAGCAGTGATCAAATCAGCATACGCCCGTAGGAGGTTACATAAAAACCTAAGAGTGGTGAAGTAACGATAGATGTTTTGTTTGGCTTGCGAAACCATGGATTTACTCGAAACCAGTTCGGGAACAAGAGAAATTTCTGTAATCTTGGTGAGAATGCCCAAGTGTTAGAATATGTGATTCGATATTTACGTATGTGGTAATGGTTCAAGTGCGGATGGATTGGCCCCATACGGAGACTTCTATCATGAACTATCATATGTTGATGGAAAATCGAGAGCCTTGAAAACTTAGAAGAGTGTCGACGCGATAAGCCATAAAACCATAAAATGGTAGGACGATGGAACCCCATTACAGCAACCGTTGCCAAACGAGGTTATCTTGTGAGGTTCAACCTGCACCCGTTTTCGCAGGAGAAAACCATAAATTGTAGACCACCATGAGTGTTTCGATAGTTGTTTAGAATGGACACAGACCTATCAGCTAAGAAGATCCAGTCCCGGACAAATTTCAACTTTGACGAACCGACCCAAGCTTTTGAGGAAAACTCTATGCTTCGACGGAAGAGCTTTAATGAAGGAGCTATTGTAAGATATGTGAAGAGACATACATTGTCAGCCCTCCGGAGGAAATATCTGAGTTTATTGGAACCATGACCTTGTTTTTAAGTGTGGTAGCACCCCGACCTTTTCGACCAAGACATTTGCTAGAAGACCCCAACCCTAACCTTTTCTTGTTAGTTTCTTGAATCTCGAGGACGAGATTCATTTTAAGTGTAGGTTTGTAACATCCCAAAATTCTAAATTTTGGAATGTTATATTAAATAAATAACTATGGTTGTTGTCGATTGTTTGGTGATTGATTGAATGGAATTGAGTGGAAATTGAAAATTTTGAAAGTTGAATGAGAGGGAATGAAATGACTTTCCCAAACTTTCCATTTTGCCTTTTGGATCCCAATTGAACTCAAGTTCATTGCAACACCAAAACCTAGAGTGAAGATGACATGACTTCTTCCATGTTGAAATGAAAAGGGTTTTGGGAAATTTGAATTTCATTTGGGGATATTTCAAATTCAAAACTTTATGCAACTCAATGATTTTCATGAGAGAAGATAAAATGACTTCTTCAATTATATGAAATATGAGTTGGAAGTTAAAAGAACCAAATTGAAAGTCATTGGAAGGTATTTTGAAACCCCTTTCAAATTTGGTATTATTTGGACTTTATTCAAATTATTTTCCTCCTAAAACAAATAAATGGAAATAGGGTAAAATGATTCCTTCAATGAAAAATTAGGAGAAAATAAATTTGAAGTCATTTTGGTATTTTTAAAAATGATTTTATTGGATTTTATTAGGGCGAAACATTCTTTATTTTATTTGAATTTTTGTGTATTTTATTTGAACTTGAAAAATAGTTCATGTTGTAGAAAATCTTTTTTCGATCATTTTGGTATATATATACCCTATATAAAATATTTATAAATAGGATTTTATTTTTGTTTTTGTTTTATTTTAAAAAATAAAAAACCCCCTCAGCGCCCAGCCAGAACCCCCAGCCCACCAGCCTTGAACCCCACTGGCCAGGCCCACTGGCGCGTGAGCCGTGAGCCTCCCCCTCTCCTCCCCTCGCCCTGAAGGCGCCCGCATCGGTCGACCGCTCCTCCTCACCCATCTCTCTCTCTCACTGACCTGGGCCCGCACCCATCCCTACCTCGCCACGCCACGCCGACTCGCTGAGATCGCGGATCCCGAAGGATCCGGATCCCGATCGCCCCGATCCCCCGATCTCCGTCGACCCCGGCTATAAAAGCCGCCTCCCGCACCCGTTCCCCCTCGCCCCTCGCCAGACCTCCTCTCCCTCCCGCTCGTGCTCGCTGGAGCCAAGCCCCCCACCGCCGCCATTGTCGCCGCCGACGCCCTGGTCCCCCGACCAACCCCGACCCCACCGAACCCTCCCGGCCTTCCTCAGACCAAGACGGCGACTCGCTGAGCTCCCGACGCTTCAAGCTCCTGACGATTTCCGCCGCGCCGCCGCCGCCGCATGAGTCCGTAAGCCACCGAACCATCCCCGTCCGATCCTAGATCTAGGGCTAGGATTAGAACCCCAAGGGGTAGGTTTTATTCATAAAACCGCCGGTCCACTCGGCTTATTTTTAGTTTAGGTTTATTTTATTAGGCCCGGTTCGTTTTAGTTAAACCTAGGGCCCGTTTAGACTAAGTTACTGTGAGAGACACAAGATAGGCCCATTAGGCCTTTTTCTTTTATTTTGATTTTTCTGTTTTAGCAGAATAGTTTCATTTTCAAAATTCATATCTTTTATTCTGTTTAATATTTTTGAGTGATTCTTTTTTCTTGGATTGCAAATTTTATGTAGTTTCTGTAGAATATATATTTAGCTATGTTAAAAATAATTAAAATTGCTTTATTTTAGTTTTGGACAGAATAGTAAATCTGCTATAACTTTAGTTAGAAAAATTATTTTGCATGATTCTTTTTGTCACCACTTTATTTTAACATTGCAAAACCCTAGAAATTAATTTTGGTATTTTAGGATTAATAAATAATTAGTTTTATACAGAATCCTATTAAACCTAATTAATTAACTAGTTCTGTTTTCCTAATTAATTAATTAGTAAATTAATTTATTTTCAACTTGTGATTAGTTATTCTAGGTTAGTTTCTGTCATTCTAGTAGATGAACTTTTATTTATAATTAATAAAAGTTTTAAATTATTTTTCTCAATAGAAATTGGATTAGGCCTAAAATGAGTTTTATAATAGCTTTTAATTAATTCCTTTTTGCTCCTAGTTGCTTAGTGAAACCTTTTCTGTTAAGTTAACCTAAAATCATGATTAGGTTATGTTAAGAAAAATTTTGTTATATAAAACTACTATTTTGTTACTGTTTGAAGTAGGGAAAACTTTGAGTGGCCTTTCTTTGAGTTTTTCTTTTGGATTTGGTTTTGGTTGTTTTGTTGTGTTATGTTACCTTTGTTATGTTGTGTTATGTGATCCTATTGCTATGTGTTTATTACAGTTATTGTTTGCCTCGGTAGAATTTCCGGAGTGCGAAGATTACTACTACGAAACCCTAGTTTTTTTTCGAAGATCGTCAACCAGGCAAGTTCACTTTGACCATGCTTTTCTTACCTATGTTTTATTGCATGTAGTGGCACCTTTGCAACCACCCCTCAGTAGTGTTATTGAAATTCTTGTAGTTGAGTAGTATGCATGAGGTAGGAACCCATCACCCTGTTACCAAGCCCGGGATGTTATTTCTTTTAATGCTACGCTATAGTAGACGGGGTTTGGTATGAGTGCACGGGAGTGGTGTGAGAATGGAGGATTCTACGTCAATGACAACAACTCCATCTTGAATCTGCAAGGACGCTTCTTCAAGACCTCAAGACTTCAAGACTCGAGACAGATTTCAATACACACTCTTTGGGTGAAGGACGGTTGACGGGCAGCCCTGGAGAAACCAAAGTGGTTGGCGGGATGCATGGAGAAGCGCCATGACATCTTGCGGAAAGCTTCACCCAGACTCAAAGAGACGGAAGAATACTTCATGCCCGAAGCTTACCGTGCAACCGCAAGTCATTATGGGCTCGCTTGGTTGACCTTAGTTGTGACTCTGGCCGACGGTACTAGCAGATGTAGAACTACGGTAGGATGGGTTGAGTACCGGACAGTGGTCAGAGGAACTCTTTGGAAGACCATGTTTCGGTCATCTTGTTCTCAAACACCCTGAAGTGCGAGAACGTAACGAGAGGGATCGAATCTTGTGGGTAAAGTGTACAAACCTCTGCAGAGGGTTATAACCTAATCGATTAGCCGTGTCCCCGGTTACGGACAATTTGAGCCTCTGGACTTGGATCTATCTCGGAACTCTCAACACCGGATTGATAAATTAATTGTGGGCAACATATGATGATTTTGGGCTATGAGACATCGGTTGGCGGAACCATGTCATGATAGAAAACTCCATAGTACAGACTTCATTTATTCCTTTGGTGTAGGTAAAATAAAACCAGCTTTTATGCAAACAAAATTCAGATACAGAGCCATAAAGCCATATTGCATATAGTATAGTTTTATCATCTGTTTTCTCATATTGTGATCTTGCCGGTACATTCAATGTACTGACCTACACGGCTGCAACGTATCATGTTGCAGATATTTCCTCGACGAGTAAGAGTTACGATACAGGGTTACGGTCTACACTCAACCTGCCGATGGCGTTGATGGGACTCCACACCCATTTGATTGTTTCCGCTGGGTATTATGAGGTATATATCATTTTACGTTATTTATGCATGTGATTGCACTTTGATATATACATTGATGTATTGTGTGTGCCAAAGATCTTGATCGAGGATGGCACAGAGATACGTAGGCTTGACCGTCTGAGGTCGGGTCGCTACAGAGATGGTATCAGAGCACATGTTGACTGTAGGACGTGACCCTAGAAATCGGAAAGCCCTAGGACAGGATATCTCAAAAAAACTCTATTTACAAAGAGACTCTTACTTCTCATCTCTTCTGACACTCTCACCTCAAATAGTTAGAATATACCCTTTGATCACCCGGAGGATCAACTGAAGACGCTCCAAGAAGGATTTGATATCGGAGAACTGATGACCCCTTTTGAGTAAAGAGGATTTCTCCATTAGAATCTACAACAGTTGAAGACTCCGAAGACTTGGAAAGATCTGAAGAATTATTAGACCTTTAGAAGACCAAACCCCTGTTATACACTTACGTTAGATACGATGATTTGTGAGCTGTCTTTTGTTTGATGTTTTTCCGACAGCCCAAAATAAAACTTGTTTCTTCAAACTATTGGTTGTATTGTGTGTATATCCCTCCCCACCTCTCTCATCTCACCCTAAAACCCTTGAACCCCATAGATGATGAATGAAGTTGGACTGATATTCTCTGGACCGAAGACTCAGCCCGAAGCAGAGCTATGGATGCAGAACATGGAAAATCACTTCGGGAGCAATTTGGTTTCAAGGAAGTATGAGGTTCAATATGCTCTTGAAGATTTTACGAAAGTGCTGCAACCTGGTGGAAAATGCATCAAGCCATACAGGGATTTAATGGAGCAAGAACTTGGGAGGAATTCAAGAAGACCCTGATGAGGTCACGTCTCATCCGGAAGCACTATGATAACCCGGAGAAGAAACCTTGTGCCTGCAAGATTTGCGGAGAAATAGGACACACCCAGGAGGAACACAAGGATGAATGCCCTCATTGTGAGGAGAAACACCCAGCTAAGGAATGCCCAACTAGCCAGGTGACTTGCTTCCTATGTGAAGGAACCACCCACTACCCGGTGCAGTGTCACATTTACTCCGCGATGCAACGAACTATCCCGAAGCAGGAAGATGGAATGAAAGAAGCCCTCAAGGAAGATCTAGAAGAAACAGTAACGACTGAAAGTGTTGAAAACCTGGATGGAGAAGGTCTCAACAGATTTTACTCCAATGCCTGCTATTCATGTGGAGAAGAAGGACAATTTTCACAGTATTGTACCAAGGAAAGAAAAGAGTATCCGGGATACTTCCCGACGGAAGCAATAGAGTTTGATCCACCGTCATTTGGCTATGTTACCGCTTTGCTCAGCCCCTCTTATAGCGTTGTTAGTTGCAGGTGAAGATGAAGTTTGTTCCTTGTTGGAACATGGAAATGTTGTTCCTTGTTGGAACATGTTTACTTGTTGGGATATCACAATATATCTTATATTATTAATGCATCTATATACTTGGTAAAGGGTGGAAGGCTCGGCCTTATGCCTGGTGTTTTGTTCCACTCTTGCCGCCCTAGTTTCCGTCATATCGGTATTATGTTCCCGGATTTTGCGTCCCTAACGCGGTCGGGTGATTTATGGGACCCCCTTGACAGTTCGCTTTGAATAAGACTCCTCCAGCAAGGCCCAACATTGGTTTTACCATTTGCCTCACCTATACCCCTTTTTCCCTTGGGTTTCCGGAGCCCAAGGGTCATCTTTATTTTAGCCCCCGGGCCAATGCTCCTTCGAGTGTTGGTCCGAACCGAGCAGCCTGCGGGGCCACCACGGAGCAACTCGAGGGTTGGTTTTACTCATAGCTTGACTTATCCGGTGTGCCTTGAGACCGAGGTACGTGCGACTCCTATCAGGATTTGTCGGCACATTCGGGCGGCTTTGCTGGTCTTGTTTTATTGTTGTCGAAATGTCTTGTAGCCGGATTCGAGACTGATCGGGTCTTCCGGGAGAAGGAATATCCTTCGTTGATCGCGAGAGCTTATCATGGGCTAAGTTGGGACACCCTGCAGGTTTGAACTTTCAAAGCCGTGCCCGCGGTTATGTGGCAGATGGGAATTTGTTAATGTCCGGTTCTAGAAAACCGAAGTTGATCTTAATTAAAATACACCAACCGTATGCGTAATCGTGAGTGTCTCTTTTCGGGTTGATCGAGAGGAGAACACGGTTTCTTGGGTTATGTCGACGTAAGTAGGAGTTCAGGATCACTTCTTGATCATTACTAGTTGACGACCGTTCCTTTGTTTCTCTTCTCGCTCTCATTTGCGTATGTTAGCCACCATATATGCTTAGTCGCTGCTGCAACCTCACCACTTTACCCCTTCCTTTCCCATTAAGCTTTGCTAGTCTTGATACCCATGGTAATGGGATTGCTGAGTCCTCGTGGCTCACAGATTACTACACCATCAGTTGCAGGTACAGGTTATGCGATGATCATGACGCGAGAGAGACGTTTATTTGTGTTGGAGTTCTTCTGCTTCTTCTTCGATCAGGGGATAGGTTCCAGGTCGGCAGCCTGGGCTAGGTGGTGGATGTCGTTTGAGTTTGTTTATGTTTCATCCGTAGTCGGATGTTGATCTTGTATATGATATTGATGTATTCTTGTGGCATTTGTGCCTTATGTATGTATCCCCATCTATAATGTAATGTTGATGTAATGATATCCACCTTGCAAAAGAGTTTCAATATGCGGGTCTATCCTTGGTGGGACCGTCGAGTTCCTTTTGGATAGGGTCACATATTGGGCATGACAGGTGTCTCCTAGATTGGCTAGGTGTCACTTGGGAGCCTCCGACAAGATTGTGGAGTTGAACCAAGGAGTTTGTAAGGGCAAGGAGATCGCCTACTTCGTGAAGATCTACCGCTAGTGAGGCAAGTCCTTCGTGGGCGACGGCCATGGTGGGATAGACAAGGTTGCTTCTTCGTGGAACCTTCATGGGTGGAGCCCTCCGTGGACTCGCGCAACCGTTACCCTTCGTGGGTTGAAGTCTCCATCAACGTGGAAGTAGGATAGCACCACCTATCCGAACCACGCCAAAAACATCTGTGTCTCCAATTGCGTTTGAATTCTCCAATCCCTTCCCTTTACATTCTTGCAAGTTGCATGCTTTACTTTCCGTTGCTCATATACTCTTTGCATGCTTGCTTGATATGTATTATGAATGTTGAAATTGTGCCTAAACTCCACTTAAACCAAAAAAGTTTAAAAACTGCAACTTTAGCACTAAGTGTCTAATCACCCTCCCTCTAGACACATCTTCTCAAGATCCTACAAGTGGTATCAGAGCATTGGTTTCCATTGCCTTGGTATCAGATAATTCATTGCAAATCTTTGTGAGATCTTACTTGTCTAGTGAGCTGAGGTGGCAAGTGTTTTTCTCTGTGATGAACTCGGTTTCACCGATTTGTAGTTTTCGGCCCAACCGAATCCTTTCGGTACCACCGAAACATGCCACTCGGTGCCACCGATTTCACAACAGGAAAAATAGTTTGCCACTTGTTCTATATTTCTTCTGATCCAGCTCCACTCAATGAATCTTGTCCTCTACAAGCATCACAATTTTATCCAATGCTTTGCGTTTGTGACTCAAGGACCAAACCCATTCGACAGATTCCAGAAGACCCTTCTTGGAAATTGATGTCAAAGGGGGAGAGAGAGATCACATCAAAGCTTATCATTTAGAGAGAGATCACATCAGAGAAAGAGTACATCATACCACCTCTTTGAGGGGGAGAAAGAGATCTCCATGGGGAGAGAATACTCAAGGATCCCAGATGCTTGATGTTCAAGAGGAGAGATGCCACATGTCTTTTGGGGGGAAAGACATGTTCATATGTGCTTATTTGCATTAAGCTCTATTCATTTGTATCTTTCAACTCTGATTTTCTTTTCCCTATCTTCTCCCAATATCCCATGATAGATTCAGGGGGAGCAAGACATCTAAGGGAAAGAAATCATTAAAATTCATTGCATATCTTTATTCTTGGGGACATGTCTAATCCAATGTGGTACTTAGTACTCACTCTCTACATGTCATCCCAGTCTTGGTATTCTTGTGGTTTCTTTTGTTTGCTCTGGCTAGTGGATGTACATGTGTTATCTAACCTTGTTTGTGCAGGTTCATTCCATCCTAAGCCAACTCAAGACTACAAGGTAAGTATATGCATCAGAATCATGAGTATGAGGAATTCTTGCTTATGTACATACTGTTTGCTAGAAGGACTCCTGAGCATGAAGGTATTTTCCTTAATAATCTTTTGCTCTGATGCATATGGCCAAGATACATGTAACACATTGCCTACTCTGTCATGGTTATGCTCTCACATGCTTCTATATTTCATATTCACATGATTGCATACATGTAGGGGGAGCCTATGTTTGTTACATGTCCTTCCAAAGCTTTACTTGCTACTCTTTATATCTTTATCTAAAGCTTTGATGTATGCTGCCATCAATTACCAAAAAGGGGGAGATTGAAAGCACAAGTGCTCCCTAGGTGCTTTTGGTAATTAATGTCAACATATCTCTTGTTGGACTAACACCTTTATCTAGTATGTTTCAGATAAGTTCAACAATGGAGTGGCATGGACTAAAGGATGTGGGAACTCCTTCAAGATGCTAAGGACAAAGGATTGGCTAAAGCTTCAAGCTTAAGACTCTACATTTTACATTTTAGTGATCCAAGATCACATTGAGTCTATAGGAAAAGCCAATACTATCAAGGAGGGATGAGGTGTTGCTTAATGAGCCTCTTGCTTCATGTGCTTAGTGATATGCTCCAAAACCCTCAGCTACTTTCCCACTTCCATTCATTTGTCCCAAACCTAAAAGTCAAACTCGGCCCTACCGATTCTTTCTATCCGGCGCCACCGAGTTTTGATATCTTAGCCACTGCCACAAACCCTAAGCAAATCGGTTCTACCGATAGGGATCTCGGTCTCACCGAGATGGGATTGTAATCTCTCTGTGTATGTCCATTACCAAAATCGATCTCACCGAGTTTAGGCAATCGGTACTACCGAGATTACAATGCAAACTCTCTGGTTAACTTATTACCAAAATCGGTCCCACCGAGTTTAGTAATCGGTCCCACCGAGTTTGCCTGACCAACTCTTTGGTTAGCTAATTACCAAAATCGGTCTCACCGAGTTTGTGTAATCGGTCTTACCGAGATTACGTTATGCCCTAACCCTAACCGAGTCGGTCCTACCGAGTTGCATATCGGTCCCATCGAAAACCCTAACGGTCACTAAGTTTACTAAAATCGGTATGACCGAGTTTGTTGATTCGGTCCCACCGAGATTGGTAAATTGTGTGCAACGGTTAGATTTTGTGTGGAGGCTATATATACCCCTCCACCTCCTCTTCATTCGTGGAGAGAGCCATCAGAACGAACCTACACATCCAGTATCCTATTTCTGAGAGAGAACTACCTACTCATGTGTTGAGGCCAAGATATTCCATTCCTACCATATGAATCTTGATCTCTAGCCTTCCCCAAGTTGCTTTCCACTCAAATCTTCTTTCCACCAGATCCAAATCCTATGAGAGAGAGTTGAGTGTTGGGGAGACTATCATTTGAAGCACAAGAGCAAGGAGTTCATCATCAACACACCGTTTGTTACTTCTTGGAGAGTGGTGTCTCCTAGATTGGCTAGGTGTCACTTGGGAGCCTCCGACAAGATTGTGGAGTTGAACCAAGGAGTTTGTAAGGGCAAGGAGATCGCTTACTTCGTGAAGATCTACCGCTAGTGAGGCAAGTCCTTCGTGGGCGACGGCCATGGTGGGATAGACAAGGTTGCTTCTTCGTGGACCCTTCGTGGGTGGAGCCCTCCGTGGACTCGCGCAACCGTTACCCTTCGTGGGTTGAAGTCTCCATCAACGTGGAAGTAGGATAGCACCACATATCCGAACCACGCCAAACACATCCGTGTCTCCAATTGCGTTTGAATTCTCCAATCCCTTCCCTTTACATTCTTGCAAGTTGCATGCTTTGCTTTTCGCTGCTCATATACACTTTGCATGCTTTCTTGATATGTATTATGAATGTTGAAATTGTGCCTAAACTCCACTTAAACCAAAAAAGTTTAAAAACTGCAACTTTAGCACTAAGTGTCTAATCACCCCCCCTCTAGACACACCTTCTCAAGATCCTACAAGTGGTATCAGAGCATTGGTTTCCATTGCCTTGGTATCAGATAATTTATTGCAAATCTTTGTGAGATCTTACTTGTCTAGTGAGCTGAGGTGGCAAGTGTTTTTCTCTGTGATGAACTCGGTTTCACCGATTTGTAGTTTTCGGCCCAACCGAATCCTTTCGGTACCACCGAAACATGCCACTCGGTGCCATCGATTTCACAACAGGAAGAACAGTTTGCCACTTGTTCTATATTTCTTCTGATCCAGCTCCACTCAATGAATCTTGTCCTCTACAAGCATCACAATTTTATCCAATGCTTTGCATTTGTGACTCAAGGACCAAACCCATTCGACAGATTCCAGAAGACCCTTCTTGGAAATTGATGTCAAAGGGGGAGAGAGAGATCACATCAAAGCTTATCATTTAGAGAGAGATCACATCAGAGAAAGAGTACATCATACCACCTCTTTGAGGGGGAGAAAGAGATCTCCAGGGGATAGAATACTCAAGGATCCCAGATGCTTGATGTTCAAGAGGAGAGATGCCACATGTCTTTTTGGGGGAAAGACATGTTCATATGTGCTTATTTGCATTAAGCTCTATTCATTTGTATCTTTCAACTCTGATTTTCTGTTCCCTATCTTCTCCCAATATCCCATGATAGATTCAGGGGGAGCAAGACATCTAAGGGAAAGAAATCATTCAAATTCATTGCATATCTTTATTCTTGGGGACATGTCTAATCCAATGTGTTACTTAGTACTCACTCTCTACATGTCATCCCAGTCTTGGTATTCTTGTGGTTTCTTTTGTTTGCTCTGGCTAGTGGATGTATCTGTGTTATCTAACCTTGTTTGTGCAGGTTCATTCCATCCTAAGCCAACTCAAGACTACAAGGTAAGTATATGCATCGGAATCATGAGTATGAGGAATTCTTGCTTATGTACATACTGTTTGCTAGAAGGACTCATGAGCATGAAGGTATTTTCCTTAATAATCTTTTGCTCTGATGCATATGGCCAAGATACATGTAACACATTGCCTACTCTGTCATGGTTATGCTCTCACATGCTTCTATATTTCATATTCACATGACTGCATACATGTAGGGGGAGCCTATGTTTGTTACATGTCCTTCCAAAGCTTTACTTGCTACTCTTTATATCTTTATCTAAAGCTTTGATGTATGCTGCCATCAATTACCAAAGGGGAGATTGAAAGCACAAGTGCTCCTAGGTGCTTTTGGTAATTAATGTCAACATATCTCTTGTTGGACTAACACCTTTATCTAGTATGTTTCAGATAAGTTCAACAATGGAGTTGCATGGACTAAAGGATGTGGGAACTCCTTCAAGATGCTAAGGACAAAGGATTGGCTAAAGCTTCAAGCTCAAGACTCTACATTTTACATTTTAGTGATCCAAGATCACATTGAGTCTATAGGAAAAGCCAATACTATCAAGGAGGGATGAGGTGTTGCTTAATGAGCCTCTTGCTTCATGTGCTTAGTGATATGCTCCAAAACCCTCAGCAACTTTCCCACTTCCATTCATTTGTCCCAAACCTAAAAGTCAAACTCGGCCCTACCGATTCTTTCTATCCGCGCCACCGAGTTTTGATATCTTAGCCACTGCCACAAACCCTAAGCAAATCGGTTCTACCGATAGGGATCTCGGTGTCACCGAGATGGGATTGTAATCTCTCTGTGTATGTCCATTACCAAAATCTGTCTCACCGAGTTTAGGCAATCGGTACTACCGAGATTACAATGCAAACTCTTTGGTTAACTTATTACCAAAATCGGTCCCACCGAGTTTAGTAATCGGTCCCACCGAGTTTGCCTGACCAACTCTCTGGTTAGCTAATTACCAAAATCGGTCTCACCGAGTTTGTTTAATCGGTCTTACCGAGATTACGTTATGCCCTAACCCTAACCGAGTCGGTCCTACCGAGTTGCATATCGGTCCCACCGAAAACCCTAACGGTCACTAAGTTTACTAAAATCGGTCTGACCGAGTTTGTTGATTCGGTCCCACCGAGATTGGTAAATTGTGTGTAACGGTTAGATTTTGTGTGGAGGCTATATATACCCCTCCACCTCCTCTTCATTCGTGGAGAGAGCCATCAGAACGAACCTACACATCCAGTATCCTATTTCTGAGAGAGAACTACCTACTCATGTGTTGAGGCCAAGATATTCCATTCCTACCATATGAATCTTGATCTCTAGCCTTCCCCAAGTTTCTTTCCACTCAAATCTTCTTTCCACCAGATCCGAATCCTATGAGAGAGAGTTGAGTGTTGGGGAGACTATCATTTGAAGCACAAGAGCAAGGAATTCATCATCAACACACCGTTTGTTACTTCTTGGAGAGTGGTGTCTCCTAGATTGGCTTGGTGTCACTTGGGAGCCTCCGACAAGATTGTGGAGTTGAACCAAGGAGTTTGTAAGGGCAAGGAGATCGCCTACTTCGTAAAGATCTACCGCTAGTGAGGCAAGTCCTTCGTGGGCGACGGCCATGGTGGGATAGACAAGGTTGCTTCTTCGTGGACCCTTCGTGGGTGGAGCCCTCCGTGGACTCGAGCAACCGTTACCCTTCGTGGGTTGAAGTCTCCATCAACGTGGAAGTAGGATAGCACCACCTATCCGAACCACGCCAAAAACATCCGTGTCTCCAATTGCGTTTGAATTCTCCAATCCCTTCCCTTTACATTCTTGCAAGTTGCATGCTTTACTTTCCGCTGCTCATATACTCTTTGCATGCTTGCTTGATATGTATTATGTATGTTGAAATTGTGCCTAAACTCCACTTAAACCAAAAAAGTTTTAAAACCTGCAACTTTAGCACTAAGTGTCTAATCACCCCCCTCTAGACACATCTTCTCAAGATCCTACAAGTGGTATCAGAGGATTGGTTTCCATTGCCTTGGTATCAGATAATTCATTACAAATCTTTGTGAGATCTTACTTGTCTAGTGAGCTGAGGTGGCAAGTGTTTTTCTCTGTGATGAACTCGGTTTCACCGATTTGTAGTTTTTGGCCCAACCGAATCCTTTCGGTACCACCGAAACATGCCACTCGGTGCCACCGATTTCACAACAGGAAGAACAGTTTGCCACTTGTTCTATATTTCTTCTGATCCAGCTCCACTCAATGAATCTTGTCCTGTACAAGCATCACAATTTTATCCAATGCTTTGCGTTTGTGACTCAAGGACCAAACCCATTCGACAGATTCCAGAAGACCCTTCTTGGATATTGATGTCAAAGGGGGAGAGAGAGATCACATCAAAGCTTATCATTTAGAGAGAGATCACATCATAGAAAGAGTACATCATACCACCTCTTTGAGGGGGAGAAAGAGATCTCCAGGGGATAGAATACTCAAGGATCCCAGATGCTTGATGTTCAAGAGGAGAGATGCCACATGTCTTTTTGGGGGAAAGACATGTTCATATGTGCTTATTTGCATTAAGCTTTATTCATTTGTATCTTTCAACTCTGATTTTCTGTTCCCTATCTTCTCCCAATATCCCATGATAGATTCAGGGGGAGCAAGACATCTAAGGGAAAGAAATCATTCAAATTCATTGCATATCTTTATTCTTGGGGACATGTCTAATCCAATGTGGTACTTAGTACTCACTCTCTACATGTCATCCCAGTCTTGGTATTCTTGTGGTTTCTTTTGTTTGCTTTGGCTAGTGGATGTACCTGTGTTATCTAACCTTGTTTGTGCAGGTTCATTCCATCCTAAGCCAACTCAAGACTACAAGGTAAGTATATGCATCAGAATCATGAGTATGAGGAATTCTTGCTTATGTACATACTGTTTGCAAGAAGGACTCATGAGCATGAAGGTATTTTCCTTAATAATCTTTTGCTCTGATGCATATGGCCAAGATACATGTAACACATTGCCTACTCTGTCATGGTTATGCTCTCACATGCTTCTATATTTCATATTCACATGATTGCATACATGTAGGGGGAGCCTATGTTTGTTACATGTCCTTTCAAAGCTTTAATTGCCACTCTTTATATCTTTATCTAAAGCTTTGATGTATGTTGCCATCAATTACCAAAAAGGGGGAGATTGAAAGCACAAGTGCTCCCTAGGTGCTTTTGGTAATTAATGTCAACATATCTCTTGTTGGACTAACACCTTTATCTAGTATGTTTCAGATAAGTTCAACAATGGAGTTGCATGGACTAAAGGATGTGGGAACTCCTTCAAGATGCTAAGGACAAAGGATTGGCTAAAGCTTCAAGCTCAAGACTCTACATTTTACATTTTAGTGATCCAAGATCACATTGAGTCTATAGGAAAAGCCAATACTATCAAGGAGGGATGAGGTGTTGCTTAATGAGCCTCTTGCTTCATGTGCTTAGTGATATGCTCCAAAACCCTCAGCTACTTTCCCACTTCCATTCATTTGTCCCAAACCTAAAAGTCAAACTCGGCCCTACCGATTCTTTCTATCCGGCGCCACCGAGTTTTGATATCTTAGCCACTGCCACAAACCCTAAGCAAATCGGTTCTACCGATAGGGATCTCGGTCTCACCGAGATGGGATTGTAATCTCTCTGTGTATGTCCATTACCAAAATCGATCTCACCGAGTTTAGGCAATCGGTACTACCGAGATTACAATGCAAACTCTCTGGTTAACTTATTACCAAAATCGGTCCCACCGAGTTTAGTAATCGGTCCCACCGAGTTTGCCTAACGAACTCTCTGGTTAGCTAATTACCAAAATCGGTCTCACCGAGTATGTGTAATCGGTCTTACCGAGATTACGTTATGCCCTAACCCTAATCGAGTCGGTCCTACCGAGTTGCATATCGGTCCCACCGAAAACCCTAACGGTCACTAAGTTTACTAAAATCGGTCTGACCGAGTTTGTTGATTCGGTCCCACCGAGATTGGTAAATTGTGTGTAACGGTTAGATTTTGTGTGGAGGCTATATATACCCCTCCACGTCCTCTTCATTCGTGGAGAGAGCCATCAGACTAAACCTACACTTCCAGTATCCTATTTCTGAGAGAGAACTACCTACTCATGTGTTGAGGCCAAGATATTCCATTCCTATCATATGAATCTTGATCTCTAGCCTTCCCCAAGTTTCTTTCCACTCAAATCTTCTTTCCACCAGATCCAAATCCTATGAGAGAGAGTTGAGTGTTGGGGAGACTATCATTTGAAGCACAAGAGCAAGGAGTTCATCATCAACACACCGTTTGTTACTTCTTGGAGAGTGGTGTCTCCTAGATTGGCTAGGTGTCACTTGGGAGCCTCCGACAAGATTGTGGAGTTGAACCAAGGAGTTTGTAAGGGCAAGGAGATCGCCTACTTCGTGAAGATCTACCGCTAGTGAGGCAAGTCCTTCGTGGGCGATGGCCATGGTGGGATAGACAAGGTTGCTTCTTCGTGGACCCTTCGTGGGTGGAGTCCTCCGTGGACTCGCGCAACCGTTACCCTTCGTGGGTTGAAGTCTCCATCAACGTGGAAGTAGGATAGCACCACCTATCCAAACCACGCCAAAAACATCCGTGTCTCCAATTGCGTTTGAATTCTCCAATCCCTTCCCTTTACATTCTTGCAAGTTGCATGCTTTACTTTCCGTTGCTCATATACTCGTTGCATGCTTGCTTGATATGTATTATGTATGTTGAAATTGTGCCTAAACTCCACTTAAACCAAAAAAGTTTAAAAACTGCAACTTTAGCACTAAATGTCTAATCACCCCCCCTCTAGACACATCTTCTCAAGATCCTACAAGTGGTATCAGAGGATTGGTTTCCATTGCCTTGGTATCAGATAATTCATTGCAAATCTTTGTGAGATCTTACTTGTCTAGTGAGCTGAGGTGGCAAGTGTTTTTCTCTGTGATGAACTCGGTTTCACCGATTTGTAGTTTTCGGCCCAACCGAATCCTTTCGGTACCACCGAAACATGCCACTCGGTGCCACCGATTTCACAACAGGAAGAACAGTTTGCCACTTGTTCTATATTTCTTCTGATCCAGCTCCACTCAATGAATCTTGTCCTGTACAAGCATCACAATTTTATCCAATGCTTTGCGTTTGTGACTCAAGGACCAAACCCATTCGATGATTCGAAGACCCTTCTTGGAAATTGATGTCAAAGGGGAGAGAGATCACATCAAAGCTTATCATTTAGAGAGATCACATCGAGAAAGAGTACATCATACCACCTCTTTGAGGGGAGAAAGAGATCTCGGGGATAGAATACTCAAGGATCCCAGATGCTTGATGTTCAAGAGGAGAGATGCCACATGTCTTTTTGGGGGAAAGACATGTTCATATGTGCTTATTTGCATTAAGCTCTATTCATTTGTATCTTTCAACTCTGATTTTCTGTTCCCTATCTTCTCCCAATATCCCATGATAGATTCAGGGGGAGCAAGACATCTAAGGGAAAGAAATCATTCAAATTCATTGCATATCTTTATTCTTGAGGACATGTCTAATCCAATGTGGTACTTAGTACTCACTCTACATGTCATCCCAGTCTTGGTATTCTTGTGGTTTTTTTGTTTGCTCTGGCTAGTGGATGTACCTGTGTTATCTAACCTTGTTTGTGCAGGTTCATTCCATCCTAAGCCAACTCAAGACTACAAGGTAAGTATATGCATCAGAATCATGAGTATGAGGAATTCTTGCTTATGTACATACTGTTTGCAAGAAGGACTCATGAGCATGAAGGTATTTTCCTTAATAATCTTTTGCTCTGATGCATATGGCCAAGATACATGTAACACATTGCCTACTCTGTCATGGTTATGCTCTCACATGCTTCTATATTTCATATTCACATGATTGCATACATGTAGGGGGAGCCTATGTTTGTTACATGTCCTTTCAAAGCTTTACTTGCTACTCTTTATATCTTTATCTAAAGCTTTGATGTATGTTGCCATCAATTACCAAAAAGGGGGAGATTGAAAGCACAAGTGCTCCCTAGGTGGTTTTGGTAATTAATGTCAACATATCTCTTGTTGGACTAACACCTTTATCTAGTATGTTTCAGATAAGTTCAACAATGGAGTTGCATGGACTAAAGGATGTGGGAACTCCTTCAAGATGCTAAGGACAAAGGATTGGCTAAAGCTTCAAGCTCAAGACTCTACATTTTACATTTTAGTGATCCAAGATCACATTGAGTCTATAGAAAAAGCCAATACTATCAAGGAGGGATGAGGTGTTGCTTAATGAGCCTCTTGCTTCATGTGCTTAGTGATATGCTCCAAAACCCTCAGCTACTTTCCCACTTCCATTCATTTGTCCCAAACCTAAAATTCAAACTCGGCCCTACCGATTCTTTCTATCCGGCGCCACCGAGTTTTGATATCTTAGCCACTGCCACAAACCCTAAGCAAATCGGTTCTACCGATAGGGATCTCGGTCTCACCGAGATGGGATTGTAATCTCTCTGTGTATGTCCATTACCAAAATCGGTCTCACCGAGTTTAGGCAATCGGTACTACCGAGATTACAATGCAAACTCTTCTGTTAACTTATTACCAAAATCGGTCCCACCGAGTTTAGTAATCGGTCCCACCGAGTTTGCACGACCAACTCTCCGGTTAGCTAATTACCAAAATCAGTCTCACGAGTTTGTATGTCGGTCTTACCGAGATTACGTTATGCCCTAACCCTAACCGAGTCGGTCCTACCGAGTTGCATATCGGTCCCACCGAAAACCCTAACGGTCACTAAGTTTACTAAAATCGGTCTGACCGAGTTTGTTGATTCGGTCCCACCGAGATTGGTAAATTGTGTGCAACGGTTAGATTTTGTGTGGAGGCTATATATACCCCTCCACCTCCTCTTCATTCGTGGAGAGAGCCATCAGACTAAACCTACACTTCCAGTATCCTATTTCTGAGAGAGAACTACCTACTCATGTGTTGAGGCCAAGATATTCCATTCCTACCATATGAATCTTGATCTCTAGCCTTCCCCAAGTTGCTTTCCACTCAAATCTTCTTTCCACCAGATCCAAATCCTATGAGAGAGAGTTGAGTGTTGGGGAGACTATCATTTGAAGCACAAGAGCAAGGAGTTCATCATCAACACACCGTTTGTTACTTCTTGGAGAGTGGTGTCTCCTAGATTGGCTAGGTGTCACTTGGGAGCCTCCGACAAGATTGTGGAGTTGAACCAAGGAGTTTGTAAGGCAAGGAGATCGCCTACTTGTGAAGATCTACCGCTAGTGAGGCAAGTCCTTCGTGGGCGACGGCCATGGTGGGATAGACAAGGTTGCTTCTTCGTGGACCCTTCGTGGGTGGAGCCCTCCGTGGACTCGCGCAACCGTTACCCTTCGTGGGTTGAAGTCTCCATCAACGTGGATGTACGATAGCACCACCTATCGGAACCACGCCAAAAACATCCGTGTCTCCAATTGCGTTTGAATTCTCCAATCCCTTCCCTTTACATTCTTGCAAGTTGCATGCTTTACTTTCCGCTGCTCATATACTCTTTGCATGCTTGCTTGATATGTATTATGAATGTTGAAATTGTGGCTAAACTCCACTTAAACCGAAAAAGTTTAAAAACTGCAACTTTAGCATTAAGTGTCTAATCACCCCCCCTCTAGACACATCTTATCAAGATCCTACAACTCCTCCTAGCAGTTCATCGCCCCAGCCAAGAACAGACCCTCGCGAGGCTGTTCTTCCTTGTATTGCTCATCATCATCAGCCCAAGAGGCAATCCACCACACCACAAACTAGAGTAGGGTATTACACCACAATGGTGGCCCGAACTAGTATAAACCCTATGTCTCTTGTGTTGTTATTTCCATAGCTTAGATCTTAGCGAGGCGGTGGGGTGCAGGTAGGTAGAAGGCAAAATCTCTGCGCGCACCCCAGTGTTCGAACCTCAAGGGTCTGCCGGAACCCGAAATCCGACATTTGGCGCGCCAGGTAGGGGGTGCACCAGAGTTTTCCCTTCCGCCACCGCCACGACCTGCCTTGCTATGAGTAGCGCGTCGCCCTCTCCGGCCGCCGGCGCCAGCACGGGGGCCAGGGGGCTCCGAGCCCTGGCCCCAGCCCTCCAACGGGTACGGTGGCCGGACAAGTTCAAGCCAACAGCGCCGCGCGCGCTGGCGCGGCGATCCGCTGGCCTTCTTGCTGGCGTACGAGGAGGCCATCCTCGAAGCTGGAGGTGATGATAGGGTCATGGCCAACTGGCTTCCCATGGCCCTCACCGGCGCTCCGCGCGCATGGCTGCTCCACCTGCCGGAAGCCTCCGTGGCCTCTTGGAAGAGCTCCGCAGCCTCTTCCTCGCCCACCACGCTGCACCAACACCGCCGGTCGTTGCAGCCCTCCTGGGCGGCTCGCAGGTGCCGCCTACGAGTCACCACGTCAAGCCGTTCATTCGCCGGGTCAGCGCCGCTTCCACGCGGCAGGGGGCTCTCCCGGACCGGGCGGCGCCCAAGGCCGGCCTGACCTTCAGCTCGGAGGACCACCCCTCCAACTCGGCCTGCTCGGGTGCGCTACCCATGTTGTGCGCCCCCACCATCTTCCAGGTGGCCGTCACCAGAACTCTCATCGATGGCGGCGTGGGCCTCAGCGTGCTCTCGGTTGAGGCCTTCAACCTCCTCTGCATACCCCTGGAACGGCTGCAACCCAGCCGGCCCTTCTCAGGCGTTGGGTGCGGGTCATCCAGCTCCTTGCGACAGATCCGGCTCCCAGTAACCTTCGGCACCAACGACAACTTCCGCACGGAGCAGATCAACTTCGACATCGCCCCCATCGGCCTCCCCTACAACGCTATCCTCGGCTATCCAGCGCTGGCCCAGTTCATGGCCACGACGCATCCGGCGTACAACCTCATGAAGATGCCCGGGAGCAGCGGTGTCGTCACCGTGCATGGGGACACCGGAGATGCGCTGCGAGTGCTCAAGCTCGCCTTCAAGACGGCGGCGTCGGCACAGCCCGCCGACTCGGAGACCCCCGAGCCCAAGGGGGCTGCACCCGCCAAGAAGAAACAGTTGTTCACCCAAGACAAGGCAGAAACCAAGCAGATACCCGTCGATGAGGATGGGTCCTGCGCCACTTTCACCATAGGCGCCAACCTCGAGCCCGCGGGAGGAGGCCTGGTCAAGTTCTGCGTGCGAACAAGAAGGTATTCGCTGGGAGCCTCGACCAGTTGGCGGGATCCCTAGGGCGTAATCGAGCATCACCTCAACATGTGCTAGCGTGCGCCTGTGAAGCGAAGGCAAGGCGGCAGTCCACAGAAAAGCAGGCCTTCATCGTCCAAGAGACCCGCAAACTAGAAGCCGCTGGGGTCATTCGTGAGGTCTGATATCCGGAGTGGTTGTCCAACCCTGTCGTTGTGCCAAAGAAGGGAGGGAAGGAGCGCATGTGTGTCGACTTCACCAACCTCAACAAGGCATGCTCGCAAGATCCGTTCCCGCTCCCCCGCATCGACCAGATCGTCGATTCCACCGCAGAATGCAACCTGCTATGCTTCTTGGATGCCTTCTCTGGGTATCACCAGATCATGATGGCGGTAGAAGACGTCGAAAAGACAGCCTTCCTAACCCCGTGTGAGGTGTACTGCTACACATGCATGCCATTTGGGCTGCGTAACGTAGGGCGACCTTTCAGCGGCTGATGCACATCACCTTGGGCCCGCAGCTCGGGAAGAATGTTGAGGCTTACGTCGATGACATTGTGGTGAAGTCTCAGGAGACCAGGACCCTGATACAAGACCTGGAGGAAACCTTCGCGAGCCTCAACGCAGTGAACCTGCGGCTCAACCCAGAGAAGTGTGTGTTCGGAGTCCCCTCGGGCAAGCTCTTGGGTTTCCTCGTGTCCCACCGAGGCATCGAGGCTAACCCGGAAAAGGTCAAGGCGGTCGAGGACATGAGCCCGCAAAAGACCCTTAGAGAAATGCAGAAGCTCACTGGCGCATCGCGCTAGGCGCTTCATCTCCAAGTTGGGCAGCGGCGCTGCCCTTCTTCAACTAATGAAGAAAAAGGGCCCTTTGAATGGGTGAAGAGGCCGACAAAGGCGTTCAAGATCTCAAGAGATACCTGACCAGCCCTCCGGTCATGGTGGCTCCGCGCCCTCAAGAGCCCCTGGTGCTTTACCTCGCCGCCACTCCCTACTCCGCCAGCGCAGCCCTGGTGGCGGTTAGGGAGGAGTGTCGAATCAAAACCGCAGCAGCAGCCCGGGACAAGGCAAAACAGGAACAAGGAAGGCCCACAGAAACCGCCACCGCGGCCGAGGAGGATCAGCCGCCGCAGAGGAGTGCACCGGAGGCGGAAGAGGCCCCTCTCCCAGATGGCCAGCCTCCGGAGGCCTCATCGCCTCAGGAGGCGCCATGGTCCCCGGAGGGCGCCACCAGCACTAACGCACCCAACCTCGTTGAGCACCCAGTGTACTTCGTCAGCATGGTGTTGCGGGACGCGAGGGCACGGTACCCCATGCCTCAGAAGCTCCTCCTCGTGCTACTGGTGGTCTCGCGCAAGCTGCGGCACTATTTTCAGGGTCACCCCATCAAGGTCATCTCGTCATACCCCTTGGAGAGAGTGCTCAGGAGCCCTAACTCAGCCGGAAGGGTCGCTGAGTGGAACATAGAACTGCAAGTGTTTCAGCTCGAATTCAGCACGACCAGAGTCATCAAGGGAGCAGCATTAGCGGATTTTGTGGCAGAATGGACGGAGGCACCAGGCCTCAAGGCCGACGAGGATCGATCCCTCTCCCCGGGAAGCGAGGCGCCAGAAGGCTGGGTCATGTACTTCGATGGGGCGTTCTCCAGGCATGGCGCTGGGGCTGGGGCGGTGCTTATATCGCCCACTCAGGACAAGCTCTACTATGTTGTACAGCTCTGTTTCCAGCAAGGTGAAAAGGTCTCCAACAACATAGCGGAGTATGAAGGTCTAATAGCGGGCTTGAAGGCCGCAGCTGCCCTGGGGGTGAAACGCCTCACCATCAAGGGAGATTTGCAGCTCCTTGTCAATTTCTCCAACAAGGTGTACGAGCCGAAAGATGAGCACATGGAAGCCTACCTTGCGGAGGTCCGCATGATGGAGAAGCAGTTCTGGGGGTTGGAGTTGCAGCATGTGCCCGTGGCACCAATCGAGGAGGAGCGACATCACCAAGCAGGCGTCCAGGCGGTTACCTCAGGAGCCTGGCGTCTTCGAGGAGCGGCTCTTCAAGCCCTCAGCCCTGCCATCATTGTCAAACACGGCTCAGCCTCGGGAGGAGCTCCCCCAGCCACCTGCCTCAGGAGCCCTGGTCTGTGGCCCGGCCTCAGGAGCACGCCTGCTCCTGACGATGGAGCCTCAGGATGGGTACTGGATCACGGAGCTCCGGAGTTACTTAACACAAGGGACCCTGTCGGAGAAGGAGAAGGAAGCGGAGCGTGTGGCACGGCTGGCCACGGCATGCTGCATCAAGGATGGAGAGCTCTACCGGAAGCGACCAAACGATGTATCCCTGCGCTGCATCTCCAGGGAGCAAGGAAAGGAACTGCTGGCAGATATACACGGCGGAGACTATGGACATCATTCATCATCACGGACCCTCGTCGGCAAGGCATTCCGCAGTGGGTTTTATTGGCCCACCACACTCAATGACGCCGTTGAACTGGTGTAGGCTTGTGACGCCTACCAGTTCCACGCCAAGCAGATCCATCAGCCGGCAGGAGGCCTGCAGACTATACCCCTTTCGTGGCCGTTCGCAGTCTGGGGGCTGGACATCCTGGGCCTGTTTCCTCGGGCGCCAGGGGGCTACCGCTACCTCTACGTCGTCGTGGACAAGTTCACCAAGTGGGCCGAAGTAGAGGCCGTCCGCACCATCCCCGCGGGTTCCACGGTCAAGTTCATTAGGGGCATCGTGAGCCGGTTCGAGGTGCCGAACCGCATCATCATAGACAATGGTTCGCAGTTCACCAGTAACCTCTTCAAAACATACTGTGCTAACCTTGGAACGCAGATATGCTACGCCTCGGTGGCACACCCCCGAAGCAACGGCCAGGCCGAGCGGGCCAACGCAGAGGTCCTGAGGGGCCTCAAGACCAGGATGTTCAAGAAGAAGCTGGAGGCCTGCGGCAGAGGTTGGTACGATGAGCTTCAGTCCGTGTTGTGGTCCATCCGCACAACCGTGACCAAGCCGACTGGAGAGACCCCGTTCTTCCTGGTCTACGGAGCCGAAGCGGTCCTCCCTCATGAGGTCAGTCGTCGCTCCGCACGGGTCCTGGCGTTCGACAAGGCGCAGCAGGACGCCATGCGGGGGATGGACCTCATGCTGGGGAGGAACATCGCCGAGAAGCCGTGCTGCGAGCGGTGAGGTACCAACAAGCACTGCGACGATATCACTGCTGCAACATCCGCCCCAGAACTCTTGAGGTAGGAGACCTCGTGCTCAGGCGGGTTCTCTCCAGGGAGGGACTGCACAAGCTCTCTCCCATGTGGGAGGGCCCGTTCAAGGTTGTTCATGTTTCCAGGCCTGGCTCCGCGCGCTTGGATACTCAGGAGGGGGTGCCAGTCCAGAACGCATGGAACATCCAGCACCTCCGGAGGTTCTACCCCTAAAAAGGCCCAGAGCCTGTGAAGATGGCGAATGCCTGTGAAGCTGTCGCGTTTTGGAAAAGGCCCAGAGCCCGTGAAGAGGGCAAATGCCCGTGAAGCTTGCTTCCCCCAAGAAAGGCCCGGAGCCTGTGAAGAAGGCCAACGCCTGTGAAGCTCGCCGCCCGTGACACTCTCACGTAATAATGAGTTGGGGTTGTACATGCCCCGAGTCTCGAGGCGTCGGCCTCGGGCCCTGGGCTCCCTCCCACGCCGAGTGGCAGCACTTAGCTCCGCGCTGGTGAGAAGACGTCGAAGACTAGATTAGGTGCCGGACGCGGCTTTTTCATTTGCTTTCCACAGTTGGCTTGTTCATTCTCATTCGAAGTTTTGTTGAAGCTGTTACCGTCTTTGACTTGTGGTTCTTCGAATTTTCACTCTCCTGCCTCGATTTCTCTTATGCAAGGCCTCGCGAAGGGGCAGCCGGCGCCCTCGTGAGTGTTTCTGTCCTAGTCGTTCAAAGGTTTGCGACTGGGTCCATTACAGAGCACCCCTCGATCAGGTGCCCCACGGGCACCGCGACCTGAACACAGACTGGGTGGTCGCTCCCCCACGGCTGGGGCCGGGAACTATCCACGCGGGCACGTAGCCGGAAGGCACGATAACGGAAGCAAAGCGATTATTAACAGCAATAACCCAAACACGCCCCCACGGGGCTCCACGCTACTGTGTTTTTACGCAGGAAAAGGAAAAGAAAGAGCAAATCAGGCGCAGCTCGCCTCACACCGGCCTGCAGGGAAGACTCGAGCTGCCTCCGGGGCTCAGGCAGACTCCCTCTCGCGCTTCACCAAGGCGCGACGGCGGGCAGACGCGCTACCACCTTCCAAGCAGGTACGACGGCGTGGAGGCTGACCGCGGCCACTGCTAGAAGAGTCGCCGCCTGAAGAAGAACCGGTGAAGCTTGAGGAACCCTGAGCGCCGCCAATCACGCGAGCGCTGTCCTCTCCATCATCGCCGGGGCTGGGTCCCCGGCCGCGGTCGTCGTCCTCAGGGCAGCACCCTGCGTGGCGACCATCTTCCCCAAACACCCTCACGTAGAGGGTGGCATCGCCGTCGAACTTGAAGTGCAGGGTGCACCGACGGCTCAGGCCACGCGCGCGGGCAAACGTCTGCCAACCGCGGGTCAAGGCCAGGCTCCCGGCTGCGGAGACCTCCAGTGAAGCCCATGAGGCCCGGCTGCAGCAGCCGTCTGCCTGAAGCCAGAGGCCGGCCGGGAGCTCGCCGAGGAGGAAGCGAGGAAGTTGAAGCCGGGTGCTAGTCGGCTCTGCCGACCACACAACGAACTCCGGCAGCACCTCTGCAGCGCGAAAGCGCGGCCTAGGGGAACGCGTGACCGAAGCACGCCCCCCCGGCCGCAGCTGTCCACCCGTCACCGTGCTGGAAATCATCTCCACGGCCGCAGGGAGCTGTCCTGGTGGCCACAGGATGTTTGCGAGGGCGCCCTCGACCGCGCTTGGGCGGGGGAGAGGCAGGCTCAACCTGGTGAGCCTTCCCCTTCTCTGCGGCCGAGAACCTCCTCGACAGAGCCATGAAGAAGAAGGAGCAGCAAGGGGGGATGAACTGGAAGGGCGCGCGCCGCTCCGTACTTATAGCCGGCGAAGGCCAACCGTCGGCCTCCACGATCGCAGGTAATCATGACCCGCTTTGCATGCAGGGACTTGTCCAATCCACGCAATTGCCGAGGCATCGTGGGGAAGTGGAGGCGCCCACGTCCAATCAACCGCCACGCGGCGCCCAAGGCCGCAGGCTGTTAGGGCCTGCGGCGCTTCGCTCTTGCCCTTTCGCCTCTCTGCACGGCCAAGTCCGGGCGCGCCTTGGGCCCGGGGGCTAATGTTGGCGTTCTGGGAACGGGGTCCCCAGACTTTCCTGCCTCCGGCCTGCGGCGTGGCTCAAAGGGGGGCCCAGCACGGCCCATCTTCATCAACACAGACCCAAGACCCTCGCGAGGGGCCAAGCCTCGCGACGCGGACGACACGGAGCTTCCTCAGGCGCGGCCTCATCAGGCTGGTTCGCGAGGAGGCGGAGAGATCAAGGTGGGGTACCTCACGAGGTGCCCATGACGCAAGCCATGACGACCAAGGGCGCCAGGCGGGCGCCAGCCCGTCGATGTCCTCCTTTCCTCTTTGGTGCAAAGGGAGCAAGCGCAGCGAGAGCATCAAGCAAAGGCACCGTTTGATTGCAACGAGACCAAGACCAGCCCAACGGCAGGGAGGAAGTCATTGTGGAGCCCAAGCCAGCGTCACCACCAGAGCCTTTGGCAGGCGAGGACCAACTTTAGTCAGGATAAGTGTACCAGATGTTCCCCTTCAAAATGGCCAATTGTTGGCGCCCTTCCCGCTCAATATTTGGGAAGAGGCCCAGGGCCTTTACCTATAAATAGGACTAGCCACCCCCAGGGTAGAGGCAATCGGCCGGATCCAGAAAACGAGCTGGGATCGGATTGAGTAGCATCACACAGAGAGAGAGAAGGGTGACTGAACTCCTCCTAGCAGTTCATCGCCCCAGCCAAGAACAGACCCTCGCGAGGCTGTTCTTCCTTGTATTGCTCATCATCATCAGCCCAAGAGGCAATCCACCACACCACAAACTAGAGTAGGGTATTACACCACAATGGTGGCCCGAACTAGTATAAACCCTGTGTCTCTTGTGCTGTTCTTTCCATAGCTTAGATCTTAGCAAGGCGGTGGGGTGCAGGTAGGTAGAGGGCGAAATCTCCGCATGCACCCCAGTGTTCGAACCTCAAGGGTCTGCCGGAACTCGAAATCCGACAGCCATGAAGTGTGTCATGAACCATCTGTGGCCGGAGAGGCCAGAGCCGACAAGTTATTTCAACTTGGTGCAGCAGTTCCTTGGTGCGGTGCCGCATATTAATGCGATGAAGAGGTCAGCATGCATAGAGGGTGCACGGATGGCTCTTGACCGTGTCAAAACATACTGGGCGGAAATGGATACCACCGTTGTTGCATCCCGAGACTCGGACGAAAGCCGAGTACCTGCCGAGCACTATTTTTAGGAAGTTCTTCAAGGCGCTCGTGTGATAGAGACGCAGTGCTCGAAGTATGTTATGTTTAAATAGCATATGTTATTGTAAAACAATTTTTGATAAATGGTAGAAGCTTTTTGTACTTGCGCCTACAAGTATTGTAACACCTCCTCTGCGGTCGTTTAGAATATATCTATATGTAATATGAAAGATGGCAGTCGTCGGCTTCAGCCCCCACGCAAATATTGCGGGGGTGTTCGCAGAAGGCGCGTTTTCACACTTAATCCAACGCCTTGGTCCTACAAAGGAGGTGATAGCGCAGCGAACTAGGCAATCGGACTATAATGCTTTAACACTTTCACTTAGCCATAGGAGTTTGACAGTGAGGCTACTTATATAGCCCCTGGTGGCGCCTGCGCTCGCCCGAACTCGGGACGCGTATGTGCCTGGCTGGGAAACGGCCCTTCGTTAATGCGGAGGAATCCTAAAGATTCCGCTGAGTCATCGAGTGGTTGACCAGTCTCTCGCTATATCATGACAGTCAGTTTTCGGCTTTCTCTACTGAGGTTCTCGCCCGGCGAACGGGCACAATCGCAGATAGTTCTCCGGTGCCGCCTTAGCCGATAGAGTGGAACGTAAGGCAGCCAAACACAGGAGCCGGGCAACCCAACATTTGACCAAAGACATGATTCGGAGCTGATGCATATAAGGCCAAACTCGCGACGCCGAACACTCCCGAAGGTATTCGGTCTTTATAAAGGCGGGCGGGACAACGCCCTTAATTATAAGCCCCTGGTGTCCAAGTACGCACAAATTTCTGATGTGGCTACATGCCAAGACGTCAGCCTCCTCCTTGGTTATACCAAAAAACCAGGGGATGTGTATCAACAAGAGACAGTAAAAAAGGTTTACGCAGGGTCTTAATCTGAAAAGAATCCTTGGAACGGGTCCCTGCTGCACGTCTGCGCCTGTGTCTCCGTTGTGCCGTATCCTGGACGGGCGCAGCACGGTGTTCATCTGTAAAAGAGAGGAACTTAGTTGAAGAAAGGTTGTGCCGAACGGAAGTTATACTAAATAAACAAAGTATAAATTGAAATGGTTAAATTTGAGCTTGATTATCTCTTTCTTTATATGCGCGGAGCCCCTAGTACAGGGGTATACGGCTATTAAGCCTTTACCGATTGCATTTTTATGCCGGGCTCGTCTAGCCGTGTCCGTGGTCTTGACGACCTGTTTAGATGTTTTGGCTTGTGAAGCCGTTTTATTGTGGGGCCGTTAAGGCAGCCGCACAATCTTCCGAGCGGGAGGCGCACTCAATGCTTTCCCTTTAATGAGATGATGCCTCGTGGACCGGGCATTTTAAGCGTAAGAGATGCATAATGCGGAATCGCGTTAAAGCGGGCGAAAGCTTCGCGTCCCAGTAGTGCTTGATAGCTGTTTGAGAATGGGACGATATGGAAGGTTAGCCTTTCGCGACGGAAGTTGTCGGGGGAGCCGAACATAACTTCTAGCCGGAGAGAACCCATGCAATGGGCATCCGGGCCTGGTGTTACCCCTTGAAAGGAGGTTTCGCTATGGTGAATTTTTGCCGGGTCTATCCCCATGCGACGGATTGTGTCCTGATATATCAGGTTTAGACCACTGCCGCCATCCATCAGGACATTTGTAAAGTGGAGTCCGTCGATTATTGGATCTAGTACCAAGGCAGTCCAGCCTGCGTTCCGGATACTTCCAGAGTAATCCAGATGATTGAAGGTGATCGGTTTTATCAACCAGTGGCGAGACTCCTTTGGGCTAGTATGGTGCGTACCTCTATGGGCGCCGCTTGTTTTGTTATGTGAAGTAAGTTTACTGTTTTGACTTCTTGTGGAAAATTCTTTTGTTCCCTGGTGCTCTGCTTTTGGGGTTCGTCATCGTCTTCACTTGGTGTGTCGAGCCCCTTGTGTTCGGCGTTGAGTTTGCCGGATTGCTTGAAAATCAAACAATCTCTGTGGGTATGGTTTGCAGGCTTCCCGGGAGTACTGTGTATTTGACATATCTTGTCCAAGATTTTGTTTAAGTTGGATAGCTCATCCCTGTTATCCTTGAGGGGCGGCTTTTTATGATTTTGTCGAGAGCTTTTGAATCCGGCATTGACTGCCGTGCTCTTCGGACTGCTTTCCTTAGTCCGGCGTTGGTCCTTGTTGCATCGTGGTTTTCCGTTTCCATCCCTAGTTTCGGATGTACTTGGGTCGTTGGTGCTACATCTTGCCAACCAGCTGTCCTCTCCTGCGCAAAAGCGGGTCATGAGGCTTGTTAATGCGGCCATTGTTCTTGGCTTTTCTTGGCCGAGGTGTTTGGCGAGCCATTCGTCTCGAACGTTATGCCTAAAAGCTGTTAGGGCTTCGGCGTCCGGACAGTCGACTATCTGATTCTTTTTACTAAGGAATCTGTTCCAGAATTTCCAGGCTGACTCTCCGGGCTGTTGAGTTATGTGACTTAGGTCGTCTGCATCCGGAGGGCGGACATAGGTCCCTTGAAAATTTGCCCGGAAAGCGTCTTCGAGTTCTCCCCAATTTCCAATGGTGTTTTCGGGAAGGCTTTTGAGCCAATGCCGAGCTGGCCCTTTAAGCTTGAGGGGTAAGTATTTTATGGCGTGGAGATCATCTCCTCTTGCCATGTGTATGTGGAGGATATAATCCTCAATCCAGACTCCAGGGTCTGTTGTTCCGTCGTACGCCTCTATGTTTATGGGCTTGAATCCCGCTGGAAATTCATGGTCCAGGACCTCATCGGTGAAACATAGGGGGTGTGCGGCACCCCTGTATTTGGGTGTGCCGTGATGTTCGAATATTGGTTGTGTTGCATTGCTTATGAGAGCTTGCTTTCTTGGCCTATAGATAGTTCTAACTGGGCCGTCTTTTGATGCGGATCCTTGAGTGGGTCGCGTGCCGACTTGTGTGCGGCGCCAATTGCCGCTTTGTGCTGGCCATGGGGTCGTATATCCGACCGAGTGGCTTTCTTATTTTTTGATTGCGGGGGCTCTAAGGCCTCCTCGTCAAATTCCGGCAGTAGTTTTCGCTTCGGATAGCTTTTGGTGTGGCGACTGCCGCCGTATTTGTCTGCGGTGTTGAGTACTTTGCTCCATCTGATTCTGAGTGCATCTTCCGCGGTTTTGAGCTTCCGCTTCTGCTTTTTCAGGCTACGCGCAGTGGCAACGAGCCTTCGGTGGAGGTTCTTCTGCTCCATTAGCTTGTCCGGCGTAAGGTCGTCCGGAATGCTGTTCTCGCCGGGGACAGGTTGTTCGGTTTGTTTATTCGAGTTGCCCTGTTCGTCGTCCGCCGGCTCGTCCTGCTCTATGGCTGGGTCTGTATGGCTGCTGTCTCTGTCGAGGCGGGGCTTGGAGCGGCGTTTACGTCGCTGCTTTGATTGCTTTTCGAGAGAACGATCCCCCATTGCATCCCTGTGTTCCTCGTCGTCGCTTCCTTTGGGTGTGTCCACCATGTACACATCATGAGATGAGGTGGCTGTCCAGCGCCCTATAGGGGTTGGTTCATGTTCGTCTCCTACATTGTCGTCCATACCGTCGATGTCTTCGGAGTCGAAGTCGAGCACGTCGTTTAGATTATCGACGGTGGCTACCAAGTGGGTGGTGGGTGGGCTTTGAATTTCTTCATCGTCCGTATCCCAACCTTGCTGACCGTAGTCCGGCCAGGGCTCTCCTGATAAAGAGAGAGACTTTAGTGATTTCAGAATACCGTCGAAAGGCGAGTGCTGAAAGATGTCCGCGGCGGTAAACTCCATGATCGGCGCCCAATCGGATTCGATCGGCAGAGGCGCGGAGGGCTCAGAGTCCGGAGAGGAGTCCGGCTCCTTGGAGTCACGAGCCTCGCGGAGTGCGGGGCTGGTGTTCGGCTCGATCGCCATTGGGATCGCAGCCCCCGAGGCGGCGTCCAACCATCCACCCTCGATCGGCGTAGTTGGCTCCGAATTAAGGGTCGAAGCCGATGCGAGTGCGGCCTCCAGGGCACTGTTCGGCGGCAGAGCTATATCATGCCCATCGTGACAATGCGGCGCGCTTCGCAGTGGCTCGAATCCGTCGAAGATTAAGTCCCCGCGGATGTCAGCCGTGTAGTTTAAGCTTCCAAATCTGACCTGATGGCCAGGGGCATAGCTTTCGATCTGCTCCAGATGGCCAAGCGAATTGGCCCGCAGTGCGAAGCCGCCGAAGACGAAGATCTGTCTGGGGAGAAACGTCTCACCCTGGACTGCATCGTTGTTGATGATCAGAGGAGCCATCGAGCCTAAAAGCGATGACACGGAGGAACTCTCAATGAAAGCACCAATGTCGGTGTCAAAACCGGCGGATCTCGGGTAGGGGGTCCCGAACTATGCGTCTAGGCGGATGGTAATAGGAGGCAGGGGACACAATGTTTTACCCAGGTTCGAGCCCTCTTGATGGAGGTAAAACCCTACGTCCTGCTTGATTAATATTGATGATATGGGTAGTACAAGAGTAGATCTACCACGAGATCAAGGAGGCTAAACCCTAGAAGCTAGCCTATGGTATGATTGTTATTCTGTCCTACGGACTAAAATCCTCCGGTTTATATAGACACCGGAGAGGGTTAGGGTTACATAGAGTCGGTTACAATGGTAGGAGATCTACATATCCGTATCGCCAAGCTTGCCTTCCACGCCAAGGAAAGTCCCTCTCGGACACGGGACGAAGTCTTCAATCTTGTATCTTCATAGTCCAGGAGTCCGACTGAAGGTATTGTCCGGCTATCCGAACACCCCCTAATCCGGGACTCCTTCGGTTGCCTTGTTCCCCCTTTCCCCTTTTCTTTACCCGATTGCTGCAACCAGACGATGGAGTCCAGGAGCCAGACGCCACCGTCGACGACGACTCCTACTACACCGGAGGTGCCTACTACTACGTGCTGCCCGCTGACAACGACCAGGAGTAGTTAGGAGGATCCCAGGCAGGAGGCCTGCGCCTCTTTCAATCTGTATCCCAGTTTGTGCTAGCCTTCTTAAGGCAAACTTGTTTAACTTATGTCTGTACTCAGATATTGTTGCTTCCGCTGACTCGTCTATGATCGAGCACTTGTATTCGAGCTCTCGAGGCCCCTGGCTTGTATTATGATGCTTGTATGACTTATTTATGTTTTTAGAGTTGTGTTGTGATATCTTCCCGTGAGTCCCTGATCTTGATCGTACACGTTTGCGTGCATGATTAGTGTACGATTGAATCGGGGGCGTCACAGGCATCCCCAAGCTTTGGCTTTTTGCTGTCCTTATATTATCTTGGGGGTTCCATGGGCATCCCCAAACTTAGGCTCTTGCCACTCCTTGTTCCATAATCCATCAAAAATCTTTCACCCAAAACTTGAAAACTTCACAACACAAAACTCAACAGAAATCTCGTTAGCTCCGTTAGTGAAAGAAAACAAAAGACTACTTCAAGGTACTGTAATGAACTCATTCTTTATTTATATTGGTGTTAAACCTACTTTATTACAACTTCTCTATGGTTTATAAACTATTTTATTAGCCATAGATTCATCAAAATAAGCAAACAACACACGAAAAACAGAATCTATCAAAAACAGAGCAGTCTGTAGTAATCTGTAACTAACGCAAACTTCTGGAACTCCAAAAAATCAGCCAACATAGGACGACCTAGGAATTTTTTTTATTGATCAGCAGCAATTGGAATCACTATTTTATCACGTTCTGCTGATTTTTATCAATTGTTTTCGTGAACGGAAAGTTTCTGGAAATTTCTGCAAGATCAAATAACTATCATCCAAGAAGATCCTATAGGTTTAACTTGGCACAAACACTAATTAAAACATAAAAACACATCTAACCAGAAGCTAGAACAAATATTTATTCCTAAACATAAGCAAAAAGCAGAAAAACTAAAATAAAATTGGGTTGCCTCCCAACAAGCGCTATCGTTTAACGCCCCTAGCTAGGCATAAAAGCAAGGATAGATCTAGGTATTGCCATCTTTGATAGGCAATCCATAAGTGGCTCTCATGATAGATTCATATGCTAATTTTATTTTCTTCCTATGGAAGTGTTCCATGCCTTTCTTTAATGGAAATTGGAATCTAATATTCCCTTCCTTCATATCAATAATTGCACCAATCGTTCTAAGGAAAGGTCTACCGAGAATAATAGGACACGAAGGATTGCAATCTATATCAAGAACAATAAAATCTACGGGCACATAATTCCTATTTGAAAAAATAATAACATCATTAATTCTTCCCATAGGTTTCTTAATAGTGGAATCCGCAAGCTGCAAGTTTGGAGAGCAATCATCAAAATCGCGGAAATCTAGCAAATCGCACAAAGTTTTGGGAATAGTGGAGACACTAGCACCCAAATCACATAAAGCATAAAACGCATGATCCTTAATCTTAATTTTAATATTTGGTTCCTACTCATCATAAAGTTTTCTAGGGATAGAAACTTCCAACTCAAGCTTTTCTTCATAAGATTGCATCAAGGCATCAACAATATGTTTAGTAAACGCTTTATTTTGACTATAAGCATGAGGAGAATTTAGCACGGATTGCAACAAGGAAATACAATCAATCAAATAGCAACTTACATACTTAAATTCCTTGAAATCAAAAATAGTGGGTTTAGCAACATCTAGGGTTTTGATTTCTTCAATCCCACTTTATCAATTTTAGCATAAAGATCTAAAACCTCCGAATTTTTGGAACGCCTTCTAGGTAAAGGTGGATCATATTCAGTCCCATCATTATCAAGATTCATATTGCAAAACAAAGATTTAATAGGGTACACATCAATAACTTTTAGATCTTCATCTTTGTTTTCATAAAAAATTGAAGAACACGCTTTTATAAAGCAATCTTTCTTAGCACGCATCCTAGCGGTTCTTTCTTTGCACTCATCAATGGAAATTCTCATGGCTTTGAGAGACTCATTGATATCATGCTTAGGAGGAATAGATCTAAGCTTTAAAGAATAAACATCAAGAGAAATTTTATCAACGTTCCTAGCCAATTCATCAACTTTAAGCAATTTTTCCTCAAGCAAAGCATTGAAATTCTTTTGCGAATTCATAAACTCTTTAACACTAGTCTAAAATTCAGAGGGCATCTTATTAAAATTTCCATAAGAGTTGTTGTAGGAATTTCCATAATTATTAGAGGAATTACTAGGATAAGGCCTAGTATTAAAGTTTCCTCTATACACGTTGTTACCAAAATTATTCCTACCAACAAAATTTAAATCCATAGATTCATTATTATTCTCAATCAAAGTAGACAAAGGCATATCATTAGGATCAGAAGAAACACTCTTACTAGCAAATAATTTCATAAGTTCATCCATCTTTCCACTCAAAACATTAATTTCTTCTATCGCATGCACTTTTTATTAGTAGATCTTTCAGTGTGCCATTGAGAATAATTAACCATAATATTATCTAGGAGTTTAGTAGCTTCTCCTAAAGTGATTTCCATAAAAGTGCCTCCCGCGGCCGAATCTAAAAGATTTCTAGAAGCAAAATTCAATCCGGCATAATTTTTTTTTGTATAATCATCCACAAATTCAAACCATGAGTAGGGCAATTACGTATCATTAATTTCATCCTCTCCCAAGCTTGTGCAACATGTTCATGATCAAGCTGCTTAAAAATAATAATATCATTTCTAAGAGAGATGATCTTAGTGGGAGGAAAATACTTAGAGATAAAAGCATCTTTGCACTTGTTCCAAGAATCAATATTATTTTTAGGCAAAGACGAAAACCAACCTTTAGCACGATCTCTAAGAGAAAAAGGAAATAGCTTCAATTTAACAATATCATTATCAACATCTTTCTTCTTTTGCATATCACACAAATCAACGAAGCTATTTAGATGAGTAGCGGCATCTTCACTAGGAAGGTCGGCGAATTGATCTTTCATGACAAGATTCAACAAAGCAGCATTGATTTCACAAGATTCAGTATCGATGAGAGGAGCAATCGGAGTGCTAATGAAATAATTATTGTTGGTATTGGTAAAGTCACATAATTTGGTATTATCTTGAGCCATCGTGACAAGCAAGCAATCCAACACACGAGCAAACAAAAAGCAAGCAAAAAAGAGGCGAACGGAAAAAGAGAGGGCGAATAAAACGGCAAGGGTGAAGTGAGGTAGAGGAAAACGAGAGGCAAATGGCAAATAATGTAATGCGGGAGATAAGGGATTGTGATGGGTACTTGGTATGTTGACTTTTGCGTAGACTCCCCGGCAACGGCGCCAGAAATCCTTCTTGCTACCTCTTGAGCACTGCGTTGGTTTTCCCTTCAAGAGGAAAGGGTGATGCAGCAAAGTAGCATAAGTATTTACCTCAGTTTTTGAGAACCAAGGTATCAATCTAGTAGGAGGCTACACGCGAGTCCCTCGCACCTAAACAATACAAATAAATCCTCGCAACCAACGTGATAAGGGGTTGTCAATCCCTTCACGGTCACTTACGAGAGTGAGATATGATAGGATAATATTTTTGGTATTTTTGTGATAAAAATGCAAAGTAAAATAAAAGCAAAGTAAAAAAGCAAAGGAAATAACTAAGTGTTGGAAGATTAATATGATGAAGATAGACCGGGGGCCATAGGTTTCACTAGTGGCTTCTCTCAAGAGCATAAGTATTTTACGGTGTGTGAACGAATTACTGTTGAGCAATTGCAGAATTGAGCATAGTTATGAGAATATCTAGGTATGATCATGTATATAGACATCACGTCCGAGACAAGTAGACCGACTCCTGCCTGCATCTACTACTATTACTCCACTCATCGACCTCTATCCAGCATGCATCTAGAGTATTAAGTTCATGAAAACAGAGTAACGCCTTAAGCAAGATGACATGATGTAGAAGGATCAATTCATGCAATATGATAAAAAAACCCCATCTTGTTATCCTCGATGGCAACAATACAATATGTGCCTTGCTGCCCCTACTGTCACTGGGAAAGGACACCGCAAGATTGAACCCAAAGCTAAGCACTTCTCCCATTGCAAGAAAGATCAATCTAGTAGGCCAAACCAAACTGATAATTCGAAGAGACTTGCAAAGATAACCAATCATACATAAAAGAATTCAGAGAAGATTCAAATATTGTTCGTAGATAATCTTGATCATAAACCCACAATTCATCGGTCTCAACAAACACACCGCAAAAAGAAGATTACATCGAATAGATCTCCACGAGAGAGGGGGAGAACATTGTATTGAGATCCAAAAAGAGAGAAGAAGCCATCTAGCTACTAACTATGGACCCGAAGGTCTGAGGTAAACTACTCACACTTCATCGAAGAGGATATGGTGTTGATGTAGAAGCCCTCCGTGATGGATGCCCCCTCCGGCGGAGCTCCGGAACAGGCCCCAAGATGGGATCTTGTGGGTACAGAAGGTTGCGGCGATGGAATTAGGTTTTTGGCTCCGTATCTGATCGTTTGGGGGTACGTAGGTATATATAGGAGGAAGTAGTACGTCGGTGGAGCAACAGGGGGCCCATGAGGGTGGAGGGCGCGCCTTGGGGGTTGGGCGCGCCCCCTACCTCGTGGCTTCCTATTTTGTTTCTTGACGTAGGGTCCAAGTCTCCCGGATCATAATCTTCCTAAAAATCATGTTCCCGAAGGTTTCATTCCGTTTGGACTCCGTTTGATATTCCTTTTCTACGGAACTCTGAAATAGGCAAAAAACATCAATTCTGGGCTGGGCCTCCGGTTAATAGGTTAGTCCCAAAAATAATATAAAAGTGGATAGTAAAGCCCAATAATGTCCAAAACAGTAGATAATATAGCATGGAGCAATAAAAAATTACAGATACGTTGGAGACGTATCAACGGCTGCAAGGGTGCTATGCTAATCATGGAGTCCGAGAAGACCACCATCGGAAGGCCGCCAGCTCAGCCTTTTAGCTTATATTTTATTATAATTGTATGCATATGTAGGTCGTGAGTGTTCTGGGCCTTGTCGCATGTGGCATTTTAAATTATCCTGAATTTGTAAGACAATAATTAAGAATTATTAACCGTTGCCATTGTAATTTTGCCTCAACGGCGAGCAGAGCACGTGTAGGGACGCCAGAGCGGAGCCCGCCCGGCCGCCTCAATGGCGAGCAACCACGTGGTCAACCTTCTGCCATCAATAAATTTTGACCTTGTTTCTCGTCACATTGCAGATTACAACACAATAAGTAATTGCAAATCTTTTGAGACCTATCAAACCAATATGTGTTTAGACCTATCAAACCAATATGTGTTCACAGTTAGCATCGGGCTATAAAAACTACCCACTCAAAAATTACTTCACAGTTCCTCTCCTCATCACCCACAAAACTGGTCTTTCTTGTCAAGTCGTTCCGCCATGATCGGTAGGAGTTTAGGGTGGACATATAATCAGGTAGCAAAGACCAAGGCCGCGGAAGCACTAGAGAGGTCCCGCTGCGAATCCGCAGCAGAGATGTCCCGACGCGCCGCGGAGCCCTCGAATGAGCTCTCACGGGCACGCGAGGGCTCTCACAAGCGCATTCGCGGCGTCGGCCATCGGGACGAGCCGGCGTTCCTGAAGTCCTTCGCCGGCGACGACGACATTCTCGCTAGCGTCACTATGCAGCAGGAGCTAGTCGACGGCTTGATGAAGCCGCTCAATTTGACAAGGCGACCGACCTCGTCGAGCAACTCATGCGTGACAATGCGAAGCTCCTCAAGTTGGTCGCCGAGAAGGAGGAGGAGGCTGCTGGCTGGAAGATCCTGCATGAGTAGAGCGGTGCCTCGGAGATGACGCTGAAAGCAGTCATCGAGGAACTGATGGGTGGCTTGAGGATGCTCCGGATCGAGCGTGAGCAAGAGGTGGAGGAATCTGTGGCTGCTTTCAAGCAAAGTCGTGAGGAATTGAAGAAGGAGCTGGAGGATTTCGTCGCCCGATGATCCATCAACGAGTAGAGACAGTAGCGACCCAGATCGTTGTCTGCAATTTCCTTCCTCTCTTGCCCCCGTGTCTTCCGGGCTTTGCCGCATGTGGCATTTTAAATTATCTGGAATATGTAAGACAATTATTATCTGTGCCATTGTAAATTTGTCGTCGTATTATCCGTTGCCATTTTATTTGTGTTCGTATTATCCGTTACCCGTTGCGGCAATTTAAATTAGGGTGGAATACGAGTTGAAAACACGAACAAAGCAAATGCTGCCATGGGATCACAAGCAAACAACCTCCGTCCAGGTGCTTTAATTAACCCATTAATGGAGAAGTTGTGAGCGAGGCGGGCGGCGGCTGGTGCATGGAGGTCAAAGAGCTCGCTTCCCGGTGAGCATGGGCGGCCTTGCTGCTCGCACGTGTCCCGTCGAGCCTGCGAGGTGGACAGGATGCGCGTGTGTGACGCCCCAAGACCGGAGCTTCAGTTGCCTTCCAGGGTTTCCGAGTTTTGTCGTGTGATTTGTTTTGTTTGTTGCTTTCTTCTTAGCATTTTTTTGCATTGCATCATGTCATCATGCCATCATATCATTAATTTTTAAAAACTCAACTAAATAAATCGTATGGATTTTCGGTCCGTTTAAATCGAGGGATATTCACAATGGTGATTTCTCTTTATAACATATCCTCCCAATATTTAGGGAGCTATATTAAACCATTCCATAACACATTTGCGCGGTTCTTCAAATTTCCTTTTTATCCAACTCAACTTATTTTCTTCCTTTGGTGCCTTTTTAGTAAAATTGAGTTGCAATTTTACTTTATCCACAACTATTCCAAATCAGCCCATAAATCACATCTAGTGTGTAGGGCCATCTCCTATAATTTCAACCCATTTGGAGTTCATTCGAATGGGTTTCGGAATTCAGACATGTCGAGTAAATTCAACATGTGTGGATTTTACATTCTCTAAAAATCCTCGGGCCATTTTTGTTAAATTCTTCATATTTTTGTGAGCTCGGGAAAATTGTCTGTATGCGCAAATTCTTTCCCTGACCCTCTCTTCTTTTCTTCTCTCTAATTCTTTTCTGCTAAAGTATATGAGGGAGAGAGAGCCCAGCCATGCCTCCTGGGCCTCCCAACCTCCCGCGCCGGCCTCTACAGCCCAAGGCCCAGCCGGTGCCCCTCTAACCCTAGCCGCACCTCTGCTCGATCCATCTCCTCCTCCTCCTCGTTCCCGCATCGCAGGGAGCCCCGTTCGATCCCTCGCCTCCCTCCTCTCGACCCGATCCCATCTCCCTCGCTCTCTCCCTCTGGCCGCCGCCTCCTGCCCGATCCCCATCTCTCCCCGAGCGTCTTCTCCCCCCGGCCTCCTCCTCGAGCGCCTCCTCCACCCCGCAACCATGCCCCGTCGCCCCTCCGGTCGCTGCGACCAGGAGCGCCGCGCCCGACCTCCTCCTCGCTGCCCCTGGAGCCGCTCCGCCTCGACCTCGCCGCCGGCAGCAGCAGCAGCTGCTGCACCCTCTCGTCGACGCCGCGCCCGGACCTTCCAGGTCCTCCCCGTCGCCCTCGTCAACGACCAGGCCGGAGCCCCGTCGGCCTCCTCGCCGCCGTCGTGCCCTCCTCCAGGAGCCCCGCACCCGACCCCCTCGCCGAGGACATGGCCGCCGCTGCGCCTTGCTCCCTCCGGCCGCCAAGCATCGTCACGCCCCTGCCGTTCCCGCACCGCTCGTCGCCAAGGCCAAGTGCAGGACGCCTCCGTCCCCCGTCCCCTACGACCTCGCGTCGTCTCGCTGCACGAGCCGTCCTCTCCGGCCAACTCCGAGTCCCGCGGCCGTCGCCCCTGCATCGCGCCAAGGCCCAGCGACCCCCTGCACATCGAGGCCCTGGTGTTCCTTCGTTTTGGACCGACAAGACCCGAACCGGAAACGCCAAGTACCACGACATACGGCGCCCGAACGACCACCGAACCGGAAACGCCAAGTACCCCTACGAGCGTGGAATTCGCCAAGTACCGTCTCCGGGATTCACCAAGTACCGTGACTGCAGCCGGTGTGTTTTTTTTTGTCAAGTCCGACTACATCCGAGGTGGATTTCGTCAAGTACCCTTTGGATGCACCAAGTTCGACGCCGCATAAATTTCTTCTTGAACGTGTATGGCTACGCAGATTCGCCAAGTACCACGACCCACGAGTACCACTACCGTCGCCTAGATCGCGAGTACCTCTACCGACGCCATGAACCACTACTTCCACTACGACCCACGAGTACCACTACTTTCCTCTACGAAACGCATTCCGCCCCGAAAATGCACGCTTCGAAGGTATAACTCGAGATGACGACCGCCGTGAACGAATGCATGTTGATGAGATGCACCCTATGTTTGGACCGTGTCTAAATTGTTCCTTGCACGTTCCTCGTTTGCCATGCCGCCGTCCCGTGGGAACCCGGTATTCGGGAGCACCCCACCATTTCTAGCATGTTCCGCACATCCGCACGCTTTCTTTTGCACCGACATCTCAATCGAGTTATCGGAATCGGAATGTTGCCGTGGCACCATTTCCGTTGTCGTTGCCGTGGCACCCTTTTTCGTTTCCGCCACGACGACAAATGCTTCATAAGGCTCTTGTCAACAATTTCGTAAAATTGCATAAAATTTGTATATGTCATCCGCATCATCATAACAACATTTAAAATGCTTAAACTTGTTGTTTGCATTAATTTGCTTAAATGCCATGCTAAAATGATTTATTTCATAACTAAATAACTGTAGCTCGGATTTAAATAAATTATATATGTAAATGGGGTGGAAAAATGCCTAGCTTAACATGGTAGCATTACTTTGCATGTTTAACAACTCTAAAATATGCTTTAGGTCAGAACAGTACCAAATTCGAAATATGGACATGAGGATTTTCCGGAATTATCGTTTGTTGTTTCCAGCCTCATTTAAATTTGCCTAAATAGTTAGTTTACTTATGCCTCACCTCTTGCCATGGTTAACAACATTTAATATTGTTTGGTAACCTAACCGAGAGAGAACTAAATATTTGAATGTGGTGTTCCATCAATATGCAACTCGTTGCATATTGAGCTCCACTTAACTTGTAGTGTTGTTTGTGTATATTGCCATGCCATGCCTCATTAAACCGGACATGCATCATACTTGTTGTGCATCATGACATGTTTATGTGATGGTTGTTTACTATGTTGTTTCCTTCTTTCCGGTTTGCTTCTCTCGTTAGCTTCGGTTTCGTTCCGGAGTTGTGAGGATTCGTTCGACTACGTCCGTTTGTCTTCTTCATGGACTTGATCTTCTTCCTTGCGGGATTTTAGGCAAGATGACCATACCCTCGAAATCACTTCTATCTTTGCTTGCTAGATGCTCGCTCTTTTGCTATGCCTATGCTACGATGCCTATCACTTGCTTATCATGCCTCCCATATTGCCATGTCAAGCCCCTAACCATCCTTTCCTAGCAAACCGTTGTTTGGCTATGTTACCGCTTTGCTCAGCCCCTCTTATAGTGTTGTTAGTTGCAGGTGAAGATGAAGTTTGTTCCTTGTTGGAACATGAAGATGTTGTTCCTTGTTGGAACATGTTTACTTGTTGGGATATCACAATATATCTTATTTAATTAATGCATCTATACACTTGGTAAAGGGTGGAAGGCTCGGCCTTATGCCTGGTGTTTTGTTCCACTCTTGCCGCCCCTAGTTTCCGTCATATCGGTATTATGTTCCAGGATTTTGCGTCCCTAACGCGGTCGGGTGATTTATGGGACCCCCTTGATAGTTCGCTTTGAATAAGACTTTTCCAGCAAGGCCCAACATTGGTTTTACCATTTGCCTCACCTATGCCCTTTTCCCTTGGGTTTCCGGAGCCCGAGGGATCTTTATTTTAGCCCCCCCGGACCAGTGCTCCTTCGAGTGCTGGCCCGAACTAGAGCCCTGTGCAGCGCCCCCTCAAGGCAACTTGAGGTCTGGTTTTAGTTGTACGGACTGCTCATCCGAGTGTGCCACGAGACCGAGATATGTGCAGCTCCTATCAGGATTTGTCGGCACATCCGGCGGCTTTGCTGGTCTTGTTTTATTCTGTCGAAATGTCTTGTAGCCGGATTCCGAGACTGATCGGGTCTTCCGGGAGAAGGAATATCCTTCGTTGATCGCGAGAGCTTATCATGGGCTAAGTTGGGACACCCGCAGGGTATTATCTTTCAAAGCCGTGCAGCGGTTATGTGGCAGATGGGAATTTGTTAATGTCCGGTTGTAGAAAACCCGAAGTTGATCTTAATTAAAACACATCAACCGCGTGTGTAACCGTGATGGTCTCTTCTCGGCGGAGTCCGGGAAGTGAACACGGTGTTGGAGTTATGTTTGACGTAAGTAGTTTCAGGATCACTTCTTGATCATAGTTGTTCGACCGTGCTTTGCTTCTCTTCTCGCTCTCTTTTGCGTATGTTAGCCACCATATATGCTAGTCGCTTGCTGCAGCTCCACCTCACTACTCTGTCCTACCTATAAGCTTAAATAGTCTTGATCTCGCGGGTGTGAGATTGCTGAGTCCCCGTGACTCACAGATACTTCCAAAACCAGTTTGCAGGTGCCAATGAAACCGTGCAGGTGGATTTTTGAGCTCAAGGAGGAGCTCGATGAAGACCTTGTGCATTGTGTTGTTTCGTTTCAGTTGATCAGTAGTGGAGCCCAGTTGGGACGATCGGGGATCTGTGTAACATTTGGGGTAGTCTTCTTTTATTTTGGTTCCGTAGTCGGACCTTGATTGTATCTGTATGATGTAATGTTTTACTCATGTATTGTGTGAAGTGGCGATTGTAAGCCAACTATGTATCTCTTTCCCTTATGAATTACATGGGTTGTGTGAAGATTACCTCACTTGCGACATTGCTTTCAATGCGGTTATGCCTCTAAGTCATGCTTCGACACGTGGGAGATATAGCCGCATCGAGGGCGTTACAGCGTGTCCCGTCGAGCCTGCGCGGCGGACTTCTCACATGCGTCCCATCGAACTTGCACGGCGGACTTCTTGCGCTCGTCCTGTCTAATCAAACAGTTGCACGCACGCCACCGAGTATGGTTAAATTTCAACACGGTTAATATAATACAACCATTTGCGATATTAACGTGCCAGCTTTTTGTTTCAAAAAGGACTTTGTTGGCTACTAATGTGTGTGCCTCTTCTCAAACTGGACGATTTTTTTACCACGACATATATGTGCCATGTCATGAAATCATGCCAAGTTTCATGTTTTTTGGGTGACTTTTTGACTTACTGGGATTTAAAAACCGAGATTCTCAATGTTTCAGGACGACGACAAGTTTGTAATTCATTCCCATTCCTTAAATGAGACCTAAACATGCACCCAATCACACATGTACGATTTCACACCCATTTTGCTTCACTGGAGCATGTGCTTGTAGTTCAAATTTCAATTATGGACTACATTAAATGCGTAGAAAACTTAGTAATTAGTAATATATACAATGGCCAAACGAACCCTGAACAGTTTCAAATTTCAGCCCGACACTCCTGTTATTCTATGTTGCCTGTAGAAAACAACGTTCAAGGCGAGAAGAGGCAGCGATTATCGTTTCGCTCACAAGAGGGGCATGTTTCCCTACTGGAACACTAGTGGTTGCGACAGGCTCCGGTTTGTAAGAGGCTTGTAATATAGCTTCGCCCAAATTGGACAATTATATGTACCATGTAGTGTCACCATGCCAAGTTTCATGATTTCCTAGTGAGTTTTGGATTTACAGAGATTTAAAAACCAAGATTCGCAATGTTTGTGGCCAAGCCAGGATGGCGAGACGGTTGAATTCATTCCCATTCGTTCCATGGGACCTAAACATGCACCCCAAGGAAACATGTATGTTTTTTCTAGCCATTTTGTTGCACTGGAGCATGTATTTGTAGTTCGGATTTGAATTATGGACATTAAATGCCTAGAAAACTCAATTAATGAATAAAAAAGGTCAAACGAACCCTGAATAATTTCAAAGTTCAGCGCGAATCTCCCGTTGTTCCGTGTTGCGTGTAGAAGAAAATATGAGGCTAGAAGAGGGAGCGATTATTATTTGGCCCACAAGGGGACACGTTTCCCTATTGAAACCACAAGGGTTCTTGTGACAGGCTCTGGTTTGTAAGAGGTTTGTAATAAAGCTTGGCCCAAATTTGTAATGTTTTTACCACGACATATATGTGCCATGACGTGACACCATGCCACCTTTGATGACTTTCTGGTGAGTTTTGGATTTATGGGGATTTAAAAACCGAGATTCGAAATGTTTGAGGACGAGCTAGGACACCGGTACGGTTGTAATTCGTTCCCGTTCCTGGCATGGGACCTAAACATGCACCCAAAGAACCACGAGGCTTCTTTGAGAGAAGCTCTGGTTTGTAAGAGGTTTGTAATAAAGCTTGGCCCAAATTGGACAATGTTTTTACCACGACATATATGTGCCATGACGTGACACCATGCCACCTTTGATGACTTCCTGGTGAGTTTAGGATTTACGGGGATTTAAAAACCGAGATTCCAAATGTTTGAGGACGAGCCAGGACGCAGGTACGGTTGTAATTCGTTCCCATTCCTGGCATGGGAACTAAACATGCACCCAAGGACACATGAATAATTTTTCTAGCCATTTTGGTGAACTGGAGCATGTATTTGAAGTTAAGATTTGAATTATGGACATTAAATGCCTAGGAAACTCAATTAGTGTATCAAAAGGCCAAATGATCCCTGAATAAGTTTAAATTTCAGCACAGATATCATGTCGTTCCATGTTGCCCATAGAAGAAAATACAATGCGAAAAGAGGCAGTCATTACATTTTGCCCACAAGGGGGACACGTTTCCCTACCGGAACCACGAGGTTTCTTTGAGAGAAGCTCCGGTTTGTAAGAGGCTTGTAATAAAACTTGCGCCAAAATGGACGAAAAAAATTCCTCGACATATATCTGCCATGTCGTGACACCATGCCAGGTTTCAGGATTTTTGGGTTAGTTTTGGATTTACGGGGATTCTTCTCACGAAATGTTAAAATGCGAGATTCTTCTCACGAAATGTTTTCAAAAAGCACATGGTTCACTCACGAAAGTCGATATTCAATGAAAACTTCATGGAACCCATATTTTAAAGTTTCGTAAAAATCTGAAAAAAATGTGGGATGTTAAGAAGGTGATGTTTTATTGCGACAAAAATTTTCAAGTTGAAAAACATTACGAGATGTGAGCTATGAAAAAGACAAATTCAGCCCTGAATAGTGACATTACTATTCGGCACTATTCAATGCTGATTTTGTCTTTTTCATAGCTCACATCTCGTAATGTGTTTCAACTTGAAATTTTGTGTGCCAATAAAACATCATCCTCTTAACATCCCGCATTTTTTCAAAAAAATTTGAAACTTCAAAACGTATTTTTCTCGTGGTTTTCACCGGTTTCCACCGAATGTTGGTTTCCGTATGATATTCTTCCCCCTGCTGTGCGCGCGATCTGAGTCGTGCGTTCTGATTGGCCAGAATTCAAACCCCACGGATCGTACGTGTGCACTGTTGGATGCTCCCAGATCGAACGGCAACCCTGAGCCCTTTCGACAACACATGCAGAACATGGGTAAGCACTCTGCGCATGCGTTGTGCTAGCTCACGCTTCCTTCTCTACTAGGTTTTCAAAATAGGCTGCCGTTTCTCTCCACTCCTCTCATCGAATTCCCGCCTCTTATCCCATTGTTTTCCCGCAACCAGTGCCAGTGCTCATTGAAGGCTAGCGGCGACACACCGGCCATGTAAAATATCCCACACTATAGCATGTAAACTTTGAGTCATATATGCATGATGTGGATGTTCGTTTAATTCTTATAGTTCATCTCATCCAAAATCAATTAGTTTTATAAAAAAAATCTATTTTAAGATTCATGGAATTGTACATTGTAAAGGTAAAAACAAAAAGTGACAATTCATTTAGAAAAAAAAAGTTTGGGCAATTAAGATATGAAGATTCTAGAGAACAATGGTGAAGTGCTTATATGTTTTGAGGTTTGTGCATTATGCTTAAGTTCAACCATGGATCCTTCTAGATTGTACATGTGGCAGAATCTGGTGGAATGTAGATGATATCCAACAGCTAGTAGTGCTCGGATTTGCCATCTCTGTACCGTCGGATGGCTTCATCCAATGACCAACTTTCAAAGTTATTCGCACACTATATAGGTGTATAGATGTATAGATATATATAGATGTGTCCCATGCTAGACCAAATAAAGTTTGAGTGCATGCGTGGGACGACCCACCCCCCCCCCCCGCCGCCTCGAAGTTGGGAAACTGACATCGTACGTATTGAACCAGGATTGAAGTCGGGTACGGTGTTCGGTTTGTAATGTAGTTGGTGGCCCATCGAAGTTGTGCATTTGGGATTTAAACACATCACACACCACCGTACCCATACATATTTTCGGGCCACATGCAGTGTATACGGGGTCTTCTGATCGACCACGTCTCCCTTGTGCGGTATTTTGTGACGACACGCATATCTGTGGGCTCCCAGTGTGTGTGTGTGTGTGTGTATATATATATATATATATATATATATATATATATATATATATATATATATATATATATATATCATCCCTTTGACCGATAATGAGGGGTATGTGTTGGCCATGAATGGATTCCTCCTAGTTCGTGTTAGGCCTGATACGTCTCCAACGTATCTATAATTTTTGATTGCTCCATGCTATATTATCTACTGTTTTTGGACATTATTGGGCTTTATTATCCACTTCTATATTATTTTTGGGACTAACCTATTAACCGAGGCCCAGCCTGAATTGGTGTTTTTGCCTATTTGAGTTTCGAGAAAAGGAATATCAAACGGAGTCCAAACGGAATGAAACCTTCGAACGTGATTTTAGGAAGATTATGATCCGGAGACTTGGACCCTACATCAAGAAACAAAGAGGAAGCCACGAGGTAGGGCGCGCCCACCCTCCTGGCGCGCCCTCCACCCTTGTGGGCCCCTGTTGCTCCACCGACGCACTCCTTCCTCCTATATATACCTCACGCACCCCAAACTATCGACACGGAGCCAAAAACCTAATTCCACCGCCGCAACCTTCTGTACCCACGAGATCCCATCTTGGGGCCTGTTCCGGAGCTCCGCCGGAGGGGGCATCCATCACGGAGGGCTTCTACATCAACACCATAGCCTCTCCGATGAAGTGTGAGTAGTTTACCTCAGACCTTCGGGTCCATAGTTAGTAGCTAGATGGCTTCTTCTCTCTTTTTGGATCTCAATACAATGTTCTCCCCCTCTCTCATGGAGATCTATTCGATGTAATCTTCTTTTTGCGGTGTGTTTGTTGAGACCGATGAATTGTGGGTTTATGATCAAGATTATCTATGAAGAATATTTGAATCTTCTCTGAATTCTTTTATGTATGATTGGTTATCTTTGCAAGTCTCTTCGAATTATCAGTTTGGTTTGGCCTACTAGATTGATCTTTCTTGCAATGGGAGAAGTGCTTAGCTTTGGGTTCAATCTTGCGGTGTCCTTTCCCGGTGGATGAGGGGCAGCAAGGCACGTATTGTATTGTTGCCATCGAGGATAACAAGATGGGGTTTTTATCATATTGCATGAATTTATCCCTCTACATCATGTCATCTTGCTTAAGGCGTTACTCTGTTTTCGTGAACTTAATACTCTAGATGTATGCTGGATAGCGGTCGATGAGTGGAGTAATAGTAGTAGATGCAGGCAGGAGTCGGTCTACTTGTCTCGGACGTGATGCCTATATACATGATCATGCCTAGATATTCTCATAACTATGCTCAATTATGTCAATTTCTCAACAATGATTCGTTCACCCACCGTAAAATACTTATGCTCTTGAGAGAAGCCACTAGTGAAACATATGGCCCCCGGGTCTATCTTCATCATATTAATCTTCCAACACTTAGTTATTTCCTTTGCTTTTATTTTACTTTGCATCTTTATCACAAAAATACTAAAAATATTATCGTATCATATCTATCAGATCTCACTCTCGTAAGTGACCGTGAAGGGATTGACAACCCCTTATCGCGTTGGTTGCAAGGATTTATTTGTGTTGTGCAGGTGCAAGGGACTCGCGCGTAGCCTCCTACTGGATTGATACCTTGGTTCTCAAAAACTGAGGGAAATACTTACGCTACTTTGCTGCATCACCCTTTCCTCTTCAAGGGAAAACCAACGCAGTGCTCAAGAGGTAGCAAGAAGGATTTCTGGCGCCGTTGCCGGGGGGTCTACGCAAAAGTCAACATACCAAGTACCCATCACAATCCCTTATCTCCCGCATTACATTATTTGCCATTTGCCTCTCGTTTTCCTCTCCCCCACTTCACCCTTGCCGTTTTATTCGTCCTCTGTTTTTCGTTCGCCTCTTTTTCGCTTGCTTTTTGTTTGCTCGTGTGTTGGATTGCTTGCTTGTCACGATGGGTCAAGATAATACCAAATTATGTGACTTTACCAATACCAACAATAATTATTTCCTTAGCACTCCGGTTGCTCCTCTTACCGATACTGAATCTTGTGAAATCAATGTTGCTTTGTTGAATCTTGTCAAGAAAGATCAATTCGCCGGCCTTCCTAGTGAAGATGCCGCTACTCATCTAAATAGCTTCGTTGATTTGTGTGATATGCAAAATAAGAAAGATGTTGATAATGATATTGTTAAATTGAAGCTATTTCCTTTTTCGCTTAGAGATCGTGCTAAAGCCTGGTTTTCGTCTTTGCCTAAAAATAATATTGATTCTTGGAACAAGTGCAAAGATGCTTTTATCTCTAAGTATTTTCCTCCCACTAAGATCATCTCTCTTAGAAACGATATTATGATTTTTAAGCAACTTGATCACGAACATGTTGCACAAGCTTGGGAGAGGATGAAATTAATGATACGTAATTGCCCTACTCATGGTTTGAATTTGTTTATGATTATACAAAAAAATTAGGGACAATTGCATTTTTACCCCTAGTTGGTTCCTACCCACGGGTTTTGCCCTTACTTTTCGAGCTTGCTCGGTTTTGCCCTTACTTTGTCCCTCGTGGTCACTCGAATGCCCTTTGACCATTTGACCAAAATATTGAAAATTCATAACTAATTCATATGAACTCAGAAAAATGCAAATAAGATATCAAAATGTCCACATAAACATTACCTTTATGTGCATATCATTTGCATTCAGGACAAAAGCACCCTTTAAACTACCTGAGGTAATTAATGTTATTAACATTATTAGAAATAAAAAGGTATAAACAATATTTTTTCATGAATAAAATTACATGCAAATGTAAGTGATGTTTTCTGAACATCCAAATATCTTATTTGCATTTTTTTTGAGTTCGTATCATCTTGTTATGAATGTTCTAATGACTTTGACCATTATTTGGAAACTTCATGACAAGTTGATATGAACTCAGGAAAATGAAAATAAGATATCAGGATGTTCAAAAAACATCACCTACATTTGCATGTAATTTTTATTCATGAAAAAATATTGTTTATACCTTTTTACTTTTAATAATGTTAATAGCATTGCTTTTAACATTGCTTTCGTCCTGAATGCAAATGATATGCACATTAAGGTAATGTTTATCTGAACATTTTGATATCTTATTTGCATTTTTCTGGGTTCATATGAATTATGAATTTTCAAAGTTTTGGTCAAACGGTCAAAGGGCATTCGAGGGACCTCAACGGAAAAAGTAAGGGCAAAACTGAGCAAGCTTGAAAAGTAAGGGCAAAACCCGTGGGTAGGAACCAACTAGGGGTAAAAATGTAATTGTCCCAAAAATTTATGTTGGATTGAATTTTGCTTCTAGAAATCTTTTAGATTCGGCCGCGGGAGGCACTTTTATGGAAATCACTTTAGGAGAAGCTACTAAACTCCTAGATAATATTATGGTTAATTATTCTCAATGGCATACTGAAAGATCTACTAATAAAAAAGTGCATGCGATAGAAGAAATTAATGTTTTGAGTGGAAAGATGGATGAACTTATGAAATTATTTGCTAGTAAGAGTGTTTCTTCCGATCCTAATGATATGCCTTTGTCTACTTTGATTGAGAATAATAATGAATCTATGGATGTGAATTTTGTTGGTAGGAATAATTTTGGTAACAACGCGTATAGAGGAAACTTTAATCCTAGGACTTATCCTAGTAATTCCTCTCATAATTATGGAAATTCCTACAACAACTCTTATGGAAATTTTAATAAGATTCCATCTGAATTTGAGACTAGTGTTAAAGAGTTTATGAATTCGCAAAAGAATTTCAATGCTTTGCTTGAGGAAAAATTGCTTAAAGTTGATGAATTGGCTAGGAACGTTGATAGAATTTCTCTTGATGTTGATTCTTTAAAGATTAGATCTATTCCACCTAAGCATGATATCAATGAGTCTCTCAAAGCCATGAGAATTTCCATTGATGAGTGCAAAGAAAGAACCGCTAGGATGCGTGCTAAGAAAGATTGTTTTATAAAAGCGTGTTCTTCAAATTTCTATGAAAAAAAGATGAAGATCTAAAAGTTATTGATGTGTCCCCTATTAAATCTTTTTTTGCAATATTAATCTTGATAATGATGGGACTGACTATGATCCACCTTTACCTAGAAGGCGTTCCAAAAATTCGGAGTTTTTAGATCTTGATGCTAAAATTGATAAAAGTGGGATTGAAGAAATCAAAACCCTAGATGTTGCTAAACCCACTATTTTGGATTTCAAGGAATTTAATTATGAAAGTTCCTCTTTGATTTATTGTATTTCCTTGTTGCAATCCGTGCTAAATTCTCCTCATGCTTATAGTCAAAATAAAGCGTTTACTAAACAAATTGTTGATGCCTTGATGCAATCTTATGAAGAAAAGCTTGAGTTGGAAGTTTCTATCCCTAGAAAACTTTATGATGAGTAGGAACCAACTATTAAAATTAAGATTAAGGATCATGAGTTTTATGCTTTATGTGATTTGGGTGCTAGTGTCTCCACTATTCCCAAAACTTTGTGTGATTTGCTAGATTTCCGCAATTTTGATGATTGCTCTCTAAACTTGCACCTTGCGGATTCCACTATTAAGAAACCTATGGGAAGAATTAATGATGTTATTATTGTTGCAAATAGGAATTATGTGCGTGTAGATATTATCGTTCTTGATATAAATTGCAATCCTTCGTGTCCTATTATTCTCGGTAGACCTTTCCTTAGAACGATTGGTGCAATCATTGATATGAAGGAAGCCAATATTAGATTCCAATTTCCATTAAAGAAAGGCATGGAACAATTCCCTAGGAATAAAATAAAATTACCATATGAATCTATCATGAGAGCCACTTATGGATGGCCTATCAAAGATGGCAATACCTAGATCTATCCTTACTTTTATGCCTAGCTAGGGGCCTTAAACGATAGCGCTTGTTGGGAGGCAACCCAATTTTATTTTAGTTTTTTTGCTTTTTGCTTCTGTTTAGGAATAAATATTTGTTATAGCCTCTGGTTAGATCTGTTTTTATGTTTTAATTAGTGTTTGTGCCAAGTTAAACGTATAGGATCTTCTTGGATGATAGTTATTTGATCTTGCACAAATTTCCAGAAACTTTCTGTTCACTAAAACAATTGTTAAAAATCATCAGAACGTGATAAAATAGTGATTCCAATTGATGCTGATCAATAAACAAATTGCCTAGGTCTACCTATTTTTTATGATTTTTTGGAGTTCCAGAAGTTTGCGTTAGTTACAGATTACTACAGATTGTTCTGTTTTTGACAAATTCTGTTTTTCTTGTGTTGTTTGCTTATTTTGATGAATCTATGGCTAATAAAATAGTTTATAAACCATAGAGAAGTTGGAATACAGTAGGTTTAACACCAATATAAATAAATAATGAGTTCATTACAGTACCTTGAAGTGGTCTTTTGTTTTCTTACGCTAACGGAGCTCACGAGATTTCTGTTGAGTTTTGTGTTGCGAAGTTTTCAAGTTTTGGGTGAAATTTTTTGATGGATTATGGAACAAGGAGTGCCAAGAGCCTAAGCTTGGGGATGCCCATGGAACCCCCAAGATAATCTAAGGACACCAAAAAGCCAAAGCTTGGGGATGCCCGGAAGGCATCCCTCTTTAAATCTACTTCCATCGGTAACTTTACTTGGAGCTATATTTTTATTCACCACATGATATGTGTTTTGCTTGGGCGTCTTGTATGATTTGAGTCTTTGATTTTTAGTTTACCACAATCATCCTTGCTGTACACACCTTTTGAGAGAGCCATATATGATTTGAAAATTATTAGAATACTCTTTGTGCTTCACTTATATCTTTTGAGTTATATAGTTTTGCTCTAGTGCTTCACTTATATCTTTTAGAGCACGGTGGTGGATTTGTTTTATAGAAACAATTGATCTCTCATGCTTCACTTAGATTATTTTGAGAGTCTTAAATAGCATGGTAATTTGCTTAAATAATCTTAATATGCTAGGTATTCAAGAATAGTAAAAACTTTCTTATGAGTGTGTTGAATACTAAGAGAAGTTTGATGCTTGATGATTGTTTGAGATATGGAGGTAATAATATCAAAGTCGTGCTAGTTGAGTAGTTGTGAATTTGAGAAATGCCTGTGTTGAAGTTTGCAAGTCCCGTAGCATGCACGTATGGTAAACATTATGTAACAAATTTGAAACATGAGGTGTTCTTTGATTGTCCTCCTTATGAGTGGCGGTCGGGGACGAGCGATGGTCTTTTGCGACCAATCTATCCCCCTAGGAGCATGCGCGTAGTGCTTGGTTTTTGATGACTTGTAGATTTTTGCAATAAGTATGTGAGTTCTTTATGACTAATGTTGAGTCCATGGATTATACGCACTCTCACCCTTCCATCATTGTTAGCCTCTTCGGTACCGTGCATTGCCCTTTCTCACATTGAGAGTTGGTACAAAATTCACCGGTGCATCCAAACCCCGTGATATGATACGCTCTTTCACACATAAACCTCCTTATATCTTCCTCAACACATCCACCATACCTACCTATTATGGCATTTCCATAGCCATTCTGAGATATATTGCCATGCAACTTTCCACCATTCCGTTTATCATGACACATTCATCATTGTCATATTGCTAGCATGATCATGTAGTTGACATAGTATTTGTGGCAAAGCCACCACTCATAATTCTTTCATACATGTCACTCTTGGTTCATTGCATATCCCGGTACACCGCCGGAGGCATTCATATAGAGTCATACTTTGTTCTAGTATCGAGTTGTAATCATTGAGTTGTAAATAAATAGAAGTGTGATGATCATCATTTTCTAGAGCATTGTCCCAAGTGAGGAATAAAAAAAGAGAAACGCAATAAAAAATAGAAGGCCCAAAAAATGAGAGAAAAAAAGAGAAGGGACAATGCTACTATCCTTTGCCACACTTGTGCTTCAAAGTAGCACCATAATCTTCATGATAGAGAGTCTCTTGTTTTGTCACTTTCATATACTAGTGGGAATTTTTCATTATAGAACTTGGCTTGTATATTCCAACAATGGGCCTCCTCAAGTGCCCTAGGTCTTTGCGAGCAAGCAAGTTGGATGCACACCCACTTAGTTTCTTTTGTTGAGCTTTCATACATTTATAGCTCTAGTGCATCCGTTGCATGGAAATCCCTACTCCTTGCATTAACATCAATCGATGGGCATCTCCAAAGCTCATTGATTAGCCTTGTTAGTGTGAGACTTTCTCCTTTTTTGTCTTCTCCACATAACCCCCGTCATCATATTCTATTCCACCCATAGTGCTATGTCCATGGCTCGCGCTCATATATTGCGTGAAAGTTTATAGGTTTGAGATTACTAAAGTATGAAACAATTGCTTGGCTTGTCATCGGGGTTGTGCATGATGAGAGCATTCTTGTGTGACGAAAATGGAGCATGACTAAACTATATGATTTTGTAGGGATGAACTCTCTTTGGCCATGTTATTTTGAGAAGACATAATTGCTTAGTTAGTATGCTTGAAGTATTATCATTTTTATGTCAATATGAACTTTTATCTTGAATCTTTCGGATCTTAATATTCATACCACAATTAAGAAGCGTTACATTGAAATTATGCCAAGTAGCACTCCGCATTAAAAATTATCTTTTTTATCATTTACCTACTCGAGGACGAGCAGGAATTAAGCTTGGGGATGCTTGATACGTCTCCAACGTATCTATAATTTTTTTATTACTCCATGCTATATTATCTACTATTTTTGGACATTATTGAGCTTTATTATCCACTTTTATATTATTTTTGGGACTAACCTATTAACCGGAGGCCCAGCCCAGAATTGCTGTTTTTTTGCCTATTTGAGTTTCTCGAGAAGGAATATCAAACGGAGTCCAAACGGAATGAAACCTTTGGGAACGTGATTTTAGGAAGATTATGATCCGGAGACTTGGACCCTCGTCAAGAAACAAAGAGGAAGCCACGAGGTAGGGGCGCCTGTATGTGCCCTCCACCCTCGTGGGCCCCTGTTGCTCCACCGACGCACTCCTTCCTCCTATATATACCTACGTACCCCAAATGATCAGATACGGAGCCAAAAACCTAATTCCACTGCCGCAACCTTCTGTACCAACGAGATTCCATCTTGGGGCCTATTCTGGAGCTCCGCCGGAGGGGGCATCCATCATGGAGGGCTTCTACATCAACACCATAGCCTCTTCGATGAAGTGTGAGTAGTTTACCTCAGACCTTCGGGTCCATAGTTAGTAGCTAGATGGCTTCTTCTCTCTTTTTGGATCTCAATACAATGTTCTCCCCCTCTCTCGTGGAGATCTATTCGATGTAATCTTCTTTTTGCGGTGTGTTTGTTGAGACCGATGAATTGTGGGTTTATGATCAAGATTATCTATGAACAATATTTGAATCTTCTCTGAATTCTTTTATGTATGATTGGTTATCTTTGCAAGTCTCTTCGAATTATCAGTTTGGTTTGGCCTACTAGATTGATCTTTCTTGCAATGGGAGAAGTGCTTAGCTTTGGGTTCAATCTTGCGGTGTCCTTTCCAAGTGACAATAGGGGCAGCAAGGCACGTATTGTATTGTTGCCATCGAGGATAACAAGATGGGGTTTTTATCGTATTGCATGAATTTATCCCTCTACATCATGTCATCTTGCTTAAGGTGTTACTCTGTTTTCATGAACTTAATACTCTAGATGCATGCTAGATAGCGGTCGATGAGTGGAGTAATAATAGTAGATGCAGGTAGGAGTCGGTCTACTTGTCTCGGACGTGATGCCTATATACATGATCATACCTAGATATTCTCATAACTATGCTCAATTCATCAATTGCTCAACAAGAATTGTTCACCCACCGTAAAATACTTATGCTCTTGAGAGAAGCCACTAGTGAAACCTATGGCTCCCGGGTCTATCTTCATCATATTAATCTTCCAAAACTTAGTTATTTCCTTTGCTTTTTACTTTGCTTTTATTTTACTTTGCATCTTTATCACAAAAATACCAAAAATATTATCCTATCATATCTATCAGATCTCACTCTCGTAAGTGACCGTGAAGGGATTGACAACCCCTTATCGCGTTGGTTGCGAGGATTTATTTGTATTGTGCAGGTGCGAGGGACTCGCGCGTAGCCTCCTACTGGATTGGGAAATACTTACGCTACTTTGCTGCATCACCCTTTCCTCTTCAAGGGAAAACCAACGCAGTGCTCAAGAGGTAGCAGGGCCGGTCACCATCACATGTCGCTCAACCAAAGCTCGAGCTCATGTCTTGTCAGGATTCCCTCCCACATGCTCGGAATTCTGGGTTCGACCTACATCAAACCCTGCGTATCTCGTCCTTAACTACCTTGCCTTCATGGTTGTTGTCTGTATGGAGAGGTAGGCACCACATCTAAATTGTACATTATTATATATTGAAAACACACATCACCCCTTCCCAACATACATCATTTTGGGCCGCATGCAAGAGGTGCTGGTTTTGTGCTCCCTCTCATGCGATTTTTATGATGGTTCAATCTATTTGCCCAAGCGGTTTATCGACAACAACAACTGTCGTTTGACCAAACGATAGATTCATTGGTCTGTCTTATGGTAGGTCATGGCGACATGCATGTATGACCAAAGTATCGATCATTACGTGCATCTGCCCCGCTGACACGAAGTGGGAGGTGGTGGGCCAAGCATCCTAGCTAGGTATGACATTATGTCATTATATATATCCAAGGGTGCTTTCGCGTTTGCGAGGCAGGTGCCACCAAAGTTATGCATTGTGTATTTAAAGTTTTAAACATCCCCAATATTCCTACATATATTTGGCCACTTCCACGTGGTTCTTGATTTCTGGCCCCTCTCATTGATCTTCGACGATGCGCCCAACCGTGGGCCCGCGCGGTCAAAGTTGTGCATTGGAATTTTGAACATCACAGACCACCCTTTTCACTCATATATATTTGGGCCACATGCTGGTGTGGTTGTCTTCTGACCCTCTCCAACGTTATCTTTTGCTGCAAAGACTCTGATGACGCTCAACGGACACGGGTATAAAATCTTAACCGTGTGTGACACAAGTGCGTTGTGAATCACCACGCCTGCGCAAGCGCGAGCAAAGGTGGAGGTACTGGCTCAACCGTGTGCGATGCAAGTGCGCTGAAATCACCACGACCGTGCAAGCGTGACCAAATTAAGGTGGAGGTACTATCTCAACCGTGTGCGATGCAAGTGCGCTGAAATCACCACGACTGCGCAAGCGCGAGCAAAGAGGTGGAGGTACTGGCTGAACCATGTGTGATGCAAGTGCGCTGAAATCACCACGACCGCGCAAGTGCGAGCAAAGGGTGGAGGTATTGGCTTAACCGTGTGCGATGCAAGTGCGCTGTAAAACCACCACCTGTGCAAGCTAAGGGCAGGTAAGTTTATTTGGAAATTAGGACGAATCGTGTGCGATAGACCAGCTAGCTAGAAACATAAAAACAAACTACCCGCCTTGAGCATTGCAAAAATCGGCGGTTCCGCGCCACTTTTCCTTATTGTCATACACGCATATTGTTATTGGACCGTGCGCAATCTTGGGCACTCCCGCCCCGCATCAATTCCTTTACCCAAATTTTAGTAGCCGTCGTACTTCAACCGTCGCCCACACTCCTCCAACACCGACTGTCGGTGTCAAAACCGGCGGATCTCGGGTAGGGGGTCCCGAACTGTGCGTCTAGGCGGATGGTAACAGGAGACAAGGGACATGATGTTTTACCCAGGTTCGGGCCCTCTTGATGGAGGTAAAACCCTACGTCCTGCTCGATTGATATTGATATTATGGATGTTTACAAGAGTGGATCTACCACGAGATCAAGGAGGCTAAACCCTAAAAGCTAGCCTATGGTATGATTGTAAGGGTTGTTGTTCTTCGAGTCCTACGGACTAGAGCCATCCGGTTTATATAGACACCGGAGAGGGCTAGGGTTACATAGAGTCGGTTACAATGGTAGAAGATCTACATATCCGTATCGCCAAGCTTGCCTTCCACGCCAAGGAAAGTCCCATCCAAACACGGGGCGAAGTCTTCAATCTTGTATCTTCATAGTCTTGGAGTCGAGTCGATGATGATAGTCCGGCCAATGATAGTTCGGCTGATGATGGTAGTCCGGCTATCCGGACATCCCCTAATCCAGGACTCCCTCACCGACCTTATAGTAAAATTGCAGTAGCCGAGGCATTTGAACCGTCGCCCTCCCTCGTCCACCACCATCCACACACCATTACTAAAATTTTCAGTAGCGGCGGCGTATCCTCAAACACCAACCCCCCCTCCACAGTTCCCCACCCGCCCCCTCCCGCCCTCGAACCCTAGCTCGCGGCCACTGGCGCCGCCGCCAACCCCTGCCGGTATGCCCGTTCCTCCTAGCTTAGATAATAAAGTTTAGCTTACCCAGTGATTCCCATACCGTCACCCCACTCCCTTGAGTTTTTAGATGAGGCCTGCGGTGTCCCTTCCCGCCAGATCCACATCCCCTGCTCCAGAATGTCACAGCCTAAGCTCGACCATGTATCCCGGGGAGCCCGACGAGCGTTCGGCCAAGAAGAGGTTTATCATGGCCTCTCCGGCAGACGTTGATGAGGTGGCCGCCGTTCGCCCCGACCTGTCAATCCCGGAGCAACACGTCACCGCGGAAGTCAGCGAAGACGTTGACTACGTTGCCATGCCGAAGGCTTCATGTCAGCGGGCTAGTGTATTACTGTATCTCAGGAAAGCTGGCTACGACGTCAAGCTCGTCCACAACAACGACTTCACACGGGCCATGTCACAGGTTAAGTGGTCCATCCCCAACCCCTCTGGTTCAACAGTTGTTGATCTCTTCGACGGCCCTGTCGCTCATCTCCTCCCCCAAGCGGTCAAGGATTTGTGAGCTTTATACGCCATCGAGCCCATTTTATCATTTCTGAAGGACACGTTCTACAGCGGCGGCTTGGGATCCTCAATTTCTAAGTCAAATCTCATCGACCACGAGCACGACCAGGAGGAGGGCACCCACGAAGGTTCTTCCAAGCTAAAACAGCCCATCTGTGACATCAAAGAGCACGCCATGGGTCTTTACTCTTCCAACTGGAAGGATCCCGTCCATGAAATGTGAGGCAACATTCTATCAGCAAATCTTACCTTTTCTAGCTTGCCAACCCGTACCCTTTGTTGTAGTAGCATTTGCCGTGTTTAATTATTTCAGTTATGCAAAAATGTATTGTTCAATAGGGCTATGTGATGTTTAAATATGAATTGTCCACTTCAGTTTCACGAATGGCTATATTTGGTTGTTTATAGTGAGTAGATGTCTTGTTTATCTGTATTTGGTTGTTAGGTTGGCTGGAGTGAGCATTTTTCTAGTTATCGTGCAGATGCCTTGTTTATATGTATTTGGTTCTTACTTTGGTTGCAATGAGCATTTGTCCAGTTATCAAGTAGATGCCTTGTTTATCTGTATTTGGTTGTTAGGTTGCTTTTTTAGCATTTGTCCAGTTATCAAGCAGATGCCCTGTTTATCTGTATTTGGTTGTTAGGTTGCTTTTTTTAGCATTTGTCCAGTTATCAAGCAGATGCCTTGTTTATCTGTATCTGCTTGTTAGGTTGGTTGCCGTGAGCATTTGTCCAGTTTTCAAGCATATGGCATGTTTATCTGTATTTGCTTGTTAGGTTGGTTGCAGTGAGACTCTTTCCAGTTTTCAATGGCTATATTTGGTTGTTATACTGGTCATTTATGCCTTGTTTATTTCAGTCATTCACAATGTGTTGTTCATTATGTGCAAGTCAGAACTGTGCCGCTCAACTATATCAATACCAGTTTGAATGGCTATATTTGGTTCCAGTTATTCCTGGTGTAGTTAACACATGCCCTTTATTTTAGTTTTACACATTTATCTAGTGTGATGTTTAAGCATTACCTATGTTCTATTCATTTTCAACAATACAGTTTGAATTGCAATATTTGATGGTTGTTAAGCCTGCTGTCGGTAACATTGCCTTTCCTTTTATATCTGCTTTAACAGCATGCTGAAACCAACACATTCAAGCTATCATTTGGAGATGATGTTGTTTACCTTTGCTATATTTGTTTGATGTTAAGGTTGCTGTACTTATCATGCCTTTCCGCTACTTATGCAGGACAACAACGGGAGTGGCCACCATTTTCCGCCGAGGTTAGCTTCATCCCTCGGCTTGTACTCCCCCGTCGTTCCATAATGTAGTGCATATAGATCCAAGCCTGGACACTTCTTAGCTTCTAATATTGACTTGTTGTTTGTAGGTACATATGCCCTTGGCAAGGCTCCATGCACCGACCCTTTTTGCGTATGGGGCAATGAGATATTCATGAACAAGCATCAAGTGAGGAAACTGATAAGGATTATTAGCAAAAAGATACGAATGGTGGCAAGCAAATTATTTGTTTATGCTCTATCCAATACAACAGTGAGCTGTAGGATGGTAACTACAAACTCTGCATCTATAAGGGCATATTTCTCCCTAAGTAGTTTTGGTGATTGATGACAATGCACTTGCGGACTAATCGTGTGCATTGATAAATTCAGATATCTCATGTCTAGGCACAAGACGATTTGGTGCCCCTCGGAGCCTATCGAAGATGGCATTTCTCTATGTTTCTTTTTGGTGGATTTGAGTCGTAAGAAAGCCGTACTATTAAGAGGGGGTCCACTTTGTAAAGGTCAGGGTGGAATCATCACGTACACATCTATTCCTTTGCACCACCTTTCCTTGCTTCTTTGGAGCACCAGTTGTTCCCCTTGTAGCTGCGAAGATGAAGGCATCGTAGTGCTACTGGTCTGTGGCGTGCGGTAGTACTGCTCAAGGGAGCAGTAGTACCGCAGCTGGCCACAGTAGTACCGCCCTGAGGTAGCGGTAGTACCACAAATGCGGTAGTACCGCTCCTAGCATGCGGTAGTACCGTGGCCTCTGGCCCAGTACCATGGCATGAGCAGATGTAGCAGCGAAAGTAATTTTTTACTTCCGCACCCTACGCGGTAGTACAGCTCCCTGTGAGCTATAGTATCGTGCCGGATTTTTGCACTGACCAAAACTCAGCGGAAGTAGTCACGGATGTAATTTTATTAGTGTGTGCCTTCCCAGCCCAGGATGTGCTTTGCCTTGCGGTAGTACCGCAAGGGCGCGCGGTAGTACCGCTCCGGCGGTTCTACTGCTCGTTGTCTTGTGCAACAGAGCCTCACCTGGCTCCTGCAGCGCGAGCGGTAGTACCGTACCTCCCAGCGGTAGTACCGCAAGCCAGTGTGGTAGTATCGCTTGGAGTTGCAGTAGTACTGCATGTCGCGGGCTGAGTAGGTGGGTAACGGTTGGATTTGTCCTCTCACTATATAAGGGGGGTCTTCTTCCCAAAGTTTACTACGTCTTCCCTTCCTAAGCTCCAGTGTTGCTCAAAGCTCCATTTTCTCCCAATCTCTCTCCCTAGCGAATCAAACTTGTTGATTTTCTAGGGATTGGTTGAGAAGGCCTCGATCTACACTTCCACCAAGAGAAATTTGATTCCCCCCACTAATCCCTTGCGGATCTTGTTACTCTTGGGTATTTGAGCACGCTAGATGGTTGAGGTCACTGCGGAACCATATTCCATTGTGGTGAAGCTTCATGGTGTCATTGGGAGCCTCCAATTAAGTTGTGGAGATTGCCCCAACCTTGTTTGTAAAGGTTCGGTTGCCGCCTCCAAGGGCACCAATAGTGGAATCACGACATCTCGCATTGTGTGAGGTCATGAGGAGAATACAGTGGCCCCAGTGGCTTTGGGGAGCATTGTGCCTCCACATCGCTCCAACGGAGATGTACTTCCTCTCAAAGGGAAGGAACTTCGGTAACACATCCTCGTCTCCACCGGCTCCACTCTTGGTTATCTCTTACCTTTACCTGCGCAAGCTTATATTGTGTTGCATCTCTTGCTTGCTTGTGTGCTTGTTGTTATTGCATCATATAGGTTGCTCACCTAGTTGCACATCTAGACAACCTACTTTGATGCAAAGTTTAAATTGGTAAACAAAAGCTAAAAGTTGTTAGTTGCCTATTCACCCCCCTCTAGTCAACTATATCGATCCTTTCAATTGGTATCAGAGCCTCGTCTCTTTATTAAGGACTTCGCCGTCCGAAGAGTATGGTTGACACCATAGATGGTGGGGAGGAGCACTCCGGTGTGAATCTGTTCTCGTCTACGACTGATGGGGGAACCGCGATCACTCGTGAGGAGTTCAATGTGGCTTTGGACACATTGAAAACCTCCATGACGTCCGAGGTTGAAAGCATGTTTAACAAGTTCTTAGAAGGCCTCAAATTATCCACCGCACCAATGAAAGTGGGTGATCCCGCTAACAAGGTGACGGATGCTAACTCTGACAAGGGGGAAGGTACTAGTGACAAAGTTCCCTTATCTAGTGGTATAAATAGAAGTGGCATCTTTGCCCATGTTGAACCTCCACTTACTTATGGAGGACCGGTTCCCTCCACTCATTTGAATCATGTTGGTCCTCCTCCTAATATTGTGAAAAATGGGGATTTTGACTCTTGGGTCTATTGCTTTAAACGTCATTTAAATCATGTTAATACTAATCTTTCGAGAATCATTGAGCAAGGTTTCTATCCGCATGACCCAAGCAACTTCACCCCTAGAGAAGCCGCGGATCATCAATTCAACGGGAATGCTCTCTTCATCATCCAAGATGCAATTCCATCCGAAGATATTGCGCATCACCGACCTTTCACTGTAGCCAAGGAAGCATGGCACCATGTTTTTTTCCATTTACAAGGGAAGCGCAAGCATTCAACGCTCCAACTATGAAGTGGTGCAAGATGAAGCCGATGAGTTTGCAATGAATGAAGATGAAGAACCTCGTGAGCTTTACCGGAGATTAACCACTCTCGCGGTCTCACTCCAGATCATGGGAGCAAGGATACAGATGACAATTGGATCACGCGCAAGTTTCTCAAGGCCATGATGCCTTACCATAAGACCATGTCCTCTGTCATCCGTCAAAGGCCGGACTTCCACACCTTGTCCTCAAGTGAAGTGTTGGATGAGTTTTTGGCAATGAGGATCTTGGACAAGACCGCCGACAATGCGGTGTTGCGTTCTCAAAGAGCAAAGAAGCCCAACCTTTCCTTGAAGGCCAAGGCTAGTGTGGAAGAAGAGGATGAAGAGGAAGAAGAGGAGAGTAACCCCGAAGATACAAAATATGCTTATCATGAGCACATGGATCTCACTTCAAGGAAATTTTGGAGTAAAAAGAACTCAAGGCCCAACTTCAACAAGAACAACTCAAGTGGGGCCAAGGGCAAGCAACATGTGAGGACTTGCTATAATTGTGGCAATTTGAGCCACTTTTTGCAGAGTGCCCATATGAGAAGAGGGAAGACAATGGTGGCAAGCTCATCCGAAAAGACAAAGCCAAGTCCTTCCCCAACAAGAACAACTTCACCAAGAAGACTCATCCTAAGGGATTGGTGGCACAAGAAGAGTACAATGAGGATGATGATAATGATGAAGATGGAGAGTCGGTTGCCATGGGCTTCGTTGCCATTGCGACAACTCCACGGGTGTCCCTCTTCGACTCACCCAATGAGAATATCACCGCCAAGTGCCTCATGGCTAAAGCCACCAACAAGGTAACCTCCAACATCAAAACTACCATCATTAATAATCCTTCTTTGATAGATTGCATTGATGAAAGTGAGGGGTCTAATGAGGAGGAAAATTAATTTGAGTCTTTTATGAGTAAGCTCAAGCGTAAATCCAAGAAGCACTTTGTTTCTCTCTTGGAACAACTTGGTGAAGCCAATGACATGATCGAGGCTCACGAAGAAACCATCTCTAAGATGGAGGGGCATAGTCGTGACTATGCCGATGAGATATCGGATCTCTCTAACGCGCTTGAGGAAGAGCGCGGTCATCATTTGGCTCTTGAGGAGTCACACAACGATGACCATGCTAAATTAAAGAAAGATCTTGATCATGCTCTTGTTGTATCTCGTGTGCTAAATTCCGAGAAGACCAAACTTGGGGTTGATCTTGCTAGACTCAAGGAGGAGTTTGATACACTTGACAAGGCTCACAAGGCCTTGAAGGGTACTCATGCTAGTCTTAAAGAGTCTCATGATCAACTCCAAGTGAATCTAACCAAGGAGAAAGCCACTTTTCCTCATATGGTTTTAATTGATAATGCAAATGCTACTAACCCATGTTGTGAGCATGTGCATCTTGTGGAGGAGAATGCAAAGTTGAAGGAGCAACTTGAGAAAGGCCTTGTGTCTTGCATACAAGGTGAGAAGAACCTCAACGACCTTTTGAGCAATCAAAAGGAAGTTGTGGACAAGGAGGGAATTGGTTTTGCACCCAAGTCCACGAACAAGAAGAAGAATGACAAGGCCAAACGACCTCCTCCTCTCAAGCAAACTTTTGTGAAGGAGGGAGAGGGTGCTTCTAAGGAGAAGAAGAACAATGTGAAGGGCGGTTGTGTCAAGAAGGGCAATGCCACCCCTTCCAACAAAGCCGGCAACTTTAACCCTTCTTATGTGTTATGTCGTGCTAGTGATGGGCATGTTTATGCTAAATTTGTTGGTTCTCCCTATGATTACATTGAATGGTCTATTTGGGTTCCTAAGACCCTTATTACTAACATCAAAGGACCCATTACAAAATGGGTACCTAAAACCAAGCATTGATACCTTGTAGGTGTTTGCTTCTGGTGGGGGATCATGGTTGCTCGATAGTGGAGCCACAAATCATATGACCGGAAGCAAGGACTTGGTGGTGGACATGCACAAGATTTCATCTATGACCACCAATGTCGAGTTGGGCGATGCCTCGTCTTCTAAGGTATTGGGACTTGGCAAGGTTGTCATTTCTCATGATCTCACGATTGAGAAAGTCATGCTTGTTGAGTCCCTTGCATACAATTTACTTTCCGTTTGTCAACTTGCACTCATGGGCTTTGCCACTTTCTTTGATATTGATACCGTGGACCTCTTGTGGAGCAAGACTCTTAAAGTAGCCTTTGTTGGGCATGTTGAGAACAGTCTCTATGTGATTAACTTGTCGGAGCGACCCACTAAGACCGTGACATGCCTAATGGCTAAAGTTGACGTGGGATGGCTTTGGCATCGCCGTCAACCCCATGTCAATATGAGATCTTTGCAAAGTCTTCTCAAGGGGGACCATGTCCGTGGACTAATAAATTTTAGTTTTTCCAAAGATCGTGCTTGCAGTGCTTGTATTGAAGGAAAGCTACATGATAAGTCTCACCCTCCCACGACTATCATCTACTCGAAGAGGCCCTTGGAGCTTCTTCACTTGGATCTCTTTGGCCCTCCATCCTTTGATAGTTTTGGGGTTAGAAAGTATTGCTTGGTGATTGTGGATGGTTATTCAAGATACACTTGGGTATACTTCTTCAAGAGGAAGAGTGAGACCCAAAAAACCGTCATTGACTTTGCAAATGAAGCTCAACGCCAACACAATGCAAAGATCTTGACGATAAGAAGTGACAACGGCACCGAGTTCAAGAACTACACATTGGATGAGTTTCTTAGTGATGAGGGGATCAAGCATAAATATTCTGCACCTTACACCCCTCAACAAAATGGTGTAGCAAAGAGGAAGAACCGGACGTTGATGGATGTGGCAAGGACCATGATGGCAGAGTTCAAGTCTCCATACAACTTTTGGGCCGAAGCCATCAACACCATGTGTCATGCATCAAATCGGCTCTATCTCCGCAAAGGCTTGAACAAGACTCCATATGAGATACTCACCGGTAACAAGCCCAACCTCAAGTACTTCCGGGTGTTCGGGTGTAAGTGTTTCATTCTCAAGAAAGGTGTTAATTTGTCTAAATTTGAGGCTAGAGCTCATGAGGGCACATTTGTTGGTTATGCTACAAACTCTCATGCTTAACGTGTCCTCAATAAGTCCATGGGACTTATTGAGGAGACATGTAACGTGGAGTTTGATGAGAATAACGGCTCCCAAGTGGAGCAAAGTTGTACTTGTGATGTAGGTGATGAAATTCCTCCACAAGACATAAGAAGAATGGGTATTGGTCATATCCTACCCATTGAGGATATCGTGGGCCCCTCGTGGCTCCACCGACCTACTTCTTCCTCCTACATATACCTACGTACCCCCAAACCATCGAGGGGCACCACGAAAACCTAATTCCACCGCCGAAACCTTCTGTACCCGTGAGATCCCATCTTGGGGCCTTTTCCGACATCCTGCCGGAGGGGGCATCGATCACGGAGGGCTTCTACATCAACACCATAGCCTCTCCGATGATGTGTGAGTAGTTTACCTCAGACCTTCGGGTCCATAGTTATTAGCTAGATGGCTTCTTCTCTCTCTTTGGATCTCAATACAAAGTTCTCCTCGGTTCTCTTGGAGATATATTTGATGTAATCTTCTTTTGCGGTGTGTTTTCTGAGATCCGATGAATTGTGGGTTTATGTCAAGATTATCTATGAAAAATATTTGAATCTCCTCTGAATTCTTTTATGTATGATTGGTTATCTTCGCAAGTCTCTTTGAATTATCAGTTTGGTTTGGCCTACTAGATTGATCTTTCTTGCAAAGGGAGAAGTGCTTAGCTTTGGGTTCAATCTTGCGGTGCTCGATCCCAAAGGTGATGGGGAAACGACACGTATTGTATTGTTGCCATCGAGGATAAAAAGATGGGGTTTATATCATATTGCATGAGTTTATCCCTCTACATCATGTCATCTTGCTTAAAGCGTTACTCTGTTCTTATGAACTTAATACTGATGCATGCTGGATAGCGGTCGATGTGTGGAGTAATAGTAGTAGATGCAGGCAGGAGTCGGTCTACTTGTCACGGACGTGATTCCTATATACATGATCATACCTAGATATTCTCATAACTATGCTCAATTCTATTAATTGCTCGACAGTAATTTGTTCACCCACCGTAATACTTATGCTATCTTGAGAGAAGCCACTAGTGAAACCTATGGCCCCCGGGTCTATCTTCCATCATATTAATCTCCCAACAACAAGCTATTTCTTTTGTCGTTTATTTTTCTTTCTTTACTTTTAGTCTTTATCATAAAAATACCAAAAATATTATCTTATCATCTCTATCAGATCTCACTCTCGTAAGTGACCGTGAAGGGATTGACAACCCCTTTATCGTGTTGGTTGCGAGGTTCTTATTTGTTTGTGTAGGTGCGTGGGACTCGAGCGTAGCCTCCTACTGGATTGATACCTTGGTTCTCAAAAACCTGAGGGAAATACTTACGCTACTTTACTACATCACCCTTTCCTCTTCAAGGGAAAACCAACGCAATGCTCAAGAGGTAGCACTCCTCAACTCACTCCTGAGGAGGAATTGGAGCATCGTGCCGCTAAGATTGCATCCAAGCTCACTACCAAAGATCATCTCATGACAAATGTGCTTGGAAGCTTAAGAGAGGGGGTAAGCACTCATAGACAATTAGCAAACTATTGTGAACATCACGCGTTTATTTCTTGTGTTGAACCCCAAAAGGTCTTTGAGGCGCTCAAGGATCCGGATTGGCTTAATGCCATGCATGAAGAACTCAACAACTTTGAGCACAACAAGGTGTGGATATTGGTGCCAAGGCCAACGGGGAACCATAATGTCATTGGAACCAAGTGGATATTCAAGAACAAGCAAGATGCTCATGGAATTATCGTTCGCAACAAGGCTCATTTGGTAGCACAAGGCTACTCCCAAGTCGAGGGTATCGACTATGGTGAAACCTTTACTCTCGTTGCTCGCCTTGAATCTATTCGTTTGTTGATTGCTTGTGCTTCTCATCATAACTTCAAGTTGCAACAAATAGATGTGAAGAGTGATTTTCTTAATGGTCCTATTAATGAGTTGGTGTATGTCAAACAACCCCCCGGGTTCGAGGATCCCTATTTCCCCGATCATGTGTACCAACTCGATAAGGCACTCTATGGCCTTAAACAAGCCCCACGTGCGTGGTATGACCACCTTACCGAGTTGTTGTAAGATCATGTGTTTGAAATTGGGAAAATCGACCCCACTCTTTTTACTAAGAAGGTTAAAGGGGAGTTGTTTGTGTGCCAACTATATGTTGATGATATTATCTTTGGTTCCCCTAACAAAGCTTTCAATGAGGAATTTGCAGCTCTCATGACCTCAAAGTTCAAGATGTCCATGATGGGAGAGTTGAAGTTCTTTCCCGGGTTCGAAGTCAAGAAAAGAAGAGAAGGAACCTTCATCAACCAAGCCAAATACACTCAAGACATGCTCAAGAGATTCAAGCTAAGTGATGTCAAGCCGGCTTCCACTCCAATGCCCGTAAAATGCCAACTTGACATAGATCCCAATGGTAAAGCGGTGGATCAAAAGGTATATCACTCCATGATTGGCTCCTTGCTTTACCTTTGTGCATCTAGACCGGATATCATGTTGAGTGTGGGAATTTGTGCATCGTTTCAAGCCTCACCTAAGGAAAGCCACTTTGTGGCGGCCAAGCGAATCTTTTGATATTTGGCTCATACCCCAAACTTTGGCTTATGGTACCCAAGAGGATCTAACTTCAACCTTGTGGGCTTTCGGACTCAGATTGGGCGGGTGATACGTCTCCTTCGTATCTACTTTTACAAACACTTTTGCCCTTGTTTTGGACTCTAACTTGCATGATTTGAATGGAACTAACCCGGACTGACGCTGTTTTCAGCAGACTTTCCATGGTGTTATTTATGTGCAGAAACAAAAGTTGAAGACCAGGGGGCCCACACCCTGTCCACGAGGGTGGGGGCGCGCCCTCCCCCCTAGGGCGCGCCCCCCTACCTCGTGGGCCCCCTGGAGTCCCTCCGACCTCAACTCCAACTCTATATATTTGCTTTCGGGGAGAAAAAATCAGAGAGAAGAATTCATCGTGTTTTACGATACGAAGCCGCCGCCAAGCCCTAAAACCTCTCGGGAGGGCTGATCTGGAGTCCGTTCGGGGCTCCGGAGAGGGGGATTCATCGCCGTCGTCATCATCAACCATCCTCCATCACCAATTTCATGATGCTCACCGCCGTGCGTGAGTAATTCCATCGTAGGCTTGCTGGACGGTGATGGGTTGGATGAGATCTATCATGTAATCGAGTTAGTTTTGTTAGGGTTTGATCCCTAGTATCCACTATGTTCTGAGATTGATGTTACTATGACTTTGCTATGCTTAATGCTTGTCACTAGGGCTCGAGTGCCATGAATTCAGATGTGAACCTATTATGTTTTCATGAATATATGTGAGTTCTTGATCCTATCTTGCAAGTCTATAGTCGCCTACTATGTGTTATGATCCGGCAACCCCAAAGTGACAATAATCGGGACCACTCCCGGTGATGACCATAGTTTGAGGAGTTCATGTATTCACTATGTGCTAATGCTTTGGTTCCGGTACTCTATTAAAAGGAGGCCTTAATATCCCTTAGTTTCCATTAGGACCCCGCTGCCACGGGAGGGTAGGACAAAAGATGCCATGCAAGTTCTTTTCCATAAGCACGTATGACTATATTCGGAATACATGCCTACATTACATTGATGATGGAGCTATTTCTGTGTCACCCTATGTTATGATTGTTACATGATGAACCGCATCCGGCATAATTCTCCATCACCGATCCAATGCCTATGAGCTTTCCATATATTGTTCTTCGCTTATTTACTTTTCCGTTGCTGCTGTTACAATCACTACAAAACACCAAAAATATTACTTTTGTTACTATTACCTTTTGTTACCGTTACCACTACTATCATACTACTTTGCTACTAAATACTTTGCTGCAGATACTAAGTTATCCAGGTGTGGTTGAATTGACAACTTAGCTGCTAATACTTGAGAATATTCTTTGGCTCCCCTTGTGTCGAATCAATAAATTTGGGTTGAATATTCTACCCTCGAAAACTGTTGCGATCCCCTATACTTGTGGGTTATCAAGACTATTTTCTGGCGCCGTTGCCGGGGAGCATAGCTCTATTCTTTGAGTCACTTGGGATTTATATCTGCTGGTCACTATGAAGAACTTGAAAGACGCTAAGACAACAATTTATCCCTCAACTACGAGGGAGGTAAGGAACTGCCATCTAGCTCGCACTTGATTCACCTTTACATTTTGAGTAAGCTTGCGACACCTAAACCTACTTCAGCTATTCGTTCTGATATGTCGCATGTTATTGATGATGCCACTTCTGCTATGCATGATACTTATGGCGAAACTACTTCTATGCTTGGTACTACTGTGCCACTTAGTGAATTTCTTGATTAACAAATTGCTAGAGCTAGAGAGAAAGAAATTATTGAAACTGATTATGTTGATGAAATTGATGATGAAAACTTGCCTGTTATTCCTGAGGGTTATGTTTTTGATAAAGAAGCTTCCTTAGCTATTTTAGCTTGCAAAGGTAGATATGAGCTCAAGAGGTTATTAACTAAATGGAATCAACAATCTCTTAATGATAGAATGAGACATGACCCTGCTTTTGCAACTTCACCTATCTGTGTTACCGATAAGGATTATGAATTCTCTGTTGATCCTGATATAATTACTTTGGTTGAATCTGATCATTTTCTTGGCTATGAATCTGAAACCATTGTGGCACATCTTAATAAATTAAATGATATAGCCACCCTGTTCACTAATGATGAGATATCTCTCTACTTTTATATCCTTAAAATATTTCTGTTCTCATTAAAGGGTGATGCTAAGATATGGTTTAATTCTCTTGATCCTGGTTGTGTGCGTAGTCCCCAGGATATGATTTATTACTTCTCTACTAAATATTTCCCTGCTCATAAGAAGCAAGCTGCTTTGAGGGAAATATACAACTTTGTGCAAATTGAAGAAGAGAGTCTCCCACAAGCTTGGGGGAGGCTTCTCAAGTTACTTAATGCTTTGCCTGATCATCCTCTTAAGAAAAATGAAATATTTGATATCTTTTATAATGGACTAACCGATGCTTCCAGAGATTACCTGGATAGTTGTGCTGGTTCTGTTTTCAGGGAAAGAACACCGGACGAAGCTGAAATTCTATTGAATAATATGTTGACAAATGAAAATAATTGGACACTTCCTGAGCCAGCTCCTGAGCCAATTCCTGAACCTATTCCTAAACCAACTCCGAAGAAAAGAGGTGTTCTATTTCTCAGTCCTGAAGATATGCAAGAGGCAAAGAAATCTATGAAAGAAAAAGGTATTAAAGTTGAAGAGGTTAAGAATTTACCTCCTATTGAAGAAATACATGATCTTAATCTACCACCTGTTGAAGAAACATATGATCTTGATCCATTACCTATTGAAGAAACTCATGGTCTTGATAACCCGACACAGGTAGTAAAGGTAAATTCTCTCTATAGATATGATAAAGCTGAAATCCCTCCTACTAAAATTGCTAGCCAATGATTGGATGAGTTTGATAACTTTATGGTTAAGCAAGAAGATTTCAATGCTTATTTTGGTAGAAAATTAAAACAAAATGCTTATATTATTGAACACCTTGAGTAATTATATGTCTAGAGTTAAAGGTGAACTTAAACTCATTACTAAACATGCTTCTATGGTTACCACTCAAGTAGAAAAAGTGCTTAAAGCTCAAAATGATTTGCTCAATGAAATGAATAGTAAGAAAAATGATTACGCAGTTAGAGTGGCTACTAGAACTGGTAGAATGACTCAGGAACCTTTGTATCCTGAAGGCCACCCTAAGAGAATTGAGCAAGATTCTCAAAGAAATGATATTGATGCACCTATTCCTTCTAAAAATAAGAAAAAGAAGAACGATAGGACTTTGCATGCTTCTAATGAACCTATTGCTGAACCACCTAAGAATCCAAATGATATTTCTATTTATGATGCTGAAACACAATCTGGTAATGAACATGAACCTAATGAAAATGTTAATGATGATGTTCATGATGATGCTCAACCTAGTAATGATAATGATGTAGAAATTGAACCTGCTGTTGATCTTGATAACCCACAATCAAAGAATCAATGTTATGATAAGAGAGACTTTGTTGCTAGGAAACAAGGCAAAGAAAGGGAGCCATGGGTTCAGAAACCCATGCCTTTTACTCCCAAACCATCAAAGAAAAAGGATGATGAGGATTTTGAGCGCTTTGCTGAAATGATTAGACCTATCTTTTTGCGTATGCGATTAACTGATATGCTCAAAATGAATCTTTATGCTAAGTATATGAAAGATATTGTTACTAATAAAAGAAAGATACCGGAAGCTGAAATTTCCACCATGCTTGCTAATTATATTTTTAAGGGTGGAATACCAAAGAAACTAGGAGATCCAGGGGTACCCACTATATACCATGCTCCATTAAAAGAAACTATGTTAAAACTGCTTTATGTGATCTTGGAGCCGGTGTTAGTTTTATGCCTCTCTCTTTATATCGTAGACTTGACTTGAATAAGTTGACGCCTACTGAAATATCTTTGCAAATGGCTAATAAATCAACTGCTATACCTGTCGGTATTTGTGAGGACATGCCTGTTGTAGTTGCAAATGTTACTATTTTAACGGACTTTGTTATTCTTGATATTCCCGAGGACGATAGTATGTCTATTATTCTGGGAAGACCTTTTTTGAATACTGCAGGGGCTGTTATTGATTGCAACAAAGGCAATGTCACTTTTCATGTTAATAGTAATGAGCATACGGTACACTTTCCGAGGAAACAACCTCAAGTCCAGAGTATCAATTCTATTGGAAAATTTCCATCAATTATTTTTGGAGGTTTTGAATTTCCTCTTCCTACTGTCAAGAAGAAATATGATATTCTTATTATTGGGGATGTGCATATCCCCGTTGAGGTAACACAGTGTTATTCGAAATTTCTCCGGTTCCATGTTATTCGGAATGAGTTTGTTAACAAGACCTGATCAACCTTGTTAGTGGATTCCTTTTGATGAGCATGAGATGGATGAAACTAGAAGGCACAACCTTCTATACCCTCTTTCTACTTTCTGTTATTTAGTTGAAATAAAGTAAAAATAGTATTTTTCCTGTTTGTTTTCTGATTTATCCGTGCAATATAAAAATACCCCGAAAACAAAAGTTCTCCAAATGCCCTGAAAATGGAATATGATTTTTTCTGGAATATTTGAGAATATCTCGCACTGAGAACACAGCAGGAGGGGCAAGCACCTGGCCACGAGGGTGGAGGGCGCGCCCTACCCCCCTGGGCGCGCCCCCTACCTCGTGGGCCCATGGTGGCTCCCCTCCACTTATTCCTGCACCCACACACTTCTTCTTCCTCCCAAAAAAATCACCATCCAACTCAAGCACGAGTTCTAGCTCATTTTGCTGCGATTTTCGATCTCCTTGCTCAAAGCACCTCCCACAAAACTGCTTGGGGGGATTGTTCCTTGGTATGTGACTCCTCCATTGGTCCAATTAGTTTTTGTTCTAGTGCTCTATTCATTGCAAATTTGTGCTTCCTAGGTGACCATGTTTTTGAGCTTGCATGTCAAATTTATATGGTTCCAAGTAGTTCTAATGCTTGATAAAGGCTCTAAGCACTTGTAGTAGAAGTTGCTATCAATTTTGTTGAGCTTGGTTTACTTTTATTTGAAGTTACTAAAAATTTCAGAAATTTTTCAGAGGAAGAAATATGCTTAGGAAAATGTTCCAAGGTGGTTCTTCAAGGAAGCAAGGACCCAGGCTTGCAATGCATGATGCTGACGATGAGCCACCAAGGGACGCTCTAGTGCGGCCTTGTGAATGGCCTTCAGAAAACTTTATGGATCGAGCGGGAATCAAGGAAGAATTTAACGCATATTTGCGTAACGCTGGTCTTGTGAGCTTCGAGGCAGAAAAATGCCGCCAGTACCACTATCTCACTAGTTCCTTTGTGAGGAGGTTTGAATTTTCATCTTCACGTAATTCTCCAACTGTCCTGTTTGATCTTTATGAAAAATCTTATACTATGGACTTAGAGGATTTTACTACTGCTTGCAAACTTCCACAATGGGGTAGTGCAAGTGAACCTCGCAAATCTGAATTTAGAAATTTTCTTGCTAGTATAACTGTGGGGGAATCTAGAGATATAGCACAAGCTACCATAGGGAGCATTCACTTTCCTGCTATACATTATTTTGCTCTCTTCATAGGTAGGTGCATAAATGGTAAAGATGAAGCATGTCACATGTGTGTCCCTGATCTCAGTATTCTTAGGAGTGCTGTGTTAGGAGACAAATCTTATAATTTGGGAGCCATTGTTGCACGTAGGTTGCATCATAATAGATTTAATGGAGATTTCTTTGGTGGAATTTATGCAACCCGCGTAGCTGATTTTCTTGGTGTGGACATACGCGAGGATGATATTGAGTTGCCTCCTACTTATTTAGACTTTAATGCTATGGTTCACCACCAGTTTGTTGAGAGGAATGAATCACCTCTCGAAGATCGCTAATCTTTGATGACGCGTCGTGTTGTCCGTAGACACTTTCCTCTCCCGCCTTCTTTGATTATCGTGCAAAGGAAGATATATTATTACCAGAGAGGAGGCAGATGAGTACGAGAGGAGGGCGGAGGCAGCTCGCCGCCACGCTACAGCTCAAGAGGCAATAACTGCCGCAACTCAGTATGACCCCGGCTACAACTATGGATATCCGCCAGGCCATCCGTGGCAATAAACCAACTTAGGCCAAAAGCCTAAGCTTGGGGGAGTACGTATCTCTCACCGACATTACATTTATGTTCACACACTCATTGCTAGTTGTCGGCGCTCATACTTTTTCACTGTAATATCCATGCTAGTTTATTTTCCTTTTTCTTGCTTTCTTCTTGTGTGTTTGATAAACCTTAAGAAAACCAAAAAAAATTAGTGTAGCTTTTAGTTAGTTTACTTTTCTTGTTGTAGTAGTAATAATTGAAAGAAAACCCAAAAAGATTTCCCGTTCTTCTTTTTCTTGTTGGGAGCTTTCCCGTGTAAATAGTTTTATTTCTTTTCTTTTCTTTGGGGGTCGATAGGAGAATACCATGATTAAATTGTTGAAGTGGCTATTATATGCATTATTGTTGATTTAACCAAGAGCCCATATTTCCTTGTCTTCTCCTGTTTATTGAATGCTCACAGATTCCAGCTTAGTCCAATGCACGTGCACTCTTATTATTATTCACATCGTTCGGTCGTGCAAGTGAAAGGCAATTATGATGATATATGATGGACTGACTGAGATAAGAAAAGCTGGTATGAACTCGACCTCTCTTGTTTTTGTAAATATGATGAGTTCATCGTTCCTGATTCAGCCTATTATGAATAAACATGTTTGCAATGACAATTAGAGATCATAGTTGCTCGTGACATGCTTGATTAGCTATGAGTTATAATGGTTTACCTTGTGTGCCAACATGCTATTAAAATGGTTGTGATGTGGTATGATGGGGTGGTATCCTCCTTTGAATGATTTAAGTGACTTGACTTGGCACATGTTCACACATGTAGTTGAAACAAATCAACATAGCCTTCACGATATTTATGTTCATGGTGGATTATATCCTACTCATGCTTGCATCCAATATTTATTAATTTTAATGCATGTTCATGACTGTTGTCGCTCTCTAGTTGGTCACTTCCCAGTCTTTTGCTAGCCTTCACTTGTACTAAGTGGGAATACTGCTTGTGCATCCAATACCTTAAACCCCAAAGTTATTCCTTATGAGTCCACCATACCTTCCTATATGCGGTATCTACCTGCCGTTCCAAGTAAATTTGTATGTGCCAAACTCTAAACCTTCAAATAAACATTCTGTTTTGTATGCTCGAATAGCTCATGTATCAACTAGGGTTGCCCTTATCTTCCATGTTAGGCGGGTTATTCTCAAGAGGAGTGGACTCCGCTTCTCACTCACGAGAAAATGGCTGATCACCGGGATGCCCAGTCCCATGCTTTATGCAAACTAAGTCAAAATAATTGCAAACAAAATTTCCCCTGGGACTGTTGCTAGTTGGAGACACTCGTTGTTTCGAGCAAGTCATGGATTGATGCTTGTTGGTGGAGGGGGAGTATAAACTTTACCATTCTGTTCGGGAACCGCCTATAATGTGTGTATCATGGAAGATATCGCCATCTCTTGGTTGTTATGTTGACAATGAAAGTATGCCGCTCAAAATATTATTTATCTCTATTTCAAAACCGAGCTCTCGCACCTCTACAAATACCTGCTTCCCTCTGCGAAGGGCCTATCTATTTACTTTTATGTTGAGTCATCACCCTCTTATTAAAAAGCACTAGCTGGAGAGCGCAGCTGTCATTTGCATTCATTACAATTAATTTATATTGGGTATGACTATGATTGGATCTCTTTTACCATGAATTACAATGTCTAGTCAGTCCTTGATCTTTAAAGGTGCTCTGCATTTATGTTTTGCGGTCTCAGAAAAGGGCAATTATGATTGTTTTGAGAAAGTGTTGTCATCCGAGATTTATTATTATGGCTCGCTAGTTGATTATGCCATTGATATGAGTAAACATGAGACCTAAGAGTTATTGCAAATGTGGTTTGTCATAATTTTTGCTGAAAACTTGAATGCTGGCTTTACATATTTACAACAACAAGAGCAAACAGAGGTTGTAAAAGTTTTTCTTTATCACTTTCAGTTTATCAACTGAATTGCTTGAGGACAAGCAAAGGTTTAAGCTTGGGGGAGTTGATACGTCTCCGTCGTATCTACTTTTCCAAACACTTTTGCCCTTGTTTTGGACTCTAACTTGCATGATTTGAATGGAACTAACCCGTGACGCTGTTTTCAGCAGACTTTCCATGGTGTTATTTATGTGCAGAAATGATGACCCACAAGTATAGGGGATCTATCGTAGTCCTTTCGATAAGTAGGAGTGTCGAACCCAACGAGGAGCAGAAGGAAATGACAAGCGGTTTTCAGCAAGGTATTCTCTGCAAGTACTGAAATAAGTGGTAACAGATAGTTTTGTGATAAGATAAATTGTAACGAGCAACAAGTAACAAAAGTAAATAAAGTGCAGCAAGGTGGCCCAATCCTTTTTGTAGCAAAGGACAAGCCTGGACAAACTCTTATATAAGGAAAAGCTCTCCCGAGGACACATGGGAATATTGTCAAGCTAGTTTTCGTCATGTTCATATGATTCGCGTTCGGTACTTTGATAATTTGATATGTGGGTGGACCGGTGCTTGGGTGCTGTTCTTACTTGAACAAGCATCCCACTTATGATTAACCTCTATTGCAAGCATCCGCAACTACAACAAAAGTATTAAGGTAAACCTAACCATAGCATGAAACAAGTGGATCCAAATCTGCCCCTTATGAAGCAACACATAAACTAGGGTTTAAGCTTCTGTCACTCTAGCAACCCATCATCTACTTATTACTTCTCAATGCCTTCCTCTAGGCCCAAATAATGGTGAAGTGTTATGTAGTCGATGTTCACATAACACCACTAGAGGCTAGACAACATACATCTCATCAAAATATCGAACGAATACCAAATTCACATGACTACTAATAGCAAGACTTCTCCCGTGTCCTCAGGAACAAACGTAACTACTCACAAAGCATATTCATATTCATAATCGGAAGGGTAATAATATGCATAAAGGATCTGAACATATGATCTTCCACCAAATAAACCAACTAGCATCAACTACAAGGAGTAATCAACACTACTAGCAACCTACTAGCACCAATCTCGGACTTGGAGACAAGAATTGGATACAAGAGATGAACTAGGGTTTTGAGATGAGATGGTGCTGGTGAATATGTTGATGGAGATTGCCCCCTCCCTATGAGAGGAGCGTTGGTGATGACGATGACGATGATTTCCCCCTCCCGGAGGGAAGTGTCCCCGGCAGAACAGCTCTGCCGGAGCCCTAGATTGGTTCCGCCAAGGTTCCGCCTCATGGCGGCGGAGTCTCGTCCCAAAAGGTTGATTCTAGTTTTTTCTTAACGAAAGACTTCATATAGCAGAAGATGGTCATCGGAGAGCCACCAGGGGGCCCACGAGGTAGGGGGCGCGCCTAGGGGCGCCCCACCTCGTGGGATGTGGTGTGGGCCACCTGGCCTTCATCTTTGGCGAGGATTTTTTATTATTTAATATAAGATATTCTGTGGAGTTTCAGGACTTTTGGAGTTGTGCAGAATAGGTCTCTAATATTTGCTCCTTTTCCAGCCTAGAATTCCAGCTGCCGGCATTCTCCCTCCTTATGTAAACCTTGTAAAATAAGAGAGAATAGCCGTAAGTATTGTGACATAATGTGAAGTAACAGCCCATAATGCAATAAATATCGATATAAAAGCATGATGCAAAATGGACGTATCAAGAAACAAAATGTAGCGACCCGACCTCAGACGGTCAAGCCTCGTATTATTGTGCCATCCTCGGATCGGTATCTTTGGCACACACAAGACATCAATGTATATATCAAAGTGCAATCACATGTATAAATAACGTAAAATGATATATACCTCACAATAATCAGCGGAAACAATCAAACGGGTGTGGAGTCCCATCAACGCCATCGGCAGGTTGAGTGTAGACCGTAACCTCAGATCGTAACTCTTACTCGTCGAGGAAATATCTGCAACATGATACGTTGCAGCCGTGTAGGTCAGTACATTGAATGTACCGCAAGATCACAATAAGAGAAAACAGATGATAAACTATACTATATGCAGTATGGCTTTGTGGCTCTGTATCTGAGTTTTGTTTGCGTAAAAGCTGATTTTATTTTCCCTATATCAAAGGAATAAATGAAGTCTGTACTATGGAGTTTTCTATCATGACATGGTTCCGCCAACCGATGTCTCATAGCCCAAAATCAACATAAGTTGCCCACAATTAAGTTATCAATCCGGTGTTGAGAGTTCCGAGATAGATCCAAGTCCAGAGGCTCAAATTGTCCGTAACGGGGGACACGGCTAATCGATTAGGTTATAACCCTCTGCAGAGGTTTGTACACTTTACCCACAAGATTCGATCCCTCTTGTTACGTTCTCGCACTTCAGGGTGTTTGAGAACAAGATGACCGAAACATGGTCTTCCAAAGAGTTCCTCGACCACCGTCCGTACTCAACCCATCCTACCGTAGTTCTACATCTGCTAGTACCGCCCCAGCCAGAGTCACAACTAAGGTCAACCAAGCTAGAGCCCATAATGACTTGCGGTTGCAGGTAAGCTTCCGGGCATGAAGTATTCTTCCGTCTCTTTGAGTCTGGGTGAAGCTTTCCGCAAGATGTCATGGCGCTTCTCCATGCATCCCGCCAACCACTGGTTTCTCCAGGTGCCCGTCAACAAATCCTTCACCCAAGAGTGTGTATTGAATTCTTGTCTCGAGTCTTGAAGTCTTGAGGTCTTGAAGATGCAGTCCTTGCAGATTCCATCATGGAGTTGCCGTCATTGACGAGAGTCCTCCTTCTTCACACCACTCTCGAACACTCATACCAAACCCCGTCTACTACAGCGTAGCATTAGAATAAAATAACGTCCGGGCTTGGTAACTGGGTGATGGGTTCCTACCTCATGCATACTACTCAACTACAAGAATTTCAATAACACTCTTGAGGGTGGTTGCAAAGGTGCCACTAAATGCAATAAAACATAGGTAAGAAAGCATGGTCAAAGTGAACTTGCTCGGTGATGTTGACGAAGAAGAATTATCGTTCTCAAGAAATAACTTGATAGACTACTCGTCACTCTCTGATGAAATCTATATAACAAACATATCATTCACATAAGCACTCACACTAACAATCAAAACAAAAGAGAGAGCGAATAAGAATCCAAGGAACTTCAAATAAAACTAGGAGTCTTCTTCTACAACATTCACAAAAATAGTTTTGTCTAACGGAAAATAAAACACTAAAATAACAGAGAATAAAATATAAATTTGGTTAAGACAAAAAAAAGTATTTTTTTCATAAAGCTATTTTGAAAGTATTTTCAATTGGGAGTTAAAACAGTAGAGAAATCCATTGCAAGTTATTAGCGAACTTGAATTGATTTCACGATAACAAAATAAAAATAAATATAAAAACTTGTTGAACACCTACTGTTTAACTAATAGAAACCAAACATAAACTTTCTGAAATATAAAATAAAATAGTTTAAAACAACTATAGAAAAGAAGTAGCTATAATTGAATAGAACTAAAACAGAATTTGTTTTACATGAAACAATAAGCTAAAATACTCAAACAATTTTGAAGTTTTTACCACTGGTAAATATGATCACTAGTGATCAGTAGAAAAAGAATCAAATAAAATCTATTTTAAACTCCCGAATAAGCAAAACAAGCTTTAATTCAAATCTGATCTAACTCAATTTTTTAAATCCAAACATAGACAAATTATATATTTTTGGAAACTACAAGAAAATTGTGATCTAACGCAAAAAGAATCAGCATCATTGGACTTCTAGATCAAAAGTTATAAGCTAAACAAGAACGGAACTAAATCTGTTACGGAAATAAATCTGAAAACGAAAACGGAGTTACCTGACGTGAGGCAGAGATGGCAGGAAGGAGACGGCGATGTGGAGGGCTGCTCGGGGGCGAGGTCGCCGGCGAGGTGGGGTGGCGGAGGAGGGGTCGGCGCTTGGGAGGTGGCGCTGGGCGATGGGAGGTTCCAGGAGAGCTCTGGTGGCGTTCTAGGCAGGAAAAGGAGGACGGTGGCGAGAAGGCTACGGGCAGGGAGGCGTGGTGATGGGAAAAATGGAACAAGGAGAGGAGGGATTTTATAGGCGGTCTCGGGAGGCGCTGGGATGGAAAGACGAGGAGATCGGGAAGGTGGAGATTTCTGTCTCCATGGACATGGAAAGCTTCTGTAACGTGAGAGGAAACAGAGGAAGGAGATGATCTCTTGTTGGGCTAGAATAGGAAAGTGCTTAATGGGCCAGCAGGTTTTTCCTAATAAAACGATTCCATTCCTATTTTTAAAATTAGGAAACTAAAACAATAAAAGGAAATCAAATCAATTCGAATAAAGAGTTTTATATACTAAAATTATCAGAAAAATAAAATGTAGATGATGAGCATTATTCCACGGCCAAAATAAAAACTTAAAAAAAATGTTTTTCAGAAAATCCCTAAAGGCTTTATTTCTTTTTGCAAATAATTTTAAAATAAAAACTTTGGTTTTTTCTTTGCTCAAATATTTTCAAAAATGCCCCTGATTTTGGAGGGTCATTTTCCTCCGCTCTTTCTTGCTTGCAAGAATTTATTTTTCGGGTATTTCTCGGGAAGAAAATAGAGAAACAAGTGCAAATATTTGAAAGAAATAAATTGCAAAACTCCGTTCAAATTCTTCATAGTTGAAGAAGTCATGTCATCTTCTCTCATTGATTTTAATAGGATGAATTTGAATTTACGGAGAAGGGAAAGTCATTTTATTCCCTCTCTTTCAAAAGTTTTTGAAAAGGTTCAAATTTCACTCAAGTTTAATTCACTCAAGCAAACAAACAAACAATTCAATTAATTATATTAACATTCCAAAATTTGGGATGTTACAAACCTACATTACTTAAAATGAATCTCGTCCTCGAGATTCAAGAGGCTAGCAAGAAAAGGTTAGGGTTGGGGTCTTCTAGCAAATGTCTTGGTCGAAGGTCAGGGTGCTACCACACTTAAAAACAAGGTCATGGTTCCAATAAACTCAGATATTTCCTCTGGAGGGCTAACAATGTATGTCTCTTCACATATCTTACAATAGCTCCTTCATTAAAGCTCTTCTGTCAGAAGCATAGAGTTTTCCTCAAAAGCTTGGGTCGGTTCGTCAAAGTTGTGGTTCGTCCGAGACTGGATCTTCTCAGCTGATAGGTTCGTGTCCATTCTAAACAACTATCGAAACACTCATGGTGGTCTACAATTTATGGTTTTCTCCTGCAGAAAACGGGTCTGGGTTGAACCTCACCGTATAACCTACGTTTGGCAACGGTTGCCTGTAATGGGGTTCCATCGTCCTACCATTTTATGGTTTTATGGCTTATCGCGTCGACACTCTTCTAAGTTTTTCAAGGCTCTCTGATTTTCCATCAACATATGATAGTTCATGATAGAAGTCTCCGGTATGGGGGCCAATCCATCCCGTACTTGAATCATTACCACATACGTAAACAGTGAATCACGTATTCTAACACTTGGGCATACTCACAAGCATTGCAGAATTTCTCTTGTCCTCAAGTTGGGTTCGAGTAAATCCATGGTTTCTGCAAGCCAAACAAAACATCTATCGTTACTTCACCACTCTTAGGTTTTTGCGTAAACTCCTACGAAACGTAGGCTGATTGGATCACAGATTCTTCCAAATGTATTCCTTTATCCAGGTTACAACTGTTCCTTCTCAAAATCCTGGGCCTGTGGGTTATGGCCCACTTCAGCACTAGTGCAGCTTTAACTCATCCTTGGAGTAACTCTCTTATTACACCTCCTTTAAATCCAGTAGTACTCTGTTTCTTCATACCATCATATCAAAACAAAACTCCAACTTATTTTGTCCAGCTTCCTTCTATGGACCGTCATGAATAACACATTTCTTTCTTCATTGATCTTGTGGCTTTACAGAGTACTATGACCAAAAGAATGCACAAGTTTATCCATAAAATCTCATTATTTTCATATCAATCTTTCATTACATCCTTAACCATTTTCGTAAATTCAAATTCCAAAAGGTACTTTGTTACAAATGCTGCCACCCACATGATTTGGTATGGTCAGGCATTACTTCCAACTTTATTCATTTATCCTCCTCGAGGATGCTTCAGTCCCACTGGAAGTGTGCGACATGAGCCTTGAAATCTTCAATCTTCTTTTTCATCATGGTGGTCTTGAGCTTCACCTTCATCATCTCTGCATGCACTTCGCTTAGGTATTCCTGAGTATAACGGAGTCTTGCTTCAAGTATTTCTCGATCCGCGATGGCTTCCATGGCTGCTTCTCGAACAGCGTCGAAGAAAGTTGCTTGTGGCACACGTGAGATGAAAACGTAATGCCCCATCCTCTTTGGGCAAACTCCTTTCAAACGGTGGAGGTGTACCTCCACATACCAAAGTTCCACTCCCTTTTGCATGAAGGGGTAGCCTTTGTAGACTGCATCTCCTTCAAGGTGAATATGCTTCATCATGTCCTTCAAGATCTTCGGGTAATCATGATCACTGGTCAGGGTCATGATCGTTTCAGGGCCCTTAAGGAAAGACTCATAAAGGGTTGTCATCTGCATGTGTAGGATAAGAGGAGTGCTCAGAACAAGGGATGTATCTCCATGGGAAGTTGCAATTGTCTCCAGAAAAGTCTGGTGTTCAGTTGTCCATGGGTTCAAGATTCCGGGGTTTGGTTGAGATAGAAAGAGAAAGCAATTACCCACTCATCAACAAAATTATCGTTTGTAATGGGCCGTTCTACTATGGTTTCGTTTCTAAGTCCTCATTTCTTGGTCTTCAATGCTCGGAGTTTTCCAATTCCGATGTTGTTCCCATATGAAGGCCTTCTACCATTCTTCCGTAACTTACGTCTCTCATGGTTGAAATAAATACAAATCTACGATATCGCATCTATCCAACCATTCAATAAACACACAAAAATAATAGCAACCAAGCATTCATTTATTCAATCAATACTACAAGATCGCCACCCACATAAGTTGGTATGGTCGATACTTAAATCGAGGAAACGTTCATCTTTATTTCTCTCATGGTGGGATACTACTAAGCTAATTTATTAGGAACTTGGTCATTGTCCCCACCGGGCTTCTTACGTGTGGACTTGATCTCCTCCAGTTCTTCGCTAGATTTTCTCTCGTCGACACGGAGTTTCTTGTGACGACTTCAGTATGTCTGAAGTTGTTCCTTGAGCTTCGGATCTCAACGTCCTTTGCATGAGACATGGTCCTGCTGTTCTTCGCCTCGACGCATTCTCGAGATCTCGAGGTTCTCCTCCTCCAGCTTGTTTACCTTCAGTCTCGAGTCTTGACCTCTTCTCGTAGTGCTTCATTGTCGAACAGGGCTTCCGGAGGTCCATCTCAAGATTCTTGACGTATTGTTCCAGATCCCGATTGTACACTAAAAGTGGGGAGAACTTCATCTTTTGCGCTCCGTCAAGGCAATAGTTGCTCCATCGACTTCGCCATCCAATCCTTCCAAAGAAGTGTGAGTTTAGTGCAGCACGATGACGATAGCATAAACGTGCAATAGCATCATGGACGGCAGTGTTGATGCCCATATCACGACCACCATTTATAGTTCAAGCTGATGTCTGCAGTCTTGGGGGCTTCTTTACGACCAAAAACTTGGGTCTTGACTCCCCATGATCTGGACGTCCTCTTAGTTGCCTTGATCTCGGTATCGGTAACTTCAGCACTCGACTAGCTCCACAAGGAAGGGCCCCCAAGAACCTTCTCGTAGTGTTCTCTTTTGTTCGAATGTAGCTCTCCATCTATAGTTTGAGATAAGGAAGGTTCAAGAAAAGGAATGAGGTGTTACGAGAGTAGTACAAAACAAAGGTCATTCCTATTGGGGTCTTCATATTACTAAGTCATTTTCTAGGGTCACGTCCTACAGCCAACATGTGCTCGATACCATATTCAGAGCGACCCGACCTCAGACGGTCAAGCCTACGTGTTCTTGTGCCATCCTCGGATCAAGTATCTTCGCACACACAAGACATCAATGTATATATCAAAGTGCAATCACATGTATAAATAACGAAATGATATATACCTCATAATAATCAGCGGAAACAATCAAACGGGTGTGGAGTCCCATCAACGCCATCGGCAGGTTGAGTGTAGACCGTAACCTCAGATCGTAACTCTTACTCGTCGAGAAATATCTGCAACATGATACGTTGCAGCCGTGTAGGTCAATACATTGAATGTAACGGCAAGATCACAATAAGAGAAAACAGATGATAAACTATACTATATGCGGTATGGCTTTGTGGCTCAGATTCGAGTTTTGTTTGCGTAAAAGCTGATTTTATTTTCCCTATATCAAAGGAATAAATGAAGTCTGTACTATGGAGTTTTCTATCATGACATGGTTCCGCCAACCGATGTCTCATAGCCCAAAATCAACATAAGTTGCCCACAATTAAGTTATCAATCCGGTGTTGAGAGTTCCGAGATAGATCCAAGTCCAGAGGCTCAAATTGTCCGTAACGGGGACACGGCTAATCGATTAGGTTATAACCCTCTGCAGAGGTTTGTACACTTTACCCACAAGATTCGATCCTCTCTTTACGTTCTCGCACTTCGTGGTGTTTGAGAACAAGATGACCAAACATGGTCTTCCAAAGAGTTCCTCGACCACCGTCCGGTACTCAACCCATCCTACCGTAGTTCTACATCTGCTAGTACCGCCCCAGCCAGAGTCACAACTAAGGTCAACCAAGCGAGCCCATAATGACTTGCGGTTGCACGGGTAAGCTTCGGGCATGAAGTATTCTTCCGTCTCTTTGAGTCTGGGTGAAGCTTTCGCAAGATGTCATGGCGCTTCTCCATGCATCCCGCCAACCACCGGTTTCTCCAGGTGCCCGTCAACCGTCCTTCACCCAAAGAGTGTGTATTGAATTCTTGTCTCGAGTCTTGAAGTCTTGAGGTCTTGAAGATGCAGTCCTTGCAGATTCCATCATGGAGTTGCCGCCATTGACGAGAGTCCTCCTTCTTCACACCACTCTCGAACACTCATACCAAACCCCGTCTACTACAGCGTAGCATTAGAATAAAATAACGTCCCGGCTTGGTAACAGGGTGATGGGTTCCTACCTCATGCATACTACTCAACTACAAGAATTTCAATAACACTCTTGAGGGGTGGTTGCAAAGGTGCCACTAAATGCAATAAAACATAGGTAAGAAAGCATGGTCAAAGTGAACTTGCTCGGTGATGTTGACGAAGAAGAATTATCGTTCTCAAGAAATAACTTGATAGACTACTCGTCACTCTCGATGAAATCTATATAACAAACATATCATTCACATAAGCACTCACACTAACAATCAAAACAAAAGAGAGAGCGAATAAGAATCAAGGAACTTCAAATAAAACTAGGAGTCTTCTTCTACAACATTCACAAAAATAGTTTTGTCTAACGGAAAATAAAACACTAAAATAACAGAGAATAAAATATAAATTTGGTTAAGACAAAAAAAAGTATTTTTTTTCATAAAGCTATTTTGAAAGTATTTTCAATTGGGAGTTAAAACAGTAGAGAAATCCATTGCAAGTTATTAGCGAACTTGAATTGATTTCACGATAACAAAATAAAAATAAATATAAAAACTTGTTGAACACCTACTGTTTAACTAATAGAAACCAAACATAAACTTTCTGAAATATAAAATAAAATAGTTTAAAAACAACTATAGAAAAGAAGTAGCTATAATTGAATAGAACTAAAACAGAATTTGTTTTACATGAAACAATAAGCTAAAATACACAAACAATTTTGAAGTTTTTACCACTGGTAAATATGATCACTAGTGATCAGTAGAAAAAGAATCAAATAAAATCTATTTTAAACTCCCGAATAAGCAAAACAAGCTTTAATTCAAATCTGATCTAACTCAATTTTATAAATCCAAACATAGACAAATTATATATTTTTGAAATTACAAGAAAATTGTGATCTAACGCAAAAAGAATCAGCATCATTGGACTTCTAGATCAAAAGTTATAATCTAAACAAGAACGGAACTAAATCTGTTACGGAAATAAATCTGAAAACGAAAACGGAGTTACCTGTACGTGAGGCAGAGATGGCAGGAAGGAGACGGCGATGTGGAGGGCTGCTCCGGCGAGGGTGGGGTGGCGGAGGAGGGAGGTCGGCGCTTGGGGAGGTGGCGCTGGGCGGTGGGGAGGTTCCAGGAGAGCTCCTGGTGAGCGTTTCTAGGCAGGAAAAGGAGGACGGTGGCGAGAAGGCTACGGGCAGGGAGGCGTGGTGATGGGAAAAATGGAACGAGGAGAGGGAGGGGTTTTATAGGCGGTCTCGGGAGGCGCTGGGATGGAAAGACGAGGGAGATCGGGAAGGTGGAGATTTCTGTCTCCATGGACATGGAAAGCTTCAGAACGTGAGAGGAAACAGAGGAAGGAGATGATCTCTTGTTGGGCTAGAATAGGAAAGTGCTTAATGGGCCAGCAGGTTTTTCCTAATAAAACGATTCCATTCCTATTTTTAAAACTAGGAAACTAAAACAATAAAAAGGAAATCAAATCAATTCGAATAAAGAGTTTTATATACTAAAATTATCGAAAAATAAAATGTAGATGATGAGCATTATTCCACGGCCAAAATAAAAACTTAAAAAATGTTTTTCAGAAAATCCCTAAAGGCTTTATTTCTTTTTGCAAATAATTTTAAAATAAAAACTTTGGTTTTTCTTGGCTCAATATTTTCAAAATGCCCCTGATTTTGGAGGGTCATTTTCCTCCGCTCTTTCTTGCTTGCAAGAATTTATTTTTCGGGGTATTTCTCGGGGAAGAAAAATAGAGAAACAAGTGCAAATATTTGAAAGAAATAAATTGCAAAACTCCGTTCAAATTCTTCATAGTTGAAGAAGTCATGTCATCTTCTCTCATTGATTTTAATAGGATGAATTTGAATTTACCGGAGAAGGGGAAAGTCATTTTATTCCCTCTCTTTCAAAAGTTTTTGAAAAGGTTCAAATTTCACTCAAGTTTAATTCACTCAAGCAAACAAACAAACAATTCAATTAATTATATTAACATTCCAAAATTTGGGATGTTACACAAAAGTTCTCGGAATGACCTGAAACTCCACGGAACGTCTATTTGGAAATAATAAGAAATCCTTGCAAAAGATGAAGACCAGGGGGCCCACACCCTGTCCACGAGGGTGGGGGCGCGCCCTCCCCCCTAGGGCGCGCCCCCTACCTCGTGGGCCCCCTGGAGTCCCTCCGACCTCAACTCAAACTCTATATATTTGCTTTCGGGGAGAAAAAAATAAGAGAGAAGAATTCATCGCGTTTTACGATACGGAGCCGCCGCCAAGCCCTAAAACCTCTCGGGAGGGCTGATCTGGAGTCCGTTCAGGGCTCCAGAGAGGTGGATTCGTCGCCGTCGTCATCATCAACCATCCTCCATCACCAATTTCATGATGCTCACCGTCGTGCGTGAGTAATTCCATCGTAGGCTTGCTGGACGGGATGGGTTGGATGAGATCTATCATGTCATCGAGTTAGTTTTGTTAGGGTTTGATCCCTAGTATCCACTATGTTCTGAGATTGATGTTGCTATGACTTTGCTATGCTTAATGCTTGTCACTAAGGCCCGAGTGCCATGATTTCAGATGTGAACCTATTATGTTTTCATGAATATATGTGAGTTCTTGATCCTATCTTGCAAGTCTATAGTCACCTACTATGTGTTATGATCCGGCAACCCCGAAGTGACAATAATCGGGCCACTCCCGGTGATGACCATAGTTTGAGGAGTTCATGTATTCACTATGTGCTAATGCTTTGTTCCGGTACTCTACTAAAAGGAGGCCTCAATATCCCTTAGTTTCCATCAGGACCCCGCTGCCACGGGAGGGTAGGACAAAAGATGTCATGCAAGTTCTTTGCCATAAGCACGTATGACTATATTCGGAATACATGCCTACATTACATTGATGAATTGGAGCTAGTTCTGTGTCACCCTATGTTATGATTGTTACATGATGAACCGCATCCGGCATAATTCTCCATCACCGATCCAATGCCTATGATCTTTCCATATATTGTTCTTCGCTTATTTACTTTTCCGTTGTTGCTATTACAATCACTACAAAACACCAAAAATATTACTTTTGTTACTATTACCTTTTGTTACCGTTACCACTACTATCATACTACTTTGCTGCAGATACTAAGTTATCCAGGTGTGGTTCAATTGACAACTCAGCTGCTAATACTTGAGAATATTCTTTGGCTCCCCTTGTGTCGAATCAATAAATTTGGGTTGAATACTCTACCCTCGAAAACGGTTGCGATCCCCTATACTTGTGGGTTATCAGCGGGAGACAAAGTGGATAGGAAGTCAATTTCCGGAGGGTGCCAAATCCTTGGTTGCTCTTTGGTGAGTTGGTCTTCTAAGAAGCAAGGTTGTGTGTCTCTCTCGTCCACTGAAGCGGAGTATGTGTCCACCGGTAGTTGTTGTGCATAAATTCTATGGATGAGGCAAACATTAAAGGATTATGGTGTCATTTGTGACAAAGTGCCTCTTTGGTGTGACGATGAAAGTGCATCAAGATTTCTCTCAACCCATTGCAACACTTCAAGACGAAGCATATTGATATTCGGTATCACTTCATCCGGGATCACATTAGGCGAGGGGAGATCGAGCTCAACTATGTCAACACTCATGATAACCTTGCAGATATCTTCACGAAGCCCTTGGATGAAGCAAGATTTCGCGAGTTAAGGCATGAGCTAAATATCATTGATTCGAGCAATGTGGCTTGAACCCTTGCATACCCCACCATACTCATCTTGATGTCTTGTTTAGGTGTAGGCATGGACATAGGGGGAGTGTTGTTCTCTCAATGAACTCTCCCTCCCCCCATTATGCATAAATTGATCAACTGTTTCACATTAGCCATTTTTTTATGGTACTTGTTCTTCAAAGACGAGTTTTGGTCATGGGCCCAAGGATAATTCTTCGCGGTGCCATACCAATTGACTCAAACATAGGTGGCTCCAGCCACCGCCCTCTCTATGGAGAGGTTGTGTCTCGTGTTTGGTCCTTGTTGTCTTTTGCCTTTCTTTCTTCGAGTCGAGCTTGTGTTTGAGTTGCCTCGCGTGTTAGCTCTTTTGTATGTCCGGTTGCTTGAAGGTTGCATTGCAAAGGTCGTGTTCCTCTCTTTTGCGAAACTTGCACTTTCTTGGGGGTACGGTACTACCGTGGCAAGCCGCGGTACTACTGCAGGAGGTGGGTTGCCCTGTGCGTGCACAGATGCATCCTAGGCATGGAGCTACCGCGTCCATCGCGGCAGTAATTTTTTACTAACGCTGGAAGAGCGGTACTACCGCCCAGCGAGCGGTACTTCCGCTCGGGCGGTACTACCGCAAGGACCTGCAGTACTACCGCATCGTCACGAGCGGGTGGGGGCTAAGAGCGGGGCAGGGGGAGTTCCAACTCCCCCATACCCATTCATCTCTTTTCCCCACCCCGTCTCTCTCTCCTGCCCAAGAACGTGCTTGAGGACCTCGTTGGATCTCCGTCTCCGGCCGCTCTCCTCGCATTCCGACCAGTGGGATCGTTCCTCACCTCGTCCTCTTGCCATGGACACCGGTATTCCCCCAAGTACTTTCCTTTTTGTTCCGTTCTTTTGCTACTAGATCTTGGGGAGATGCATGTGTAGTTCGTGTGATTTTTGGCTAAATCTTTGCAAGAGGGAATTGTAGGAGAGTGGTAGTGCAGTAGGCATGCTATTTGGAGTGATACAACAGTGTAGTCTGATCAACGGTAGTACCAATCTAGTGTTGCGGTTGTTTCTAGATCCAGATCCGTATCCAGATCCGTTGTTCATGTGGCTTTCGAATCCATGCGGTACTATTGCATCCTCGCCCATGAACTGACCTCGGCGTGGTACTACCGCATCCTGGAGCGGTACTACCGCCTGGGGCGCGGAAGTAAAAAAATTACTTCCGCTCCAGGCGCGGTACTACCGTGCCAGCCCGGCACAGTACTACCGCGGCTAGAGCGGCTGTAATTTTTGGCATTCGTAAGCCGGTCCGGTACTACCGTAGAATTGCAACCTATGTTGTTTTGTCCTTCCAAATCTCGTGTTTGCTTGTTTCATTTGGTTTTGGCCCTCGTGTTTGCAATAATCCTTCTCGGTTTTTCTGGTGTTTGTGTTGTGTGTCATAGGTGGTGGCTCCGGTTCCAATGTCCGTCATTCGAATCCTAGCCGTGACATGGGCTTGAAGCGCCTGCGCAACCAAGAGGAGGCTCCAGAGGGCTCCAGTGTCCCCACAACGCACCAAGGCCACCGCCACCAAGACCAAGGAGCCATCAATGGGCATGGATGAGATACCTCTAGTCGAGTTTATCGCTCGCAGGAAGATCAACCCCTATGTGAAGCCCCGTGAGAATTTCAGAGGGAATGATCTGTTTTGGACCAAGCAACAGAATCTTATCATCCTGGATGTGATCAAGGGCAAGCAAAACATCTACGTGGATGTGCACTGGATCGACATGGTTCATATGAGGAAGGACAACAACATGGCCTACTTTGGAGAGACTCTGGACATGATAGAGCAGTTTGGCATTGAGGATTTGCTCACGTTCCACATGGACTTTGACCCTGAGATCATGGCTCAGTTCTTTGCATCAGTTCACTTCCATACGGATGAGGAGCGCACCATGACATGGATGACCAATGGGCAGAGGATGACTGCTAAGTGGAAGGAGTTTATGGCAATGCTCCACGTTCGTGATGAGGGGCTCAATGCGCCCGTTGGTGTTCGCCCACATGCCAACCCTGAGTCGGCCAACAAGAACAAGCTTCAGCCATACCTTGTTGAGAAGAAGCTTGCCAATGACAAGAAGACATGGGTGCTGAATCCATTCCTTGACATCATGCACCGGATCTTCCGCAACACACTTTTTCCTCGCATTGGTGACAAGGATAAGGTGCATGCTTATCTTGTGCACATGATGCTCATCTATGAGAAGGCGCGTCTCCAACAGACGGAACCACTTGATGTCTTACATATCATGTGGTGTGAGCTGCAGTTTGCCGTGTTCAACCGTAAGGTACCCATCTATGGACCTTACCTGCATCTCTTGATCTCAAGGACTTGGGAGCAGCTCTATCCCAATGAAGAGTTTGCTGCCCCCAACTGGATTCGTCATGAGCCCATCAAGCTATGCATCAAGAGCAAGTGGGCTAACACCACTACCCGGGCTGAGGCAGAGGCTGCTAGGATGGAGGTGAATGATGATGAGCTCGAGGAGGAGGAGGCGGATGAGGACAGTTCTGATGGATACACTCCTCCCTCTTTTGAGCCCACTTGGGCTAAGAGGCTGAAGAACAAGATGAAGGCTCTGTTTTGCATGCAGGCCAAGGGACAGTACAGGTCACATGTTGCTCAGAAGGAGAGTCGTCGGCGCGACAAGAGGATCTTGAGGATGTTCGGCGAGCACGTGTCAAGCGGGGCCGAGAGGGTCATCACTCCTGAGGCTGCCTGGATGGCGAACCAGGGCTACCAGTGGACTGAGTCAGAGGAGGAGCCCATTCCCGCTGTCGAGACTGACGAGGAGCGTGATGAGTGATCACTTCAGCTTGAGCTACCACCTGTGTCGTAGGTGTCCTCTCTGCCTTTTTGGTGTCTCTATGCCAAAGGGGAGAGAGTGTAGGATTTGCGAGTCTTGTGTCGTTGTGTCGTGTCTCTCTCTTTGCTTTCATTCTGTTGAACCTCGTTTGCTTCGGTTTGTTGGCTTGTGTTTGTGTTCGTATGGATCCAGGAGACTATCATATGGTGTAAGACATATGTCCTCTGCTTATCTTATTGTCGTATCCTATTATCTAGTTTGTTAGTAGATTGTGAGCCTATCATGCCATGTGCCCTTTTCCTTCATGCTCAATTCTATACCTTGCCTCCATACTCATTGTCATACATATTGTTGCAAGGATTGCCATCTTTACAAAATATAGGGGGAGTGTTGATCCTAGTATGTGTGTCGTGCAGTCCAAAGCACTTCTCTAGAGTGCACACATCTAGGGGGAGCCTGTCTATATTTTATAGATGTTGGATTTCCTTATGTGTCATTTTATATCTCTATTTGCAAATCCCGTATTGTCATCAATCCACCAAAAAGGGGGAGACTGTAAGGGCATATTTCTCCCTAAGTGGTTTTGGTGATTGATGACAATGCATTTGCGGACTAATCGTGTGCATTGAGCATTTCAGATATCTCATGTCTAGGCACAAGACGATTTGGTGCCCCTCGGAGCCTATCGAAGACGGCGTTTCTCTATGTTTCTTTTCGGTGGATTTGAGTCGTAGGAAAGCCGTACTATTAAGAGGGGGTCCGCTTTGGAAAGGTTAGGGTGGAATCATCACGTACACATCTATTCCTTTGCACCACTTTCCTTGCTTCTTTGGAGCACCAGTTGTTCCCCTTGTAGCTGCGAAGATGAAGGCATCATAGTGCTACTGGTCTGCGATGTGCGGTAGTACTGCTCAAGGCAGCAGTAGTACCGCAGCTAGCCATGGTAGTACCGCCCTGAGGTAGCGGTAGTACCGCTTGTCGTGGAATTGTCACGACAGATGTCTTAGTGTGAGGACTTAGTCGTGAGGATAACGTATCTATGTGGTAGCTTGAGGGGGGTTGAGCGGTGAAAGTGCGTTATATCGACTAGAGGGGGGGTGAATAGGCGATTTTTATGAATTCTTCACTGAGGAATTTGCCGGTGAGGAAATTCCTTAGCGAAGAAATACTTGCAGCGGAATAAGTACTCAGAAGTAAGCATAACAGATTACAAGCATTGTCATCATGATGAAATGAAGACAATCACAGAGTACAGAAAGCGTAATCACAGGATAACACAAGATGAAGACAAACAGACTGAAGAAATTGAACTGAGGAAATTGAGAAAGTCTTCAATCAAAGTCTTCAAACACAGATATGAACAAACACTCAACACAGTAATGAGGAAATGAAAGGGTTGAGGAAATAGAACCAGTTATGTTGGTGAAGACAATGATTTGGTAGACCAGTTCCAACTGCTGTCTCGGTTATGCGTCTGTTGGAGCGGTGAGCATTTAAACTCGAGGACACAGTCCGGACACCCGATCGCCGAGCACGCAGCTCAGGACACCCAGTCCTCACCGTATTCTCCTTGAACTAAGGTCACGCAGACCTCGTCCAATCACTCGTGGTAAGTCTTCAGGCGACTTCCAAACCTTCACAGACTTGGTCACTCGGCGATCCACAATTCCTCTTGGATGCTCTAGACCGTGACGCCTAACCGTCTGGAAGAAGCACAGTCTTCAAAGGTAAAAGCGTCGGATCCACGGGATCAATTTCTTGATGATGCTCAATCACTTTGGGTTTGTTGGGGTTTGGTTTTTGGGGTTTTCCTCACTTGATGATTTTCGCTCAAAGTCCTCAGAGGATGGGTTGCTCTCAAATGACAAGTGTCAAGTTCTCTCGGAGCAGCCAACCACCTAGTGGTTGTAGGGGGCGGCTATTTATAGCCTAGGGAGCAGCCCGACATGATAAGACATAAATGCCCTTCAATGATATGACCGTTAGGTGGATAAGATATTTTGGGACAGCTGGCGTAGCACAGCAACGGTCGGAAATTTGAACATCAAATTCCTCAGGGCTATCATGTTCCTCACTGTGTAGGCAATTCACACTGGCGAATTCCTAACTCCTCGGTCGAACAAATTCCTCGTGACGGAAGAGCTTCGTCTCATCCATGAAGAAATTGACTGAATCTGTATGAGATTTCAAAAGCTTCACTCGAAGGAATTGGTAGGTGTAGGATTTTGAGTTGAGCATCAAATGGAAATTTTTCCTTAGTATTTCCTCGACCCCTTTAACAAAGACGGTGTTTCCTATGACTCAAGAAAGAGAAAATGAAACTACGAAAACAAAAGTCTTCACGCTTCATGTTCCTCAAATGAATACCAAGTCTTCAAGGTCACACCAATTTCTTCACTTTCAAAGTCTTTGAAAGTCTTCGAATATCAAAGTCTTGATTGAAGAACTTCAATTTTAGGGTCGACTTTCCTTTGTAAATATCAAACTCCTCATAGACTTATAGTCCTGTGTACACTCACAAACGCATTAGTTACTTAACCTATTAGTCTTCAATACACCAAAATCACTAAGGGGCACTAGATGCACTTACAATCTCCCCCTTTTTGGTGATTGATGACAACATAGGTTAAGTTTTCAACGGGGATAAACATATGAATTGAAAATACTGATAATGAGGAATTTGATTGCAAGATATAGAAGAACTCCCCCTGAAGATGTGCATAGTGAGGAATTTGCTTTTGAGGCAATGCACATTTGTAGAATTGAATCATGGAGATCTCCCCCTATATCTTGTAATTCATACACACATTTAACATATAATATGAAGAATTTGAAATGCATGATGAAATATGGTGCTTGATGTTATGCAATGTAACGCATCAAGAGTACCAGAGCCCAAAGGCCAAATTGGATCAGAGCTACTTCTAATCAGAGCATAGAGCAAAAGCATACTGCATCAAAAGTATCAAAGCACCATCGGTTTTAAGATTACAACTCGATCCAATAAAAGGTTTCAGAAGAACGAGAGTTGTAACTTAATAAAATATTGTATATAGACAAAAACTAGACCCGCTTGAAGACTAACTCAAATTTCTCCCCTTTGTCATCAAATGACCAAAAGGATCGGCGAGGACTAACGCTCTTGAAGAATTTCAAGTTGAAGACGGAGCGCCTTGACATTGTCGGGGTTGTTTGTTGAAGTAGGACCAGCAGCGGTATCTTCCAAATCTTCATTTTCATCGATTGTCGCGAGATGAGGAATAGGAGCTGGCCACCAAGGAAGGAACTTTGACCTTCTTGAATTTCTTGGAGGAGGTGCAGACCAGTCAAATTCTTCCTTGAGTCCCATTGAAGTCAGTTCTTCCTCACTTGTAGACATGTGAAAGAACAGCCAGGAGCGCTTGAAGGTTTCATGAAGGTAGTAGTGGTTTTTCTTCACCGCATTGTGTGTGGAGGTCATGTTGTAAAGAAGAGTACCAAAGCGACGTTTGACCCACTTATGATTACGATCAACCTTCCGATGAAGGCGAGGAGTAATTCACGATCGATCATCACCACAGGTGCGAGAGCTTGAGGACTTTGCTTGACCGAGGTATTTGCTTGGCTGAGTCATGTGTGGCAGAGTCATCATTGGTGGAATAGGATGCTGCTTTGCGAAACTGTCCATCCAATGGACGAATGCCTTCATCTATCACAGCAGTAGCCTTGCCCTTGTCATCAGCTGAGGTAATTGTCCGTTTGAGGACTTCAATCGGGGGCAAGTAGCTGCAGTGGTTCAAAGTATCAGCCTTGTAATTGAGTGAAGACCTTGACCTGATGAATCTCATAATCCAAGGCGCATAAGGTTTCAGCTCAAAAGGTGACATGGCAATGTTATCCAGAGTCCTCATGAAGAAATCATGGAAGTTGACGGGAACGCCATGGATGATGTTGAAAATCATATTCTTCATGATGCCAACGACTTCTTCATCGTTCGAGTCATGGCCTTTGATAGGACTCATAGTCTTCGTCAAAATTCGATAAACTGTCCGAGGCACATATAATAATTCCTTGACGAGGAATTTGGTTCTTGGGGCCTGCCTTGGCTTCAAAGGCTTCATCAGCACTTGCATATAGTGATCTGAAAGTTCCTTTTCTTCATAGATACGACGTGCACCATCAAGCGGAGGACTGAGTGGTAGGGCACGAAGCAATTCACTTGCTGGTGCCTTGTAGTGAGTGTTTTCAGTCATCCAATCTAAGACCCATGAATTTACGTCTTGAGATCTCGGTGATGTGCAGGTTGCATAGAATCAAGAATTAGCTCTTCATTCGATCCACAAATATCAAGCAGAAATTTAGAAGTCTGCGTCGTGAAGAACACCGAGGACTGGCTCAAAGCTCGGCGGCGACTCCATATCCACATGAGGAATATGAGAATGATCGAAGATTTTGTCCTTGTTGAAAGCAGCGAGGAATAGAAGTTGGCTTGGTGGCAGTCGTAAGCGCCTCTTCCTAATTCGAGCGTAATCATAAGGATTATATTGATGAAGAACACGTGCTCGGCAAAGAAATCTTCAGCCTTGAACTTTTGCTTGGTTGAGAATGGATTCTTTTGCTTGGGCGGAGAGGGTGTCGATGAGTTGCATCACCACCTCAGAATCACAAGTTCAGGTTCTTCACCGAGGAATTTCTTGTTCCTCAACAAGTGCGATCGAGGATTAGCAAAGAAGAATAGTTTCATCAGCACTAGTGGCTGGAATTTCTTCATGCATGTAACCGGTCGGTTGATTTTCTTGAGTCCATTTGGACTGTTTGTGCAGGAGAGTGAGGAACTTGTTGGAGCGGGGTGAAGAGAGGAGTATTGGGATGCTGACTTTCCCAAAAGTCATCATTTATCACCGAGTGGTGCATCCAATATCCACATCTTCATTTTCAATTTCCTCAAGACCAGCTTGAGGAATTTCATGGTCCGATGAGGAAATAACTGGGGTTGAAGGGATTGCTTCCACTTCAATTTCTTCATCAATTTTCTCGACGAAGCAGCAGATTGATGTTCTTCATCGATCCGATTGGGATCTCATAGTCTTCTCCAAAGGAACAACTTCCTTTGATGGTATGGAGGAAATTGGAACATCATCAATTGGGTTTTCAAATGAGCTGGTCATTGGCTTCATTTTCTTCGCAGTAGAAGAATCGACGCCTGGTGATGCTTTCCTTTTCTTCACAAAGAGCTCGCTCGCAGCCTTGGTTTTCTTCACATCGAGCGGATGGAAGAATTGGAGTTGGAGTTGGCGAGGAGGAGCTGAGGAATTTGGTGCAGTTTCTTCAGGAGGAACTGATGCAGTTCCCCTGTCTTGAGCAATTTCTTCAGGCGCACCACTAGTGGGTGCCCGGGCAGTTTCTTCAACGGCTGGGATGGGATCATCAGCCCTGGAATCAACATTTTCTTCAGCAGGTTGAACAACATCAGCGGTCTTGGCATTTTCTTCAAGAGGGCTGAGTGAAGCTCCACTGAGGAATTTCATGTTGCATCGGGCAGCAACACTTGTGAATTTCTTCGTCAGTTGATGAATCTGGTCTTGACTCCTTGCCAATCAGCATAGTGGGTATCGAAGTTTTTGCTTTGAGGTCTTGAATTTCAGTTTGAATTTTGAGAAGCTCCTCGGTGTCATCTTGACAACGTTTTCTTGAGAACTTCTCTTTCTGTATTGAGCCTTTTGATTTCCCTCGCCTTCTCAAACTTCCATTTTCTTGGCGATGAAGTGAGTCACGTATGACTTTGACCAGTGTCAAATGAAGATCGAGCAGAGGGGTATTGGGATCATTGTGCGAGATCAATAAAGTCGAGGACTTTCTTGGATCCAATAGCGATGGCACAGATGTACCTTTGGCTCTAGCGGCCTTACTTGAGCGGTCTCGATGATTTCATGAAGTTCTTCATCGATGCCTCATCATCCGATGGTACATGAAATACAACTTGTTTCTTCCTTGGACTAGGCCGTGGACCTCGCCCAATTGTTGCCTTGATCTTGGTGAGCCGGGCCCGATGAGGAAGTTGGAGCAGGTGAGGAACTTGCGAAATGCTCGAGGCAATTGAGAAACCAGTGGTTCTTTGACAAGTAGCCGATGCACAGGAACTGAAGGTTTTGACGGAGCTGTTGAGGACTTTGATGGAGCAGAAGCGGTGTGAGGAATTTGCTTGGAAGGTGCTTGGCGAGGAACTTGGCCGTGAGGGCGCAGATGATGAAGCACTTGGCTTATTAGCAGGCTTCTTTTGCATTGATTTCCTCGGTTTGACCGAGACCTCGAAGTGAGAGCAGCGGCAGAATCCTCATTGAATTTCTTCACTGCCTCCTTTGCTTGCTTTGCCAACTTTGCTTGGCGTTTAGCCCATTCATCAGGAAAGTCCTCACCGTGTTTGACGCTAGTGGGATCAGCTATTTGGCCAGGTGCCAAAGGAGCTCTTGGGCATGGAGGATTTAAAGCGAATTTCTTCATGTACTTAGGAGTTACATATCTGTATTCCTTCCATTCCGTGCCCATCTCCGCTCAATCTTCGAATACGCACCTTGCGTTGATTTTTGCTTTCTTCATCCGGAGTGCAATAGTCGGATATATTTCCTCGTGGATTTCAAACACTGTCATAACCTCGTGTTTCTTTCCTCCCTTCGTGGCTTCTTACCGTCGCCATTTTATTCAGTTGAGGAAATTGAACAATTGAGTTCTCGAAGAAGTGTGCAGTTTTTCTTCGAGGAACGCTGCAAATGAGTTAAGTTGATGAGAACCTAGGGATTCAGGCGGACATTTGTACCTGTGAGCAGAGTATAGTTGCGAGGAATTTGGAGAGGTCATATGCGTTCTCGTAAGGTTTTCAAAAGAACAAGTTTTGAGGATTTTGACCAGATGAGCCTTGAAGAATTTCACTAAGCGTTCTTAGTCTTAGGTTCGAGTTGTATAGATCGAGGATCCACACAATTGAGGAATCTTGAAGAAAATCATTGCTTAGAGAAGCGAATCAAGAGATTTGAGGTGTTCATATGTGTGAGGATTTGAAGAATAAACACCTTTGAAGAATTTGAAGAAAATTTGAGAATCAAAGCGAGTAATAAAAGTAACTTTTAATTTACGAAGTGAAGAACACGATTTAACCGAGAAGAACAGTTGGGAAGTTCGTCCGTTCAGATCTTCCACGCCCTAACTTGGCAGAGGAAATCAGCTACGGCGACGGCGGAGTGAAGATTTTCCACGGTCGGCGCGAGTACGTCGGCGAAGAGGTCAAGGCAGTGAAGCTTTTCCTCACCGGCGACGATGGAGTAGCGGCGGCGCTAGGGTTTGAGGAGCTCGAGCGGGAGAGAGAGGTCGAGCAGAGTAAAAGAGTGAGGAAGGGAGAGAGGGGTATTTATAGACACGGTGAAAAACGGATCGCCCGAAGATTTAGGACGAACATGCCCCTGACCGCTTCCCTTCTCACGACATGTGTCACCCACGTACTGTGTAGTGGAGATCGTGTACGATCGTGGGTGAATAAAGTAATGCATCGTGAGATGCGAGCGGTTTGAGCGGTAAAATGAAGGTTTGAATAAGATTCGTTTTAAAAGTTCCGTTGCAATTTCTTCAGCTGTCAAGGACAAAGTGAAGATTTTGAACGAGTTTCAAAGTAGAACGCACATGAAGAATTTGTGAATGGATTGGGTTGAGTATAGCATAGAGGGAAAGGGTCCGATCACATTCACTTAGCGTAAAAAGCGACTTGAAGAAATAGCCATAAGTGAATCTTGTAGAGGACATAAACCCATATATATATTTAGCCAATGAAGAAAGACGACGGAAGCAGTGAAGATTTTGCAAAGTTGAAGAATTTGAAAACTGAAGAATTTCAAAACGAGGAAAAACTCAAATTGAAGATTTTCAACTTTGGTGGTGGCGTGACCCATCGTATAAGAATGATGATTTCAGACACAGCGTACAATTGTCGAGGGTTACGAGAATCAAATTCTTCATTAATTTCTTCACACTTAGAGTGTTATTCTTCATTGATTGAAGAAAGCGTTTCTTCATGTGTTGCACATCTAAGTCATCAATTTTGCATAAGTGTTAGGATGTGTGTCCTTTTCAAAGAACATTCGAAGATTCTAAGATATTTAGCTCACACCGCAACTTGCTAAATCTCTTCTCATCCAAGGGCTTAGTGAAGATATCAGCTAGCTGTTCTTGATCTTCACGTGCTCGATGGAGATGTCGCCTTCAACACATGATCACGAAGAAAATGATGGCGAATTTGAATGTGCTTTGTCTTGAGTGCTAAACTGGGTTGTGAGCAATCTTGATGGCACTCTCATTGTCACAATAGAGAGGCACATTCTTCACGTTGATGCCGTAGTCCTTGAGGGTTTGCTTCATCCATAGTAATTGAGCACAACACGAGCCAGCAGCAATGTATTCAGCTTCCGATGGATAGTGATACAGTTCTGCTTTCTTGAGGACCAACGGACCAAAGATCGTCGAGGAAATGACAAGTACCAGATGTTGACTTGCGGTCCACACGATCACCAGCATAGTCGAGTCGAATATCCAATGAGATCAAAAGTAGAGCCCTTGGGGTACCATAATCCTAGTGTTGGTGTGTGAGCTAGATATCGAAGAATATGCTTCACAGCCTTATGGTGTGATTCCTTGGTGTAGCTTGAAATCGGGCACACATGCAAACACTAAGCATTATATCCGCCTAGATGCACATAAGTACAATAAAGAACCAATCATGGAGCGGTATACCTTGTGATCAAGTCAATACCATTTTCATCGAGTGCATAGATGGCCATTTGTGGGCATAGGAATTTTGACGCCTTTGCAATCTTGCATGCGAATTTCTTGAGGACATCTTTGAGGTATTTCTCTGAGATATGAATATGCCATTGTGTTGTTGATTGAATTTGAAGACCTAAGAAGAATTTCAACTCTCCCATCATAGACATTTGATATTCTTCACTCATCATATAGGCAAATTCATCACTATAACGTTGGTCAGTACAGCCAAAGATAATATCATCAACATATATTTGGTACACAAATAGTTCACCATCATAAGATTTAGTAAAGAGAGTAGGATCGAGTGAACCGAGTGTGAAGCCATTCTTCATGAAGAATTCCTTCAATGTATCATACCACGCCCGAGGGGCTTGCTTGAGGCCATAGAGGGCCTTATTGAGTCGGAAGACTTTGTTAGGATTCTTTGGATCTTCAAAACCTGGGGGTTGAGCAACATATACTTCTTCCTCAAGCTTACCATTGAGGAATGCACTTTTCACATCCATTTGATATAAAGTGATATTGTGATGGTTAGCATAGGCGAGTAATATGCGAATAGACTCAAGTCTAGCGACAGGTGCAAAAGTTTCATCGAAATCAATTCCTTCAACCTGCGTGTAGCCTTGAGCTACTAGTCGTGCCTTATTCCTCACCACAAGACCATTTTCATCTTGCTTGTTGCGATAGATCCACTTTGTGCCAATGATATTATGCTTGCGAGGATCTGGGCGTTTGACCAGTTCCCTGACGTTGTTGAGCTCGAATCTGATGTAATTCTTCTTGCATGGCCTGAATCCCTCCGGCTCGAAATGCTTCATCTACCTTAGTGGGCTCTGTGATAGAGACAAAAGCATAGTGCCCACAAAAGTTAGATAAGTGTGAAGCTTTTGAGCGAGTGAGGGACTGGCGCTTCAATGTCATCGATGATCTTGTCAACTTGCACTTCTTTTGCAACGCGAGGATGAGCTAGTTGTCGTCGAGAATTTGATCATTTTCCTCGGCACCATTTTCTTGACATTTTCTTCAGTGCATCACTCGGCGTTCTTCGCGTCTGAGAATGAATTCTTGAGCAGTTTCTTGAAGAGGAATGACATCCTCGGTTGCCTTGAACTGATAGAATCCTCGGTGCTGGTTCGTCTAACATGAAGGTAGGTGCTCTCTTTGCGAGCCATTAGTTTCATCGAACCGCACATCTCTGATGTCAACAATCTTGTGTAGAGTGATGTTGAAGACTCTGTAGGTGTCGAGTCCTTTCCGTAACCAAGCATAAAACCTTCATGTGCTTTCGGTGCAAATTTAGAGTTGTGGTGAGGATCTCTAATCCAGCATTTAGCATCGAAGACTTTGAAATAACTTACATTGGGTTTCTTGTCTGTGAGGAGTTCATAGGCAGTCTTTTGAAGAATTTGTGAAGATATACTCTGTTGATGATGTGGCACGCAGTGTCAATTGCTTCAATCCAGAAACGACTAGTCATTTTGTATTCATCAAGCATAGTGCGAGCCATCTCAACAAGAGTTCTGTTCTTGCGCTCCACGACGCCATTTCTTTGAGGAGTATAAGGAGCAGATAACTCATGAGTAATACCAAGTTCATCAAGATAGTCATCAAGACCGAATTCTTGAACTCAGTTCCATTGTCACTCTGATGTGCTTGATCTTCACACCAAAGTTGGTTGAAGCCCTCGAGGAAAATTGTTTGAAGATTTCCTGCACTTGATTTTTGTAAGTAACAATGTGTACCCATGTGTAACGAGAGTAATCATCAACAATAACAAAGCCATATAGTGATGCTTCATTAACGACACTGAATAATGATTGGGACCAAAGAGGTCCATGTGAAGCAATTCGAAGGGACGAGTAGTGGTCATGATAGTCTTATTTGGATGCTTGGCCTTGGTCATTTTCCAGCTTCACGGGCTCGCATAAGTGATCCTTGAGGAATTTGACATTCTCAATGCCAATGACATGCTTCTTCTTCGCATGGCGTGTGCAAATTCCTCATGCTGCGTGACCAAGTAAATCGATGCCATAGCCAGCCTTACGAAGCTTTTGCAAGTAGGCACACGGCTGGTTGTGGACACAGAGAAGTCAACAATATACAAGTCTCCTCTCCTAAAGCCTTGAAGACTTTGGAATTGTCGACTTCCATAATCACAACACAACGATACTTGCCAAAGATAACAACCATATCAAGATCACAAAGCATTGAGGCCGACATGAGGTTATATCCTAAAGACTCAACAAGCATGACTTTGTCCATGTGCATGTCCTTAGAGATAGCAACCTTACCAAGTCCCAATACGACTTTTGCCTTTGTCAAAGAAAGATGATATGCTTGAGATGTGGCGGTGATAAGGTAGCATCCATCAATAGATTCTTGTCACCGGTCATGTGATTTGTACATCCACTATCGAGAACCCACTCGGTGGCTTTGGGTTGATCATCCTGCAGATGAATTAGTACAACTTACGATCTCATATACTTCATCGATGAAGAATATGATATCAAGTTCATCGATGAATTTCATCGATCAAGATTCGATAAGCGGTATGAGGGCGTGTGAAATGAAAGTTCATTTCATCATGATTAGCCTGTGTCCTTTCGGGCAATTTGTCGTGCCCCCCGACAAATTCTTGAGCGTTAAGGCACGCCGGAGACCTGACCTGCAGAAGAGATTAGTTCTTTTCTTCACCACCCACATCTGAAGGGGTGGCAAAGAGTTCATCACTCTGCGAGCACCATATGAGAATGGTGGCATAGAGGCCAAACCATTTCGTTTCACATAAGAGGGTTAGGGTAAGCATATGAATAAGCAGAGAAATTCTTGAGGACTTATGAACATATTGGTTTGAAGAATAATGCACATATTCATAGCCCTTAGCTCTACCATGCGAAAGCAGAGTTGTTAGCACGATGATAATCATATGAGGACTTTGATCCTTTTGAGAATTTGATCCATGTGAGGAATTTGGTCCGAATGAGGACTTGGATCCATATGAAGAATTTGGTCCATATGAAGAATTTGATCTGGGGTTCCTATTCTTCACGGTGGTGTCATGAGGACATTCACTGAAGATTTTCAAGGCACTTCTTGGGAACCCAGATTTTCTTCATAGAGGAACCGTTCTGCGATTAGTGCCAACATATCTAGCAAATACTTCACCATTCTGATTTTTGAACAGTTTATAGTTGAGTCAAATGACTCATCGGCAGAATGAGGAAATTCATACGTAAAACCAGATAAGGTAGATGGATCAAGCTGGAGGTCCCTTTGCAGCAACCCATGAGGTTTTGGGATCTTGCTCGGGCTTCGATCGTTCCATCGACATTGAGTTTCCTCTCAAAGGCAATACCCTCTTTCCTAGGGTTCTGTTGAGGATCTGCTTTTAAGCACATCACAAAAGTCGATGCCCTTTGAGGCTTTTGTACATGCTGTCATGTACAATTCCTTCGATCTGCATCGTCGGTGATACTAGCAATGTCCTCGGTGAGGAATTAGTGATAGCAGAGGCAGGTGAAGAATTTGTAACAGTTGAAGCATTTGAACATTGGTGAAGAATTAGCAGATTCACGTTCAATGCACTTTAAGCATGGAGGAACAAATTCTTCTTGAGAAGCGCTGATTTGTTGAGCAAGTAATGAATCGCGCTCCTTCTGAAGATCTTCATAACTCGCTCTTAGCTTCTCAAGATCTTGCTTTCTTTGAAGAAATTCATAAGAAAGTTTCTCATGATCAGATAAGAGAGTGTTATGATGACCTTGAAGGCTGTCAAGCCTAGACTGAAGTCTCTGAAGATTTTCGTTCGAGCTTGAGTGCGATCCATTTCTTCACCTAACATATCATCACTCTTATCTAGCATGTTTTGAACCTTTTCAAAAGCCCTTTGTTGTTTTATAGCAATCTTAGCAAGTTTAGAGTAGCTGGGCTTGAGATCCTCATCAGATTCATTTTCACTAGATTGAGAGGAGGTGAAATTGAGTACCTTTGCATCTTTTGCCATGAAGCAATAGGTGGGGCGTAGTCATCATTTTCCTCATCGGGCTTGTCGGTGAGTCGGTTTCTTGATGTTGAAGATGGACTTGCTAACATAAGCGATAGCAAGAGCCGGACTAGCCACACAGATTCGGATTCTTGAGACTCCTCCTCTTCCTCATTTTCCTCAGATTCAGCTTGAGTCCATTTCCTTGCCAATGAATGCCCGAGCCTTTTTGGAGCTGTTCTTCTTGTGAGAAGAAGGTTTTGAGGATTTTGATGATGAAGATTTTGATGATTTCTTCTTCTTCTTCATGTCATCGTAAGCGTAATCCTTGTGCTTCTTCTTCTTTAATTCCTTTTCCCCGAGGACAATCTTGGATGTAGTGACCAGGTTTCTTGCATTTGTGGCAAAGTTTTCTCTTATAGTCACTAGATGAGGAATCTTGCTTCTTGAGAATTTTCCAGCGACCACGTCTTGTGAATTTCTGGAATTTCTTCACGGCGATGCTAGCTCTGGCCAAATTCTTGAGATCTCCTAGGCTGCTACGAGTCTTCACTCTCGATTCGGATCTGCCTTGGCCTTGAGGCACTTGTTTTTCCATAGCGAGAACCATAGAGATCTCTCTTTTCACAAGTGGAACTCGTGAGTATTTAGCCTTTCGAGGATATCGGCAGGATCAAGAGACTTGTAGTCAGCTCGTTCTTGTATCATCGGTGCGGAGTATCAAATGAGGAATCAAGCGATCTTAGCAATTTCTTCACCACCTCATGGTCGGTGATGTCGGTGGCACCAGTGCTTGAAGCTCATTTGAGATGTCGGTGAGGCGATCGAAGGTTTGTTGAACATTTTCGTTGTCGAGTCTTTTGAAGCGGTTGAAGAGATTCGAAGAACATCAACTCGAGAGTCACGCTGAGTTGAAACACCTTCATTTACTTTGGACAGTCTGTCCCGGATGAGTTTAGCGATTCCAAAGCACTCACTCTTCCATATTGACCTTTGCTCGGATGGCCACATATGATATTCTTCGCTTGAGAATCGAGTTGCTTGAATCTCTTCACATCAGCATCATTGAGTGGGTGTGGTGAGGAAACACCTTTTGTCACAACATACCGGAGATCGTTGTCAATTGCTTCAAGATGCATTCGCATTTTGTTCTTCGATGAGGGGTAGTCCGTCCCATCGAAGGTAGGACACCTGCTGAGACCTTCATCATACTGCGGTCGACATAACTAAAACTCCGGTGGTTAAACCAAAATCACACGAGAACAAGGAGTACCTTGCTCGATACCAATTGAAAGTCGTTATATCGACTAGAGGGGGGTGAATAGGCGATTTTATGAATTCTTCATCGAGGAATTTGCGGTGAGGAAATTCCTTAGCGAAGAAATACTTGCTGCGGAATAAGTACTCGAAGTAAGCATAACAGATTACAAGCATTGTCATCATGATGAAATGAAGACAATCACAGAGTCTGAAAGCGTAATCACAGGATAACACAAGATGAAGACAAAGCAGATGAAGAAATTGAGGCGAGGAAATTGAGAAAGTCTTGATCAAAGTCTTCAAACACAGATATGAACAAACACTCAACACGTAATGAGGAAATGAAAGGGTTGAGGAAATAGAACCGATTATGTTGGTGAAGAAAATGATTTGGTAGACCAGTTCAACTGCTGTCTCGGTTATGCGTCTGGTTGGAGCGGTGAGCATTTAAACTTGAGGACACAGTCCGGACACCCGATCGGCTGAGCACGCAGCTCGGGACACCAAGTCCTCACCGTATTCTCCTTGAACTAAGGTCACGCAGACCTCGTCCAATCACTCGTGGTAAGTCTTCAGGCGACTTCCAAACCTTCACAGACTTGGTCACTCGGCGATCCACAATTCCTCTTGGATGCTCTAGACCGTGACGCCTAACCGTCTGGAAGAAGCACAGTCTTCAAAGGTAAAAAGCGTCGGATCCACGCGGGATCAATTTCTTGATGATGCTCAATCACTTTGGGTTTGTTGGGGTTTGGTTTTGGGGTTTTCCTCACTTGATGATTTTCGCTCAAAGTCCTCGGAGGATGGGTTGCTCTCAAATGACAAGTGTCAAGTTCTCTCGGAGCAGCCAACCAGCTAGTGGTTGTAGAGGCTATTTATAGCCTAGGGAGCAGCCCGACATGATAAGACATAAATGCCCTTCAATGATATGACCGTTAGGTGGATAAGATATTTTGGGATAGTGGCGCAAGAAGACAAAGAACGGTCGGAAATTTGAACATCAAATTCCTCGGGGCTATCATGTTCCTCCTTGTGTAGGCAATTACTTTGGCGAATTCCTAACTCCTCGATCGAACAAATTCCTCGGTGACCGGAAGAGCTTCGTCTCATCCTTTGAAGAAATTGACTGAAGCTGTATGAGATTTCAAAAGCTTCACTCGAAGGAATTGGTAGGTGTAGGATTTTGAGTTGAGCATCAAATGGAAATTTTTCCTTAGTATTTCCTCGACCCCTTTAACGATGACGGTGTTTCCTATGACTCAAGAAAGAGAAAATGAAACTACGAAAACAAAAGTCTTCACGCTTCATGTTCCTCAAATGAATACCAAGTCTTCAAGGTCACACCAATTTCTTCACTTTCAAAGTCTTGAAAGTCTTGAATATCAAAGTCTTGATTGAAGAACTTCAATTTTAGAATTCGACTTTCCTTTGTAAATATCAAACTCCTCATAGACTTATAGTCCTGTGTACACTCACAAACACATTAGTTACTTAACCTATTAGTCTTCAATACACCAAAATCACTAAGGGGCACTAGATGCACTTACAAGCGGAATCGAGAGACACAACACAAGACAAGGATTTAGACAGCGTCGGGCCCCGGGAAACATCATCTGGTAACAACCCTACATGTTGTTTGTGGCTAGGTCTCATTATCATTACCAGGGAGTCGTCGTAAACCGGCTCTCCTAGTTATGTCTACCCCTAAAATTCTTCTCCCCTCTTGGGGTGCCCTGCCCCTCCTTATATAAGTTGAAGGAGCAGGTTACATGTAGAGTCCAACTCGGATTAAGACTTAAACTATTTTGACTCCTCTTCATGGGCTTCTTAACATCTTGGGCTTCATAACGTCTTGGGCTTCATAACGTCTCGGCGACCGAGTTATCACTGTCTGCCGAGTTATGACTGGTGCTGGTTTATGATGGTCTGCCGGTTTATGATTGTCTGCTGAGTTATCATCTGACTTAACTCTTGTCGGGTTATCATCTGACTTATCATCTGACTTATCTGTGAGCCGGTTTACCATCTGGTTTATCATCTGTCTTAACTGTCAGCCGGTTTATCAACCTGCCGGTTTACCGTCTGGGTTAACTGTCTGTCTTAACTGTCTATATTAACAGTCAGCCGGTTTATCAACCTGCCGGTTTACCAAGTCCCAGCCGGGTTATAACTCCGGCCGGATCATCCCGCGGGGTATATCCCCGACATTAGCCCCTAGTTTAATTTGGATTTATCCATGTTAAACTGATCTTGATCCTCCTTAAGTCCTTGTCATTTCCTTCTTCTAGAAAATCCGGGTCAATAGGCCAGCTTTATAATCAATTTGCTGATATTGGTTTGTCACAGAGAAATATTGTGAAGAATAACTCCTTTGACTCAGCTCCCAATGCTTAAAAAAATATTGGTCTTTGAAATACTCATCTGATCTTCAGCCGGTTTAAGAATGTAGAAGTTGCCGGTTTATAAATACTGACGGCACCAGGTCATAATTGTAGTTAACATCAAGCTTGAAAATATACCTCTTATATGCCTATCACTTCTAGCCCCCAAGTCTTAAGAAGTTAACGTAGCAACAGCTTAAGACTTGCTTCAATATAAATGTCATAACCTTGAAGAAATCCGAGTTGTTCATCCCAGTCATTAGTCATAAGCTGAATATTCCATATATGTAACCCCCAAGTACCGGGTTGTCATGCTTGCAGCAACCTGGGACTTGTAATTGCCTTATGCTCATAAAAACTTCAACCAGTGTAGCCCCCAAGGGCCGGGTCATTATGCAATAATGAACAGGGACTTCATAAATACGATCATGTAGACTTGAGCAGCAACGTGTAGCCCCCAAGGGCCGGCTCGGTAAGATAATATTGAGTTGGGACTTTATATATACTTCATTGAGAATAATATTATATGATGTAACCCCCATCATGGGGCTTGAACCCACGTCCACAAGGTTGAGAGCTTTGTGCTTTACCAACTGAGCAGTGGATCCTTCAATAACAGATGAAAATTTGTGTACCTTGAATTGTTGACAGGAGCAATTGGTAGCCCCCAAGGGCCGGCTCATTATGATATGATGAGTCGGTTCTTCGATAAGACTAATAAAAATGACTTTGCATTAGCCCCCAAGTGTCATGGTGCATGCTTGCAGTGACATGAGACTTGCATATTTGATGTAATCTCAACTTGAATAATGTAGCCCCCAAGTGCCGGGTCGTAAGCCTGCAGCAACTCGGGACTATTCCTTCCATTGTGGAATAAATCATATCCATCGATAAAATAATATCCATTGTGCTAAAGCGACTTTGAAAACCTCAATCATAATATTGGTTATTGATAACCATAATAAAAATCCAGCCATGTTGGCTATTTGAATAATATAACCCAATGATTTATAAGTGCATGATTCCAATGGCGCAATCCAAATATACTAGCGACTTATAGTCAAAGCCAAGCCGGGTTAATAAATACCGGATTATAACTGATCATGTACTGACAACTTTTAGTTGAAAGCCAAGCCGGGTTAATGAACACCGGTTTATCAAAACACTTTATAAATCTCATAAAAAGGAGGAAAAACTTTTCAAATAAAATCATATGAAAACTTGTAGTCGAGGCTTTTCACGGGCTGCCATGCCCCAAATTCGAGGCTTTCATGGGCTACCAGGCCACTGAGTTAAACTATTTCACAAAGCCTTTTAAGATGGTCCTCAATCCTTAACCAATCATCGTTTTAACTTTGACAAGTTCAGGGTCTTATCAGATTGACTTGTCGAAGTTCGACGGGTCATACCAGGTTTACCTGGACGGAGTGACTTACTTAAAAAGGTAGGCTAACCCGGGGTTTTAGGTGTATACACCAGGCTTCCAAGTCGTGGCTTGATAGCCTATTACAAGTGTAGATTCTTTGTTCATTGCGATAGCAAAGAATCCCCAAGCAATATTTTGAGCTGTGCTCAGTGGGTGCCTATGTTTGAGTTGTGCTTTTGCAACACTCTCTTTGGCCCCTAAGTAATTTTCTGGTGTAGCTATGGTTCGAATACGACCAAGCCCCCAATTGATTTTTATATAAGGCTTTATAAGCTGGATTAAAGGGTAATCATAACTTTGCTCTATAAAGCAGAAGCCCCCATGTGATCAATAATATATAAGCCAATAAGGCAGGATACCCATGTTTGAACCGCGCATTATGGCAACAGGTCCTCTTCGGCAACCTTTAACTTTTTGCAAGAGATAAATTCTTCTTGAACCAGGATTTTGAACCGGATATTGAGAGCGTCTGAGTTTTGCAATAGATAGTTTCCTCTTAAACCGGATTTGAACCAGATACCAAGGGCTTCAGCGCTGTGTGGGAGACGGGTTTTCCCTTAAACCGGACTATAAACCGGAAGCATCATTGTGAACCGGAATATTTCTGACAGCCTTTAAAATATAACAGTAGTCTCCGGGACCAGGTTATCTTTCCTTTCAACATCCTGGGGCACTTGAATTTGATGAAACTGGCAAGACTTGCTGAGTCATATCATCGTAGCCCCCGAGTCTTAAGATGACTCAAGGAGTTGTCTTGAGATTCTCCGTACTTGACCATAGTAAGGTATATATCATTGTTGTTGATAACGCGATGTAAATCCACAGAAGGTTGGGGTGACTGCGGCGGGTTATAAATGATCCCGTATGAGCCGTGTCAGCAACTCGGCCAATGGTTCCTTTCAACTGGTTGTTTGAAGTTAACCAAACTGTAGTGGCAGCGATTTGTGCGCATGTCCATTGAGCCATCCAGCGCACACGGCGGCTGATGATAATTGGCCTCCAATTTGTTGGAAGAAAAAACCGGGCTACCCAAGCTGTGACTTGCTTTATACTCAGTAAACAGCTCATGCGGATAGGTGCGGCCCGGTGTGTTGATGTAGACCAGGCCTCGAGAGCGGCGATTTGCGCACGTCCATTGACAACGAGCAGACGCGATCCCAGCAAGCCGATGGACCGGAGCGCAAGGGCAGCAGCTTGTGTGCGTCCATTCATCATGTGATATGTACCGGATTATCCCCAGGCAGAATATTATCAGCCCGTGCTCCATACCCGTGGTATAAACCACATTTGTAATGAACAATGGACCTGTATATAAAAATATACAAATCAAAGTAATTTGTTCTTTGATAGTAGAGAGATATCACCTGATATATTCGGATGAAAGATGATCTGTATATATCGTCCTTGGATAATCTGGTAAAGTTGTAATCCATCTTGTTTCTACGTTTGATGCTTGGCCATCCCAACATCACCTGGTAGCCAATAAACAGACTAGTACAAACTGCTCACAGTAACTGTTTTTACCTCCGCAGACATAGGCAGTAGTGCTTCTTAGCTATTAATAATGACTGTACTGGACCCTGCGTCCTTGTGAGGTTGTCCTCTCCGTGTAGCAGGTGGATATTAAAAAAAGTGCAACTTGATTTGCAGGCCTTGGTCTTTATGCCAGGGAGCAGTACTTCATCTAGCCAAGTTCCTCCGGACTTACGCGTGTACACAACCACACGCAGGCGAACAAGCCGAGGAGATGATCCGTGACCCCAGTGATTTGATAGATAATGTATGCCTTTATAGGGTGGCGCAACAGCGGAGATTGATTGTCGGTCTCGGCGGGTTACGGCTGCAGATAAAACAATCCTTGATGTGGCAGATCGCAAGACTGCGGTGGTGGTCAGACCGCAACATTCGCCAATTCCCTTCTCTTTTTCTTCTTTGAAGTAGAGTCAGATTAGTAACGATGGTATGAATTAACAAATCCTCCCTCCTCCATGTAGTCACTTGTCTTGTTGTGCACTTACTGGTACTCCCTCCGGTTTTTCTTTTACCTTGCACAGAAGAGGAATCTCAGATATCAAGGACAACCACAGTTATAACATCCTGGATCTCCCTCACATTTTTTTCAAGGGCACACAACCTCCTTCGTGTGCTTTTATTTCTCTGCTCCTCGTATGTTGCAGCAGCAGGTAATTGCATTGGTATTATGTAGACGTTTAACTGAGAGTAAAACTTGCAGGTGTATGTGCTACCCCCAACCTCCGCTCTACTCTGTCTGTACCATATACGTGCAAACACAACTAGCACTTAGCCAACATGGGCGAGTGCTGTGCAGGACACGGAAACGAGCTCGGCGAGAAATTGTCCGTGGCTATAGAACTTGGCGCTGGCGACTTGATCTGGCCGCTGGCGGCTCACACTGATGCCTAAACCGGCCCGTAACAGCGGGTTGGAGTCATCTGGCTGGGGGCTTGCAACGACCTCTACCTCCACGGTTCACCTCGCTTATGAGAAACACCCAAGGCAGGCACTCGTGAAAGACGACTCGCAGACCGGCGGCAACTCGCAGACCGGTAGCAACTCGTAGGCCGGCAGTGACTTGGAGCGGCGTCTTGAAACAGGCAGACCGCGGGTCGGAACGAATCCGTGCAGGGGCGGGTTGAAAATGGATGCAGTGGTTCAGCAAGGCGGGACGGTAGGAAGACGGCCCTGCAGTTTGTGGAAGCAGAGGCGAGTCGAAGCGGCTGGCGGATCATGGACGTGCCCGTGACCACAGCAGCAGAGGCGGGCTGGCCCGGAATGAGGCGTGGTGGGTTCGATCGAGGCGGTTCACAAGACCCGGCAGCCGCGGCTCAACGTGGTGGCGGCGATAGCAGGGCCGGTTCAAACCGGCGGCAGACACCAGCGGATTGCAGCTCGAGGAGTCCGGCGGCTCGAGGACGAGGCCAGAGAAGTTTAAGGCAGCAGGTGGCCAAAGCTATGGGCGTCGGCAGCTTGGAACGGCCGCACGGAGCATAAGCCGGGGCGCTCGGCAACCAAGACGATGCCTTGAAGCTGTACGCGAAGCTAGGTCATCGGGGCGAACCAGCGGAGGTGGTCAGGTGGAGATGGCCAGCGCGATGGTAGGTGGTCAACGAGGCACCGGCGGGTTAAGGCTACACTGGGGGCACGGCAGCGACGGGTTGGAGAGACGCGGCCATGGCCGGTTCAGCGCGAGCGCGCATAGCAGTAGGAAGGGAGGGCGGTTTAAATCGGAGACGGGGCTCTGAGCAGTAAAGCGGTTTTGGCTAGCGGACCAGCGACTTAGCGCAGGGCGGCCTGCAAGCGACTTGGTGGAGACAAGGCTGCGACGAATTGTAGCGATGATGGCCACTCAGGACTGTGATGGTGACTCAATCCGAGACCGAGTGGAGACGGCGGTTTAGGCGTGATAGTAGATCAGAGGCGACCCGGATAGTTGCAACATGACAGACCGGCCGGGCGGTCTTGAAGCGAGGCTGTGACGGTGGATTAGAAACAGCCGAGAAAGGTAGCTCAGGGGAGCGGCGGTTTAACAGCGAGCGCAAAGGCGGCGGCAGAACACGGGCGAGGCCGGGCATCTGCGGCATAGCGCAGTCGCGAATAGCGAAAGCGGTTTAAGCGGCGATGGCGACTTGAGGCAGTGGCGACCGGCCGAGTTAACGCGTAGCCGTGGAGACAAGCAGAGGCAGGGCGAGCGCCGCGAAGGCAGCTCTGCACGGGACGGCGGAGGAAGCGGCTCGATGTGCCGCGGTGGCCGGCCGTGGCGGCAGAGACAGGAGGGCCGGCTTGGTGGCTCGAGCCCGGCCACGGCGACGGGGCAGAGACCTGTGGCGGCATGGTCCGACTCCATCTCCTCTCCACGTCCGTGTCCTGGTCGTTGTCGTTGGTTTGACTATCCACCTCCATGTCTTCCAGGTCGTGGTCTCCCTCCATATTTTTTAAATACCCCTTGAGCCATGATGCATGGAGTAGATTGCTTCCTGTTTCCTTGATGCGTGGAACAACCGCAGCTTTCAGTCAATCTTTCCAAGTTTTTGAACAGCGTGCTGGTGCGTTTTTTTCCTTATGTGCACACGTTGCCGCACATATGAATCGGTAAATCCTTGTGGCTCGAACACAAGTTGTAGGTACGGATCAAATCCATCGTCTCAAGAACGCGCTCCAAAAATTGATCTGGCTTCAAACCGCCGGATCGAAGTGTATGCCACGGCGCGCAACGCAACCTTAACTTTTCTTCAATTCTTCTTCATCTGATCAACCACGAGCTTCTCGATTCCTGAAGAGATCCCTCCAAGAACTCAACACCACCATGCGCAAGCCCCACGGTGGGCGCCAACTGTCGTGGAATTGTCAGGCCAACGTATCTATGTGGTAGCTTGAGAGGGTTGAGCGGAATCGAGAGACGCAACACAAGACAAGGATTTAGACAGCTTCGGCCCCGGGAAACATCATTTAGTAACAACCCTACATGATGTTTGTGGCTAGGTCTCATTATCATCACCAGGGAGTCGCCGTAAACTCCTAGTTATGTCTAGCCCTAAAATTCTTCTCCCCTCTTGGGGTGCCCTGCCCCTCCTTATATAAGTTGAAGGGGCGGGTTACATGTAGAGTCCAACTCGGATTAAGACTTAAACTATTTTGACTCCTCTACATGGGCTTCTTAACATCTTGGGCTTCATAACATCTCGGCGACCGAGTTATCACTGTCTGTTGAGTTATGACTGGTGCTGGTTTATGATTGTCTGCTGAGTTGTCATCCGACTTAACTCTTACCGGGTTATCATCTGACTTATCATCTGACTTATCTATTAGCCGGCTTACCATCTGGTTTATCATCTGTCTTAACTGTCAGCCGATTTATCAACCTGCCGGTTTACCGTCTGGGTTAACTGTCTGTCTTAACTGTCTGTCTTAACTGTCAGCCGGTTTATCAACCTGCCGGTTTACCAAGTCCCAGTCAGGTTATAACTCCGGCCGGATCATGTCTAGGCACAAGACGATTTGGTGCCCCTCGGAGCCTATCGAAGACGGCGTTTCTCTATGTTTCTTTTCGGTGGATTTGAGTCGTAGGAAAGCCATACTATTAAGAGGGGGTCCGCTTTGGAAAGGTTAGGGTGGAATCATCACGTACACATCTATTCCTTTGCACCACTTTCCTTGCTTCTTTGGACCACCAGTTGTTCCCTTGTAGCTGCGAAGATGAAGGCATCGTAGTGCTCTTTGGTGCTGTGGTGTCGGTAGTCTTGATCAAGGAGCGAGTACAAGAATCGCCACGGTAGTACCATACCGAGGTAGCGGTAGTACCATAAGTCTTGATAATGCCGCTCCTAGCATGCGATAGTACCGTGGCCTCTGGCCCAGTACCGTGGCATGAGCGGATGTAGGGGCGGAAGTAATTTTTTACTTCCGCACCCTACGCGGTAGTACCGCTCCCTTTGAGCTGTAGTACCGTGTCGGATTTTTGCTCTGACCAAAACTCAGCGGAAGTAGTCACATATGTAATTTTATTAGTCCGTGCCTTCCCAGCCCAGGATGTGCTCTGCCTTGCGGTAGTACCGCAAGGGCGCGCGGTAGTACCGCTCCGGCGGTTCTACCGCTCGTTGCCTTGTGCACTGTGAGCCTCACTGCTCTGCCCTTGTGGCGGTAGTACCACACCTCCCAGCGGTAGTACCGCAAGCCAGTGTGGTAGTACCGCTTGGAGTTACGGTAGTACCGCATGTCGCGGGCTGAGTAGGTGGGTAACGGTTGGATTTGTCCTCTCACTATATAAGGGGGTCTTCTTCCCCAAGTTGACTACCTCTTCCCTTACTAAGCTCCATTGTTGCTCAAAGCTCCATTTTCGTCTGATCTCTCTCGCTAGCAAATCAAACTTGTTGATTTTCTAGGGATTGGTTGAGAAGGCCTCGATCTACACTTCCACCAAGAGAAATTTGATCCCCCCCCCCCACTAATCCCTTGCGGATCTTGTTACTCTTGGGTGTTTGAGCACCTAGATGGTTGAGGTCACCGCAGAGCCATATTCCATTGTGGTGAAGCTTCATGGTGTCGTTGGGAGCCTCCAATTAAGTTGTGGAGATTGCCCCAACCTTGTTTGTAAAGGTTCGGTCGCCGCCTCCAAGGGCACCAATAGTGGAATCACGGCATCTCGCATTGTGTGAGGGCGTGAGGATAATACGGTGGCCCTAGTGGCTTCTTGGGGAGCATTGTGCCTCCACAACGCTCCAACGGAGACGTACTTCCTATCAAAGGGAAGGAACTTCGGTAACACATCCTCGTCTCCACCGGCTCCACTCTTGGTTATCTCGTACCTTTACCTGCGCAAGCTTATATTGTGTTGCATCTCTTGCTTGCTTGTGTGCTTGATGTTATTGCATCATATAGGTTGCTCACCTAGTTGGACATGTAGACAACCTACTTTGATGCAAAGTTTAAATTGGTAAAGAAAAGCTAAAATTTGTTAGTTGCCTATTCACCCCCTCCCCCCCTCTAGTCAACTATATTGATCCTTTCAGCAGCCTTCTCTTTTTACTGCCCATAATGAGTTGTTAGACAATAATGTCTGGATTTTTTTCGTTTCCAGTGATTCCCGAAGCTGTTCACTCAAGATTACCTCGCAAAGTACATGATTGGTGGACACGCAATGAAGGTTAAAGTATTTCATCTAGACTACAATGAGCATCGAGAAGTCGTAATGAAGACAGTGAAGGATGGACGGGCAGCCATCACAAGGGGTTGGCCTAGAGTCGTGCGTGCATTACGCATGGAGGAGGGCACAATATGGGCATTCCGCTTCACCTTCTCCAGCAACCAGAATTCTTTCGCCTCTCTCTTTACAGTCATTAGTACAACTGTGGTTCATCATTCTTTACTTGGTGCTTCTGTAGTTCTTCAGTATATGTACCTGTGCATCGAATTATGCATTCGTGGTTGAACCTATATTTGTAATAAACATGGTTAGATATGAAATAAGTGATTGCCTACTTTGAAATTCAAAACATGTGATTTTTAAATTAGGGATTAATTAGGGATTACACTGCACATGGTTTGTGAAAGCGAAACATCTGCGATAGACGTGGAGATCAGAAACATTTCTAGGATCCACTACGTGTGCAATCAATCTCCACTACACACACAACATCCTCTTGAAAACTGTTTGCGTTAGGCCACCTTGCGCAAACGTTTACCACATAAAAACTGTGTGTGATGGACAGTCTTTGCCACACAGTTTCTTCTATGCACCGTGTGTGATGCATTCAATAACACAAACGATAAAATTGTTAATATCGTGTGCAATGGCAATGCTATCACAAACGATTTAACGGGAAAATTTGTGTCTAATGTACCTGTGAACGGAAAGGTTTTCCTTGGCGACTGTGTGGAACGTACATACAAATGGAAATGTTTAGCAGGGACTGACTGTGTGGGATGTACTTGCGACCGGAAACAATTTCGCCTGTATAATTGTATTGTTTAACTCTACTGTACGTATTTTCGTATTTGAGTGCTCTCCGGTCGCACATGACCTCATTTTGCCGAGCGTGTGTGCCAGGAGGGCATATCCCCGACGGTTTCTAGGTCGTGTGGGAAGGACCCCCCCCCCCCATCGCCCACACTCACTAGGCGACGGTTCCAAATGCCGTCGCGGAAAGGGGTTTAAAACCGTTTGTGTAGCACCGACGCGTACTAGTGAGTATTCGGACATCGGAATGGTTCCGAGTGATTCGGGTATTTTTTTTCCGGAGTACCGAAGGGTTACCGAACCCCCCGGGGAAGTGTTGGGCCAACATGGGCCTAAGGGAGAGAGAGGGAAGCCCGCGAGGGGTGGCCACGCGCCCCCCTCCTTGGGAGTCCGAATAGGACAAGGAGGAGGGGGCGGCGCCCCCTTCCCTTTCCCTCTCCCTCTTCTTCCTATTCCCTCCGGTGGAAGAAAGGAAAAGAGGGGGGGGGGGCGAATCCTACTTGGACTAGGAGTCCAAGTAGGACTCCCCCCATGGCGCGCCCCTCTTGGCCGCTGGCCTCTCTCCCCCCTCCTTTATACACGTGGCTAGGGGCACCCAAAGGAACAACAGTTGTTTCTTAGCCGCGTGCGGTGCCCCCCTCCACAGTTTACCACCTCATCATATTGTCGTAGTGCTTAGGCGGAGCCCTGTGAGGATCACATCACCAACACCGTCGCCACGCCGTCATGCTAGCGGAACTCTCCCTCGACCCTCTACTGGATCAAGAGCTCGAGGGACGTCATCATGCTGAACGTGTGCTGAACACGGAGGTGCCATACGTTCGGTACTTGGATTGGCTGGATCGTGAAGACGTTCGACTACATCAACCGCTTTAACATAACGCTTCTGCTTTCAGTCTACGAGGGTACGTGGACACACTCTCCCCTCTCATTTATATGCATCTCCTATATAGATCTTGCGTGATCGTAGGATTTTTTTTCAATTACTACGTTCCCCAACAGCCGCTTCATCCAACAATACCACCGAATCAAAATAAGACGTTGGTGGTAAGCAGTACGACCATGATCGTCCACAACTCTTTGTGTTCTACTCGTGCATATCATCTACGCATAGACCTGGCTCGGATGCCACTGTTGGGGAACGTATAGCATGCAATTTAAAAAAAATTCCTACAATCACGCAAGATCTATCTAGGAGATGCATAGCAATGAGAGGGGGAGAGTGTGTCCACGTACCCTCGTAGACTGAAAGCGGAAGCATTAGTTTAACACAGTTGATGTAGTCGAACATCTTCGCGATTTAACCGATCAAGTACCGAACGTACGACATCTCCGAGTTCAGCACACGTTTAGCTCGATGACGTCCCTCGAACTCTTGATCCAGCAAAGTGTCGAGGGAGAGTTTCGTCAGCACGACGGCGTGATGACGGTGATGGTGAAGTGATCCGCGCAGGGCTTCGCCTAAGCACTACGACAATATGACCGAAGGAGTAAACGGTGGAGGGGGGCACCGCACACGGCTAAGAAACAATTGATCTTCTCTGGGGTGCCCCCTTACCCCCGTATATAAAGGAGGGAGCGGGGAGGAGGCCGGTCTAGGGCGCTCCAAGTGGGGAGGAATCCCACTTGGACTCCTAGTCCTATTCGGCCCCCCTTCCTTCTTTCGGAGGGGGAAAGGGGGAAGGAGAGGGAGAGGGAGAAGGAAAGGGGGCCGCGCCCGCTCCCCTTGTCCAATTCGGACTCCCCATGGGGGGGGGGCGCCACCCCCTTGTGGGCTGCCCTCTCTCTCCCCTATGGCCCATGTGGCCCATTACTTTCCCCGGGGGGGTTTCGATAACCCCTCGGTACTCCGATAAATACCCGAAACACTCCAAAACCATTCCGGTGTCCCAATACGATCGTCCAATGTATCAATATTTACCTCTCGACTATTTAGAGACTCTTCGTCAAGTCCGTGGTCTCATCCGGGACTCCGAACAATCTTCGGTCACCAAAACACATAACTCATAATACAAATCGTCATTGAACGTTAAGCGTGCGGACCCTATGGGTTCGAGAACTATGTAGACATGACCGAGACACATCTCCGGTCAATAACCAATAGCGGAACCTGGATGATCATATTGGTTCCTACATATTCTACGAAGATCTTTATCGGTCAAACCGCAATGACAACATACGTCATTCCCTTTGTCATCGGTATGTTACTTGCCCGAGATTAGATCGTCGGTATCTTCATACCTAGTTCAATATTGTTAACGGCAAGTCTCTTTACTCGTTCCGTAATGCATCATCCCGCAACTAACTCATTAGTCACATTGCTTGCAAGGCTTATCATGATGTGCATTACTGAGAGGGCCCAGAGATACCTCTCTGATACTCGGAGTGACAAATCCTAATCTCGATCTATGCCAACCCAACAAACACCTTCGGAGACACCTGTAGAGCATCTTCATAATCACCCAGTTACGTTGTGATGTTTGATAGCACACAAGGTGATCCTCCGGTATTCGGGAGTTGCATAATATCATAGTCAAAAAATATGTATAAGTCATGAATAAAGCAATAGCAATATAACTTAACAATCATTATGCTAAGCTAACGGATGGGTCTTGTCCATCACATCATTTTCCTAATGATGTGATCCGTTCATCAAATGACAACACATGTTTTAATGATGTGGTCCAGTTCATCAAATGACAACACATGTTTTATTGCTAACGGATGGGTCTTGTGCAAGAGGAAGAGGCGCCCTCCCTCCCTCCCTCCCCTCCCCGAGGCGCTCCCGCGGGCGCCCCCGGGAGGAAACCCTAGTGCCGCCCCCGTCGCTCCCTTCGCCTCAACCCCCTCCCTCACCGCCGCCTGGGGCGTCGCCGACCATAGGCCGTGTGGCGTTGGCGGCGGTGGGGCGGCTCTCTCCCGCACGCAGTTGGGGACTCCCGGGGCGTTCCCATCTGCCTGGTGGTGCCGGGCGTCGGGCCGGCCCTGCCTTGGCTCTTACTCCCCCTCCCGGCGTCCCTCGCTGGTGCCGCCTCCTCCCCTCCGTGGTGGTGGGTGGTGGAGGATGGATCTGGGATCCCTGCCCAGATCTGGTGGATGGTGGGGTTGGTGTTGGCAGCAGTGGCCGGCGGCCCAGGCGTGGCGGCGGCGAGTCTCGCAGCCTCTGGGCATCGTGGAGGTGCCGGCGGCGACGAGTGCTTAGCCTAGTGGTGGCGGCGGCCGTGCACGGGAGTTGGATTCCTTCAAACAGATCTGGGTGAAAACTTGCTTTCGGCTATTGCCAAGGCCTACGGTGGCGGCGCTATCTGCATCGTTCCCTTCTTGAAGGCATCACCGTGGATAAGTTCAAGGCCACTCTCTGCTATCTCGGGGGAAACCCTAGATCGGATGATGGCGGGGCTCTAGTGTTGTTCCCCCCTTTGGGGCGTCATTCTTGGAGGTGCACACGTGATCGAGGGACCAGAGGACGAATTCTTTGGTGGAGCGGTGCTTCATCTCACTCATTGATGGCGGCGGATCTCGGTGGCATGGCGCTATGGTGACTCGGCGTCCGATGCACGGAGATGGACTCCCGCAGGAGGGTGACACGGTCTGGCGTCGTGGTGGCGTTAACGGCAGCTAGACCGGACAAGGTAGATGCAACAGTATAGTTCTGAAGATGAATTGGTGGCAGGTGGCTACAGCGGCCTCATACCGGCACGCGTCCTAGTTGAGGAGTGCGCCCGACCGGTGGGTGCCCCGTACCCAGCAGGCGTCCTGGATGGGACTCAGGTCTTAGATGGTAGGTTTGGCTACGAGGTCTGTTTGGTATTAGGTCCAGACTATCAGCATCCCTTCACCAATTGGATATGAGTAGCGACAAATGTTGCTGATACGTCTCCAACGTATCTATAATTTTTGATTGCTCCATGCTATATTATCTACTGTTTTAGGCAATATTGGGCTTTATTATCCACTTTTATATTATTTTTGGGACTAACCTATTAACCGGAGGCCCAGCCCAGATTTGCTATTTTATGCCTATTCCAGTGTTTCGAGGAAAAGGAATATCAAACGGAGTCCAAACAGAAAAATCCTTTTTGGAACGTGATTTTCTCACCAGATAAGACCCAGGGAACTTGGAGTGCACATCAGAAGATACGGGAGCTGCCCACGAGGGTGGGGGGCGCGCCCCTTGCCTCGTGGGGCCCCCGTGGCTCCCCTGACTTACCTCTTTCACCCATATATCCCGTCGTACCCTAAAACTTCCAGAACAGAACATAGATCGGGAGTTCCGCCGCCGCAAGCCTCTGTAGCCACCAAAAACCTCTCGGGACCCTGTTCCGGCACCCTGCCGGAGGGGGGGGGGAACCCTCATCGGTGGCCATCTTCATCATCCTGGCGCTCTCCATGACGAGGAGGGAGTAGTTCACCCTCGGGGCTGAGGGTATGTACCAGTTGCTATGTGTTTGATCTCTCTCTCTCTCGTGTTCTTGACTTGGCACGATCTTGATGTATCGCGAGCTTTGCTATTATAGTTGGATCTTATGTTTCTTCTCCCCCTCTTCTCTCTTGTAATGGATTGAGTTTTTCCTTTGAAGTTATCATATCGGATTGAGTCTTTAAAGACTTGAGAACACTTGATGTATGTCTTGACGTGCGTATTTGTGGTGACAATGGGATACCATGTGCCACTTGATGTATGTTTTGGTGACCAACTTGCAGGTTCCGCCCATGAACCTATGCATAGGGGTTGGCACACTTTTTTGTCATGATTCTCCGGTAGAAACTTTGGGCACTCTTTGAGGTTCTATGTGTTGGTTTGAATAGATGAATTGAGATTGTGTGATGCATATCGTATAATCATACCCACAGATACTTGAGGTGACATTGGAGTATCTAGGTGACATTAGGGTTTTGGTTGATTTGTATCTTAAGGTGTTATTCTAGTACGAACTCTAGGGCTGTTTGTGACGCTTATAGGAATAGCCCAACGGATTGATTAGAAAGAATAACTTTGAGGTGGTTTCGTACCCTACCATAATCTCTTCGTTTGTTCTCCGCTATTAGTGACTTTGGAGTGACTCTTTTTTTCATGTTGAGGGATAGTTATATGATCCAATTATGTTATTATTGTTGAGAGAACTTGCACTAGTGAAAGTATGAACCCTAGGCCTTGTTTCAACTCATTGCAATACCGTTTACGCTCACTTTTATCGTTTTCTACCTTGCTGTTTTTATATTTTCAGTTTACAAAAACCTATATCTACCATCCATATTGCACTTGTATCACCATCTCTTCGCCGAACTAGTGCACCTATACAATTTACCATTGTATTGGGTGTGTTGGGGACACAAGAGACTCTTTGCTATTTGGTTGCAGGGTTGCTTGAGAGAGACCATCTTCATCCTACGCCTGCCACGGATTGATAAACCTTAGGTCATCCACTTGAGGGAAATTTGCTACTGTCCTACAAACCTGTGCACTTGCAGGCCCAACAACGTCTACAAGAAGAAGGTTGTGTAGTAGACATGAAGCTCTTTTCTGGCGCCGTTGCCGAGGAGGCTAGGTAAGTGAAGGTATATCTTTAGATCTTGCAGTCGAATCTTTTTGTTTCTTGTTTTAGCATAGTTTAGTTTATAAAAGAAAACTACAAAAATATGGAATTGAGTTTGTCTCATAAGCTTCACCTCTTTAATATCTTTCGTGCGTATGATGGAAAGGAAAATTGTGCTCAAATGCTAGAAGAAGAAATCTATAGAATGTTTGGCACTAAATCTTTATATGATGAGCAAGATTGCAATGTTCTTAGTATGAATTCCTTGAATATCCATGATGCTAATGATATGCAAAGCCACAAGCTTGGGGATGCTATGTTTGACGAAGATGATATTTTTTGTCCCCCAAGTTTTGATGAGCAAATTTATTATGATGAAAGCATGCCTCCTATCTATTGTGATGACACGTATGCTTTAAATAATAATGATAACCATGAAACTTGTCATCTTGATCTTAATTTTCAATCCCATGATAGCTATTTTGTTGAGTTTGCTCCCACTATTCCGAATGAGAAGAATTTTGCTTATGTGGAGAGTAGTAAATTTTCTACGCTTGTAGATCATGAAAAGAATGCTTTTAGTGCTGGTTATATTGTTGAATTCATTCATAATTCTACTGAAAATTATTATGAGAGAGGATCATATGCTTCTACATATTGCAATAATATCAAGTTTCCTCTCTACGTGCTTAAAGTTTTGAAGTTATGTTTGTTTTACCTTCCTATGCAAGTTGATTGTTGTTCCCATAAGTTGTTTGCTCACAAAATCCCTATGCATAGGAAGTGGGTTAGACTTAAATGTGCTAGTCATATTCTTCATGATGCTCTCTTTATGTTTCAATTCTTATCTTTTATGTGAGCATCATTGAAATCATCATGCCTAGCTAGGGGCATTAAACGATAGCGCTTGTTGGGAGGCAACCCAATTTTATTTTAGTTTCTTGATTTTTGGTTCTGTTTAGGAATAAATAATCCATCTAGCTTCTGTTTAGATGTGGTTTTATGTTTTAATTAGTGTTTGTGCCAAGTAGAACCTTTGGGAAGACTTGGGTGAAGTCTTTATGATAATGCTGTAAAAAACAGAAACTTTAGCGCTCACGAGATTAGCTTCAACTTTTTACTGGAGAGTGCTGTTTAGTTTATTCTTTTTGCATATGATTACTAGACAAATTCCTCAGGTCCACCAATTTATTTTAGAATTTTTGGAGTTCCATAAGTTTGCGTTAGTTACAGATTACTACAGACTGTTCTGTTTTTGACAGATTCTGTTTTTCGTGTGTTCTTTGCTTATTTTGATGAATCTATGGCTAGTAAAATAGTTTATAGTCCATAGAGAAGTTGGAATACAGTAGGTTTAACATCAATATAAATAAAGAATGATTTCATTACAGTACCTTGAAGTGGTGTTTTGTTTTCTTTAAGCTAGCAGACTCACGAGTTTTCTGTTAAATTTTGTGTTGTGAAGTTTTCAAGTTTTGGGTAAAGATTCGATGGACTATGGAACAAGGAGTGGCAAGAGCCTAAGCTTGGGGATGCACAAGGCACCCCAAGGTAATATTCAAGGATAAACAAGCGTCTAAGCTTGGGGATGCCCCGGAAGGCATCCCCTCTTTCGTCTTCATCCATCGTAACTTTACTTGGAGCTATATTTTTATTCACCACATGATATGTGTTTTGCTTGGAGTGTCATTTTTTTTAGCTTTGCTTGCTGTTTGAATAAAGTACCAATATCTGAAATTATTAAATGGAAGAGTCTTCACATAGTTGCATAATTATTCGACTACTCATTGATCTTCACTTATATCTTTCGGAGTAGTTTGTCGTTTGCTCTAGTGCTTCACTTATATCTTTTAGAGCATGGTGGTAGTTTTATTTTGAAGAAATAGATGAACTCTCATGCTTCACTTATATTATTTTGAGAGTCTTAAATAGCATGGTAATTTGCTTAAATAATCCTAATATGCTAAGCATACAAGATTTGTAAGAATTCTTATGAGTGTGTTGAATACTAAGAGAAGTTTGATGCTTGATAATTGTTTTGAGATATGAAGATGGTGATATTAAAGTTGTGCTAGTTGAGTAGTTGTGAATTTGAGAGATACTTGTGTTAAAGTTTGTGATTCCCATAGCATGCACATATGGTGAACCGTTATGTGATGAAGTCGGAGCATGATTTATTTATTGATTGTCTTCCTTATGAGTGGCGGTCGGGGACGAGCGATGGTCTTTTCCTACCAATATATCCCCCTAGGAGTATGCACGTAATACTTTGCTGTGATAACTTCTAGATTTTTGCAATAAGTATATGAGTTCTTTATGACTAATGTTGAGTCCATGGATTATACACATTTTTCCCATCCTTCCACCATTGCTAGCCTCTCTAATACCGCGCACTTTTCGCCGGTATCATACACCCACCATATACCTTCCTCAAAACAGCCACCATACCTACCTATCATGGCATTTCCATAGCCATTCCGAGATATATTTTCATGCAACTCTCCACCGTTCTGTTTATCATGACACGCTCCATCATTGTCATATTGCTAGCATGATCATGTAGTTGACATCGTATTTGTGGTAAAGCCACCGTTCATAATTCTTTCATACATGTCACTCTTGATTCATTGCATATCCTGGTACACCGCCGGAGGCATTCATATAGAGTCATATTTGTTCTAAGTATTGAGTTGTAATTGATGAGTTGTAAGAAAAATAAAAGTGTGATGATCATCAATTTTTTTAGAGCATTGTCCCAGTGAGGAAAGGATGATGGAGACTATGATTCCCCCACAAGTCGGGATGAGACTCCGGACGAAAAATAAATAAAAAAGAAAAAAAGAGGCCATAAAAAAGAGAGAAAAGGCCAAAATAAAAAAATAAAAATAAAAAAAAATGAGAGAAAAAGAGAGAAGGGACAATGCTACTATCCTCTTACCACACTTGTGCTTCAAAGTAGCACCATGATCTTCATGATAGAGAGTCTCCTATGTTGTCACTTTCATATACTAGTGGGAATTTTTCATTATAGAACTTGGCTTGTATATTCAAATGATGGGCTTCCTCAAAGTGCCCTAGGTCTTCGTGAGCAAGCGAGTTGGATGCACACCCACTTAGTTTCTTTTGTTGAGCTTTCATATACTTATAGCTCTAGTGCATCCGTTGCATGGCAATCCCTACTCACTCACATTGATATCTATTGATGGGCATCTCCATAGCCCGTTGATACGCCTAGTTGATATGAGACTATCTTCCCCTCCTTTCGTCTTCTCCACAACCACCATTCTATTCCACATATAGTGCTATATCCATGGCTCACGCTCATGTATTGCGTGAAGATTGAAAAAGTTTTGAAAATGTTAAAGTATGAAACAATTGCTTGGCTTGTCATCGGGGTTGTGCATGATTTAAATACTTTGTTTGGTGAAGATAGAGCATAGCGAGACTATATGATTTTGTAGGGATAACTTTCATTCGCCATGTTATTTTGAGAAGACAAAATTGCTTAGTTAGTATGCTTGAAGTATCATTATTTTTATGTCAATATGAACTTTTGTCTTGAATCTTTCGGATCTGAATATTCATATCACAAGTAAGAAGAATTACATTGAAATTATGCCAACTAGCATTTCACATCAAAAATTATCTTTTTTATCATTTACCTACTCGAGGACGAGCAGGAATTAAGCTTGGGGATGCTTGATACGTCTCCAACATATCTATAATTTTTTATTGCTCCATGCTATATTATCTACTGTTTTAGGCAATATTGGGCTTTATTATCCACTTTTACATTATTTTTGGGGCTAACCTATTAACCGGAGGCCCAGCCCAGATTTGCTGTTTTATGCCTATTTCAGTGTTTCGAGGAAAAGGAATATCAAACGGAGTCCAAACAGAAAAATCCTTTTTGGAACGTGATTTTCTCACCGGATAAGACCCAGGGAACTTGGAGTGCACGTTAGAAGATACGGGAGCTGCCCACGAGGGTGGGGGGCGCGCCCCCTGCCTCGTGGGGCCCCCGTGGCTCCCCCGACGTACCTCTTTCACCCATATATACCGTTGTACCCTAAAACTTCCAGAACAGAACATAGATCGGGAGTTCCGCCGCCGCAAGCCTCTGTAGCCACCAAAAACCTCTCGGGACCTGTTAGGCACTGCCGAGGGGGGAACCCTCACCGTGGCCATCTTCATCATCCGGTGCTCTCCATGACGAGGAGGAGTAGTTCACCCTCGGGGCTGAGGGTATGTACCAAGAGCTATGTGTTTGATCTCTCTCTCTCTCTCTCTCTCTCTCTCTCTCTCTCTCTCTCTCTCTCTCTCTCTCTCGTGTTCTTGATTTGGCACGATCTTGATGTATCGCGAGCTTTTCTATTATAGTTGGATCTTATGTTTCTTCTCCCCATCTTCTCTCTTGTAATGGATTGAGTTTTTCCTTTGAAGTTATCTTATCGGATTGAGTCTTTAAAGACTTGAGAATACTTGATGTATGTCTTGCCGTGTGTATCTGTGGTGACAATGGGATACCATGTGCCACTTGATGTATGTTTTGGTGACCAACTTGCGGGTTCCGCCCATGAACCTATGCATAGGGGTTGGCACACGTTTTTGTCGTGATTCTCCGGTAGAAACTTTGGATACTCTTTGAGGTTCTATGTGTTGGTTTGAATAGATGAATTGAGATTGTGTGATGCATATCGTATAATCATACACACCGATACTTGAGGTGACATTGGAGTATCTAGGTGACATTAGGGTTTTGGTTGATTTGTATCTTAAGGTGTTATTCTAGTACGAACTCTAGAGCTGTTTGTGACGCTTATAGGAATAGCCCAACGTATTGATTAGAAAGAATAACTTTGAGGTGGTTTCGTACCCTACCATAATCTCTTCGTTTGTTCTCCGCTATTAGTGACTTTGGAGTGACTCTTTGTTGCATGTTGAGGGATAGTTATATGATCCAATTATGTTATTATTGTTGAGAGAACTTGCACTAGTGAAAGTATGAACCCTAGGCCTTGTTTCAACTCATTGCAATACCATTTACGCTCACTTTTATAGTTTGCTGCCTTGCTGTTTTTATATTTTCAGTTTACAAAAACCTATATCTATCATCCATATTGCACTTGTATCACCATCTCTTCGCCGAACTAGTGCACCTATACAATTTACCATTGTATTGGGTGTGTTGGGGACACAAGAGACTCTTTGCTATTTGGTTGCAGGGTTGCTTGAGAGAGACCATCTTCATCCTACGACTCCCACGGATTGATAAACCTTAGGTCATCCACTTGAGGGAAATTTGCTACTGTCCTACAAACCTGTGCACTTGCAGGCCCAACAACGTCTACAAGAAGAAGGTTGTGTAGTAGACATCAGTTGCCTAGACGGTGGCTTTAGTCTTACTGTTGTATTACTTTGTAAGGTCCTGCGTGAATAATTAATAACATGGTTGCATGCATCCTTCAGATACAGAGGCCGGGGGTCTTCCTCCATTTCCAAAAAAAATGTCAACACATGTCTATGGTCAGGAAACTTAACCATCTTTGATAAACGAGCTAGTCTAGTAGAGGCATACTAGGGACACCATGTATTGTCTATATATTCACACATGTATCAAGTTTCCGGTTAATATAATTTTAGCATGAATAATAAACATTTAACATGATATAAGGAAATATAAATAACAACTTTATTATTGCCTTTAGAACATATTTCCTTCAGTTATAAGCTACCTATAAGCTCTTGTCGTAAACTAAGTCATGTGTTCCAGCTTCGGTTGAATTAAAAACATAACCAACAAAAAAATTAAGGCCCTGGATTCTCTGCTCTTGAATAGTTGCAACCCAGTGCGTACTTTTCCTAAGTATCCACACCAACATGTTATACATGTCGATACTACGCATTGCTTATTGGTATTTGAATAGTGAAACAATCACGGCACAAAATATATATTACAATCATCTTAACACAATTTGTATTTGCGGTGTGGTAACGATGTTTCATAGATACATGACCCGAGCTTCCCCACAGCAACGCACGAGAAATCATCTTATTTATATGATAAAGGATATCCAATATTACAAGACATCATAAAAACAAGTAAGTTACATCTAGGTTTTCAGTGTCAAACAAACTCAATCTCCACCATAAGCAGAAGGCGTGCCGCCACCAGCGGCTCCGCTGCTGGAGTCGGCCTAATATTGTATCCTTCGGTTGGCAATTCATAATGCTAAGATCCAGTTGGACCAATGCCCCGAAGAAGAAGTTGCCATCGTAGAATCCTTTCGTAGATATTCAAACCATCTCCTAAACAAAACTTTCGCCAGCTTCATAACAACGACGACAGAAAGAACGCCATTGCATGCGAGAAGGAGCATGACCTGCATGCGAGCGGAGAGCACAATCTGTCGTGTCAGAGAAACACCCAAATGAAGAAAAAGAGGCCATAGTTTCGTGGCTACCACAAAACGGCCAGGGAAACACCTCCCCGACCCCAGGTGTCAACTCTTTTTTGCTCACGCCTCAGGTTGTCCGCAACACCACCACCTCAAGGAGCAGGAAAAAGAGGATCGTCTTGACGTGAACACCATGACACACAAAAGCACCCCGCTCATATTCGTAGGACCCGAGAAAAAGCAGACTCTGCCTCCTAGATCCAACACTGATAGCGACGAGCACAACTGTATCGAAATGAGATCTAATGAAAACACATTTGCTGCCACCATTGCCACCGTCGGAGCCGTATCCATGAACAATCGAAACCCTAACCTAGAAACCCCATACTGTTGGACACACGCAGAATAAGGTCTTGCGATTCCCCTCCCTCCCATTGTCACTTGAGCAGTCGGCGGAGATGAGGGAACCCCAATAACGGGTTGCTTTCTCTCTCCTCTCACTACATTGGTTCCTGGCGGCTAGGGCTGATTGTTTTTTTTATAAAGAAAAAAAAATATATACCCCGATTACAACATGATCTGGCCCCTTCCACCATAAGGATTTGTATACGACATTTCGTAATCCGTCGCAAAAAATTGTTTGGTTAAACTAACAATGAAGTAGTCAAAAGCTAGCTGGACGATTGACATCATCGTTATCCACCAAACCCAGATTTCATTCGCCAGTAAGCCATTTCAATTTCCACCTTGTTTTCTTCGTCTTTTACCACTTACTACCCACAAGAACTTGGCTCCCAAGCCAGTGCTTTTGTTCAAAGCAACGGTCGGTTTTGTGGCATAATCGAAATTTCTCCGCACCTCCGCATCTTCCGCCAAGTTTAAGCCGCAAACCTCTGCGCGCTAAAACTTGGATCCTACGAACTCTAGACGAGGTTCAAAGCTCCCGAATCAAAGCTCCAAAGCGCTCCGCCTCGTCTGATCCCGCCTCTACTTCGAATCCGCCAAATCGAAAAAATCGCAGTGGTTCTTACTTCTTAATCGCAGCAGCCCGCGCCGGCTGCCGTGGTGGTTGCTGCGGCGGCGGGGAGCTCGCGCGCGAGGGCCCGATCCGCGCCATGGAGGAGGTGAGCAGCTTCTCCCCCGCCGCCTCCCTTCGACCTTTTCGTATTGCGTTGGTTGCTGGTCGCGCAACCCTAGCTTGTGTCTTGGGATCGCTTTTTATTCCGCGGAAATTTGGTTTTGGGGTGTTCTAGTACGGATTTGGGGGTTGTGGGGTGTCATCATCTATGATCAGTGGGCTTAGGTGACGGTGATTTCTAGGAATGTGGCCTGTATTTTCACTTGGCCTTTGCGCAAGCGCTGAAATACCTTCTGTTTGGCTTGGTTGTCTGAACTGATTCGTTTACTGCGCGTGCAGCCGCTCGATGAGAAGGATTTGGAAAGGAAGCTGAAGAAAGAACAGAAGGTGCTTGTTCTAATCTGGTTCTGTGCTGTTCACGATGGAGTAGGAGAATACACTAGTCAAACTGTTTCCTGTGTGAGTAATTTTACCCACAGGTCATCTGTGTTCTGTGACAGGCGAAAGAGAAGGAGGAGAAGAAGCTCAAGGCAAAGCAGAAAGAGGAGGCCAGACTACAGGTGGCGACCGGCGACGCCAACTCATTTCTTGGTTTGGACTTTGGAGGAGAGGTTCTGTTTGACTGATGTGATTGTCTGCAGGTCCAAGCAGCATCTGATGGAGCTAAGAAGAGTGAGAAGAAGCAAAAGAAGAAAGGTGTCACGGATGAGAACCCCGAGGATCTCTTTGATCCGGATACTCCCACTGGACAGAAGAAACTGCTTGCTTCTCAAATGGCCAAACAATATAGCCCGTCTGCTGTTGAGAAATCGTATGCTTCCTTTCTCGCTTTAGTTCAATCATGCCATCAAAGCTTTTGGAGTCCATGGTCAGAAATTTCTCACTGAACTATGTATTTTCCTTTTCTTACTGTCATGCAGATGGTATCCTTGGTGGGAGTCATCACAGTATTTTGTAGCAAATGCTGCAAGCTCAAAGCCGCCGTTTGTAATAGTAAGTTCCTCCATAACCCCAATGGTACATGATTATTCAGAATAAGCATCTGCTTGCAATGGCTATGTGAATTGCTCACCAGATGATTTCACACTGTAAATCTTGCGTACAACATAATTTGTACAAATGAAGATGTATTACTGTGAATGACAAGAACTAAATACTTATTTGCAGGTCCTGCCACCCCCAAATGTGACAGGAGCCCTTCACATAGGCCATGCAATTACAGTGGCAATTGAGGTAGTGATTTTATCTGTACTGGTGCCCTTCTGTTCGCCCCTATCAGCATTGGTGGTGTTGATGTTCTTTTGTTTCTTTGCATTGACAACAATGCAGGATGCTATGATCCGCTGGCGGAGGATGTCAGGCTACAATGCCTTGTGGATTCCTGGAATGGATCATGCTGGCATAGCTACGCAGGTCTGCTATGCTTCATGTTGTCTGATAAGTGGTACATTCCAGTGCATAGAACATATATACTGGGTCCAAGGCCCCAGTATATCTATCTTCTGCACAAGTTATATTTTTCGTGGTTGTTCATGGCCTAGTATTATTAGCCTGAGTTCAAATTGACGTCTACTCAAAAGTTATATTGATCATTGAGTCTTATCTGACTGATCCATTGTTACTATTTCTTACTGTAGCAAGTGTTTCATCTAACAAAATTGTTAACCTCCATATCAGGTCGTTGTGGAAAAGAAGATCATGCGTGAGAGGAAGCTGTCAAGGCATGATCTAGGGCGTGATAAATTTCTATCTGAGGCAAGCACTCTGATTTTTGACCCACTGTATATCATCTCACCTGTAATGAACTCATGTTTTTTAAAGGAGTAAATAATCATATTCATAAATGTTTTTTCTTGCATTTATTCATCTGTTATGTATTTTGCTCAATTCAAGGGAAAGGTCCCTAGATACCAGTACAAAATTCTGCACAAGGTAGCTCATATGCCAATGAATGAACTAAAATTTTACAGTGCCATGAAATGAATTGCTCTGTTAATTTAATTAATTGAGACAATTTTTTGGTTCAGTGACAGCCCATACTTTGTTATGCTGGTTGATTTTCACATTTACTCATTCGATGTATCAATCATCATTTTTTGTAGGTCCACAACTGGAAAGATCAGTATGGTGGCACCATACTGAGACAACTGCGTACGCTTGGAGCCTCGCTTGACTGGTCGCGCGAAGTAAAGTCCTTGTCCGATCCCTCCATTGCTATAGCTAGGGAAAGCAACATTTCTGTCTAAATAATGCATAGTTTTTCAGTGTTTTACAATGGATGAGCTGAGATCAGAAGCTGTAACAGAAGCGTTTGTTAGGCTATACAAGGAAGGTTTGATATATAGGTTAGTTTTCCATACAGAATGTGCACCCTTTTTTGCATCTTGTTCTGCTGAGCTTATGTGTTTGCTCATCTTATGCTGTTTGGCATCCTCTAAATTACATTATTACCTCTTGGATGATTCATCCATTTGCAGGGATATTCGTCTCGTGAACTGGGATTGCACGCTCCGTACAGCAATTTCTGATATCGAGGTATGTGAGGCATGCACTTTTGCAGTGTGCTGGCCAGTTTGGTTCTTTGCATGTGTGAGCAGGAATGCAGGGTTGTATCTTATATTTTGATCGCTGGTTTTCAGGTTGACCGTGTTGATCTCAAGGCAGAGACTTTCTTAGAGGTCCCTGGTTATAGCAACCCAGTTCAGTTTGGCGTTTTGACATCTTTTGCCTATCCTCTAGAAGAAGGATTGGGTGAAATTATCGTTGCAACAACTAGAATAGAAACTATGCTCGGTGATACCGCTATAGCTGTTCATTCTCAGGATGAAAGATATAAGCATCTGCATGGAAAATATGCCGTGCATCCGTTTAATGGACGAAAACTTAAAATAATTTGCGCCGATGACTTGGTAAAAGCCACTTTTGGTACTGGCGCTGTCAAGGTAGGTGTGCCCATCTGAAGAGCTGGTTTGGAACTTTGGATACCTTTACATTCAGAAATCTGTGCCCATTCTTATCTCTATCTTTCTATATGCAGATCACGCCAGCTCATGATAGCAAGGACTTCGAGGTTGGGAAACAGCATAACCTGGACTTCATCAATATTTTCACTGATGACGGGAACATAAATGAAAATGGAGGTATACAATTTGAAGGAATGCCACGTTTCACCGCTCGAGCTGCTGTTATTGATGCACTAAAGGAAAAGGTATTATTATAGTCTCAGTGTTTACCATTTTTCCTTTACAACTGATTCTGCTTCGTTCATGTAGTTGTATCTAATTTATTGCTTATCCTCAATGTTTTTGGAAAGAAAAAAGTCCATTTTACTACCCTGAATAAAGTGGGTGGTTCACTTTACCCCCTGATCTATTTTTCTGCTTCTTGTACTCCCCAAACAAACCCAAACCGGACAAAACACCCCCTGGCTGGTTTTTCTCCACCCACTGCTGATGTGGCACTAGTCAACGGCGGTTTTGACCTGGGTGGGGCCCCCTTGTCAGGTTTCTGTCACCCCTCTCTCTCTCTCTCTCTGCCTCTGCACCCGCGGCGAGCAAAGCAGGGCCAGGCGGGGTCGGCAGGAGGCGGTGGCGCGCGGGGTCGAGGCGGTGGTGGCAACCACCGGCGGTGGGTACTCGGGGCAGGCTCGCATGGCGGTGGGGTCGGCGAGGTGGCAGCGGCGCGGGGACGGGGCTCCTCTGGCAGGACGCCGGCGCGATGACGGGGAGAGGGCGGGTGGCTCGGGCCCGGATCGGCCCGGGGCGAGCTCCTTCGGGCGGCGGCGGCTCCGACCTAGAGAGAGAGAGAGAGAAACCTGACAAGGGGGCCCCACCCAGGTTGAAACCGCCGTTGACTAGTGCCACATCAGCAGCGGGTGGAGAAAAACCAGCCAGGGGGGTGTTTTGTCCGGTTTGGGTTTGTTTGGGGTGTAAAAGAAGCAGAAAAATAGATCAGGGGGTAAAGTGAATCACCCACTTTATTCAGGGTAGTAAAATAGACTTTTTTCTTTTGGAAAAGGTTCATCAATGCATTGTCATAATGGAATAAAAACTTCTAATTCGAAAAAGGTATCATAGTTCTATGTTGACTTCTAAAAGCATCTAGAGTCATCTTGGATGTGATTCGATTTCTTCGAATCTTGCTAATTTATGGAGTGTAATTTAGTTGTATTTGTATGAGCAACAACATTGTTTTTTTTTATGTTTCTCGGTTTACTAATTATATTTCAATCGTGAGCCATTTGGCAGGCATGGAAGCATCACGTTGATATTTTTACGTTAGAAATATGGTATTCCGTATTTTGATTTGCGTGCTATGTGTGGTATATACATATACACATAGTTGGCTCTGTTCAAGCTTGGCCTCCCTTTTCGATCTGGGATTGTCGTAATATATGAGAACTCTTTTTCCTTCACGCTATACTGGATACCTGTGTGAAGATGGCTGATTAAGTTGCTTGTTTGATTCAAAGTTTGATCTTGTTACCTGATTATTTATCCTTCTTTGTCGCTTATCTTTTTCCGTAATGTATTGTTTTAGTAATTTCCAAATTATAATCAATTTGCACTTGTCAATAAATGAAGGGTCTATACAGAGGCATGGAAAATAATGAGATGGAATTAGGTCGTTGTTCAAGAACTAATGATATCGTCGAGCCAATGATCAAGCCCCAATGGTTTGTTAATTGTAATACCATGGCAAAGGCAGCTCTTGATGCTGTGAAATCCAAAGAGATAGAGATCATTCCACCACAATATGAGCAAGACTGGTACAGGTACATCCTATTTGCTTTACTTTAGGCATGCATCTTTCCTTTATGGATCAGTTTACGCTAACACAAAACGAATAATCCACCCACTACCGTTGTTCTGTTTGCTGCAGGTGGCTTGAAAACATACGCGACTGGTGTATTTCAAGACAACTTTGGTGGGGACACCGTGTACCTGCCTGGTATGTGACATTAGAAGATGACAAAGAGAAAGACATGGGTTCATACATTGACCACTGGGTAATCGCAAGAAATAAAAGTGATGCAGTACTGGAAGCAAAACAGAGGTACCCAGAGAAGAAATATCAGTTGGATCAAGATCCTGATGTGTTGGACACATGGTTTTCAGCTGGTCTTTTCCCCCTAACTGTACTTGGTTGGCCGGACAATACAGCTGATCTTAGTACTTTCTACCCTACTTCTGTTCTTGAAACTGGATTGGACATCCTCTTCTTTTGGGTAGCAAGGATGGTGATGATGGGAATGCTACTCCACGGTGATGTGCCATTTCGAAAGGTAATATGTAGGTTGAAGTTTTATTAGATAGTTCTGGATCCAATTTATGCAATCACAGTTTTGCCAAATGGTTGTCTTGTCAGTAGCTATTATGTGCTTTGCTCCTGTACTGTAGAACCACTCTCTGGGCAGAAGCCTGCTTACGTTTAACTTAGTGATCTGTGGCTGCTACAACAAAAACGGATTATTATCGCTCTTGGGGTTCTGCCCATGACCCAATCTTGTGCCATTTATTTATCTTTTCTTTCACTTATTTCCACCTTAATAATGTCTAGATTGACATGTTCTTCTGTATTTTTTCTGTCAAAAACTTTTTATATACTTTGCTGCACCTATATGTCACATTATCTACTTACAAGCAGTGCATTTCAGTATGTCACATAGCATTGAAATAAACTATGATGACCCAGGTTACTATCCTAATGATGGCAACTTCCACTGGAAGTGAAGCACACCAATTCTTTAGGGAGCATTTTTTTAGAGTCAGTTCTGTAGGTAATTGAAAATCCACAATTAGTTGTTAAACCTTGCGTCATGACTATCTTATCTGTTTCTCAGATTTACTTGCATCCAATTATTCGTGATGCACATGGCCGCAAAATGTCCAAGTCACTAGGGAATGTCATTGATCCCATTGATGTAATAAATGGTATAACACTGGAAGGTCTTCAGAAAAAGTTGGAACAGGGCAATCTGGACCAAGGCGAGTTGAAAAAGGCAAAAGAAGGTCAAAAGAAGGATTTCCCTGATGGTATTCCTGAGTGTGGTACTGATGCCCTTCGTTTTGCTCTGATCTCCTACACTTCTCAGGTTATGCTTATCGCCAGTTTTTCCCATTTCTCTGATTATTATTATTGCAAACCACTAGTACTCCCTCTGTTCACTTTTGTAAGTCGTTTAGGACAGCTGAAATTGAACTGTTTTATGTGCTGTCTTGAATGTCTAAAAGGTCTTACAAAAGTGAACGGAGGGAGTACTAAAATTTCTCATTTTTTACCAGTCCGACAAGATAAACCTGGATATCAAGCGAGTGCATGGGTACAGACAATGGTGCAATAAACTGTGGAACGCCATTCGTTTTGCGATGATTAAGCTTGGAGATCAGTACACTCCACCAGCAACTCTCGCGGTGCATACTATGCCGCCCATCTGCAAATGGATACTCTCAGTACTTAGTAAGGCTGTTGGCAAGACCGTGTCATCATTAGAAGCATATAAATTCTCCGACGCGACATCCTCTATATACTTTTGGTGGCAATACCAGCTTTGTGATGTCTTTATAGAAGCAATTAAACCTTACTTCAATGGATCTGAAGAGTTCGAATCTGCAAGAGGTGCTTCTAGAGATACACTATGGGCATGCCTGGACACTGGTTTGCGTCTGCTCCATCCATTCATGCCTTACATAACAGAAGAGCTTTGGCAGCGCCTTCCTCAGCCTAAGGAGGCTTGTAGGAAAGATTCCATTATGATATCAGAATACCCCTCAGCTCTACAGGTAAACATTTCTTTTCAGGACAACTTAGGAATGAACCAGAGGATTTGATCTTCTAGTTACTGTTTTTTGGGAACGGTACTGTAGAGCCTACTGCGCAGGATTAACAAGAAGCTACTCTATAATGAATATATGAAAAAAAATGCAAAGAAAAAGTTAGCGTATTATCTCAATTTGAGAAATCCTATGTTTAAGCAATTATATACCCCACGATACAATTTTGTTATCACTACTTGTGCCTGATAAGTTTCCTGGGACGACAGGAATGGGCAAACGATAAAGTTGAGAATGAAATGGAGATTGTGTTAGATGCTGTGAGTAAGCTGAGATCTCTCCGGCCACCAACAGATATACAGTTAAGGTGTGTTTCTGTTCACCAAATAGATTATTTTGAGTTTCACACAGTATGGCAGATGCTATGCTCAAATATACTAAGATTGCCATTTCATTTGAGTCTAGGCTCATAATAAGTTTGCTCTTTTCTACTCCCTCCGTTTCAAAATAGATGACCCAACTTTGTACTAGAGTTAGTACAAAGTTGGGTCATCTATTTTGGAACGGAGGGAGTAGCTGATAACATATTTATATTTTCACTTCAACAGGCGCCCATCTTTTGTGCTCTGCCGAAACCTAGAGATTGCAGCCACTGTTCGGTGCTACCAGGCTCAAATTGCAACGCTTGCTTCTGTAACATCTCTTAAGGTTTGACAGATCATGCAATATCTATGCTTATTTCTGTCTTTTCTTGCACTTCCGTCGCCTCTTTAAGGCTTAAAAAAATCCTTTTGGAAGGAAGCTGAAGATATATGTGCCACAAGTAACCATATACTCCGATGATATATGCCTTGCGCTTACCGTATGCAGTGGCGGACCTAGGATCAAATTACTGGGGGTGCCAAACATCAATACATAGGCAAAAGTAGTATAATTGTGCCTGAACATCATAGTAAATTTAGCAAATAGTCCAAAAATTAAGGTTAAATATACTATATAAACTATTTTTTTGTTTTATAGGGGGTGCCATGGCACCCACGTCACCCCCCTAGACCCGCCCCTGGCTGTATGCACATTTCCTGTTTCAACTCACCTTACTTTGTCAGTACATAAAATTCTAATTCCGTGAAGGTCTTAGGCAATCATGTCTTTGGCCTGCAATTCGAAATTGATACGTGCACCTAACTAAAAAAAGCAAAGTTCTGACCAAGCAATTTTCCAGATCCTGACAGAGGATGATCCAACCCCACCCGATTGTGCCACAAATATTGTAAACAAAAATCTAGCCGTGTATCTCCAGCTCCGAGGGGCTCTCGACACGGAAGCTGAACATGAGAAGCTTAGGAAGAAGAGAGAGGAAGTTCAAAAGTAAGTGCAGTTATGCTACTGTTAAATTAGCTAATCCACTAATTCTGTTCATATTGGTCTTTTCTTTTTGAACTTGGATTCGTTTTCTTTATCTTTGGTAGTAACATGCTCCGTTTTCCATCACCAATGCAGGCAATATGATACCTTGTCACAGAAAATGAGTGCATCAGGCTACCGTGAGAAGGCCCCGCAGAGCAAGCAGGATGATGACATGGAAAAACTTGCTACTCTGTTGGAGGAGCTGGAGATCATCAGCGAAGCTGAGTAAACTGGATGCAAAAAAACTGACAAATGTTTTGTGACTCAATCTTTTGAAAGCCTGCAAATATGATTGGCATGCATCTAGATGGACGATCCTCGGCACCCTGTACAGTCACTCCCACAGTTGTCACTGTTTGTAAAAAGCCTCGTCCAAGCATTTTTGGATATCTTAGCATCATCATCACAGTTGCCACAGTTGCGTTGTGAAGGCTCACTGTTTGTAAAAAGCCTCGTACAAGTTTTTCTTTTATATATCTACCTTAGTATGTGTGACATGGGTGTGCTTTTAGGGGCCTCATCTTATGCATTTTCAAAATTTCAGTTTGATTTGTGTCCATTTCACATTGTTGGCATTTTTTCGATTGCTGTGGAGTGTGGTGGACTCTTTGATTGGTGAGGTGAGAGAATTTGTGCTTTGCAAAATAAAACAGTTTTCTCTTCACGCAGCGGACACATAAAATATGTATCTGTTAAGTGCTTTGCAGGCTAATACATGACAGTAAAATTCATAAACTCTAAATTACGCGGAATCATTAGGAAATATCATCAATTCCTAAGTTCCAGAAAGCTCAGAATCGTACATTGCAGGGACAAGATTGTAACACAATGGGTCAAGTAATCTGCCTGTCCTAGCTTTGTATCTTCAGCCAAATAACCAAACTGCACCAAGTAATATTGTACACTGATTGATACACGTCAGTTCATCCATTCTCAGCGAAGAGGTGCACATATCTGTGAGGATCGTCTGCTCCTGTGATTGTCAAGGTGCTCCGATGAACCCTCCACTAACAGTTCTTTTCAGGGCATCAACATAGGGTAAAATCCTCTCAACATCAGGTCCATAATAAAGCGAGAATATCACCTCTGCCTGGGCGAATGTAGCTGCTGCACTTGCCCTGTCCCCCAGAGACAGCTCGATGGAAACAAGCTTGATCAGCTCATGTGCAATGGCTATGTGTTTGGGGTGGCACAGCTTCTTGAGGATCTGCATTATTAAAAGATGCACTTCAGAAAAAGTGAAAATTTCAAAAGTGGATTTTGTGAAGCTGTAATCGACAAACACACTTCTTAGCATGAATTTAGCCGTTTATCTAGGGAGCAAACAAGTTTCCAGAGGCTTCCTCTCATGACAAGTTAAGTGATGAAGTCCAAAATTGTGATAATATCATCATCTCCTATCTTTGTAAAGCCTAGCTGATAATTTGACTACTGCTTGTCGGAGAAGGGAGCACTATGCATCCCGAGATCAAAGTACATTTCTCCCATTGTATTTCTCAGTAAACGAGTTAGAGGTTTGAGCGATAATTGAGGTGACTACCATAATTGATGCTTCGCAATGCTTTCTTGCTTGTTCTTGATCTCCTATCTTTGCAAAGGCTTCTGCAATCGCATCTTCTGCCTGCATGTAAATTTTGAGACATCTTTTCAACAGTGAGTGCCAGGAGAATTTGGAGCCAAATTTCTATCAAGGTGAGTAACATGAGCGCCCTAACCTGGGCAAGAGCCTTGCTATATGGGTGCCTCAACTTCTTTATCTGTTGTAGGGATTGTAATGCATCTGTGATGGGAATTTCGGAGATTTCGTCTATAACTGCAAGTTCCTTAAACCTGTGAATTGAATTGTTATCCGACTTTGCTAAGATTAAAAATTCACTGATGGAAGATGCAACCAAATTCAGATAGCCACATTCAATAATGCATAACATACCTATTGATCTTTGACGCTGCCTTCTCTGATGTAGCAGCAGCAGAAGACAGGTTAATTTGTGATCTACAACTCATGCAATATCCAGGATCAATCTTCAAATCAGCATTATTTCTGAATAACAATTTCCCAACCTTCTCTATATCTTCATCAACCTTGGAAACATGCTGAACAAAAAGAATTTCAGACTGATGCCACCAAACTAGCTATTAGAAAATTTCGGGAGGGAAAAATCATCTTACAGGCAATGATAGTTTGCAGATATCAGATTCATCTACGGAAACGTGCACACAATTCTCTTCGGATTTGTAGCAAGTTGATTCTGACACGGCACCAAGACAGCTACTTTGTGGACAACAAAATGAATCAATGACAAGGTCCGATAGATGTAGCTCTGAACAACTTGAACACTGGCAACTAAATTTGTAATTCTCCTGAAGTGACTTTTGTCTTTTCACAAGATTCATCTCACCAGCCTAGAAATGAGAAGCACAAACAGTGCAAAGCATAAATTCATGGTTACTTTTAAGTATGTCACACATACACTGATACACATACAAGAGAGGAAGGATGGGAGAGACCTGTGGACCATATGATAGCTCGACTGGGCTCCCTGATTTTATATATGTGGTAGATCTTAGAAAGAGAGTGCGCGAATGAAAATATGAATGTACATTTGGCCGGCACGAGTGATTAAAGAGGCTACCAGACATGTAGATAGCTTGAGCAACCTTGACCTAGCAGTAAGCAAAAACAAACACAGGTTACAGATGGTAAAGAGACTAAATGAGCATCAGACGCAGAAGCCACATAAAGCAAAGTAAACAATGCCATGCATTCTATACCAACCCTACAGTGTAATGTAGTGTGATTTACAGGTACCTACTTGACATAACAAGGTCTAAAACATTCCACACATTTTCTCAAGTTTATGATTTAAACATCTTATCATCTTTTTCCTGGATCTTATCAAGTTTTTTACTTTCAGGACAACACCGTGTGCTTAAGTAGTGTACTAGTATCTAAAGGTCGGAGGATAAATCAATAATAAGACGCATCATACTGAATAGTAGGCAATATATATTCCTCAATTTTTATAGGATGGTGTATTGATCCCAGAAAAGAAAAGGGTGTAGAAGACAAACCTGCTCCACACTACACATAACTCCATCATCAGCTGCAGAATACCCTTTATTCTCTGTCAGTCCCTGGCTTCCATCCATGGATTTCATACAAACAATAGCAATTGAATTGACTTTAACTTGACATATCAAAAGAACCAGCTGTACAAGATCAAAGAATGCTTATTAACCCCTGCTGAGATATCAAAGCAATACCCATGTACGTAAGGGGAAAACTCAAAAAATAAGTCACATATACCTGAGATAAAGTTTCCTCTTTCCACGAAAGATCTGATTTATAATGCTTTTGGAGGCATGATAACAAGACAATCGCATATATATGTGATTCCAACTTGCTAGTAGGAGAATCTACATCATAGTGCTGAATGAGATCCTGCAATAGCCATTTTAGCCCATTAGTTCCTGGCCTAACAGTACTTAGAATACTTGTGCTATATATCTTGTTTTAGAGAGATACTTATGTTATAATATCTAATGCTAACAGCACCACAAAATGGTAAGCTCGTATGAAAATATAAGTTTTTTTTTACCAAATTTGGACCAGAGATGGCAGAGCTCTTTCCAGTCAGCATTCTGCTGTCTATGTATTGTGCCATTAGTCGCCCAGCTAAAACTATATCAGCTGGCAAAACAGCTGCCCAATGGGCACCTCCACATTCGTGCCTATGTTCAGCAATTTGTTTAGAGTCTGTAGCCTTGCACCTTGTAGAAGTTAGGCTCAGTATTCCAAGATCAACTGCATTACTGTTAGATTCAAGATAAGTGTCTTGATTCCAAGAGATTCCGCCTACAGCTTGCTCTTGGCACTTTCTTGAACAATAAACTGGTATTGTACACAAGGGACAGAACACAACATCTGCAGGTGCTTCACTAAAGCAATAATGGCAGTGAGTCTCCCGGCAAGATTTCAGGATAATCTGCATACAACTGTTGCAAGTAAGAGACATACAAAACTTCAGTTTAAAACAATTGACAATTTTGTGAAAAATAAACACAACAACTAATCGCACATAAAGCACATAGAGTTTAGTTAAATGCCTGGCTTCATAAAACAATCTTGTATTGTATACACCTCAAATAAACACATAACTTAATCAATTCATATGTGAACTACACAAAAGATTTTGGCAACTTGATATGGCCTCTGAAAATAAATAGGACAACAGGAAGGTTGGGACACAGCATTTGGTGTATACAATTGAAGAGATAAATCTAAATCATACCGCAGCAAGAGGATCCTCAACATGAATCAAGGAGGTCGGAGGAATATCATCTGGAGATGTCATTCCTCTACCTTTGTTGGGCGTTGCAATACACTCAAGGACAACCTTATGTGCATCTGCTGCCAGTTAGCCAAATATTATCTGTCACTTAGTATTAGGTACAGATCAAAAAAGTTGTATGTGTGCCCAAAGTTCCAACCTGTATGTGCCAATCCTGCATCCTTGCAATCACTGCTTGATCTTCCAACTTTGTTCACACATTGAGGCTTTAACAATATCAACTTCAACTCTTGTTCTATGTTGCTCTTCCCAGAAGAAGTCACTTCCATGCTCAATGCAACCTCTAGATCATGCATGGCAGATGAATAATTCTTCAACGATGCATTTACCATTCCCCTCCTGTACCATGCCTGAAACACAGAAACAGGTCAAACTAAAACAGTGATTTGGCTTCCATGCTGGAGCTTGAATTCTCAAAAACAGAGAAACAAACATTACGCGTAAGATGCATTGTTACAACTATCACACTCCTACTACCTTCGCATAATTAGGTGAAACAGAGATGGCCCTGTCGCAATCCTGCAGACACTCTTCCAGGAGGCCCAATTTCTGCAAAATTCAGAAAATCCATTAGAATATATGCAAGGACACCTCAGGAAACAGGACAAAACAAATCATTTTGGATTTTGCTACAATCGAACGTCAGATTTTTTAGCATGGAAAATCGAACGTTTTTTATGGCAAATTTAGTAGTTGTTTGGTTTTTGCCCGGATTTGCCATGCTTGCTAAAGCAAATTGCCATCCTCGCGACTGTAAAAAAACATTCGATTTGCCATGGTTAAAAATCTGATATTTATTTTTTCACAATGTAATTAAACATGACAAAGTTTAGTACCTGCCTCCCAAGATGCTCACTATTTTTGAAGGGAAAAAAGTCCTATAATAAGAAAAATACACCAAACATGTCCAGATTCTGCAAACAGCTGTATCAAAAACTCACATGCATAGTGGAGGCACGGTTGACATATAATGCAGATACCAAGATATCATCAGTGCCATCAGAACTAATCGGGGTGTAACGCAGTGCCTGCAGAAATACAAACGAAAGAAAAGACTATTATCACGAATTCAATAAAATGTGACTATAAGAGAAAGTAGGATCAGTTCTAATAAATCAAGTTGACACTGTTTCAACAACCAAACAAGTGAACAACCCCACATACTTCACTGCTGAACGACGAGATACTTCTGCACATGGTTTGGAACAAAACTCTCTCCTTTTTCACAGCACAGGTGCAATGAGCCGCATTGACAAGTTTGTGGTTACAAATTACCTGTGAATAGAACCCAAGGGCTTGCTCGAACTCCCTCCTGGAGAAGCAGGCATTGCCCCGGCCCTTCAGCTCCGCCGCCCTCCCCTTGTCCTTGCGGCACAGCGCGAGCTCCGGGTCGGCCAGCTCGCCGATGACCTGAGAGACGGCGCGAAATAGCCACTGAGACCAGCGACCGAGCTACGATGGTGACTAGTGCCCCGGCCAGGAGCACAGAATAAGAGTGAAGCGGCGGGCTGGGTGGTTACCTGGTGGAATAGAGGGAGGTCGTCGAGGAAGGCGAGAAGGAGAGAGGTGGTGGAAGGGAGGTCGCGGGTCGTGCCCTCGCCGACGGCTCGCCGGATATCGGCCGGCACCGCCGATTTCAGTCGCTCCATGGAAACAAAAGCGGGGGCCGGAAGTGAGAGGGTGACGTCACTGCCTTGAACCCCAGGACGGCAGTTGGGCCTAGAATTTCGAATCTGGCAGAAAATGCGGCCCAATATAGTGAGGAAAAGCCGTAGGCCCGTGGCCCAGCCTTGCTTCCCGCACGGTCGCAAAGCAAAACCGCAACCCGTGGGGAACGAACGAGGCTGCAATCCCCAATCTCCCACTCGCCGGAGCACCCCACCCAACCGCCTCGGTCGTCGGCGAGGAACCTGCTCCGGTAGGCGGAGATGGGCGGGCACGGCGGGCTGAACATCCTGCCGCAGAAGCGGTGGAACGTCTACAGGTTCGACAACCAGGAGAAGGTCCGCGTCGACGAGGCCGAGGCCGCCCGCCAGGACCAGCTCCAGCGCGAGGCCACCCGCCGCCGCGAGTCGCACGCCCGCCTCGTCGCGCTCCGCCGCAACCGGGGCCTCCAGTCCGACTCGCCCTCCCCTCCCCGTGGCCCATCTCCACCCCCCTCCTCCTCCCAGTCCGCGGATCAGGTCGCCTCGCCGCGCCCCCCACCCCCTGCTGCCCGGCCCGCGGTTCCATCCCCCGTCGCCTCCGACGGAGACCACATCAACCTCTTCTCCGGCGGCGGTGGGGCCGCTGACTTCGCCGCGCTTGCCTCCGCTAGCGGCGGGAGAGGCGCAGCTCGGGAGAGGGAGCCTGCAGCAGACACTAAGCCAAACCCTAAGAAGCGTAAGAAGGAGGAGGAGGTTAGGACGGCGGGGCCTGACGACGAGAAGTACAAGCTGGGTTATGGTCTTGCCGGCAAGGGCGTGGCTGCGCCCTGGTACATGTCGAAGCCTTTGGCTTCCTCCTCTAAGGAGAGGAGAGATTACTCCGAAGGCAATGGAGAGAAGAGGAGTGGAGGGAAGAAGAGTATCGAGGAGCTTAGAGAGGAGAGGAGGAAGAGGGAGGCCAAGGAGAAGGAGCGTGAGCGAGCCTTGCTTGCCACTACAGCAAGAAAGGAGAGGCAGCCAGACCGGGGGTACTCGTCGAGGTAGTGTCATTGTAGAAGAAGGCAGTTGTTCTGATTTCATTTTTTTTGTGATTCCATCATGATTGTTGTTTGTGTATTCCTTGGATGCAGGTATGTGCGTCGATGATGCAAGGGTTTGTGTGATTTTATCTGCAGGATCTGCAATGGATGATTATTGGAGGTATGATAGTCATAGTGCAATACCTGTTTGGTTTTAAATTTAGGATTGACACAAAAGATAGATTATAAGGATGCAGTCCAAGCTTAAATAGAATCATTAATTGTTCATGTTTTACTCTGACTCTGTTTCTATGTATTGTACTGAGCAACAAGTTGGATTAATTCATATCACATCATGCAATTATGTTCCATTGTTCTGATCCTGTGGACTTGTGCAAACAGAAACACAATCATAACAACTTTATGTTTTGTTGCTACTGGAGATGTTGTCAAGATGTTTTCCAGAGCTTTATCCAATCCACCCCTTCCCAAGTTATCTTATCTGCCAGTGTGGTCTGTCTCCTCTTGTTGTATCAAGTCTTCACCTTTTACCTTTCATACTAATATACATTTCAGCTGAGAGAAAATTTGCTTTCCTGAATGTTTGTTTGAGAGTGTAAATATGCTCACACCAAAAAAGAAAGAATCCTTCGTTGCAAATTAGTGATGAATATGTTCCATACATAACATGTAGCTTGTCCAACACCGCCTAAGGTGGTTTGGCCATATCCAACGGAGGCCCCCAGAAGCACCTGTTAAATAGTGGGATTCCAAGGGGTAGTGAAAATACTAAGAGCCTCTTTGATTCACATGATTTTGTTAAACACATGGATAGGAAAAATACATGATTGGAATAATATGCCCTCTGGAATCCTATAGGATTTGGAAACTATAGAATTCGGATAAAAAAGTATTTAATGACATGGGAATAGTAAAAGGATTTTACATCAAGTGGTTGTGAATTTTCCTCCAAGATAGAGTGCAGACCTATACTTCGAGAATTTCCCAAGGACTCCAATCTTACGAATCAAACAAGCTATGTAGGAAAAATTCTTAAGGAATCAAATCCGACAAAATTCCTTTGAATCAAAGGAGCCTAACTGCCTAAGTGTCAGGGGCGACCATAGTTAACATTTGAGGAGGCGGTAAAAAAGGAGTTGAAGGATTGGTAGTACCTAGAAGTAGAGAGTTGGCTCTTCGTAGGACTATGGAGATTTGCAATCCATGTTCCAAAACCTTAACCTACTCTATTATACTTCGTTTACTTTATTTTCTTCTCTCTTTCACTTTTTGGTTTTCCATATGTTTATGTTGGGTTTCATATCTAGCCTAATTATCCTCCTGCAAATTAGATGTTCTAACTTAGTAAGATGGTTTTACAATTTCCCTAAAAAGAGATAGTTTTACAATGGTAAGCATCATATGGTTACGGCGATTTGCTGGTAATGCTGCTCCTTTGTTGATGCTTGAAAATAAAAATTCGTGGAAATTTTCTGATGGATAGTTTGTTTATGATGATCCTGAACTCAAATCAACTTTTCGGTTTGCTGATCTTGTCTCTATTCCTCAGAAAACTGAAGATGGACGTTACTAATTTGCATGGAAATATTTTGAAAGATCAATGCGCAGGCAAAAAGCCATGTGGCTCAAGTGCCATTGGATGAACTTTCAAGCAGTTCAAGAATATCTCAATATAAAGATTCATTAGCGATTAGCTTGTGTATTTTTTTTCTCTACTGTAAGACAAACACGTGTATTAGTGTAGCGTGCCGATCCAGCAATCACGCCCTCTGTTCTTGTAAATTTTATCAACCCTTACCTGGTATGCACAATTGTTTGGGTTACGGCCTGCACTTTGTAAAAAAAAATCGCTCCAATTTGTGTTGCACTAAACTGCTAGAGTTGTTGCTTTGGACGTTCCAAGTCTGCTACCAGCCGATTCAAGCAAACGTATGATTAGATTTGGACAGGCACTGTTTGGTACATCCACACTGAAGCCGACAATAAACAAGTCATACAATCACAAACCACAATCAAGGGCAATTAGTTTAATATCACTAGTTACAATACATTATGGATCAAATTAGATGCCACTACACAGGACATGCCCCATCAACTGGACATTTGCAAACTTCATCAAGCTTGGTTTGATCTGAAGTTTCAAAAAGGGGGGAATAAAAGTATTGTTCCCTGTAACCTGTAGCTGGCCGACGACGAACACCACAAGATGTTACCTTTTATTTACTGTAGGGATTAAATCAATAGACTGGACTTGAAACTGAAACCCTCATTTCTTTACAAGATAGCCCAGAATCATGCTAAGCAGCCCACACACCAGTACAAATATCAGCGAGAATCCTCCTTGTTTACTGGCATCACGCCTTACTAGCTCCTGCATGTTGAAGAGGCAAATGTTTAACATTCAGTTTGTAAAAGGATCAAGGTGGTTGTGGATATGAGAATTCAGCTGATCAATTGTACCAGCAAGCAGTGGCGGAGCTTGACGAAGTTCGTTGGGGGGGCTAAATAGAATATATGAGCTAGTGGGGGCAAAACACATAAAATTTCATCATCTAATCTCTCTCTGAAAAATTTATGCCTGCATGGGGGGTCAAATAAAATCAATTCTGGTGAAAACCTTGAATTTTTAATGGTTCCTCCATTAGCACAGTATTTAGTTTAGGCTTGCAGAAATCAACTAAATACATCCTCAGGATGCAGCAGTCTGATCGTGCTACGTGATAAATCTTAATGCACCGATCTGATCATAATCAGGGAGCTATCTTGAGGGAATTTCTGAATTAAAAGGAAGAAGTACAACTTCATTGAGACAGAATCATCTTATCTCTTTATCTTGGAACAACAAGAGGATAGGTTCCATCTCTTCTTCAAAGATATTTTTTATCTACTCACAGCAGGGAGTACCCTGCCGTATTCCCTTCAAAGAATAAAATGAATTTTCTGGGCAGAGCTACTCCAGTTCTTTATATCACATTCTTCAACCATCTACTGCTGCGTAACTGTATAAGTGCCTACTTCACACTATTGAGTGTATAAGTAACCGAATATTCAATTCTGAGCCCGGGCTTATCTGCACCCGGTCAAGAAATAATTCATAAAAAATTCAAAAAATTCCAAATTTTGTGCATGGTAGATAATTTGGTGCGTGAGGTGTGCTCCAAATTTCAGAGCATTTGGACATTTGAGTAACTCTCAGCATTTACTATTGTTTCCCATCCATATTCTAGTGTAGGTGTGTGATACTTCAGGCAACAAAACTCTGTTGATATAATATGGGTATCCCTAAAAGAATACAAAAGCACATGCAATGTTGAACAAACTGCACAAATTAATGGTGTATACCGCCACACATATGCAACTTGGACCCTTCAATACTGTTTCATGTGTATGTTCTATAGGAACATTTACTTAACTTATGTATTGACATTATAGTTGGGTTACCTAAACAACCGTGATAATTTTTGGGGGTTAAACGACCTTTTCCTAGTATATTAATCATGAGGACAGAACTCTTCCGTTATTAAGTACATCTGCTTTTAGGGTGCCAATGGTAGCTCATGGAAAGAGCGCATGATTCAAAGTTTCAGACTTAAAACAGTAATACTTACCAACTCACTGCGAAGCTTTTTATTTTGCTCAAGGGCAGAATCCTTTTCCTTGGTCAATTTTGTAATTAAAGCCGACGGCTGGATTAGAGAAAGGGACGTGGTTATTCAGCCAGACACAACAATTACAAGTTAAATCCAAAGATAGATTACATTCTCATTGAACAAGTAACATGATAGCAGGAAGGCTGGGACAATCACTAGTTCACACTAAAAACAATCTAAATTATAAGATGTTCATGCAACCAATGCCAGCTGTATGATGTCTATGGTGAACTAGAAGGATGGCCAAGACAATAAGATCTAAAGCAAATTAAATGGATGGACAACAATACCCATGTGTGTACAGTAAAAAAATCATAACTACACTTGATCACATAATTCCAATATGAAGCAACTAAAAGTTGATCATATGCCTTATTCTTAGTAGAGGAGACCTATTACTACACTATTGTTCCTAGACAAAAACGATTTACAAGCTATAGAGCAATGAATGAGTAGAATCGGCAAGGATCATAATGTGTCAAACAAGTATCTTCAGTATTTTACTTGCTGTGTGACCTGGCTGTTAGTATTGCACACAGAACAACAACTAAGACAAGAACTGCTAAACTGCTAAGGCAAGAGAACACACCTCGAGGGACTGTGCATCAGGCCCTGTATATGTTTTTGTTTCCTGCAGTTTCACATCAGAAAGGCAAACAACCAACTAGTTAAAAATTATACAAACAATAAAACTATAGAGCATAGAACTCATATAGCACATACAGCAGCATGTCTTGCAGCCTTCAGTAATTCTTCAGTCCTTACAACGGGTCCAGTAGGTGATCCCACCTCCTGAAAACACATCATTTATGTCCTCAGGGACTCACACTACTAGAGAAATATCATGTATGAAACATTTCAGTACACTTACTGTCCCCAGCTCAGCTGATCTCAAGGACACCGAGCCACTCGACAGCTCCGAAGCGCTCCTCCCATGATCCGCAATTTGCTGCATAGGCGCCAAGATACGCTGTGGCCCATCGCTTTCCTCCGCAATCTCCGACGGCGATTCGGTTGGCATCACATAAGTGACCCTCATCCTCACCTCCTCAACAACGTTGCCCTCTTGTTTCATGAACTAGGAAACCCACAAGTTCATTATCAACCGAAAGCCATGAACCACATCAAAACTACACTCTAGTCTAGTACTAGCATTACCATTTGAGGGGTGATGTCCTTGGCCGATAAGCCATCGGCGACGACCACGCTTTGCACCAAGAATTTGTCCTTGCACTGCAAGTCCGGCGGTGCAACAGTCTGGGCTTGCATCGTCACTGGTCCACACAAAACGCGTTGAAACACCTCAATTGAAATGAAATAAAAGGACTCTAGAGCCTGAAATTAAGCAGTTTCTTAAGCTGTAGCTGGTCCAGTGAACACAACAACAACACAGTACCTACAACTTGGCAGGTGGACCGCGGCCGCACGACGCCATTGTTGGGGCGCACGCAGTACTTCTTGGGGCTCGTCGTCTTAACCTACTACCCGGACGCATCACAGAGGCACCAAGAAAAGCATAACTCATAAGAGGATCCTTCAAGAAGCTAAAGCGACAGGATTTTCTAGGGTTTAAACACGGCGGTTAACAGGTGAATCACCTTAAAGGCGACGGTTCTGTCGGTCTTGTTGATCATCTTGAGGGGGCAGGAGATCTGCTTGTCGAGCTCGACTGGGCATGCCGAGAAATTGCAGAGGGGTCAGCGGGAAAATTCAGGAGAAAAGCAATCCGAAGCGGGAGGAAGGTGGCAAGGGGAGCTTGGGGGCGAGAGGAGCGGGGAGCTTACAGGGGAACTGGAGCTCGGGCGGGTCGACGTCGAGGAGGGCGCTGGAGGCGGCCATGGCTGCTGTGCCCGCGGAGGAAGGGGAAGTGGTGGTGGGAAAAGGGAGCACAGGGTGCTGGACCGCTGGGGCCATTACTTCTTTGCCTCTTTGGGTTTGGAACTTTGGATGCAAATTTCCGTGGAGTTGTATGTTTGGCTAATTGGTTTGAAAACTCTGTGCATGGTGAGAATGTCTTTCTATGATTTCATACTTGGGGCCTGTTTGGATATCGTTTCCATTCTAAATACACTTGTCAAAAATACAGGCTTCCGCCCGTCGTTTTAGTTTCTGCCCGAAAATTGCTTTTGGCCGGTAAGTTACACCCCCGTAAGTAAGATACACCCGTATTAAATTACATTCATTCCAAGCGCCGCCTTATTTTTCCTTCCGCTTCGAATTATGAGATGTTTCGAATATCTTAGTATAGACTACATACGGATTGAAATGAATAAACAAACGCATAAACGTGTCTATGTACATACATATTTAGAAGGAAAAAAAAGGTAGAACATCTTATAATTCGGAACTTATTAGCAAGTGATATCAAGGGTTTGGGTCTTTTACTTGCACTAATTGTGCAATATGCATTGCTGATATATATTGGCAAACTGTTTTTTGTCGTATGATGTATTGCCATGCAACACAGTGTAATTTAGAAAGAGCTGGAATAATATGCTGAACTTTCAAATAAGAAGTTGCATGATGGAATTTGTAAGCTGACTGTTTTTTTTACCTAAATGATAAGTGTCACACGTGTGGCATGAAGCACTCCGGCCTTGCCATTTTTTACAACTAAAGTTGCCATCCAAAAAGGGAAAAACAAACCTAAAAAAGAATTGAAACTGTCATTCAAGAAAAAGTTATCATGATTGATAACTAAAGTTGTCATCATTTCATCACTAAACTTGCTATAAAAAATGTTCGGAGTTGCCATGCGTTCGTGCCACACATATGACACTTATCAGGGTCATTTTTTTAATGTTACTGCCTTTTTTCTTATTTACTTAGTATATGCATGGCTGTATCATGGATCATGAAATATGCACCACCTACTTTTGACAAATATCGTACTCCCTCTGTCCCATAATATAAGAACGTTTTTGACACTAATGAGTGCCAAAAATGTTCTTATATTATGAGACGAAGGGAGTAGTAGTTAGCTTTACTCTCTTTTTCCGTGTGAAACTTCTCTATAATGGATGGCTACTTCTTTTTGGTATTTATGCTCAACATTTCAGTTTCAGTTTGATTCTATGATTATGGCTACGATCCTTGTAATTATTGTACACATTAAAGGGATGTGGGTACAGTTTTCAAGCGTAATCTCAAAGATGCTCACAAACTTAGTATTGTCGGTCTTAATCGGCATCGACGAGAACCAGAAAGTCTTGCACTTTTTGAACAATGTCAATGAAAAGAATTAGGAATAAACATTAAATCGGATTCCTCTGATACTACTATCTTATAACCTACCATTTCTTTAATGCAATTACATATTTGGAAACAGATAGAGTATTAATTAGGTCGTAAGATTATGAAGTGTTTTTTTAAGATAAACTCATACAGAGTTCCAACACTTTTTTTTTGCGATCATTACGGAACTCTTAACATGGGATAAGATGGTTGCCCATTGATTCCATAAGTTCACATCACCATGCCACTGGGAAGTGTGACCACTCATGAAGCTATTGCTACTTATCGTTATTCTACCTGCCGGAAAATGATAGTGATCTCAATCAACAATTAAACGAAACATGAAGGAACGATGCAGTGTTATATGTAATATGTAAAGTATCTGTAATGTGTATAAATAACGAAACATAAATCTCTAGGATCCTCTTGTGGAATCAGGAAATCTGTTATAGATTATTTCGAGAAATATACTCACCAAAAGGTAATATGCTTTCTGTTGTTGCCCTGTCGTTCTCACCCGAGTTGGCATCACATTCACAATAAATGGAAAGATATGCACGCATCCTCTCCAGAGACAAGGAAAAAGGAAGAAATGAACGTGAATGGGCTTGCAAATGGTTTTGTCAAAAGATATGTCAAGTGAACACACTTATGGCTTTGACAATTCCTGACAATCTAATCATTCTAGTTGTGTCATGTTGCATCTGGATAATTGATATATTTTCTTTTGCAAATTGGATAGTTGGTAGTATATAGCTAGTCTGGGACTACCTCATACTTTATACGTTGTCGGTTGTCGCATTGCAGGCAGTCACGTTCAAATTTCTATTTCCGTCTTTCTTTTAACACAGTATAATTGGAGAAGCTCACATACATTCATCCTATGAGGCCCTCTAAAATACCGAGCCGACAGGAGCTTCGTAGTCGACGAGAATGTCGCCGCCCACTAATCGAACGAACGTCACCGAAAAGACTGAAATAATCCAGAAAGATGTGTACACTGGTGTCAAGTCTAAGAGTTGAACGCTGGTGGGCTGGTTTCACCACAAGAAACCTAACCATTTGATCTACACCCAATTTGCATTTTAGAGGAGGCTGCCTTCAGATACTCATTTCTCGCGTCGTCTCCAGAATAAGTAGATTGCGAGTAGCGGGTGCAAATGCCCACGCGTTACTGGTAAGCTTCCACCTATAAGCAATTCTTCAGTAATGCCCCCCTCAGTTGTTGTATCTGGTCGCGGTTGCATCATAAACTCTTTGCATATTCGCAAAAAATATTTACATACTAATATATTAAAGTCAAAGTCATATTACATATGATACCCACAGGGCTAAGATTCTAGGTCTGCCACAAACAATTTGAAGACCTTGAAAGAAACACCAGCTATTTCGCAACGACGTTTCAATGATTTGGCCCGGGGGCCGCATGCAGGCAATCGTGCACGTAGGCAGACAAACGAGACCAAACTTATTATTATCAAGATCGTAAGCTACCTCTTCGAATCACAGATGCAGTGCACGTATATTCCATCATCATTGGGCAATTATATTGCTTCGCTGTGAGATGCTGTAGCGTTAAATGGTTTGCTTTGAGGAGGAGAGCGTTCGTGCGTGTACCGGACCAAAAGAAGGGAGGACGCGGGAACGTTTGGTGGCGATGCACTGAACGGGAACGAGTTATGACGAGCGCCTCGCCGCGCCTGCCACGAGCGGCTCCCTGTCTTGCGCTGCCTGCCCTGCACACGAACACGCGGCACAGCGGTAGGAACGAATTAGATCGCGGCTGGCCTACCGGGGGCAGATAAATGCATGTTCGAAACCATCAGGGTATTTATTTCTTGTATAAAGGTTACGTCTCACCTTCTCCGAGGGAAAAAATTACGCAAGTACGTCCGTGCTTTTTTAGATTTTTTTAAAACAATATATGTCTTTTAAACCGTGCGTCGAAATTACAAATCATTTTCACAATCATGTTCTCATGTTGAAATCTTTAAAATTAGATCCCATGTTGGATTTCGATGAAAAAATTGGTCAAATTTTGTTCTTCCAACATTAAACTAGCATGTGCTTTCAAACTGCACTAATTTGTGCTTCCGCGGGATAGAAGCACAACTATACTTTCAAGAGAATTGATGGGCCGAAACAATATTAGGACACGGCATATGCGACACGAGCCCCTGCGGGCAGCTTGGGAGCAAAGCATAGCCGCCGCCGCGAGTTCCCCACCCTCTGTCCCATCCTTCCCTCGCCAGCCGTGCCGGCGGGGCCTTTCCTCTTCTTTTGTTCAGGGCTGTTGGCGCGGGTCGGTGGATCCGGCAGGAGCTCGAGCGGCCGTGCTCATTTTGGGGCAGCGCTGCTGGCTGGCTCTGGCGCGTAGGAGGGGCGCTGGCTGAGGAGGCTGCTGGCCGCACGGATCTGGCGCGTTGAGGGCGCGCTCGTGGTGACCCCATCCAGTTCGCTGGCGCTGACGGTGGCGGCGGTTCGGCGAGGCCACAATGGTAGCCGTGGTGGGCGCGAAGCAACGGCGCGGCGGCTTGGCTGGTGCTGGTGGTGGCGATGTTTCGGCCATGTGGTCTGCGGCCCGAGCATCTCTAGCAGATCCCGTATAATGCCCCAACCCGTAAAATAACTGTTAAAATATGGGTCATCGTGAAAAAAGCTGCTCGATCAGACCTCGCAAACGCGTCGGACCCGTAAATATTTTTGTGGGGCGCGGCAAAATTCCCACCCCAGCCCGCGAAAGCGCAGGTTCTCCCTCTCGCCCCGTCGGTGCCCTGTATATAGCGGAAGTGGTTGGCGGGGTGTGGGGCATTTCAGCCCGCGCTTTTCCCCACCCACCGCCGCCGGGCCGCCGCCAACGATTCCGGCCATACCAGGCGTCGGATCACGCCGGCGGGCCACCACACGCCTGGGGTTGTCCTCCAGCACTTCCTCCTGCCTTGGCCGGGCGGAAAGTGGCAAATCGGCGGTTGTTTGTCGCGGCCGCCGGATTTGGCACTTCCGGCCACCGGCGGTTGCGCCAAGCCATGGATTGGTCGGAGAGCACCCCGCACAGCCCCGACAAAGCCTCAGCGCCGTATGTAGGGACTGGTTCATCCTCTAGCTTCCGTCGTCGGTTTGCTGGCAAGGACTCGGCCGGCCGTCGCCGAGCTTCGGTGCTAAGCGCAGTGACTCGCCATGACTTCGCCGATGCCGCTTATCTGATCGACGACTACACAGATAGTGCTGCGGCTAACATCTAGCACAGCGCAACACCCCGGATGGGTATTCTTCAAATGCGAAACGATGTGGTATGTTCTTGTTTTCGTTCGGCTCTGTCAATCTACTCGGTTCCATTTCAGTAGCTTATTGAGATGGTCATGTGTGTAGGAAGGTGGATGCTCATTTTGACATTGGGAAGAAGAATACATCTATTTATTGATAGGAAAAAACTTAATAGATGTTCGTGCACTCTTGGTAGAATTGAGGCTAATGATGCGGCTGCATGTGCAATTAGAGAAGAAACTAGAGGGGAAGCAACGTCTACTTCTTTAGAATCAAAGAAGAAGAATGAAGAACGCAAGATCAAGAATCTCCAGATCAACAATGAAGGCATGGAGAAGATGTTGATCCAACTAGTGGGAGCAGTTATTGAAGTTGGATATCTTCCAAAATGCCTAATTGTGGTTCTTGTTTTCTTTGGTCTTACTATTCTAGCAAAGATTTGGTGAATTATTATGTATCCAATGCCCTTGAAGAAAATAAAGAAGCAAAGAAATTTGTTTTCATGCACGAAATTGAAATGCAAATTACTGATTTACGGGCCGGCGTGGGCGGTGGCCAAGCAAACCGTGTAAAGCGGACCCGTAAAAAATGAATTATGCGAATATCCTTTTATATGGGTCCGCTTTGCGGGGTCTGCTCGCCCGACGCCCGCGCCGGCCGGTGATAACCCACAAGTATAGGGGATCGCAACAGTTTGCGAGGGTAGAGTATTCAACCCAAATTTATAGATTCGACACAAGGAAAGACAAAGAATATTTGAAGGTATTAGCAGCTGAGTTGTCAATTCAACCACACCTGGAGATTAATTATCTACAGCAAAGTGATCAGTAGCAAAGTAGTTTGAAAGTTTTGATAATAGTAACAGTAGCAACGGTAACAATAACAGTGATGGCAGTATTTTGTAGCAAGTGTGTCAGTGATGATAGCAGTAGTAACTTAGCAGAAACAATATAGGATAAATTCGTAGGCATTGGATCGGTGACTTGTTGGATGATATTCATCATGAGACAGTTATAACCTAGGGCGATACGACACGAGCTCCAGTTAATCGATATAATGTAGGCATGTATTCATAATAGTCATACGTGCTTTATTTAAAGAACTTGCATGACATCTTTTGTCCTACCCTCCCGTGGCAGCGGGGTCCATATTGGAAACTAAGGGATATTAAGGCCTCCTTTTAATAGAGAACTGGAACAAATCATTAACACATAGTGAATACATGAACTCCTCAAACTACGGTCATCACCAAGAGTGGGCCCAGTTGTTGTCAGTCCGAGGTTGTCGGATCATAACCGTAGTAGGTGACTATAACTTGCAAGATCGGATCTAAAACATGGATATAATGAAGAATTCATAAACGGTTCAGATCTGAGTTCATGGCACCCGGGCCCAAAGTGACAAGCATTGAGCATAGCAACGTCATAGCAACATCAACCTAAGAACATAGTGGATACTAGGGATCAGGCCCTAACAAAACTAACTCGATTACATGATGAACTCATCCAACTCCTCATCGACCAGTGAGCCTACGAAGGAATTACTCACTCCCGGTGGGGAGCATCATGGAATTGGCGATGGAGATGGGTTGGTGATGACGAAGAACGAAGATCCCCCTCTCCGGAGCCCCAAACGGACTCCAGATCTGCCCTCCCGAGAAGAACAGGGCTTGGCGGCGGCTCTGTCTTGTGGATCGCGATAATTCTTTCTCCCTAACTTTTTCCTCCAAAAAATAGGAATTTATAGTGTCAGGGTTGAGCTCTGCGGGGTCACCAGGTGGGTACAACCCACCTGGGCGCGCCGAGAGAGGGGGGCGGCCTGGTGGGTTGTGCCCACCTAGGTGCCCCTCTCCGGCAGGTCTTGGCTCCAGAAATTCTTATTATTGATATAAAAAATCCTCGCAAAGTTTTGTTCCATTCCGAGAACTTTTATTTCTGCACAAAAACAACACCATGGTAGTTTTGCTGAAAACAACGTCAGCCCGGGGTTAGTTTCATTCAAATCATGCAAATTAGAGTCCAAAACAAGAGGAAAAGTATGAGAAAAAGTAGATACGTTGGAGACGTATCAACTCCCCCAAGCTTAAACCTTTGCTTGTCCTCAAGCAATTCAGTTGATAAATAAGCTTAAACAGCACCCAGGTTTTCAGCCAGCATTATAACTAACCATGTCGACAACAACACTTAAAGATTATATTGACTCATATCAATGACATAATCAGCTAGCGAGCAATAATAAGATATCTCAAACGGCGACACGTTGTTAAAACAACCATGATATAATATGACAATAGTGGTATCTCGCTAGCCCTTTCTGAGACCGCAAAACATAAATGCAGAGCACCTCCAAAGTTCAAGCAGCGACTAAACATTGTAATTCATGGTAGAAAAGATCGAGTCATGATGCACCCAACATTAGCTATACATAATGCATAAATCATGACAGTTGTGCTCTACTCATTTTCTGGCGCTTGTTTTTAGAAGGTGATGACACAACATAAATGTAAACAGAAAGTTCCTTCGCAGAGGGAAGCAGTGATTTGCAAAGGTGCCAGAGCTCAGTTTTTAAAATAGAGATAAGTGATATTTTGAGACATGCACCCTTCTTATTCACTTCACGACCATCAGTTATCAACATCTTCCATGCTAAGCATGCTAGTGGTGGTTCCCAAGCGATAAAAGTAAACGTTTACTCCCCCTCCACCATCAATCACACTCCACGGCTTGTCCGAAACAACGGGTGCCGTCCATACCAATATCAGTCCCGGGGGATTTTTGTTTAATTATTTGCATTTTTGAGTTCGGGACCGGGAATCCCTATTACCACCCATTTTCTCGTGCGATGGCGAGTGAATAAACACTCGACCTGAGAATAACCCGCTTAGCATGGAATATATGGACCACCTCTTGTCATTCCATGAACGATCCAGGCACACAAAAAGGATAATTTTTAGAAGTTTTTAGAGGTGGCACATGCAAATTTACTTAGGACGGCAGGGTAATACCGTATATAGGTAGGCATGGTGGACTCATCTGGAATAACTTTGGGTTCAAGGTTTTTGATGTACAAGCAGAGTTCCCACTTAGTACAGGCGAAGGCTAGCAATTAAGATTGAGAAGCGGCCAGCTAGAGAGCAACAACGATCATAACCATGCATTATGCATAAGTAACATTGGACACTAGCATGAGTAGGATATGAACACCATGAATAGAGGCTATGTTGGTTTTGAAGAGGAGGATACCGTATCATCATACTACATCACAATCATTTTAACGCTATGTTGATATCCAAGATAAATCATTATCAACCCCCAGCTACTTATGCATGGCATGAGAAACTATAATCTCTAATTGTCATTGCAAACATGTTTAATGGATACTAGGTTAAACATATTTACACAAACAAAACAAGTCGAGTTCATACCAGTTTCTCTTTGCCAGGGCCAGTTCATCGAATATCGTCATTATTGCCTTTCACTTGCATGACCGAACGATATGAAAATAATAATAGTGCAAGAGTGCCATGGACTAAGCTGGAATCTGCAAACAATTTATTCAACAGGAGAAGATAAGGTAAAATGTGCTCTTATTAGTTCAACAGTTATTCATATGAGAGCCACTCAACATTTTCACCGTGGTCTTCTCCTTGGTACAACCCGAAATAAAAAGAAAAGAAATTCAAAGAAACACACTGAAATATTTTTGGAGTTTTTGGTTTTCTTTGACAAGCACATAAAAAGCAAAAACAAGAAAAACTATTTACACGGGAAAGCTCCCAACAAGCAAAAGAAGAACAAGGAAATCTTTTTGGATTTTCTTTTTAGAACTACTACTAAGCATGCATAGAAAGTAAATTACTACAACTAATTTTTTTGTTTTTTCTAAAGTTTTTCAAACACACAAGAAGAAAGCAAGAAAATAAATCTAAGCATGGATGATACAATGAAAAAGTGTGAATACCAACAAATAGAATGATATGTAGACATAAATGTAATGTTGGTGGGAAACACATACTCCCCCAAGCTTAGGCTTTTGGCCTAGCTTGGTAGTCAATCAATAGCCTGGAGGGTAGTAGTCGGCGTGGTAGCTCATAGAGGATCTCGGTGCGGATGCGTTAGCACGCCGTGCCGCCACCACTGCTGTGTTATGAGCTCGGGCCTCGCTCTCAAAAAAAATATATTCTCTTGCTGTTATAGTCAAAAAGAGCAGGCGCATGCAAATATGTGTCCACAACAGATGATTGGTTAAACATCAGATTATAAGTGAAGTCATGAATCTTTGCTTTAAGGATTTTATGCTCTTTTGAAGCATTAAAATATAAATACCGAGTGGGTAAGATAGGATCAAAGGGCAAAGGTGAAACACCCAGCCCTCGTGCTAGATGTGTGGCATAAATTCCACCGTAGAACCAGCCACTTTTGGCGTTATGCTGAAGTCTACGTGCAACAATCCCTCCAAGGTTATAATTACTTTCACCAGTGAGAGCGGTGTGAATGAGGCTCAAGTTTGGCGCACAAAGTATGCTACAGTCTTGCTTGCCTATTATGCGTTTCCCGTTAAATAAAGCAAAATACTGAATTGCGGGAAAGTGAATGCTCTTTATTCTTCCTTGTCTCACTCCCCTATTTTCACCGTAACAAAGGCTAGTCAAGAAAGATTCATACTCAGCCGTTGGTGGCTCATCAAGCGAACCCCAAAATGGAAGTTTGCAATGATAAGCAAAATTATCTAATGGAATAGTAAATGGATTATCATAAAGCATACATGACACCCTAGACTCACGTGGAAAATATTTAAATCCTTTGACAAATGATTCAATGAGAAGTTGGTGTTGTTCACACTTATCTGAAAGGTAGGGACCGAGACCGACATTGTGAACATATTGCTCAAATTCCTCCTTAATGCTCACTCGCATCATATACTCATCGCAAGGCCATAAGCATGTTTCGGTAGCGGCACTTAGTGTGGAACTTTCACTTGGTTCAACATAAGACCGGCGGGCAGAACTATCACTAGAAGATGCCCCCGAGGATCGTCTCCTCAAAGAACTCCTTCCAAATAGGTTCATCATGTCCGCGTACAATTTTCTGAAAATAAAAATTTTGGGGTGACAAAATTTTGTCAAGAAAACTTTATAAAATTGATAGCAGCTACTCGTAGGGATACATAGAGGCCATAGCAAGCATTCAAACTACTTAGAACACTAAGAATTGAACATGCAAGCACATCTACAGCAGCATCAAGAGTAGCTAATTATTCAAAGTATAAACCACTAAAACAAAAACTAATTGGACAAAAGGTGGAGTCACATACCAAGCAACAATCCCCCGAAACAGTTTCAGAAATGGAGCTTCAAGCAAAGAGATCGAAATCCGCGGGTTTGAGCTCAAGAACACGGGAGAGAGAGCAATGGAGATTTTTTTCTGGAGGTAAGTGATGATGTGGGCTAAAGAGATAAGTGAGGGGGCCCACATGGGGACCACAACCCACCAGGGCGCGCCTGGGGTTCCTGGCGCGCCCAGGTGGGTTGTGCCCACCTGGTGGTGCCCACCTGGTGCACCTCCCTCTGGTATTATTTGCACCAAAAATTCAGAAATATTCAGAAAAGAAATCATGTTCAATTTTCAGGGCATTCTGAGAACTTTTTTTGGGTCATTTTTTATTGCACGGGAAATTCAGAAAACAGACAAAACATGGCATTTTATTTTATTTAACTAACAAAAACAGAGAATAAAGAGTAAGGACAGAAACTAGTGCTTACTAAATTCATCAACTTCATACCGCTCAAAAATGATTCATTAATAAGGTTGATCAGGTCTTATTAACAACCACTTTCGATTAACATGAAACCGAAGAACTTTTGTAAATCACTAAGTTACCTCAATGGGGATATGGATGTCCCCAACAATAAGCATTTCATATTTCTTTTTGACAGTAGGTAGAGGTATTTGAAAACTTCCAATAGTGATTGTCAGAGATTTTTCAATAACATTAATACCATTCACTTGGAATTGTTTCTTCGGAAAGTGCACCGTATGCTCATTACCATTAATATGAAAAGTGACCTTGCTTTTATTGCAATCAATAACAGCCCCTGCAGTATTCAAGAAAGGTCTACAAAGGATAATCGACATGTTGTCCTCGGGCATCTCAAGTATAACAAAGTCAGTCAAAATAGTAACATTAGCAACAACAACGGGCACATCCTCACAGATACCGATAGGGACGACAGTTGATTTGTCAGCCATTTGCAAAGATATTTCAGTAGGTGTGAGTTTATTCAAATCAAGTCTTTTTTATAAAGAGAAAGGTATGACACTAACACCAGCTCCTAGATCACACAAAAGCAGTTTTCACATAATTCTTTTTGATAGAGCAAGGTATAGTAGGTATTCCCGGATCTCCAAGTTTTTTAGGTACTCCATCTTTAAAGGTATAATTAGCAAGCATAGTGGAGATTTCAGCTTCCGGTATTTTTCTCTTATTTGTTATGATGTCTTTCATATATTTTGCATAAGGAGGCATTTTCAAGATGTCAGTCAAGCGAGTATGCAAAAAGACTGGCCTCAGCATTTCAGCAAAGCGTTCAAATTCTTCATCATCATTCTTTTTAGTTGACTTGGGTGGAAAAGGCATATGTTTTTGAAACCCACGGTTCTCTTTCTTTACCGTGTTTTCTAGCAATAAAGTCTCTTTTATCATATCTTTTATTCTTAGGTTGTGGGTTATCAAGATTAACAGGTGGTTTTATTTCAACATCATTGTCTGGGTCCTTTTCATTATTTGGTTGAATGTCTTCATGAACCTCATCATTGTCTTTTTCATTATTACTAGGTGAGTGTTCATTACCAGATTGAGTTTCAGCATCAGAGATAGAAGTTTCATTTTCATTATCAGGAGGTTTCTCTATTTTAGGTTCACTAGAAGTGTGCAAAGTCCTATCATTTTTCTTCTTCTTTTTCTTTTTAGGAGGACTAGGTGCACTAGTGTTATTTCTTTGTGAATCTTGTTCAATTATTTTTGGGTGTCCCTCAGGATAAAGTGGTTCCTGAGTAATTTTACCTCCTCTAGTTGCAACTCTAACAACAAAGTCATGCATATTATGATTCATTTCATCAAGTAATTATAAAGCAAAGAGGCGGTCCGGGGGGCACCCGAGGTGGGCACAACCCAAGTGCAACCAGGGCCCATTGCCTTCCTTCTGGCCCATAAAAAATCATCATGGAGTTTCGTGACATTTGGACTATGTTTGATATTGATTTCCCGTGATGTAAAAAACATGGAAAAAATAGCAACTGGCACTTGGCACTATGTCAGTTAGTCCCAAAAAATGACTATAAAATGATTATAAAACATCCAAGATTGATAATAAAACAGCATGGAACAATAAAAAATTATAGATACGTTGCAGACGTATCAATGACCACGATCTCCTTCATGAATCTCTCGTAAGATCTCACAACCTTCTTCAGGAGAGACACAACGTTGAAACACCCCCGTAACACTACGATGATGCAGCTCCCCATTGATAATAGTCATTGACTTAGACCATCGGGTTAACTGTCTGGCCAAAGTTTCATCTTTAGGTAACTCACCCCGGGTCATATACGCCAAATATGGAACTGTGCAATCAGGAATAGCATGAAGAGCCGCCACCAGCTGCACCTCCGGATCAGGAATAGCAAGATCTTCCTCTGTAGGCAGTTTGACTGAAGGTCTATGCAGAATATCAAGGAAAATATTGGGTGGCACCGACTTATGCTGGGATCCCAACCGGCTTAAAGCATCAGCCGACTCGTTTTTCCGTCGATCAACATGCTCCACTTGATAGCCCTTGAAGTGAGAAGCAATAGCATCAACCTCTCGGCGATAAGCCGCCATGAGTGGGTCCTTAGAATCCCAAGTGCCTGAAACTTGCTGAGCTACCAAATATGAGTAACCAAAACACCTCACCCGGCTTAGATTCATCTCTTTAGCCATCCGAAGACCATGGAGTAAGGCTTCATACTCAGTTGCATTGTTAGTACAAGGGAATATCAACCTTAAAACATAACAAAATTTATCACCTCGTGGGGAAGTCAAAATAACTCCAGCCCCCGAGCCTTCCAATTGCCTGGACCCATCAAAGTGAAGTGTCCAATTGTAGTGACCCGACCTCAGATGGTCAAGTCTCTGTGTTTCAGTGTCATCCCTGGATCAGTAATGCTGACACACACAGTACTCGAAGGATTTATAACAGAGTAGCAATCACACACTTATTACATCGAATGTCTCATAAGAGAAATTATTACAATAATATGGCTTAAGGCCATCTAACGCGATAACAACGGAAGGCTTGGAAGATAAAGTGAGTCCATCAACTCCAACGGCATAGCTGAGTTGCACGGCAACGACCTAACGAACCTTACTCCTCGTCTGAAAAGTCTGCAACATAATACGTTGCAGCCCGAGAACGGGTCAGCACATGGAATATGCTGGCAATATAACACAATAGGGCAGGAACAAAATAATGCTATCACTATATGCATATATGGCTGGTGGAAAGCTCTATGGTTATAGTTTTGCGAAAAGCCAATTTTTCCCTACAACAAAGGAATGAATTTTATTTTAACTATCACGGTGGTTGAAACATTGAGAAGGTATAACTCCAACTCAATCCCAATTAAAGTAGATTACAACCCAACAATATTAGTTAAGAGTGATGAGATGCATGTGAATACTCAAGTACTAGATACTCAGAATTGTCCATAACTGGGGACACGGCTAACCATGATTAGATTGTACACTCTGCAGAGGTTTGCGCACTTTTCCCCACAAGACTCGATCGCCTCCGTTGATTTCTCGCACTACATGGTGTTTGAGAAACGGATGACCGAGACATAGTTTTTCAGAAACATTAACTCTCTACTCGGGTAGACCATACTGCACCTACAAAACCCACTACCGCTGATCTACCTCTTCAAGAGCTTCACGTAACTTACTCAACTATGCTAGAGCCCATAGTATCTTGTGGCTGCACACGGAAGTTTCTAGCATGAATAATATCAGTTCCTTTGAGCCTGGTGGCGGTCCATAGGAAGATCACACATGGTACCCGGATTTCCAAAATAAAAGCAGACAACACTGGGTTCCCCGGTGCCTCAATCCACCAGATGTGTATTAAAGTTGCCACCTTAAATTAAACCATTAATTAACCATCTCACATCTGTCATGGATTCACTCAAACCCAACCACGTCTACGAGCATAGCATAGCAATATAAGCAACACGTAGAAGTAACTCCCAAGGGTCTGATAGTAACATGGCAATAGGTTCTACCTCAACTACTACTTCCCAACCCACAAGTTAATGACATCCTAACCATGCAATGTTTGAGGATTGAGCTAATGCATAAAAACTGGTTATGAAAAGAATATGATCAAAGTGTTACTTGCCTTGCTCACGATCCGCGAATCCTAGAGACTCATAGTAACACGCTTCGCACTCCGGGAATTCTATCGCAAGCAAACAATAACATACATAAGCAACAAGCAAAGATGCACAAGCGAAACTCAAATAAAAGAGGTTGACCGGAGAGTTCAACTTAAGAACTCCGGTTCGCAAAAAGAATCAAACCAAACGGAGCAACGAAACTCAAACGGCGAAAGAAACAAGATCCGTTTACTAATATGAACCTAGGTCAAATTTACAGAGGCAAAAATTTGTTTGAGTTGATTATTTGGAAAGAGGGTTTCGAGACGAAACTCTAGGCACTTGAATCGCATGATTCCGATAAACGAGCGAAAAGTTATACTAGATCGAACATCGGATCAGAAATCGCGATCAGAAAAATCACGGAATAAATCCGATAAAAAGAAAAGCGTCGAACAGCTTAACGAAGGAACGTTCGTTATCTGAACCTAAACGAAGAACGCGTTCGTTAAAACGAACGAACGAGCGAACACTCGCTAAATAAATAAACCGATCTAAAAAAACGAAAACCTAGGGTTTTCTAAAAAACCCGAAACAGTTTTCTCTGGAAAACAGGGGCGGCTACCTCGCCGACTCGTGAGGCTCGGGCTCGCGGGTGGTGGCGGAGGCGGCGGCGGCGACTCCGGCGACGGGCTCGGGCGGGCGGCGGCTCGGGCTCGGCTCGGGCTCGCATGGCGGTGGCGGGTGGTGGTGGAGAGGCGGAGGGTTATTTAAGGAGGGGTGCGCTTGGGGGGGGGCAAGCGGCGGCAAGGGAGGCGGTGTATGCCTCGGACACGGGCGGCGGCGCAAGGAAGGCGGCGGCGGTTGGGCCCACTGGTCGGGCCTCGCCCGGTCAGGTCTTGGTATGCATGAGTTTTTTTAAATAAATTCCGCCGGGACTTAGGAAAATCCTAGAAAAATAAATAAAAATCTAAAAATACCAAAACAAATTTTCACCGTCTAAATGCAATATTTAGAACGAGATGAACATTTTCTTGGCCCTAAATGCAATTTTTGAAAACGTGCAATTTTTTCTAACGCAAATAAAATCCAACAAATGATTTTAACATTTTTCCTCCAATATTTCAATTGTTTTGGAGAAGTCATATTATCTCCCCTCATTTATTTTTAATATGAAATATTTTTCGAAGAGAAAAATAATTAAAATAAAAAAATCCTCGTTCTCATTATTTGATAAAAATCAAATATGAAAACCAGAAAATCCCCAACTCTCTCCGAGGCTCCTTGAGTTGCTTAGGATTTCGAGGATTGCGGAACGAAGATGCAGTAAAATATGATATGGATGGATGACCTATATATAACATTCCAAATTGAAAATTTGGGATGTTACAAACCTACCCCCCTTAAGATGAATCTCGTCCTCGAGATTGGGTTAACTAGAAAATAGGTGCGGGTGGTCCTTGCGAATATCATCCTCTCGTTCCTGTGTGGCTTCCTCCTCGGTATGGTGGCTCCAATTGAACTTTGCAAAACTTGATAACCTTGCTGCGAGTGACTCAATTGTCAAAGTCAAGAATCTTCACGGCTTCTCCTCATAAGTCAAATTATCGTCCAACTCAGACGCCTCCGTGGGTAATCAGATCTCTTAATGGTATATCGCCATCTCAAAGATGACACTTCTTCAAGCGTGAAACGTGAAACACATCATGAACTCCTGACAATCCTTCAGGTAACTCCAGTTTGTAGGCAACTTCTCCCATCCGTTCCAAAACATGATACGGTCCTACAAATCTCGGAGCTAATTTTCCCTTAACTCCAAAACGTTTCACTCCTCGCAAGGGTGATACTCGCAGATATGCTCTGTCTCCAATCTCATAAATTACCTCCTTGCGTTTTGAGTCTGCATAGCTCTTCTGCCTGGACTGGGCAATCTTCAATCTGTCACGGATCAGTTTAACCTTCTCCTCCGACTCCTTGATCAAATCTGGTCCAAACAACTGACTGTCTCCTACCTCATCCCACATCAGGGGTGTTCTACATCTGCGTCCATACAAAGCTTCGAATGGTGCCATCTTCAAACTGGCCTGGTAGCTATTGTTGTATGAGAACTCTGTGTAAGGTAAATTGTCATCCCAACTAGATCCATAATCTAGCGCATGTGCTCTCAACATGTCCTCCGAATCTGGTTGACTCTCTCGTCATCCATCCGTGCATGGGTGAAATGTTGATCAACTCCAATCTCGCACCTGTGGTCCGTGTAATCGATGCCAAAACTTGGAAGTAAAATGTGTTCCTCTATCGACACGATGGTCCTCGGAACTCCATGCAAACATACGATCCTCGACATATATATCTTGGCCAACTTTGCACTTGTATAAGTTGTTTTTTTGGGATGAAGTGAGCCACTTTGGTCAAACGATCCACTACTACCCATATTGAGTCATATCCTGCTTTGGTCCCGGCAATCCGATGATAAAGTCCATGCCCAGTTTATCCCACTTCCATTCGAATCGCATAGGCAGTAATGATCCTGCTGGCTTCGATGCTCTGCCTACACTCTTTGACATACATCACATACGGCTACATACTCGGCAATATCCTTCTTCATACCAGTCCACCAGAAACGTTCTTTCAAATCCAAATACATCTTGGTGTTTCCGGGGTGTATCGAGTATGGTGAGTCATGGGCCTCCTGAAGTATTAACTTCCTGATCTCTGGGTTATTGGGCACATAAACTCGGTCCTCAAACCATAAGGTATCATGCTCATCCTCGCGAAAACCTTTGGCCTTTCCTTTGCTCATCTTCTCCTTTATCTCAGCAACCTCTTTGTCCTCCTTTTGAGCTTCTCGAATCTTGTCCAACAATGTAGACTGAACTTCCATTGTTGCAATGAAACCTCTTGGAACAATCTCCAACCGAAGTTCCATGATATCCTCAGCTAACTCCTTTGGCAATCCCTTACTTTCAAGGATATTAGCGTAACTCTTCCGGCTCAAAGCGTCTGCTACGACATTGGCCTTTCCTAGATGATAGTGTAGCTTCATATTGTAATCCTTTATAAGTTCCAACCATCTCCTCTGTCTAAGGTTCAACTCCTTCTGTGTGAAAATGTACTTCAAACTCTTATGATCTGTGTACGCATCACAACGGTTTCTAATAAGATAATGTCTCCAAGTCTTCAATGCATGCACTACCACTGCTAGCTCCAAATCGTGCGTGGCATAGTTCAACTCATGGGGCTTCAGTTGTCGTGAGGCATACGAAACAACCTTCCCGTCCTGCATAAGCACACATCCAAGTCCCAAGCGTGAGGCGTCACAATACACTTGAAACTCCTTATGTATATCTCGCAATGTTAGCTTGGGGCTGTAGTCAAACGTTTCTTCAACTCCTAAAAACTTGCCTCGCAATCCTCGTCCATTTAAACTTAGTATCCTTCTTGAGAATTCAGTCATTGGCTTAGCAATCTTGGAAAAATTCTCAATGAAACTCCGATAATATCCTGCGAGTCCAAGGAAGCTGCGGATCTCGCCGATCAAGTGGGTGCCAACCATTCAAAGGATCGATCGAACCTTATTGGGATCTACTGCTATACCTTCTCCTGATATAACATGTCCAAGAAATCCAACTTCTTCAACCAAAACTCGCACTTGCTGAATTTGGCGTATAACTGGTGTTCCCTGAGTTTCTCGAGGACTAAACACAAATGCTCCTTGTGCTCCTCTTCGTTCTTCGAGTATACCATAATATCATCAATAAACACCACAACAAACTTGTCCAAATATTCCATGAACACCTTGTTCATCATACTCATGAAATAGGCAGGGGCGTTAGTCAGTCCAAACGACATGACCGTATACTCATATAATCCATACCGCGTGGTGAATGCTGTCTTTGGTATATCCTTCTCTCGGATCTTCAACTGGTGGTATCCCGATCGTAGATCAATCTTTGAAAACACCTTAGCTCCTTGCAACTGATCAAACAGATCATTGATCATTGGTAGCGGGTACTTATTCTTTATCGTTACTTCATTCAAGGCTCGGTAATCAACAACCATCCTCAGGGATTTATCCTTCTTCTCCACCAAAAGCACTGGAGCTCCCCAAGGTGATGAACTCCTTTGAATGTAACCTTTCTCCAACAACTCCTTGATCTGTTTCTTAATTTCCTCCAGATCATTCACGGGCATCCGATAGGGTCTCTTGGATATTGGCCCTGTACCTGGCAATAGCTCTATCAGGAACTCGATAGAGCGATCCGGTAGCATGCCTGGTAACTGCTCCGGGAAAACATCTGGAAAATCCTTTACTACAGGCACTTCCTCCTGTACAACTCCCGTGAGGGCATTCACTTGGCTCCTCCTAGGCACATGCCTAGATACATACTTAATCCTTTTTCCCTCCGGGTGGTAAGATAAATTGATTTGCTAGCACAGTCAATGCTTCCTCCATACTTGACATCCAGTCCATACCTAATATCACATCCAATCCTTGCGACTCCAAGATAATTAGGTCGACGGAAAAACATGCGTGCCAATGGTTAGGGCATCTGGGTGCACCATCGGCTAGCCATGTACTCTGCTCAAAGAGCTCACTAAAAGAGGGCCTAAGGGTTTGGGTTGGTAGCTTAAACTTATCCACAAATCCCCTTGATATGTATGAATGCGATGCTACAGTATCGAAAAGAACAAGAGCGGTAAACGACTTAACCAAAAACTTACCTATTACCGCGTCCGGCTGCTCTTCAACTTCCTCCACGTTAACGTGGTTCACTTGTCCTTTGTTGAATGGATTGGGCTTCTTCCCAGCGCTCCCATTTCCGTTTCCATTCCTTCCTTCAGGGCAATCATTGGCATAGTGCCCTGTCTTCCCTCACTTAAAGCAAGTAACTTGACTTAGGTCCCTTTTGGTGGGTTTAGCTGGGTTGGAGCGGTTCTGATTATTATTAACTCCGTTCCCATTCCCATTCTTAGCACCATTGTGGTTATGCGATCCTCCTCCAGTGTGGTTGTGACCTCCATGATTATGAACAAGTCCTCCCGAGTTCGGGGTTAAGCGGGCTTCGCTGACCTCTGAATTATACTTCCCTTGTCCATACTTCCTTTTGCGGCTCTCAATCTGCTGCTGCTTTCCTTCAATCATAAGGGCCTTGTCTACCAACTCCTGGTAGTTGTTGAAAGTTGCCACCATCAACTGCATGCTCATCTCATCATTCAGCCCTTCCATAAACTTCTCCTGCTTCGAGGCATATATGGCCACATCATCAGGGGCATAGCGTGATAACTTGCTAAAATCATCCACGTACTGAGCTACAGTACTGTTCCCCTAGCGTAAATTGCGAAACTCCCGCTTCTTCATCTGCATGGCTCCAGTTGAGACATGTGCCGTGCGAAAAGCTTGCTGAAACTGGTCCCAAGTGACATTGGCTATAGGAAAAGTAGTCGTGTAATTCTCCCACCATGCGGCTGCTGGTCCATCCAATTGATGTGCGGCAAAGCGCACCTTCTCAGCATCCGTGCATCCTGCGGTGGTTAACTCCTTCCAATACGGCGAGCCAATCATCAACAACTATTGGCTCGATACTCTTTGGAAAACACCGGCGGTTGTAACCTTAGGAAACGGGCTAAGTTGTCCACTGGTGGCGGGTTATTGTTGTTGCCCTGGTTCTGAACTAGCAATTGCATCAGGGCATTCTGCTGCTGGATCAACTGGGTGAGATCCGATGGGAAAACAAAACCGGTGTCACGTCTTGGAGGCATCTGATGGGTTTAGATGGAAGAGATTAGAATAGAAAAAAGGTCTAATGAGAAAACACTACCCATATGCATATGAGGTAAACACAATCATTTCACTCAATCAAACAATCAAGGTCATACAAACGATCTAGAACTATCGCAAAAGTGCTCAAATAATACTAGATACATGGGGAAAATACTACTAATATATGGTGGTCATCTAGAAATTTTGATCGGTGGAAGACTCCATGATGTCTGCTCCAGCTTCGTCTTTGTAGTCATCATCACTTGGATCGGAATCGGTGTCGTCGATGATGATGTAGTTGTCCGGGCAAGTGGGGTCGTCGTCTTCTTCTTGCGGTGCTGATCCTCCCATGAATACTCCGATCTTCTTAACTAGGTCGTTGTTCTTCTCCAGTAATGTCTTGATTTCTTCCTCATATCCATCGTGTGTAACTTGAGTTCTGTAACGCCCTCGATGCGGCTATATCTCCCACGTGTCGAAGCACGACTTAGAGGCATAACCGCATTGAAAGCAATGTCGCAAGTGAGGTAATCTTCACACAACCCATGTAATACATAAGGGAAAGAGACACATAGTTGGCTTACAGTCGCCACTTCACACAATACATAAATAAACATCCATCATCCAGATTACACTCAAGGTCCGACTACGGAACCAAAATAAAAGAAGACCACCCCAAATGCTACACAGATCCCCGATCGTCCCAACTGGGCTCCACTACTGATCAACTGAAATGAAACAACATAATGAACAAGATCTTCATCAAGCTCCTCCTTGAGCTCGGATCGCCACCTGCACGGTTTCATCGGCACCGCAAACTGGTTTTGAAGTATCGTGAGTCACGGGACTCAGCAATCTCACACCCGCGAGATCAAGACTATTTAAGCTTATGGGTAGGAGAGGGTAGTGAGGTGGAGCTGCAACAAGCGACTAGCATATCTGGTGTCTAACATACGCAAATGAGAGCGAGAAGAGAAGGAAAAAGCACGGTCGAACAACTATGATCAAGAAGTGATCCTAGAACAACCTACGTCAAGCATAACTTCAACACCGTGTTCACTTCCCGGACTCCGCCGAGAAGAGACCATCACGGTTACACACGCGGTTGATGTATTTTAATTAAGATCAACTTCGGGTTTTCTACAACCGGACATTAACAAATTCCCATCTGCCACATAACCGCGGGCACGGCTTTCGAAAGTTTAAACCCTGCAGGGGTGTCCCAACTTAGCCCATCATAAGCTCTCACGGTCAATGAAGGATGTTCCTTCTCCCGGAAAGACCCGATCAGTCTCAGAATCCCGGTTTACAAGACATTTCGACAATGGTAAAACAAGACCAGCAAGACCACCCGCTGTGCCGACAAATCCCGATAGGAGCTGCACATATCTAGTTCTCAGGGCACACCGGATAAGCTAAGCGTCTGTACCGCGTAATCCAAGTTGCCAAGGAATGGTCCCAAGACGGTGCTCTAGTTTGGACCAACACTGAGGAGCACCGCCCGGGGGTAAATAAAGACGACCCTTGAAGATGCGTAACCCAAGGGAAAAAGGCTTAGGTGGGAAATGTTAAAACCAATGTTGGGCCTTTTTGGAGGAGTTTTATTCAAAGCGAACTGTCAAGGGGTCCCATAAATCACCCAACCGTGTAAGGAACGCAAAATCAAGGAACATAACACCGGTATGACGGTAACTAGGGCGGCAAGAGTGGAACAAAACACCAGGCATAAGGCCGAGCCTTCCACCCTTTACCAAGTATATAGATGCATTAATTAAATAAGAGATACTGTGATATCCCAACATAATCCTATCCACCATGGAGCAATCTTCAACTTCACCTGCAACTAACAACGCTATAAGAGGGGCTGAGCAAAAGCGGTAACATAGCCAAACAACGGTTTGCTAGGAAAGGATGGTTAGAGGCTTGACATGGCAACATAGGAGGCATGATATAGCAAGTGGTAGGCGTCATAGCATAGGCATAGCAAAAGAGCGAGCAACTAGCAAGCAAAGATAGAAGTGATTTCGAGGGTATGGTCATCTTGCCTGAGATTCCGCTAGGAAGAAGAACGAGTCCATGAAGAAGTCAAACGGACGAAGTCGAACGAATCCTCACAACTCCGGAACGAAACCGAAGCTAACGAGAGAAGCAACCCGGAAACAAACAAACAACATAGTAAACAACCATCACATAAACATGGCATGATGCGCAAACAAGTATGATGCATGCCCGGTTTAAATAGCATGGCATGGCAATATGCACAAACAAAACTACAAGTTAATGGAGCTCAATATGCAACGAAGTTGCATATTAACGAAACACCACATCAATTATTTAGTTCTCTCGTTTAGGTACTCAACAATATTAAATGTTATTAAACATGGCAAGAGATGAAGCATAATTAAACTAGCTATTTAGGCAAGTTTAAGTGAGGCCGGGAACAACAAACAACAAATTCCGGAAAATCCCCACATGTTATTTAGCAATTTAATGCAAACACAATTTTAAGCATTTAAATGTTGTTATCATGATGCGGATGACATATGCAAGTTTTATGCAATTTTATGAAAATGTTGACATGAGCATGTTATGAAGCATTTTTCACCATGGAGGAACGAAAGGGGTGCCACGGCAACGAATTCAAAAATGATGCCACGGCAACATATCGATCTCGATAACTTGATTGAGATACCGATGCAAACGAGAAGTGTGCGGATGTGTAGAACACGCAAGAGATGGTGGGGTGCTCCCGACTACCGGGTTCCCACGGGTCGACGGCATGGCAAACGCGGAACGTGCAAAGACCTCTCTCGGACACGGTGCAAACACGAGCATCTCATACAACACGTGCATTCGTTCACGGGCGGTCGTCTCGGGGTTATACCTTCAAAGCGTGCATTTCGGAGTGGTTCGATCTCGTCGAGGGAAGTAGTGGTACTCGCGGGTCGTAGTGGAAGTAGTTGTACTCGTGCCGTAGTGGAAGTAGACGTTCTCGTGACGGAAGTTGTACACGTCGGCGGTAGTCGAACTTGGCGTATCCAAGGTCTCCGGGGGTCGTCGGGTACTTGCGGTCTTGACGGGATCCAAGACAGAACATCACAAAAAGGCTTTGGTTGACAGTGTTCAAAAGGGCAAAACGAACTGGTAGCATGCGCCGGCAGCAGGGTTTGCGGACATGGTGCCCTCAGTAGAAGCGGGGGTTCAAGGCCATGGGAAGGCAGGACCAACAAGAGCAAGGTTCAAACTGGAGCTGCTGCTCGCAGGATGGAGCTCGAGGCGTGGCGGAGCTCCTGGTGGTCGCCAGTGGCGGAGGATGCGCAAAGGCGTGCGGGTGAGGAGCAAGACGCAACAGCAATGGGGGCAAGCACAGAGGAGGCAGAGGCGCGGGAACGACGGTCCGGCGCGGGGCTGCCTGGATCTCGCCGGAGTCGTGGTCAAAGGCGGGCAGCGCGGCTTCCTAAGGAGCTTGGGGCGGACAAGGGGGCTCCTGCTCCTGCCGAAGGCGGCGACGGAGGAGAGGAAGCAGGGCGCGGCGAACCATGGAGGTCGGCGGAGCCATGGCTGTGCGGGTCAAGCGAGCTCGCAGTCGGGACGGGAGGAGGCGCATGAGGCACATGCGAAGACGAAGGGAGAAGATAGAGGGCGAAAGATGACGAGACTTCACGTCGATTGCCGACAGCAGGAGGCGGAGGCGCTGGCATGGGGAGCTCCTCTCCCTAGCGCGATGCGTGCGTGCGTGTGTGAGGCGTTGGAGGGAGGAGGCAGAGGATCGAGGACGATCCTGATCGGGACGAGTGGCTGGCGGCGGAGTGGGGAACGAGAGGGAGGGATCGAGAGATGGGGATCGGGCTCTTTGGCGGCTAGGGTTAGGAGGGGGTCGACGGGGCCTTGGGCCAACTGGTGGGCTGGCTGCATCTCACTCTCTCTCTGATCTCTTAGCAGAAAAAAAAGAAAGGCTAGGAGGAGAGTTTGGGCATGGGGATTATTTCCACGGACTCGTAAAAATGTGCACTGTCCATGAAAAATAGGAGTGGCAAGATTGCAGGAATTAAATTCAAAGTCATTTGAATTTAATTCAAAAGGTTTGAGCAAGGACTAGAATTAGAGGTTTCCAAAATGTTGGGATTTTGGTGGAGCTCGAAAGATGATGAAAGAATAAATGGCAAAGTTGGAGATCAAGAATTAAGACAACAAAGGCATTAGGATATTTTGTAAGTGTGTTTGTGGTAAATCCAAATAATTGGAACATTTACTATAGCTCTCTAAATATCGAGAGGATATGTTTTAAAGAGAATCACCATGTGAATTCCCTCGATTTAAATGGATCAAAGATCCATGCCATTTATTTAGTTGAGTTGCAAAAGATTTATGAGATGATGGCATGATGACATGATGAATGCAACAACCAAATAAATAGCACAACGAAACTCGCAAAACATGGAAGGCGTCTGAAGGCGTCGGTCTTGGGGCGTCACAACACTCCACCACTACGAGAGGATCTCGCCCCGAGATCTGGGATGGCACCGAGAGAAACGGAAGAGGAAGAGGTAAAACATAGTTACTTCTTTGACAAACGAGTGAAACCAAAGAACCTTGAGAGGTTGAACAAAATGAAAGAAAGAAAACAACGAAGATGAACAAAGTTGAAAACACTCTGTTAGAAAAGAGGAACATGGGATACGACGAGAACCAAGAGGTTTAGTGATAAGATAGATATTGAAACCACTCCGGTTAAAACTAGATAGAGAAGGAATAAGATTGATATAATTTAGGCAGCACTCCGACTGAAAATGGAAGGAATTAGAATCATGAACATGAGAAGATGGGATGATACTTGATGAAATAAACAACACACTGCCTCGGAAGCTATTGAAAAATGGCACAAGGGGTAAGAAAGATCTCAGACAGCACTCCGGTTGAAAAGAGATGCAAGGCTTGATAAGGCGGAAAAAAAACTTGAGCAAAAGGGCACAACACTCCGGTTAAATGGATAAGCACGAAAAGAACATGGTCTTTGACAAAAACGAGATGATGGGTTGAAAAGCGCAACATGACAATGCCTCCGGAACAAAAGAATAGAAGATAGATAATTGAAATAGGGAATGGAGAAGAAAATGTCAACTTCGCCACAAAAGAGCTTGGAAAGCATCCTTGCAAAGAAGAATTGAACGGAGTTGTTGCAAAATCAACAACGAAAAGCACAAGTTTGTAGTGGGCTTATGGAAACATCTCAACACTTGAGGTGAAATTCTGCCACTAACGAAAAACAATTGCTTGTTTGAGATCAAAGAAGAGATGAAAACTTCTTTCACGAGAGGATAGGAGAAAACTTCGGATCATTGATAAGCACCACAATAACAACATTCCTTAGGGAAGGCTTTAGGTGTAACATGACACAAGATGACTCCAACGAAGAGATTGGTGGATTTAAAATATCTCATTCTTGACAACATGTGAATCATGAAACACGAAGAGAAATTGCCAAGAGTGACATAACACCATCTCAAGAGATAAGGTAGAAAAAATTGCACTTCGGAATGCAAGAAGAAGAATACTTGAACTCCTCAAAGCAAAACATGTGTTGAACACCATGTTTATTTTGAGTATAGCTTGGCGGATCTTAACTTCGAGAAAAATCTTGAAGAACAATTGAAGAATGAAAAGAATCCTTGACGAACCATCATGTAGAGCCTCCATGAAGAACCCCGGTAAACAAAAGGGTGATAGAAAGAAAGAGAAGTTGAAAACACAAGGTGAAGCCTTGCAATGATTTAGATGGATCTTCGTGATGATGAGAGCTTGGAACTCCGGGAAAAGAAAAGATGAAACAATTGAAACCGAGAATTTATTCATCATGAACAAACTCCGAAAGAAGGAATTAACCACTTGGATGAAACAAGATTAAGAATTATGTTATGTGTATCCTTCACCAATATAAATTGATGACAAGCAACGGATTAGGCATACTACTTATTCTCGTTGAAAAAGGATTGAAGAGAGATATTGCTCAACTTGGGAAGGTCTTCAACGATCCGCCGGTAGGATTTGGGAAGAACGAATGAATCTATATAATAACGAAGGAAGAGAACTCTTGAACGAACCACCATAAGAATTGAAAATGAACGAAGAAAAGATAAAGAAACACCGGGAAGAATTAGAAAATGAACGAAGATACTTGAGAGAATTTAGATACAAGTGAACGCAGAGATCAAGAGCTGACTAAAGGATACCTGAACGATTCACCGGTAAGATGTGGAGAACGAGAGCTGAAAGCTGGAATGAATAATTCTGAGATGATGGCTCTAGAGAATCAAACTGAAAAGATTCCTGAATTGCTCCGGATGGTTGAAAAGAATTCTCACAATCGAAAACAATTATGAGAGGATGGCGTCAAGCTTGAACTAGGCATCTTTGGAAGAACGGGTAAGGATTTAAGAGGAACTCCTCTTCGGTCTTCAAAATCCGAGAATGACGACGAGAAACACCACCATGAATTGTTGAGATACTCCTGGATGAAAATTAGAAAGGTTGAGCTAACAATGAAAATAATTTGAAAGATCTTGGAGAAAAGCATTTGACTGATGATAAATCATTCTTACGTCAAACTTTGCAATGAATTTGGGAATAGCGCCGGGAAAATTAGAAGAGTCAGGTAAGATCCTGGGAAAATACCTATGGGTTAGGGCCCACTCAAAAGAAACACCGTTGAACGATTGCTTGAAAAGAGAGATTGCACCGGTTGAATTAAATGGCTTGAATGAGATAGCATCCTCAAAAGAACTTGAGTGAATTGAGAATGGAAACTTGAATCTTCTGAGATATCTTCATCACTCCCAACCAAATGAATAGTGAGAAGTGAATGATTACGAGATACACCAGCATGAGAAAGCATTGTGAAAAGAGGAAAAGGGATAAGATCAACACCGAAATCTTGAACTAAATCCACCGGAGAAGAAAATTAGAATGGAACAATGATAAGGTTGAAACTTCCTTAGCGTCTTCATGAGAAATCACCGGATAAAACATTAAAGGAAAAGAATGAAGAAACTTCACTCAATAAAATGGATACTTGATTAAGAAATCTAAGTCCTTGAAAAAAAAGGGCGGGAGGGCGGGAAAACAAAGGCAACTTGGGTCGGATGAAACGAACACCGTTGAGAAAAAAAACTTAGAATTGATCTTGCGAATGTTGCAATGATCGGATTTACTTGGAGAGAAGCACACGGTTGGAAAGGATTGAAAAGACGACCTTGATGAACAAGAAGGATTAGCATCCACATAGAAATATGAGAACACCGTTTAGAATAAGGTATGGAATCAACACTTGGCATTGAAGCAACTTGAATACCACAAAACGGAACAAAAAGATCCCATATCGTATCATGTGTCTGTTGGAAAGATATCCTACGAAATACTTGAATTCCCACTTATAAACTCCCGAAACTTTCTGGTTATGCAATCAGTGTTGGGGATCTGAGGGACACAAAATATATCACCCAAACTAACAATACCTAGATCCAGCTGTATCCATCCTTCAACACATAACCAAGAAACCTTCGGAAATCGTTTACCTCAACCTTCGAAAAGCATCCGTTATACGAGTTATGGCAATACTCTCGAGCTCGCCCCAGTATTGGGTTATCGAGGTTATCTCACCAACAACTGCATAAAAGAGATTTTTGATGTCGGCAAAGCTCAGGTATTCCAGAACCGCAACGATAAAATTGTGACGACAACACCTCGGAGCTCAACTCCCGGGACACCGCCACAACCCGTAAATGTCGGGAGGCACCAAGAACAATTTTTCGTCACAAAACCATCAAACGATTCCAAGATACCCGTGATCCTAAATTTTTTAGTGAAATTTGAGGAGAGAAGAGTCAAAACTTCTCGTCGGGAGACCTCACCAGTAGCGACGAAGGGACCGAGGAGTAAAAGAATCCTACTCTCCGATATATAATCCTAAGACTCAAAACATTTTTGCTCTAGACTCCACAACGCCAAAGAAACAATCAAGCGGGGGCTCCTAAGTCGGGATGGCTCGATTACCAACTTGTAACGCCTCGATGCGGCTATATCTCCCACGTGTTGAAGCACGACTTAGAGGCATAACCCCGTTGAAAGCAATGTCGCAAGTGAGTTAATATTCACACAACCCATGTAATATATAAGGGAAAGAGACACATAGTTGGCTTACAGTCGCCACTTCACACAATACATAAATAAACATCCATCATCCAGATTACACTCAAGGTCCGACTACGAAACCAAAATAAAAGAAGACTACCCCAAATGCTACACAGATCCCCAATCGTCCCAACTGGGCTCCACTCTCGATCAAGCTGAAACGAAACAACACAATGAACAAGATCTTCATCGAAATCCTCCTTGAGCTCGGATCGCCACCTGCACGGTTTCATCGGCACCGCAAACTGGTTTTGAAGTATCTCGTGAGTCACGGGACTCAGCAATCTCACACCCGCGAGATCAAGACTATTTAAGCTTATGGGTAGGAGAGGGTAGTGAGGTGGAGCTGCAGCAGCGACTAGCATATCTGGTGTCTAACATACGCAAATGAGAGCGAGAAGAGAAGGCAAAAGAACGGTCGAACAACTATGATCAAGAAGTGATCCTAGAACAACCACGTCAAGCATAACTCCAACACCGTGTTCACTTCCGGACTCCGAGAAGAGACCATCAGTTACACACTTGTTGATGTATTTTAATTAAGATCAACTTTGGGTTTTCTACAATCGGACATTAACAAATTCCCATCTGCCACATAACCGCGGGCACGACTTTCGAAAGTTTAAACCCTGCAGGGGTGTCCCAACTTAGCCCATCATAAGCTCTCACGGTCAACGGAGGATATTCCTTCTCCCGGGAAGACCCGATCAGTCTCGGAATCCTGGTTTACAAGACATTTCGACAATGGTAAAACAAGACTAGCAAGACCACCCGCTGTGCCGACAATTCCCGATAGGAGCTGCACATATCTCGTTCTCAGGGCACACCGGATAAGCTAAGCGTCACAGTACCAAGCGTAATCCAAGTTGCCAAGGAATGGTCCCAAGACGGTGCTCTAGTTTGGACCAACACTGAGGAGCACCGCCCCGGGGTAATAAAGATGACCCTTGAGTCTGCAGAACCCAAGGGAAAAAGGTTTAGGTGGCAAATGTTAAAACCAATGTTGGGCCTTGTTGGAGGAGTTTTATTCAAAGCGAACTGTCAAGGGGGTCCCATAAATCACCCAACCGTGTAAGGAACACAAAATCAAGGAACATAACACCGGTATGACGGTAACTAGGGCGGCAAGAGTGGAACAAAACACCAGGCATAAGGCCGAGCCTTCCACCCTTTACCAAGTATATAGATGCATTAATTAAATAAGAGATATTGTGATATCCCAACATAATCCTGTCCACCATGGAGCAATCTTCAACTTCACCTGCAACTAACAACCCTATAAGAGGGGCTGAGCAAAAGCGGTAACATAGCCAAACAACGGTTTGCTAGGAAAGGATGGTTAGAGGCTTGACATGGCAACATAGGAGGCATGATATAGCAAGTGGTAGGCGTCGTAGCATAGGCATAGCAAAAGAGCGAGCAACTAGCAAGCAAAGATAGAAGTGATTTCGAGGGTATGGTCATCTTGCCTGAGATTCCGCTAGGAAGAAGAACGAGTCCATGAAGAAGTCAAACGGACGAAGTCGAACGAATCCTCACAACTCCGGAACGAAACCGAAGCTAACGAGAGAAGCAACCCGGAAACAAACAAACAACATAGTAAACAACCATCACATAAACATGGCATGATGCGCAAACAAGTATGATGCATGCCCGGTTTAAATAGCATGGCATGGCAATATGCACAAACAAAACTACAAGTTAAATGGAGCTCAATATGCAACGAGTTGCATATTAACGAAACACCACATCAATTATTTAGTTCTCTCTCGTTTAGGTACTCAACAATATTAAATGTTATTAAACATGGCAAGAGATGAAGCATAATTAAACTAGCTATTTAGGCAAGTTTAAGTGAGGCCGGGAACAACAAACAACAAATTCCGGAAAATCCCCACATGTTATTTAGCAATTTAATGAAAACGCAATTTTAAGCATTTAAATGTTGTTATCATGATGCAGATGACATATGCAAGTTTTATGCAATTTTATGAAAATGTTGACATGAGCATGTTATGAAGCATTTTTCACCGTGGCGGAACGAAAGGGGTGCCACGGCAACAAATTCAAAAATGATGCCACGGCAACATATCGATCTCGATAACTTGATTGAGATACCGATGCAAACGAGAAGTGTGCGGATGTGTAGAACACGCAAGAGATGGTGGGGTGCTCCCGACTACCGGGTTCCCACGGGTCGACGACATGGCAAACGCGGAACATGCAAAGACCTCTCTCGGACATGGTGCAAACACGAGCATCTCGTACAACGCATGCATTCGTTCACGGGCGGTCGTCTCGGGGTTATACCTTCAAAGCGTGCATTTCGGAGTGGTTCGATCTCGTCGAGGGAAGTAGTGGTACTCGCGGGTCGTAGTGGAAGTAGTTGTACTCGTGCCGTAGTGGAAGTAGACGTTCTCGCGCCGGAAGTTGTACACGTCGGCGGTAGTCGAACTTGGCGTATCCAAGGTCTCCGGGGGTCGTCGGTACTTGCGGTCTTGACGGATCCAAGATGTAACATCACAAAAGGCTTTGGTTGTGAGTGTTCAAAAGGGCGAAACGAATCGGTAGCATGCGCCGGCAGCAGGGTTTATGGACATGGTGCCCTCGAGAGCGATGGGGGTTCAGGGCCATGGGAAGGCAGGACCAACAAGAGCAAGGTTCAAACTGGAGCTGCTTCTCCCAGGATGGAGCTCGAGGCGTGGCGGAGCTCCTGGTGGTCGCCAGCGGCGGAGGAGGCGACAAAGGGCGTGCGGGTGAGGAGCAGCACGACAACAGTGGGGCAAGCACAGAGGAGGCAGAGGCGCGGGAACGACGGTCCGACGCTGGGCTGCCTGGATCTCGCCGGAGTCGTGGTCAGAGGCGGGCGGCGCGGCTTCCTAAGGACTTGGGGCGGACAAGGGGGCTCCTGCTCCTGCCGAAGGCGGCGACGGAGGAGGGAAACGGCAAGGAGAGGAAGCAGGGCGCGGCGAACCATGGAGGTCGGCGGAGCCATGGCTGTGCGGGTCAAGCGAGCTCGCAGTCGGGACGGGAGGAGGCGCATGAGGCATAGGCGAAGACGAAGGGAGAAGATAGAGGGCGACAGATGACGAGACTTCACGTTGATTGCCGACAGCAGGAGGCGGAGGCGCTGGCATGGGGAGCTCCTCTCCCTAGCGCGATGTGTGGAGTGCGTGTGAGGCGTTGAGGAGGAGGCAGAGGATCGAGGACGATCCCGATCGGGACCATGGTGGTGGCGGAGTGGGGAACGAGAGGAGGGATCGAGAGATGGGGATCGGGCTCGCGGCTAGGGTTAGGAGGGGGTCGACGGGCCTTGGGCCAACTGGTGGGCTGGCTGCATCTCTCTCTCTCTAATCTCTTAGCGAGAAAAAAAGAAAGGCTAGGAGGAGAGTTTGGGCATGGGGATTATTTCCACGGACTCGTAAAATGTGCACGGTCCATGAAAAATAGGAGTGGCAAGATTGCAGGAATTAAATTCAAAGTCATTTGAATTTAATTCAAAAGGTTTGAGCAAGGACTAGGAATTAGAGGTTTCCAAAAATGTTGGGATTTTGGTGGAGCTCGGAAGATGATGAAAGAATAAATGGCAAAGTTGGAGATCAAGAATGAAGACAACAAAGGCATTAGGATATTTTGTAAGTGTGTTTGCGGTAAATCCAAATAATTGGAATATTTACTATAGCTCTCTAAATATCGAGAGGATATGTTTTAAAGAGAATCACCATGTGAATTCCCTCGATTTAAATGGATCAAAGATCCATGTCATTTATTTAGTTGAGTTGCAAAAGATTTATGAGATGATGGCATGATGACATGATGAATGCAACAACCAAATAAATAGCACAACGAAACTCGCAAAACATGGAAGGCGTCTGAAGCGTCGTTCTTGGGGCGTCACAAGTTCTTCCTCCAGTTCGATGATCCTGGTCTTCGCCTTCTTCAATTCCATCATATCTGTGCACATTTGGTTCTCCTGACGTCGAATGTGCTGGTTTAGCTCCTGGATGAAAGCTGCAATGGATCTATCCTTCTTGGTGCTGATTACTTCCCATTGCTCGTCTCGGCACCCACATATTTGATAGATGGTGTCCTTAAGCTCCCTGTTGTAGAGTTCTCCAATACGTCCCATGGTAATGTGGGCTGCCATGCTCTTGCCTAGACTCCAGGTGGGTGCTTTGAAAGGAAATCCTATGGGTTTAGAAGTTGGCGAGAACGTCCTTCCTGGAACTTGCACTTGAATCATCCAGCGCTCCTCTTCTGGTAAGGTGGCGTTGTACGTCCCGGTGAAGCTTGGTATTCCAATGTTAAAGTACCTAGTGGCTTCCTTCAAGTGGCGTCCAAAAGGTGTGTCTTCATCTGGTTGTGCAAACTTGTTCTTCTTCTCCGTCATCCTAAAGAGTGGAAAAATGGAGAGGAGTCAGAAATGAGTAGAGAAGAGTGACCTATGGTTTATCTTAGTGGTCGGTGTCTGCACTCGCGAGTGCTCGATACCATCTTGTAGCGACCCGACCTCAGATGGTCAAGTCTCGTGTTTGATGTCATCCTGGATCAAGAATCCGACACACACAAGACTCAAGGATTTATAATGAGTAGCAATCACACACTTATTACATCGAATGTCTCATAAGAGAACTTATTACAAAAATATGGCTTAAGGCCATCTAATGCGATAACAACGGAAGGCTTGGAAGATAAAGTGAGTCCATCAACTCCAACGGCATAGCTGAGTTGCACGGCAACGACCTAACGAACCTTACTCCTCATCTGAAAAGTCTGCAACATAATACGTTGCAGCCCGAGAACGGGTCAGCACATGGAATATGCTGGCAATATAACACAATAGGGCAGGAACAAAATAATGCTATCACTATATGCATATATGGCTGGTGGAAAGCTCTATCGTTATAGTTTTGCGAAAAGCCAATTTTTCCCTACAACAAAGGAATGAATTTTAATTTAACTATCACGGTGGTTGAAACATTGAGAAGGTATAACCCCAACTCAATCCCAATTAAAGTAGATTACAGCCCAACAATAATAGTTAAGAGTGATGAGATACATGTGAATACTCAAGTACTAGATACTCAGAATTGTCCATAACCGGGGACACGGCTAACCATGATTAGATTGTACACTCTGCAGAGGTTTGCGCACTTTTCCCCACAAGACTCGATCGCCTCCGTTGATTTCTCGCACTACATGGTGTTTGAGAAACGGATGACCGAGACATAGTTTTTCAGAAACATTAACTCTCTACTCCGGGTAGACCATACCAAACCTACAAAACCCACTACCTGCTGATCTACCTCTTCAAGAGCTTCACGTAACTTACTCAACTATGCTAGAGCCCAGTAGCTTGTGGCTGCACACGGAAGTTTCTAGCATGAATAATCTCAGTTCCTTTGAGCACTGGTGGCGGTCCATAGGAAGATCACACGGTACCCGGGATTTCCAAAATAAAAGCAGATAACTTTGGGTTCCCAGTGCCTCAATCCACCAGATGTGTATTAAAGTTGCCACCTTAAATTAAACCATTAATTAACCATCTCACATCTTTCATGGATTCACTCAAACCCAACCACGTCTACGAGCATAGCATAGCAATATAAGCAACACGTAGAAGTAACTCCCAAGGGTTTGATAGTAACAGGGCAATAGGTTCTACCTCAACTACTACTTCCCAACCCACAAGTTAATGACATCCTAACCATGCAATGTTTGAGCATTGAGCTAATGCATAAAAACTGGGTATGAAAAGAATATGATCAAAGTGTTACTTGCCTTGCTGACGATCCGCGAATCCTAGAGACTCGTAGTAACACGCTTCACACTCCAGGAATTCTATCGCAAGCAAACAATAACATACATAAGCAACAAGAAAAGATGCACAAGCGAAACTCAAATAAAAGAGGTTGACCGAAGAGTTCAACTTAAGAACTCCGGTTCGCAAAAAGAATCAAACCAAACGGAGCAACGAAACTCAAACGGCGAAAGAAACAAGATCCGTTTACTAATCTGAACCTAGGTCAAATTTACCGAGGCAAAAACTTGTTTGAGTTGATTATTCGAAAAGAGGGTTTCAAGACAAAACTCTAGGCGCTTGAATCGCCTGATGCCGATAAACGAGCGAAAAGTTATATTAGATCGAACATCGGATCAGAAATCACGATCAGAAAAATCGCGGTATAAATCCGATAAAAAGAAAAGCGTCGAACAGCTTAACGAACGAACGTTCATTATCTGAACCTAAACGAAGAACGCGTTCGTTAAAACGAACGAACGAGCGAACGCTCACTAAATAAATAAACCGAAGAGATAAACCGATCTAAAAAAATGAAAACCTAGGGTTTTCTAAAAAACTGAAACGGTTTTCTTTGGAAAACCGGGGCGGCGGGGCGGCTACCTCGCTCGACTCCGTGGGGTTTCGTGGGCTCGGGCTCGGGGTGGTGGCGGCGGCGGCGGTGACTCAGGCGGGCGGCGGGCTCGGCTCGGCTCGGGCTCCGGCCGGGTGTGATGGCGGGTGGTGGTGGTGAGAGGCGACAGGGGGGTATTTAGGAGGTGCGCGCTTGGGGAGGGGGCAAGCGGTGGCGGCGGGAGGCGGTGTCCGCCTCGGACACGGCTGCGGCGCAAGGAAGGCGGCGGTGGCGGTTGGGCCGGCCTGGCTGGGCCTCGGCCCGAAAAGGTCTTGCACAAGTGAGTCTTTTTAAATAAATTCACGGACTTAGAAAAATCCTAGAAAAATAAATAAAAAATGTAAAAATGCCAAAACAAATTTTCACCGTCTAAATGCAATATTTAGAACGAGATGAACATTTTCTTGGCCCTAAATGCAATTTTTGAAAACGTGCAATTTTTCTAACGCAAATAAAATCCAACAAATGATTTTAACATTTTTCCTCCAATATTTCAATTGTTTTGGAGAAGTCATATTATCTCCCCTCATTTATTTTTAATATGAAATATTTTTCAGAGAGAAAAATAATTAAAATAAAAATCCTGGTTCTCATTATTTGATAAAAATCAAATATGAAAACCGGAAAATCCCCAACTCTCTCCGAGGGTCCTTGAGTTGCTTAGGATTTCGAGGATTGCCGAACGAAGATGGAGTAAAATATGATATGCATGGATGACCTATGTATAACATTCCAAATTGAAAATTTGGGATGTTACACCAATATGTGCTATATGGCTTCTCCTCCGGCATCTGCAACTCTGTCCAATCGTTGATGAAATTCACAAGTGCTTGAGACTTGATAGCTGTGCGAGGCATATACTTCAAACCATGGGGTCCAAGCTCAATGGCCCACTTGGCTACTCGATCTGTGGCTTCTCTGTTTTGAATAATATCCCCTAGAGGAGCAGAACTAACCACAGTGATGGGATGACCCAGAAAATATTGCTTGAGCTTTCGTCTAGTCATGAACACCCCATATACAAGCTTTTGCCAATGCGGATACCTCTGCTTAGACTCAATGAGCACCTCGCTGATGTAATAAACCGGCCTCCAAAACAGATGCTCCTTGCCTGATTCCTTCCTTCCCACCACAATTGCCACGCTAATAGCTCGGCTGTTGGCAGCCACATACAATAGCAAGGGCTCTTTATCAATGGGAGCAGCAAGAACCGGCGGTTCAGCTAACTATTTCTTCAAGGCATCAAAAGCCTGATCAGCAGCATCACTCCAGACAAAGTGATCCGTCTTCTTCATCATCTAGTATAGAGGGATAGCCTTTTCACCCAGCCGGCTTATAAACTGGCTTAAGGCCGCAATACGACCCGCTAGACGCTAAACATCATCGATACATGCCGGTTTAGCCAGGGAAGTGATAGCCTTTATTTTCTCCGAGTTAGCTTCAATACCCCGTTCAGAAACCAGAAAGCCTAAGAGCTTGCCTGCTGGTACGCCAAAGACACACTTGGCCGGGTTAAGCATCATCGTGTAGACCCGGAGATTGTCAAAGGTCTCTTTCAAATCATCTATCAAGGTTTCCTTCTTCCTGGATTTCACCACAATATCATCCACATAAGCATGAACATTACGCCCAATCTGATCATGAAGGCAATTTTGCACACACCGCTGGTAAGTCGCTTGGGCACTCTTGAGACCAAAAGGCATGGACACATAACAGAAGGCTCCAAAAGGAGTGATGAAGGCTGTGTTCTCCTGGTCCTTAACTGCCATCTTGATCTGATGATAACCAGAATAAGCATCCAAAAAGCTCAAACGCTCACAACCCGCTGTAGCATGAATGATCTGATCAATACGCTGGACAGGCCTTGTTGAGGTCCGTGTAATCCACACACATACACCAAGTACTTTTTTCTTAAGTACCAGCACCGGGTTAGCCAACCACTCAAGATGAAAAACTTCAACAATAAACCCAGCTGCCAAGAGCCGGGCCACTTCCTCACCAATGGCCTTGTGCCTCTCTTCATTAAAACGGCGAAGGAATTGCTTGACCGATTTAAACTTTGGATCAATATTTAGAGTGTGCTCAGCGAGTTCCCTCGTTACACCTGGCATGTCTGAAGGTTTCCATGCAAAAATGTCCAGGTTCTCACGGATGAACTCGATGAGCGCGCTTTCCTATTTCTGATCCAGATTAGCCCTGATACTGAACTTCTTGGATGAATAGCCAGGAACAAAGTCAACTAGCTTGGTGTCATCAACTAATTTAAATTTCAACAGGGGGTCATGCTCTGTGGTTGGCTTCTTCAAAGATGTCATATCCGCCGGGTCAACATTATCCTTATAAAATTTCAACTCTTCTGTTGCATAGACAGACTCAGTGTAAGCAGCATCGCCTTCTTCACATTCCAAGGCTATCTTCCGGCTTCCATGCATTTTGATGGTACCCTTATGACCCGGCATCTTAAGCTGCAAATAAACATAACACGACCTTGCCATGAACTTAGCATAAGCCGGCCGCCCAAACAGAGCATGATAAGGGCTCTTGATTTTAACCACCTCAAAAGTCAACATCTCAGACCTGGAATCATGATCATCACCAAAAGCCACCTCCAAAGATATTTTTCCCACCGGATATGCCAACTTACCAGGCACGACTCCATGAAAAACAATGTTCGACGGCTTAAGGTCTTTGTCAATCAAGCCCATGCGACGAAAAGTTTCATAATACAGAATATTGATGCTACTGCCCCCATCCATGAGTACCTTAGTGAATTTGTACCCACCAACCTGAGGCGCCACAACCAAAGCCAAGTGACCCGGATTATCAACCCGGGGCGGGTGATCCTCACGGATCCAGAGAATCAGATGCTCAGACCATCGCAAATAACGAGGAATTTCCGTCTCAACTGCGTTCACTACCCTTTTATGGAGCTTCTGATCCCACTTGCATAAATTTTTGGTGAAGACGTGGTACTGTCCACTATTCAACTGCTTTGGGTTACTCTGATAACCAGACTGCTGCTGCTGATTCCCTTCACCAGACTGTTGATTAAAACCACCTTGATTGCCTTGGCCCTGGAAACCAGAATTAGAGCCGCCACCACCATAACCAGGACCGCGAGAGCCGGATCCTGAGCCGCCGTTCGGCCCATGATTGTTATGGAAAAAATTGGAATTTCTATACTCCTTCATAATGAAACAATCCTTCTAGAGGTGAGTGGCCGGCTTTTCATGCGTACCATGCTTCGGGCAAGGCTGATTTATCATCACCTCAGGGTTGAATTTAGGTCCTCCAAACCGGGGTGGTGGTTTTCCCTTGCGATGCTGAGTATTTTTCATATTAGTGTTTGCCACAAAATCCAAATTGCCATCAGCCTTGCGCTTACAATTGCCACCTTGATTTGCCGGGTTATGCTGCTGCCCTTTCATATTACCGCTCTTCTTTCCCTTACCCGGCTTATCATCATCAGACTCGGGGTTCTTGGTACCATCAAAGTTGGCGTATTTAACTAGAGCCGCCATTAGCTCCCCCATGTCATTGCAGTGGCGTTTAAGCCGCCCCAGCTTCTGCTTCAACGGGAGAAAACGACAATTCTTCTCCAACATCAGGACTGCTGAGCCGGCATTGATACTATCCGAAGAATGTATAATAGCTGAGATCCGGCGCACCCAATGGGTCATTGACTCGCCTTCACCCTGGACACAAGAATCCAAATCCAGGATTGACATAGGCTGCTTGCACATGTCTTTAAAATTTTGTATAAGGCCTTCAACTCTGCCCATGATCTAATGGAGTTAGCGGGCAGTCCTTTCAACCAAGTACGAGCCGGCCCATCCAACATCATGGTGAAGTACTTAGCACATGCAGAATCACTGGCATTTAACATCTCCATGGCCATCTCATAACTCTCAATCCAGGCTTAAGGGGGCTGATCTGCTGTGTAATTAGGCACCTTATGAGGACCCTTGAAATCCTTAGGTAAACACTCGTTACGCAGAGCTGGCACTAAACATGGCACACCCAAGGTTCTAGAGGTCACTCCTGCCTCCACCGAAGCTGATGGATAAACCGGAGATTGTTGCTGAGCCGCTAGCTGAGCCGCCAGCTCAGTCTCCCGACGCGCTCTGCCCTGATCTACCAAAGTCTGAGCATCAGTACCTCCGCGTGCCGGGTCATGCCCACAAGGCTGGTTGCGACGCTGTTCATTGCTCGAAACTGCCGTTGAGTCAATGTGCCTGCTATAACTCCAGCTTGGACGAGGGGTTGAGTGAATCCTCTCATGGCTATAAGAATAAGCCGCCTACTGAGCCACAACTGTCTAAAGAAGCTCTCTAGCCCTCCGTGTCTCTACCGCTATTGGAGACTCGCCTTCAACTAGTAAAGCCGCCAATCGTGTCACCGCAGCAATCATATTATCCAACAGGTTAGAGTAATGACCCAGAGGCGTCGGAACATGCTGAGGCAGAGTATTATTCAAACATGGCGGTCCATCGCATGCGGCTGAACTGGCGCTCCTGTCCTAGGCGCCTCGACCGCCCGGTTCACCACTGGCGGGTCACTAGTCCCTGCTCCAGGCGTGTTGAAGAGGTTCCTTGCATCATAAACTGGAGGTAGACGACTCTGGTGCCTCCTCCTCATGATCTCGTTTGAAGCGTTCTGATCCAATGTGAGCCAGAAGGACTCTGCATGAATCCGTTGTGCCTGGGCGTCCAAAGCGGCCCGCTCCATAGCCATCCTAGTGTTCTCAGCTGCTAGTTCTTCCTTAGCGTGAGCTATCTCATCACGTAGCCTTGCCACATCCACCTTGTGTTGTTCTTGCGTGTCCGGGGTTACCTCCACCCCCATCAAAGTCGCTAGAGCCTCCAATAACTCTGTGAGAACTTGAGCCGGCGGGCGCGCAGAGCCGCTAGCACCAGCCACTGCCGCAACTGTTCAACTGGAGGTCATAGCCACGACAGTTGTGGAACCAAGCACCGGCTGCGTACCGGCCATGAAGATCGCGACCCGGTTCAGCGGCTCATAGGGGTCTGGAATACTGTCACCATCGGAACAACCCCCAATCCGGTCGTCTTGCAGTTGATACAATGAATTAGTCTCGCATGTGGACGACTCACCATCAGAGTGGATGGCCGTCTCACCGCCAGATATAAATCCTTCCTCGCCTTCCGCCTCATGGATGAAACCAACAAAGGCGTGCTTCATGGCGGGCTGAACCCGGGTGGGTCGTGCACGCTAAGCCATCTCGATGATGTCGGTGGAGATGTCCGGCTCAGGGCCCGGTTCGCCAATCTTGCCGATGAAGACATGGATTCCACCGAAGGGGACCCGATACTCGTACTCAATTGAGCCGGCCTCGGGGCCCCAACCTGCATCATCGATGTAGAGCTTGCCGCGATGACTCTTGGTCATCCGGCCCACAGCGTATCCCTTGATCCCTTCGAAGTTGCCCTTTAAGAACTCAAAACCACCATGCGCCAGCCCCACAGTGGGCGCCAACTATCATGGAGTTGTCATGACAGATGTCCTAGCGGAAGGACTTAGTCAGGGAGCTATTGCAACTAGGTTAGCTTAAAGGGGTTAATCGGGACAAAGGACATGGAGAGTTTATACTGGTTTGGCCCCTTGTGGTGAAGGTAAAAGCCTAATCCAGTTTGAGGTGGTATTGCTAGGGTTTCGATTACCAGGGAGCGAATGCGCTTGACCTAGTTCTCGGTCTCTTGTTTCTTGCCCCAAGCCACCGTCGGGTCGTCCCTTTATAAGGTAATGAGATGAGATAGAACAATTACACGACGATAGATTCCACCAGTATATGCAGCCAATCTATGCGTCGGCCGCGTAAACGATGCCATCGTGCACTATAGGATTAGACAGAAATGGAGGGTCAACATGATTAATGATGAGCCATAACCATGTATGGTGACCGGATTCTAGATAGACTAATCCCTCGTCAAACAAGGCAATGAGCTTGTAATCCATGTAGTCTTCTGATGGTGTGGGCACTTCGCAGATTACAACCTTCAGCAAACTGAGGTCGTACCAAAAGCTCGATGCTTCTCGTGTGTAGTACAAAGGAGTGTTCGTCGGGCCACGAGGCTCGATGCTGGCAGTACCCGATGATGGAAGGGTGATCTCTCGCTGGGTGTAGATATCCACAAGATGCCACTGACTACCGGATTGGTGGATGAGGACGATCCAGTTGGCTTTCATGCCCGCCCAATAGTGGCCGCACATGAAGGACAGGTAGGCAGGTAGTGGTAGCATGTCGAGGGGCACGTCGACAATCTCCGTAGGATCATCAAGTCGGTGTCTGGGCCACCTGCGAGGATCGGGCATCAGCAGGAAGGGTGTCTTGAAAAGGGTCGACCGGTTGTAGACAAGTACACGGTACATAGACACCGAGCATGCGGCCAGACGCACGGTGCTGAGCAGGTCCATACGATTACAGAGCTGCTCCAAGAGAACATCGAGGAGGGAATTCGAATCGCGGCTCTGCGTGTCAGTCGGTTCTGCCATAAGGTTTTTTTAGGGTGCTGAGTGATTGGGGTTTTCGGTTCCTGCGAGCGAGTGGGGAAGTGGATTTGGGCGGGTGAGCGAAGAAGATGGCGTATGTGGCCGAGCAGTGAGCGGGGGAATATGGTACGCGTGAGCTACCATGGAAGATGGTGTGGTCGAGTGAGCAGTTAGTGGGGGGAAATGGTGTGCGACCGACGATGGGGAATAGAGGAGGAAGAAGAGGGAAAGATAGATAAGAAAGTGCATTAAATCTCAATTCTACTAGTACTACTACCAGGATATACTGTCCTTCGGAGTGTAAATAGTTAAGCCGATGACATGTGGGTCTACCTCGAGAAGGACCATATGTCAGTTAATGGAAGACAGAGGTGCGTAGGCATATTTGCGGAAGCGTGCTCCACTGGCAAACATGATGGAAGTACAAGGTAATGCTGATTTACTAACACCAACACACTGGCTCAGCTTATTAATTAAGTGTCCCATCTACTACAACATGACTAGTTGAATAGTTCTCTCTGACCGAGATGGGGAATAATGGATCGCCAAGACTTCCTATCTACAGTATCCCTATGTCTCTACTCTCATCCTGTCCAACAACAAGAAACATTGGCCAAGGCATCCAGCGCCAATAATGTAGGAGTACTACTAGTATTTTGTGTCAAACTTTGACCATATATTTAACTAATAAAATGTTAATGCATGTCACCAAAAAGCATATCATTGGATTCGTATTTGAACATAGTTTGGTATAGTTTTTTATGACATGCATTGACACTTTGTTAGTTAAATTTACGGTCAAAAGTTTACACTAAATACGAAGGGGACCAATAAATCAGGACAGACAGAGGTTTATATACAGGCCAATAAAAAAATTATCAACCAAGGTAGTAGTGAATGACGAGCGCCCGAAGAATTTTTTCCAAAAGTACTCAATAATGGGCTCGTTTTCCTCACACTTACACATGCACACACGCAACACTCACACATCCATGCGGCGCACAACACACGACGCAACACACACGCTCACGCTCAAGTGCTCAACCTAGTACACTTGCATGCACTCACCTACACAGCCAGGGTGGTTCACGCGCAAGGGTTGGACTCCTGTCGCGCCTGCGTAGAGTTTTGTTTAATTGATTTCTTTGCTCTGCTAGTTGACAGGTGGGACCCAGAAACCAGGTGCCAATTTAATCAGTCAACAAAGTGCCACTCGACTATGTGGCCGGTCAGCAGGGTGCAATACAGTGCTCTACAGTGAGCTAGTGACCGTATAATCACCGCAAAACTTTTGGTAGAGTGTTTGAAGGGTGTATGAGAGCAAAAGTTCCCTTCTCGACCCACTTTTGGGTGTTTGGTAGAGTGTATGAAGAGTGCATGAGTCCACACTAGCTTAACACAAATACACTAGGGGTGTGTTTGGTAGGGTGTATCAAGGGTGCATGAGAGCAAAAGTTCCCTTCTCGACCCACTTTTGGGTGTTTGCTAGAGTGTATGAAGGGTGCATAAGTCCACACTAGCTTAACACAAATACACTAGGAGCATGCATGAGGAGAGCATGCATGAAGAGGGGTGCTGAGATGAGCATGCATGAAGAGGGAACAACTATGCTGAGATGAGAATGCAACCAAACACACCCTAGGAGCATGCATGAAGAGAGCATGCATGAAGAGGGGTGTTGAGATGAGCATGCAAAGAGGGAACAATTATGCTGAGATGAGAATGCAACCAAACATACCATAGGAGCATGCATGAAGAGAGCATGCATGAAGAGGGGTGTTGAGATGAGCATGCACCAGGAGGGAACAACTATGCTGAGATGAGAATGCAACCAAACACACCCTAGTGACCGTAATGACTGTAATGCTATGAAGTCCAGTGACCGTATTGATACATACGTTGACCGCCAATGTATTTATCTCGTTTCAAATTAAGCCATATTAACCGGAAAGGACACTGTATGGACTACTACTTTGATGTTTCTCATCAACTCGCAAAATGAGGAGAAGCTTGCTTACTACGCCCTCTCCCTCGCCCACGCGCGGTGGCTCATAGGACAAGGAGAAGCTTGCTTACTATGTAGGCCTACGCCCTCTCCTCTCCCTCGCCCCAGCGGTGGAGGTGCGGCAGTTCATTTGGTGTCAGATTGCCAGAAGCATATTGTATTGACATTGTTGGGCCTTCCGAAGAGGCGAAGAGCCAAGTGCAAGGTTCACAAGAGTACGAATTGTTGAACCTACCAAAGAGGCAAAGAGCCAAGCGCAAGGTTTATAGGAGTTGTCATCCTAGTACTACAACTATAGCAAATGATCGCTACTGTATGATGCTGCCACGTCACCTATAGCCAAAGCTGTGCCACCTTTTTTTTCTCATAGAGTGTGTTGGAGCCCGTGCAATAGCCACACAAGTTGCACGTACACATAACACATTTGCCAGTAATAAATTCTAAAGGACAAATGCCAGCATGCCACACGAGTTCATCTCCACTTCATGTGATAAATTTGTGCACAACTACTCTACATATATTTACAGCGCTACCATTCACAATTTACCATACTCCACTTACACGTTATAGATGGGCTCCATGTCCTCCTCCAGGTTCCAGTCCCAGGTGTTCTTCATAGATGGCATGATCCATAGCGGTGGGCAATGGGAATCATTGTCGCATCTTTCTAGTCCGGTTCCACACGATGGAGACTCATCCAAGCTGAAGCGGCATAAATCAGGGATAGAGTGTCCCAGCATGTCGTTCATCCGGTGGTGTGCACTGAAGACACAACCATGCTTCATGAACGGCAGGCCTTTGGTGTCATGCACAGAAGGTGGCATCTGCTTCACAAAAAGGGGTAGCTATCCCCAATGAAAAGCGAGTACTCTCCAAGAGTGTTCCTCGGCACCCACATAGCATCACGGGGGTCGAACTCGGCGCCATTCATCTGGTACAGTGCGGAATCTCAGATCTGGACTTATGGCGACTTACATGGTCAAGGTCCATGCATGCTAATGTTGTGCTCAAATATGGCGGTCAGTAATATTGTGCAGTAAGTAGTACTACTCCAGTATAGAGGAAGTAAAATAACCGACTTATTATATATAGCCACTCCTGGCTACATGGATGAGATAGCAAGACATGGAAAAACAAAAATGGTGAGAGCTAGTGGGTTCAAGTCTTCAAGGGCCTAGCTAGGTATACGCGTCATCCAAGGTACAAAGTACTAGTAGTAGTAAGAGCATGGTTAATAATATAGCCAAAAACCAGCTATATGAAGTTGCCATGTCACTTGTAGCCAACCTAATAGCCCACTCATACAATAGTTACACATACTAGTATACTATACATTAATACATGGCCCACTCTTTCCTCTCCCAAAAGGTGTTGGAGCTTGTGCTAGAGCCGGCTGTAAGCTTGTAGCCCGCTTATCTTCTCTCTCCTCTCCTCTCTTCTCCACCTAGACATAAATCTGACATGGCATCTCTTATAGCCCGCCTACATCACCTTATTGTACTTGCTCTAAGTACTACCTCCGTCCTGGTTTATTGGTCCCCATTGTATTTTGTGTCAAATTTTGACCATAGACTAAACTAACATTTTGTTAATGCATGTCTCAAAGAAATATCATTGAAAACTATGTTCAAATACGAATCAAACGATATAAATTTTTTTGACATGCATTAACATTTTGTTAGTTAAATATTTTGTTAAAATTTGGCACAAACTACAAAGGGGACCTATAAACCAGGACGGAGGTAGTAGTACTACAATGAAAGAGAAGGTGAGAGGGTTAAAAAATCTAATACTAAATTGTAGTACTAGTACTAGTAAACATGTCCCAGTCAAGAAAAGAAAAGAACTAACAAGTACTACTACTCTAACACACAACAATGAGAAAATGGAATACCTGGGTAGATGTTGACGGTCCGTTTGTGGTAGATCGTGTGACCATGTTGCACATCAGTGGTACCATGGGTAACGACTGATAAGATAGTTGATCCCAATATGCCAAAGTCAGCTACAAGGTTCCAGGTTAGACCGAATCGCGGATGGAAATGCACATCCAGGATCGGCGATCTTATTTTGATCAGGGGATGACTGGTCCCTGCAAAATAATGGAGTACCGTAAGGGATGCAAATGATGGTTTGTGCATTCCGTTTGTAATCTCCCGTACCGTGGGATGGCAACCAGATGAAACAACTCCCCTGGCTTGTCACCGCAAAGATGCAGCCTACATGGCACACGACGTCTTCGAATGTGTAGGGGTACAAATCTGCCGCGACCGACATGTGCCAGCCTCTGCTGTTATGGCCATTTGTATTGATGGCAATCCTTCTGTCGAACACCGCGATGAGATAGTAATCATCGTAGCTGTGTCGCTTTGTCGGCAGTTACTGCTACTTCTTGAGCTTGCGTTGGTTTTTCCCTTGAAGAGGAAAGGGTGATGCAGCAAAGTAGAGATAAGTATTTCCCTCAGTTTGAGAACTAAGGTATCAATCCAGTAGGAGAAGAATGCACAAATCACCAATACCTACACAAACAATCAAACACTTGCACCCAATGCGATAAAGGGGTTGTCAATCCCTTCACGGTCACTTGCAAAAGTGAGAACTGATAGAGATAGATAAACAAAAGATAAAATATTTTTGGGTTTTTTGGTTTATAGATCTGAAAATAAAATATTGCAAAATAGTAGACCGAAAACTAATATGATGGAAAATAGTAGATCGGAAACTAATATGATGGAAAATAGACCTGGGGGCCATGGGTTTCACTAGAGGCATCTCTCATGAAGGCAAATAATACGGTGGATGAACAAATTACTGCCAAACAATTGATAGAAAAGCGCAAATATATGACGATATCCAAGGCAATGATTATGAAATATAGGCATCACGTCCATGTCAAGTAGACTAACTCCTGCCTGCATCTACTACTATTACTCCACACATCGGCAGATTCCTGCATTCATCTAGATTCTAGAGTATTAAGTTCATAAAGAATAGCGTAACGCATTAAGTAAGATGACATGATGTAGAGGAATAAACTCAAGCAATATGATGTAAACCCCATCTTTTTATCCTCGATGGCAATAATACAATATGTGCCTCGCTACCCCTACTTTGTCACTAGGTGAGGACACCTCAAGATTGAACCCAAAGCTAAGCACCTCTCCCGCTGCAAGAAAAACCAATCTAGTTGGCTAAATAAAACCGATAATTCAAAGAGAAATACAAAGATACAAAATCATGCATATAAGAATTCAGAGAAGAATCAAATAATATTCATAGATAAGCTGATCATAAATCCACAATTCATCGGATCTCGACAAACACACTGCAAAAGAATATTACATCAAATAGATCTCCAAGAACATCGAGGAGAACATGGTATTGTGAATCAAAGAGAGAGAACAAGCCATCTAGCTACTAGCTATGGACCCGTAGGTTTGTGGTGGACTAATCACGCTTCATAGGAAGGGTAATAGAGTTGATGTAGATGCCCTCCGTGATCGAATCCCCCTCCGGCAGGATGACGAAAAAGGCCCCAAGATGGGATCTCACGAGAATAGAAGGTTGCGGTGGTGGAAAAGTGTTTTCGTGGATGCTTCTGGTGGTTTGGGAATATTTGCAAATATATAGGAGGAAGATCTAGGTCAGGGGTTCACCGAGGGGCCCATAAGATAGGGGGGGCGTGCGCTACCCCCCTGGGCGCGCCCTCCACCCTTGTCGCTGCCTCGTGGCTCTTATGACTTGAACTCCAAGTCTTCTAGGTTTCTTCTGGTCCAAGAAAAATCATCGTGAAGTTTTATTCTGTTTGGACTCTGTTTATATTCCTTTTCTGCGAAGCTCAAAAACAAGGAAAAAACAGAAACTGGCACTGGGCTCTAGGTTAATAGGTTAGTCCCAAAAATAATGTAAAATATCATATTAATGCATAAAACATCCAAAACAGATAATATAATAGCACGGAACAATAAAAAATTATAGATACATTTTAAGACGTATCAACCATCCCCAAGCTTAATTCCTGCTCGTCCTCGAGTAGGTAAATGATAAAAACAGAATTTTTGATGTGGAATGCTACCTAACATATTTATCCAAGTAATTTTCTTCATTGTGGCATGAATGTTCAGATCCATAAGATTCAACACAAAAGTTTGATATTGACATAAAAACTGTAATACTTCAAGCATACTAATAAAGCAATCATGTCTTCTCAAATTTCTATGGCTAAAGGAAGCTATCCCTACAAAATCATATAGTCTGGCTATGCTCCATCTTCATCACACAAAGTATTCAAATCATGCACAACCCTGATTTCAGCCAAGCAATTAATTGTTTCATACTTTAGCATTCTCAAACCTTTTTAACTTTCACGCAATACGTGAGCGTGAGCCATGGACATAGCACTATAGGTGGAATAGAATATGGTGGTTGTGGAGAAGATAAAAAGAAGGAGATAGTCTCACATCAACTAGGTGTATCAACGGGCTATGGAGATGCCCATCACTAGATATCAATGTGAGTGAGTAGGGATTGTCATGCAAGGGATGCACTAGAGCTATAAGTTTATGAAAGCTCAAAAAGAAACTAAGTGGGTGTGCATCCAACTTGCTTGCTCATGAAGACCTAGGGCATTTGAGGAAGCCCATCGTTGGAATATACAAGCCAAGTTCTATAATGAAAAATTCCCTCTCTAGTATGTATAATGAAAAATAGGAGACTCTCTATCATGAAGATCATGGTGCTACTTGAAGCACAAGTGTGGAAAAAGGGTAGTAACATTGCCCCTTCTCTCTTTTCTCTCATTTTTTTGAATGGCTTCTTTGGCCTCTTTTTTTATTCGGCTTCTTTGTTCTCTTTTATTTTGATTTCCTCACATGGGACAATGCTCTAATAATGAAGATATCACAATTTTATTTACTTACAACTCAAAAATTACAAATCGATACTAGAACAAAATATGACTCTATATGAATGCCTCCGGCGGTGTCCCGGGATGTGCAATGACCCAAGAGTGACATGTATGAAATAATTATGAACAGTGGATTTGCCACAAATACTATGTGAACTACATGATCATGCAAAGCAATATGACAATGATGAAGTGTGTCATAATAAAGGGAACGGTGGACAGTTGCATGGCAATATATCTCGGAATAGCTATGAAAATGCCATAATAGGTAGGTATGGTGCCTATTTTGAGGAAGGTATATGGTGAGTGTATGGCACCGACGAAAGTTGCGTGGTACTAGAGAGGCTACCAATGGCGGAAGGGTGAGAGTGCGTATAATCCATGGACTCAACATTAGTCATAAAGAACTCACATACTTATTGCAAAAATCTATTATTCATCGAAACAAAGTACTATGCGCATGCTCCTAGGGGAAGGGTTGGTAGGAGTTAACCATCACGCGATCCCGTCCTGCACACAAAGGATGACAATCAATAAATAAATCATGCTCCGACTTCGTTACATAATGGTTCACCATACGTGCATGCTACGGGAATCACAAACTTTAACACAAGTATTCTTACCAATCCAAAATTACTCACTAGCATGACTCTAATATCACCATCCTCATATCTCAAAACAATCATAAGGAATCAAACTTCTCGTAGTATTCAATGCACTTTATATGAAAGTTTTTATTATATCCCACTTGGATGCCTATCATATTAGGACTAAATTCATAACCTAAGAAAATTACCATGCTGTTTAGAGAGACTCTCAAAATAATATAAGTGGAGCATGAGAGTTCAACAATTTCTATAAAATAAAGCCACCTCCGTGCTCTAAAAATATATAAGTGGAGCACTAGAGCAAAATTGCCTAGTTCAAACGATATAAGTGAAGCACATAGAATATTCTAATAAATCACGATTCATGTGTGTCCCTCTCAAAAGGTGTGTACAGCAAGGATGATTGTGGCAAACTAAAAAAGCAAAGAATCATATCATACAAGATGCTCCAAGCAAAACACATATCATGTGGTGAATAAAAATATAGCCTCGAGTAAAGTTACCGATAGAGGAAGACGAAAGAGGGGATGCCTTCCGGGGCATCCCCAAGCTTAGGCTCTTGGTTGTCCTTGAATATTACCTTGGGGTGCCTTGGGCATCCCCAAGCTTAGGCTCTTGCCACTCCTTATTCCATAGTCCATCAAATCTTCACCCAAAACTTGAAAACTTCACAACACAAAACTCAACAGAAAATCTTATGAGATACGTTAGTATAAGGAAGCAAATCACCCTTTTATGGTACTGTTGTGAACTCATTCTTTATTTATATTGGTGTAATATCTACTGTATTCCAACTTCTCCACGGTTCATACCCCCCGATACTACCCATAGATTCATCAAAATAAGCAAACAACACAAATAAAACATAATCTGTCAAAAACAGAATAGTCTGTTCTAATCAGAGAACTTAGAATACTTATGTAACTCCAAAAATTCTGAAAACTTAGGAAAACCTGGGCAATTTGTATATCAATCTTGTGTAAAAAATTCAGGTCAACAGCACGCTTCTGTGAATTATGAAAATTATTTTGCTGGGCGCAAAAGTTTCTGTTTTTCAGCAAGATCAAATCAACTATCACCGTAAGCCATCCCAAAGGTCTTACTTGGCACAAACACTAATTAGAACACAAAAACACATCTAACCAGAGGCTAGATGAATTATTTATTGAAAAACAGCAAGGAAAAATATTGGGTTATCTCCGAACAAGCGCTTTTCTTTAAAGCCTTTTTAGCTAGGCATTGAGATTTCGATGATGCTCACATAGAAGAGAAGAATTGAAGCACAAAGAGAGCATCATAAAACTCGTGACTAACACATCTAAGTTTAACATACTTCCTATGCATAGGCATTTTATAAGCAAATAAATTATCAAGGCAAGCAAAAACTAGCATATGCAAGGAAGAACGAGATGATAGCAATTTCAACATGAGGAGAGGTAATTTAGTAACATGAAAATTTATACAACCATATTTTTCTCTCTCATAATAATTACATGTAGGATCATAAGCAAATTCAGAAATATAGCTATCACATAACATATTCTCAACACGATCCACATGCATGCGAAGTTGACACTCTTCCAAAATAGTGGGATTAACATTAACTAAAGTCAGGACCTCTCCAAACCCACTTTTCTAAAAAAAATCATAAGATTGAACATTCTCCAAATATGTGGGATCTAAAGTTGGCACTCTTCCAAACCCACTTTCAATATTATTGCAAACATTATTATCAAACTCATATTCATCATGGGGTTTAAATAAATTTTCTATATCATAAAAAGAATCACCCCAATCATGATCATTGCAACAAGTAGTAGACATAGCAAAATTAGCATCCCCAAGCTTAGGGTTTTGCATATCATTAACATAATTGAAATTAATAGAATTTATAATAACATAATTGCAATCATGCTTTTCATCCAAGGCACTATCGTGAATCACTTTAAAATTTTCTTCTATCAACACTTCATCACACTTTTCAGATTCACGAATTTCATGCAAAATCTCATAGAGATAATCTAGTGCACTCAATTCACTAGCAATTGGTTCATCATAATTGGATCCTTTAAAAAGATTAGCAAGTGGATGAGGATCCATAAACCTTTTGGTTCTTGATTTTCAATAAACACATAATTATACCAAGCGAACGAGCAAACAAACCAAGTAAGACATAAAGGGCAAACGAAAAGACGAACGGAAGAAGGGAGAAAAAATGCAAAAAAAACTCGAAAATCGTTTTAGAAGTGGGGGAGAGGAAAACGAGAGACAAATGGGGAATAATGTAATGCAAGAGATGAGAGTTTTATGATGGGTACTTGGTAGGCTTGATGTAGATCTTGACTTGGCGTAGATCTCCCCGGCAACGGCGCCAGAAATTCTTCCTGCTACTTCTTGAGCTTGCGTTGGTTTTTCCCTTGAAGAGGAAAGGGTGATGCAACAAAGTAGAGATAAGTATTTCCCTCAGTTTGAGAACCAAGGTATCAATCCAGTAGAAGAAGAACGCACAAATCACCAATACCTGCACAAACAATCAAACACTTGCACCCAACGCGATAAAGAGGTTGTCAATCCCTTCATGGTCACTTGCAAAAGTGAGATCTGATAGAGATAGATAAACAAAAGATAAAATATTTTAGGGGTTTTTGGTTTATAGATCTGAAAATAAAAGATTGCAAAAAAGTAGATTGGAAACTAATATGATGGAAAATAGTAGATCAGAAACTAATATGATGGAAAATACACCCGGGGGCCATAGGTTTCACTAGAGGCTTCTCTCATGAAGGCAAATAATACGGTGGGTGAAAAAATTAGTGTTGAGCAATTGATAGAAAAGCGCAAAGTTATGACGATATCCAAGGCAATGATTATGCAATATAGGCATCACGTCCGTGTCAAGTAGACCGACTCCTGCCTGCATGTACTACTATTACTCTACACATCGACCGACTCTTGCCCGCATCTAGAGCATTAAGTTCATAAAGAACAGAGTAACACATTAAGTAAGATGACATGATGTAGAGGAATAAACTCAAGCAATATGATGTAAACCCCATCTTTTTATCCTTGATGGCAACAATAGAATACGTGCCTCGCTACCTGTCGTGGAATTGTCACGGCAGATGTCCTCGTGAAAGGACTTAGTCGCAGGGCCATCGTACGGGTTAACTTAGAGGGGTTAAAGCGGACACAAAGACACGAGAGTTATACTAGTTCGGCCCCTTCGATGAAGGTAAAGCCTACGTCTAGTTGTGATGGGATTGATGTGATTTCGGCGACTAGGGAGCAATAGCTTCGCCTCAGCCTCGAATTGTCTGTCCCTAAACCGCCGCCGGGTCGTCCCCTTATAAACACGGGTTGGCCTTGGCGGTCTCTGAGTCCCGAGGCCGGCTCATACAAGTGTCCGGCTCGGTCTCTTCTCTCTTATCTTGTAGCACAAGTTACATGACTAAGGCGGTTTACATTATGGACCCTAATCCGCCTCTGGGCTCTGGGCCTCACGCGTGACTTCGTGGGCCCTGCTTATGGACGAGGATAACCCGGCCCCTTCAGGGCGGTTTACCTTCAGTAGTTATATCCCCAACATTAGGCCCAGTTGACTTGAACGGTTCATGTTAATCTTCAACATCTTAGGAACTCTGAATCTCCTTCATATTTAAGTAAACCGCCATCTGCTTGAACCGCCATGACGTCATCTTCTGATCACAGCAACAGGGCGCCTTGACGTCATCCTTAATAAAGAAATCCAAACAGAAGATTCCTTCATTTAATACTATCCGGAAATTGAGGCGACCGCTGCGCCGTCCGCCGCTTTGACTCCTCGATTCTCGCTTATCAATTACCCGTTTCCTTATAAATAGACCGGCGGGCCCTTTCTCTTCTTCTTCCGCTTCTTCTTCCTCGCGGCGCTCCAGCTCTGAAGCTCCGCCGTCGCCTCCGACCTTCGGCGCCCAGCGTCGCTGCGTGCCGCTGCATCAACCTGACGTGCCAGGGGCTCTCGGCACTCCTCCGCTGTTCTGCGCATCAGGTAAGGCCCCTCTTCAAGCCCTAGATCCGCATCTGACGGTCCCAGTTCATCTCGTAGTTCATAGGTGTTCATCTTAGGTTCCTCATACCTGCCTGCCATGGCCGTATGATTCAACCGTAGTATACATCTGTCTGCGCGATCGCTCCGCCGTCGGTTTAACTCCTTGTGCATCTTTCTTTTGTTCGAGATCCTCTTGTTTAGAACGCATACGAATCTTCCCCGCCCTTTATGAGGCTTACATAGGTCGCAGAAATTTTCTTCTTGAACCTTGGTAGATCTAAATTACCTCCATTCGCATGTGAAATCTGTTTACATCCACACTTAGTAGATTTACGATTCTGTCTATTTGGGCGGTTTGACTTTTGATAGCTAATCCGTCACTCCATTAGTCCTCAGTTAAACCGGAATTGGAAACTGGCTGCCGAATCTCCGGTTTAACTTTGTATAATGTGTCTGAACCGTTTTTTTTCCTTTCCTCTTGCAGTTTAGTCTTCCGGAATGGCCAAACAATTCTCAGCTTGCAATTGGGTCCGGTCTAAGGTCACTGAGACGCAACTCAACGGATGCGTCACCACTGGCGCTTTAGCTTCGAAAAATGTCCTCCATGGCGGGTTCCGGATGCGAATGCCCTCCCGATCCACAAGAAGGAGAAGTAATTGTGTTTGTGCAGCACTTAGACCGGGATTCTGCCCGCTTGGGATCAAAATTCTTCCGGATGTCCTTGCAAGTTTTCAACTCCATCCACAGGATATTGGTCGAACTCCGTGTCAAATATATGCAATTTCCAAGTTTTCGTGAAGTCTACCTTCAAGAAGAACCATCGTGGAGCTGTTCCGGGATTTCTTTCACTTGAACCGCCGTACAGAATTTTCGGATGGCCCTAACACGGAGTTGGGCGGCGTTTCAATCCAGAAAAGGAAGGAAGTAGATTTTCCTCACGCCAAACACCATAGTCATCCGAAAGATTGGAACCAAACCTGGTTCTACTGCCGGAATACTGCTCCTGAGAACGAGAATCCCCTGCCGGGCTACCGTCCTCACCGGCTTAGCAACCATCATCCGTTGCCCTTACGCTTGACCGCCGCAGAGCGGAAGAATTTTGCGCCTCAAATTATCAAACTCCGGGCTCTAATGGCCAACGGATTAACTGGTGTGGACCTTGTGCGATGCTGGGTTTCTTGGGGCGTCTTGCCATTAAGTCGCCGGCCCGGATTGATGCACGAATACACTGGCAGCCTCCAAGACCCTCAAAGACGTCACGATCTACCAATAACTGAGCTTGAAGTCACAAAGGCAGTAAAGAGACTGCTTGATGAACCGATCTCTGTGTGCAGCCAAACCGGGTTGGCTCCATTCTGTGTTGCCAACAAACCGCCTGCGGTAGGCTCTACTCACCGCTTTTCTGACATTAATGCCTTGTTGATATATATTAATCCTTGTTACCTCTCAGGCTAACAGCTCCTTCTGGAAGCGTAACAAACCGGCCCGGGCTCCACGTGTAAAATCCAAGACCACCAAGAAGGCCGACAAGAGGAAAACTGCCGAGTCTTCTGATCCGCCGGAAGACGAAGATTCAGAAGCTGAGGTAAAGCTTGATATCCTCACGAGGGAGTCGCCGTAAACCGGATCTCCTCTTTGTGTTTCTTCTCGCTTGTAGCTTGTCCCTTTTTATTCCTCCTTTATTGACAATTTTAACTCCCAGGATGATGCTGAAGCCAGTCATGCCGACCCTGTTGAGGTAATCTTTCTTTCTTCCGAATCCGACCTCGTGCCGGTTAAAAGAATTCGCCGCACAGTCCGGAAAGTGAAAAAATCTCATTCCTATGCTTATTTGAATCCAAACCTTTCCTTGAAGATACGGCAGGCTGAAGAGCGCCGTAAGACCCGGCACAGTGGTCAACAGATTACCTCGTCCGGTTTAGCAGATACACCAACCCGGAAGCGTCGTCCAGAGGTGATTTGTTCTCCTGAAAAGCGTTATCCTTTGAAAGGTTTCTTCCGATGTCCTCTCAATCCGTCTGACCCGAATTATCAGGCCTCTTCCAACTCCTCTGGCGGTTCATCAACCACACAACTGCCTCCGCTTAAAGTTGCTGCAGGGTAAGCACCATACTGCTGTCCCGCCAATTCGGTTTACAATTGCATTGGTCGGTTTATCTTAATCTAATTTCGCATATTGCAGCACCAAGGCTCGCTTGAGTAAGAAAGCGAAAACCCTTGATCCTACTGCGGATGTTGATCCGGAGAAGATCCCAGAGCAGACCCACGAAAATCCTGAAGTCGCTAAAAATAGCTCTGCCGGGTTAAACCAAGACGACAACGCTGATCCGCCAGAAACTGAACCGGAGGCCCAAGTGGAAACCTCGCATCTTGCTCCACCGAGTCCGGCCACAGAGCGGGTCGTAATTGTTGAACCGCCAAGCCGGAGTATGAAGACACCAAGCCCAAAGAAGACCGCCAATCTGGCCAGCTCGGTCAAAAATGATGACGTTATTGTGACGGGCACTGGCTACACCACTCCTAGCCAACCGGTCGCTTTAGCAAAACACAACGCCAAGGAAGAATCTACTACTATGAGCAAAGATATGGGGAAAACTGATCTGTCAGCTTATGACAACCTCTCTGCCCAAGAACTTCACTCCGGCTTTCTGAACCGGCTCTACACAAGCCGTGACTTTGAAGCCGGTCTGGTAAATCGGATGAAGGACCGCTATGAGGTAAGAAGTTATGCCTCTCTTGTACTTTTGCTGTGTAGTAGCCCCCAAGGGTCGGTTCAACTTCGCCTAGTTAAACCGGGACTTAATTTCTGTATCCCCATGGTAAACTGAGATCAACTAGCCATTAGCCCCCAAGTGCCAAGTTGAATATTTGTATTGAGCTTGGGACTTTATAATGAAACAACTAACGTGCTCCCTTTGTTATCAGAATGAGATATACCAGCAAACCGTACAACTCAAGGACCTTCGTACCAATCTGGAGACCCAACAAGCAGAAACCACCAAGGCCAAGGATGAACTGAAAACCGCCTTGGCCACTATGGAACAGCTCAAGGAATGGTATAAAACCGAGCAGGCCAACTGGGGCACCGAGAAGGCCGGTTTGAAAAAACGGGCGGAAGATGCTGAAGCGGCTCTTAAATCGGTGACAGAAGAGCTGACCAGACTAAAGCGCCAGATTCACGCCATGACCTCTGCCATCTTTGGTAAGAAAATTTGCACTGATTACCCCTGTTGTGATATTTCCTCCGGTTTAACCTGACCTGTCTGAAACTGGTACAGGGAAGCGTATCGCTCATCTGGGCTCTGATGTGCGGAAGAAGCTCAAGGCCGCTTATACGCTGATTGAGCAGCTGTATACCGGCGCCCAGCGAGTCATATGTGCCACATCGTACGACAACACCGCTCCGTCCTTGATCAAAGATCGCTGGACAGGCTATCCATGATTCCGCACAGCTTGAAGAGTTAAACGATCCGCGGCCCGGGCTGGCACTTTACTGGCTCTAACCCGTGCTAAGGCGTGGATAGCGGACCTTGATCCGGCTGACATAGCCAAGGGTTTCCCCAGCGCTCAAGAGAACGGTGAAGCCTTTGACAATGGCATACAAGCGAATAACAAAGGAGATCGTCCTTGGCGAGTCAATCGGCGCGAAGCCAATCTGGCGGTTCACCGCTCTTTCTATGATCACGAACAACAAGCGGGTGGAGTTTGTCATTCCGAAGTGCGAGCCTTGTTCCTCCAATCCGTAAGCACACTTATGCCCCGACGTTGATCCGCTGAGCTTATAAGTGAAGAGGCTGTCTTCGGGCCTTAACCGGATTGATTGGTCTACCAATGACTTCCGGCCTTTGGGTGATGAAGAGGAAGAAGTTGAACCGACGCCAGACGCCCCCTCTTCCTCACGTCAACCCGGCGAGGAAGCTTAATCCGTCAAGCCGGGTGATGCATCAGAAGCTGCTAGTCATAACGCCATGTGAAAACACCGGGCCTTGGAAGGCTTTGTAATAGAATAGCTAGCACTTTGTTTTTGAACATGCCGTTATGCCCTCAGCCTGTAACCTTTGCGCGGAGGTGCTGATACTTTGGTTTGAAGAATTGAAACCTTCGGTGCATTTTGCCTGCAATCACAAATTCTTAAACCGCCACGGCGGCTTGTGTCGCCAGCTGGCTTGTGACGCATATATATTTATATAAGAAAATATTGATGTATATGATCAAAACTTTGCGATACAAAGAAACCTGCCAGCGTCGGGCATGCAGTTGGCTTAGCCAATCTTGAGGCGGAGGTTGTATAAACCATTACCGTCAAAGGAGGAAACAACTCCTGTATTTATAATGCCGGTTTACCGTGTAAATCGTGTCGGGTCATGACAAGCCCCCTGTTACTCCATAATGGAATGTTTAACAGAAAAAATCAAACCGAAACAGATATCTCCGGATTAAAAATGGACCGAATTCCGTTAATTGACAGCTTGAACCGGTTTAAAAAGGTTGTCGGTTTGAAAAGGCCAAATAAAATCAAATAACAGTTATGAAAACAATATGGAAGCAAAGGCAATGATAAAACCGTTTGCAAGAAGAGGCTTTACTGAGCCGATCAGATGGTGTTACCATGGTCGGACAGGACCAAGCTCCCCATAAGGTGTAGCTATGGTTCAAGTCAGCCAGCCCCAACTGAAACCGTGGCATTATGCCGATCAAGTGGCATGGCAATGGTTCGGGTTCGACCAAGCCCCCAAGTGACTCTATGGCCTTAGGCCCACCAAGAGGCGTGACTGGTTCAGATGTGACCATGTCCCCAAGTGATCTGGTGGCTTTCGCCCATCAAAAGGTGTTGCATTGGTTCGGACACGACCAAGCCCCCAGATGACATAAAAAGCTTCTGAAAAGCAAGATCAAGGGTTAAACCGGAGGCTGTTTTGAAATAACAACTCCATGTACCCAAACCGTATTTTTACAGAACGGATACCCCGCTTTAGCCGAGGCTCCGGTTTATTGCTTTTATTCATAATATATACATTGTCTTAATATGTACATAAGTGGAGCCGATGGCTCAAGTATAATAAGGCCGAAGATGAGCTATGTTCCACGGCCTGTTGGTCTCCTCTTCGGCGTCGTGAGTCCTTTCGCTCTCGAACATCAATCGATAGTATGACCCGTTGTGCAGATTCTTGCTGACCACAAAAGGCCCTTCCCAAGGTGGGGATAGCTTGTGCATATCATGCGGTCTTGAATGAGCGAAGCACCAAGTCTCCTTCTGAAAGGTTCTGGTTTTAACCCGCCATTGTGATACCGACGAAGATCCTGCTGGTAAATCGCCGAACGAGCAGCCGCCATATCTCGCTCTTCATCCAGTCGATCCAAAGCGTCCTGCCGTGCAGCCTCGCTATCTGCCTCAACATAGGCTGCCACGCGAGGCGAGTCATGACGGATATCGCTGGGAAGGACCGCCTCCGCTCCATAGACCATAAAGAACGGTGTGTATCCAGTGGATCTGTTAGGGGTAGTATTTATACTCCATATCACCGATGGTAGCTCTTCTACCCAACAACCCGGCGCCCTCTCTAAAGGGACCATAAGCCGGGGTTTGATACCTCTCAAGATCTCCTGATTAGCCCGTTCTGCTTGACCATTGGACTGCGGGTGGGCCACTGAAGAAACGTCAAGCCGGATGTGCTCACGCTCACAAAACTCCTTCATGGCACCCTTGGACAAATTGGTGCCATTATCCGTGATGATACTGTGTGGAAATCCAAACCGGAAGATCACCCTTTTATGGCCCGAACCGCCGTGGCGCGTCACACTTGCTAATGTGCTCGCCTCGACCCACTTTGTAAACTTGTCAAGCTGCGACCAACAAGTGTGTTTTCTTGTCCTTGGACCTTTTAAAGGCCCCACCATGTCCAGCCCCCAAGTCGCAAAGCGGCCAAGTAATTGGAATCATCCTCAATTCTGGGCGGTATGTGGGCACGTCTAGAAAACTTCGGCAACCATCACATCGCTGACGGATCCTCCGCATCGGCATGGGCGGTCAACCAATAAAACCATGGCGGAACGATTTGGCCACCAAAGATTTGGAACCGGCATGGTGACCACAGTCCCCTTCGTGGATCTCGCGCAATATCTCACAGCCTTCCTCGGGGACACACAACGGCTGAAACGCATACGACACCTTTGCAATGATGCAACTCGCCATTAACAATGGTCATAGACTTAGACCACGAATTATCTGTCCGATAGCGTCTCATCTTACGTAACTCGCCCGGTTCATGTATGCCAAGTAAGGGAGCGTCCAATCCGGAATGACATGCAAGGCTGCCACCAACTGAGCCTCCGGATCAGGAATAGCCAAATCTACTTCATCAGGAAGCTTGACTGACGGATTGTGCAGTACATCAAGGAAGACATTGGGCGGGACCGGTTTACGTTGAGAGCCCAGCCGGCTTAAAGCATCTGCCGCTTCTTTCTTCCGACGATCCACATGGTCCACCTGATATCCTTTAAAGTGTCCTGCAACAACATCCACCTCCCGACGGTATGCAGCCATGAGTGGATCTTTGGAATCCCAAGTACCTGATACTTGCTGGGACACCAAGTCCGAGTCACCAAAGCATTTAACCCGCTGAGATTCATCTCCTTAGCCATCCGGAGACCATGGAGCAAAGCTTCATACTCAGCTGCATTGTTAGTACAAGGGAACATTAAGCGGAGAAGCGTATGAGAACTTGTCACCTCGCGGGGAAGTTAATACGACTCCACCCCGAGCCCTCAATTGCTGGACCCATCAAAGTGGATGGTCCAATAGGTATGATCCGGCTTTTCTTCAGCGCTTGCAACTCCGTCCAATCATTAATGAAATCCACAAGTGCTCGAGATTTTACTGCCGTCCGAGGCACATACCTTAAACCGTGCGCCCAAGCTCTATAGCCCACTTAGCAATCCGCCGATCGCTTCCGGTTCGTATGATATCACCCAAGGGAGCTGACGACCACCGTGATGGGGTGCCCCGAAAATATTGCTTCACTTCCGCTTGCCATAAAAACTCCATATACCAGCTTCTGCCAATGCGGATATCTCTGCTTAGACTCAGTGAGGACCTCGCTGATGTAATAAACCGGCCGTTGAACCGGATATTCCTTCCCTGCCTCCTTCCACTCCACCACGATGGCAACACTAACTGCCCTGGCATTGGCAGCAACATATAACAGAAGCGGCTCTTTGTCAATGGGAGCGGCAAGAACCGGCGGGTTGGCCAACTGCCGCTTTAAATCCTCCAATGCTTCATCGGTGGTGAACTCGGACAAACTGATCCGTCTTCTTCAGCATCTGGTACAAAGGAATGGCCTTCTCTCCTAGGCGGCTGATAAACCGGCTTAGCGCAGCAATCCGACCCGCCAAACGCTGGACATCATTGATGCACCTTGGCTTAGCCAAGGAGGTGATAGCCGTAATTTTCTCCGGATTAGCCTCAATCCCCCTGTTGGACACAAGAAAACCCAATATCTTGCCTGCCGGAACACTGAAGACACATTTGGCCAGGTTAAGCATCATCTTGTACACCCGCAAGTTGTCAAAGGTTTCTTTTAGATCCTCAATCAAGGTTTCCTTCTTCCTTGACTTAACCACGATATCATCCACATAAGCATGCACGTTACGGCCGATCTGTTCGTGCAAGCAATTCTGTCTTATACGCCGATAAGTTGCTTGGGCGCTCTTGAGTCCAAAAGGCATAGATACATAGCAGAAGGCTCCAAAAGGAGTGATGAACGCCGTCTTCTCCTGGTCCTTAACCGCCATCTTAATCTGATGATATCCAGAATACGCATCCAAAAAGCTCAACGCTCACAACCCGCCGTAGCATCAATAATCTGATCAATGCGGGGGGCGAAAGGATCTCTTGGACAAGCTTTGTTAAGATCTGTGTAATCCACACACATCGCCAAGTGCCATTCTTCTTAAGGACCAACACGGATTAGCAAGCCACTCTGGATGGAAAACTTCAGCGATACACCCTGCTGCTAAGAGCACAGCAACCTCCTCTCCAATGGCCTTGCGCCTTTCCTCGTTAAACCGCGAAGAAACCGCTTGACCGGTCTATACTTGGGATCAACATTAAGGGTGTGCTCAGCGAGTTCCCTCGGTACACTGGCATGTCGAAGGCTTCCATGAAAAATGTCCGATTCTCACGGATGAACTTCGATGAGCGCTTTCCTATTTAGGATCCAAGTTAGCGATGGTGAACTGCTTGGGCGAATCGTCGGGCACAAAATCAACAAGTTTAGTCTCAGCCGCCGATTTAAACTTCAAATCCGGATCGTGCTCTGTAGTTGGCTTCTTTAACGGGGTCATATCCGCCGGATCAACATTGTCTTTATAATACTTCAGCTCCTCAGTGGCACAAACCGACTCTGCGTAAGCCGCATCACCTTCCTCGCACTCCAAAGCGATCCGCGGCTCCATGAACCGTTATCGTTCCTTTGTGACCCGGCATTTTCAGCGCAAATAGACATAACAGGGCCGTGCCATAAACTTAGCATAAGCCGCCGCCCAAATAGGGCGTGGTAGGGCTTTGAATTTTCACCACTTCAAGCGTCAATGTTTCCGATCCGAGTCATGTTCATCCCCAAAGGCCACCTCGAGCTATCTTACCGACGGGTATGCCGACTTGCGGGCACCACACCATGAAACACTATCTTTGGGCGACTGAGATGCCTATCCGTTAACCCCATACGTCGGAAGGTCTCGTAGTACAGGATGTTGATGCTGCTCCCTCCGTCCATAAGCACCTTAGTAAACTTGTATCCTCCCACGAGGTGCCACCACTAGGGCTAGCTGACCGGATTGTAAACCCGGGAGGATGATCCTCTCTGCTCCATCGATAGGCTGCTCGACCATCGCAGTAATGCGGTGTAGCCGGTTCAACAACACCGACCGCCCGCTCGAGTTTTCGGTCTCGCCTGTCCAAGCTGGTGGTAAAGACATGGTATCGTCCACCGTTCAACTGCTTTGGATTACTTTGGTAACCCGACAATTTGCTGTTGTTGATTGTAACCCCTTGGTTACGATTGTTACGATTGTTACGATTGTTACGATTGTCCCGCCGCCCGGATTACCACGAACCCTGGGCGAATTTCCTCCACCGTAACCGGGCGGACTCGAACCGTCGCCGGGCCCTTGATCATACCGGAAAGCATTAGAACTTTTGAACTCCTGCATAATATAACAATCCTTCAGAGGTGGTTTCTTTGGTGCCTCCTTCGTCCCATGCTTGGACAAGGTTGATTCAATAGGTAATTCAAGCGATCCGGATTGTGACCTAGCGCACCGCCCGGTTTGATTACTTACCCTTGCGCCGTTGACCCTTGTCCCTGTGCGTTGGTGTTGGCTCTGAAGCCCATGTTACCGTTTGCCTTACGCTTGTTTCCTCCATTACACCGCCGATCGATGATCTGCTGGCCTCTGGAGTTGCTGTTCGCATTTTCCCTTCCCTATTCGTCATCCTCCTCAGACTCGGGATCCTTGGTACTATCAGAATCAGCATACTTTACCAAGACGCCCATGAGAGTGCCCATGTCATTGCAAAAACGCTTCATGCGACCCAGCTTCAACTTCAACGGCTTGAACCGGCAATTGGCTTCTAGGGTTAAGATCGCGGAATCAGGGTTGATCCGGTCTGACGAATGCAAAACCTCCGAAATGCGGCGCACCCAATGGGTTGTGGATTCTCCCTCTGCCTGGACACAAGCCGCCAAATCCACCATAGACATGGGCTGTTTACAGGTGTCTTTGAAATTTTGAATGAACGGGTCCATGGCGGGTCCATGAACTGGCCGAGTTAGGCGGCAAGTTCTTCAACCAAGCACGGGCCGTACCTTCCAACATCATGGTGAAATACTTCGCACACGCAGCTTCATCCACATCCAGCATCTCCATGGCCATCTCATAGCTTTCTATCCACGCTCGGAGCCAAATCGGCGATATAATTGGGCACCTTGCGTGGCCCTTTGAAATCCTTGGGCAACGCACATTGCGTAAAGCGGGGACGAGGCAAGGCACCCCAAAGAGCAGGCGTGACCCCGGTTCGAAGATGGTCAGACGAACGGCGCGAGCTGATGATCCTCATGTTGTGCTGCTAACTCGGCCTCCTCGTGCCTGGCCGGTCCACCACCACTTGAGCGTCTTGAAGCCACCCGCCGGGTTGTTGCCTTGGCGGACCGGCTGCGCATTGCTTGATCGGCCGGTTCGTCCGCGCGCGGCTATAACTCCGGCTTAGGCGGGGGTGGAGTGGATCTGATCCGATCGTATGAATCGCTTCTGTTGCGCCAGGGCCGTCCTGAGGAGCTCTTTCACCCGGCGCGTTTCTACCGCCTGCGGTGAATCGCCTTTGATTGGAATTGCCTCCAACCGTGCCGCAGCCGCAACAAGGTTATCCATCGGGTTGGAGTAATGACCCGGAGGTGTCTGCACAGCCTGGGCCGCGCCAGCATGATGGCGAGGCAGATCTATCACACGGGGCTGAATCGGCGCGGCCATCCCAGGTGCTTCCGGCCGGTTCACCACCGACGGCGGATTACTGGTCCCGGCCCCTGGGGTATTGAAGAGCTCTCTTCCCTAGAAAACCGAAGGTAAACGGGATCTATACTTTCTTTTCATGACTTCATGTGATGCGCTCTGATCCAGCGTGAGCCTATAAGCCTGCGCATCTAAAGCGGCCCGTTCCGCCGCCATCCTCATGTCCGCGGCTGCCAGATCCGCTTTAGCCTTAGTGATTTGTTCCTTCACCTTTGCAATCTCCGCGTTGTGCAGGTCCTGATCCGCCGGATTAGCCTCTGCCATGAGCACAGCCAATGTCAAAAGCTACGATAAAACTTGAGCGGCGGGCGACAGGCCTCCTTCGGCTGCCATCACCGCTGCTGAACCGGCGACCACCGGCGCCATGATCGAAGAGTGAAGCGTCGCTTGTGTACCGCCATGAAGATTCCAACCGGTTGGGTAGATCAAAGGGTCGGAATACTCTCACCGTCGGAACAGCCCCGATCGGCCATCTTGCGGTGGTACGGAGACTCGGTTTCTCCGGTGGCGACTCATCGCCCGAGTGAACAACAGTTTCACCGCCCGACGCTGATCCGCCCTCATAGTCTTCGTGGGCGACTCCCACAGCACGCTGACAGCCGGTTTAGCCAGGGCAGGACTCTTCTTCGCCCGTTGAGCCGTCTCGACGAGGTCGGTGCAGATGTCCGGCCCAGGCCCTGGCTCGCCGATCTTGCCGATGAACACGTGTATGCCACCAAAGGGGACCCGGTACCCGTACTCAATCGAGCCGGCCTCGGGGCCCCGATCCGCATCGTCGATGTAGAGCTTGCCGCAAGCGACTCTTAGTCATCCGGCCCACAGCATAGCCTTCGATTCCTTGAACTTGCCCTCTAAGATCATCAAACCATCGTGCGATAGCCCACGGTGGCGCCAACCTGTCGTGGAATTGTCACGGCAGATGTCCTCGTGAAAGGACTTAGTCGCGGGGCCATCGTGCGGGTTAACTTAGAGGGTTAAGCGGACACAAAGACACGAGAGTTATACTAGTTCGGCCCCTTCGATGAAGGTAAAGCCTACGTCTAGTTGTGATGGGATTGATGTGATTTCGGCGACTAGGGAGCAATAGCTTTGCCTCAGCCTCGAATTGTCTGTCCCTAAACCGCCGCCGGGTCGTCCCCTTATAAACACGGGTTGACGCCCGGCCGGTCTACAGAGTCCCGAGTCCGGCTCATACAAGTGTCCGGCTCGGTCTCTTCTCTCTTATCTTGTAGCACAAGTTACATGACTAAGGCGGTTTACATTATGGACCCTAATCCGCCTCTGGGCTCTGGGCCTCACGCGTGCCTTCGTGGGCCCTGCTTATGGACGAGGATAACCCGGCCCCTTCAGGGCGGTTTACCTTCAGTAGTTATATCCCCAACACTACCCCTACTTTGTCACTGGGTGAGGACACCGCAAGATTGAACCCAAAGCTAAGCACCTCTCCCATTGCAAGAAAAACCAATCTAGTTGGCCAAACCAAAACGATAATTCGAAGAGAAATACAAAGATACCAAATCATGCATATAAGAATTCAGAGAAGATTCAAATAATATTCATAGATAATCTGATCATAAATCCACAATTCATCGGATCTCCACAAAACACCGCAAAAGAATATTACATTGGATAGACCTCCAAGAACATCGAGGAGAACAAGGTATTGAGAATCAAAGAGAGAGAGAGAGAGAGAGAGAGAGAGAGAGAGAGAGAGAGAGAGAGAGAAGAAGCCATCTAGCTACTAGCTATGAAACCGTAGATCTGTGGTGGACTACTCACGCTTCATCGGAAGGGCAATAGAGTTGATGTAGATGCCCTCCATGATCAAATCCCCCTCCGGCAGGATGCCGGAAAAAGGCCCCAAGATGGGATCTCACGGGAACATAAGGTTGCGGCGGTGGAAAAGTGTTTTCATGGATGCTTCTGGTGGTTTGGGAATTTTTGCAAATATATAGGAGGAAGATCTAGGTCATGGGGTCAGCGAGGGGCCCACAAGGTCGGGGCGCGCCCTCCACCCTTGGCTCCACCTCGTGGCTCTTCCGACTTGAACTCCAAGTCTCCTGGGTGTCTTCTGGTCCAAGAAAAATCATCATGAAGTTTTATTCTATTTGGACTCCATTTAGTATTCCTTTTCTGCGAAGCTCAAAAACAAGGAAAAAATAGAAACTGGCACTGGGCTCTAGGTTAATAGGTTAGTCCCAAAAGTTATATAAAATCGCATATTAATGCATATAAAACATCCAAAACAGATAATATAATAGCATGGAACAATAAAAAATTATAGATACGTTGGAGACGTATCAGGTCCGCAATTGCTATCTTCTTCAATCTCATGTAGGTATCATCATACGTATTCAAGCCCAGCCAGTCCGGAAGGCCGATCCCAATGGTGGAAGGGGTCTACGGGAAGGGTCGCACTGCTGTGGATGTTATGCAAAATGATGGTGGTATCCGGCCGGAGGTATGCAAGTGAATCTCTGTTGGCACCAACCCAAACCTACATATAAGACAGTGAGCAACGGAGAAATTACGGGATGGAATAGCTAAGTACAAGTATATTTAGAACATGCACTACATGGTCAAACTCCATGACTGACCTGCTCATCGAACAAAATCCGACTACCTCTCAACATCGGCAACTCTAGCGGAGTTAACATGCAAGCACGACCACGTTGTCGTGGACTGTTCAATGGATTGCCCCATCGAATAACCTTCTCCTCGAGGACGCATGGAAGACCAACAAGCATGGCCTTCTCCCAAGCATGCATGTTTATGCACCATCTTAAAAAAGTTGGTGCAGGAACCACCGAGTCTTGCGGCGGTGAGGAAGTCGGAGTGGCATGTGATTTCTCCCAGAGAATCGTTGTCGAAGGTCTCCCAGCCCTGACGAGGAGGAGAACCACCTGGCGAATCCATCGCAGCAGTGATGAACTGCCTTGGTCTCTTCGGGGGGAAGGAACTGGCGAGGAGGAGATAAGAGCGTAACCGCAGGGCCTCGTCCCTTCCTTAAGTAAGTTATGCGGGCACACATAGTGGTAGTGCGATGGTGCGGTTATAATTTACTACGTAGTACTGTAGCAGTAGTGCTTTCTCTAAGTAATGTACTTCTATAGTGCACCAGTTTTGAACTCTTGAATCTCAAGGCCAAGGACCTACAGTTGCAAGTGGAGGGTACTACTGTTCTCTGGAACCATCGCTGTACTATCAATGCAGGGAAAGTACACCTGCATACTCTCCGTGCTCTATTCAAGCGTGTAGTTGGCCTACTCAGCCGCTCCTCTCACGCACACACTAGCAGCCTATTTATCAGCAATGGTTACTACGGCGGCAGAACATTTGAGTTCTTTGATACTGCGAGACTTGGCGTTTTGCTTCCATTTGTGGAGGCGTAATGGATCTCGCCGGACTTTGTTTGTTGGTCCTTCCTTCTTTATTAATGAGATGAGGCAAAGCTTTTGTCTCCGTTTCAAAATAAAAAAAATCGCGTCAAGAGGAATTTTTTTATAGAGTTTAGAGCCGATAATGGAGCGAAGTCCATGCGTGCAACGCCACAAGCTACAGAGTAGTAGCACTTTACGTCCAGAGCAATATTGCACGGTTCCCAATGCGGCGCCAGGCTTTCTGGGTCCTCGGGCTTAATTGGGAGGCGCTAGTTTAAAGATGGTAGCTGATGAGGAAGCAGCAAGTGTGGTGCGGCTAGGGTAAGCACGCAGGCGAGAAATGTTTCATAGTGAACTGATATATAGGAGTACTACTACGTAAGTAGTAGTACCATACTGCTTACTACTCTAGTACGCAAGCCACAAGATGATGGGAGGGAAAACCCGTTCACGTGGTTGGGCTATCCAGTGCACCCAGATTGTGGTGCGACACGTCCGTTCGACTTCAAAAGTCAAACTACCAGTGTACAATATTGGCTCGTAGTGAGGATACTATTTTAAAAGCAGGCCACCGTGCGTTCGGCCGGGATCGAACCCACAAAACGAGCTATACACTCCCACGACCACTAGTAGTACAACACAATCTAGAATCGCCTTTTGTTGCTAGTGCATTGTTCCTTACAAGAACACTACCAAGAAACTACCACTTTCCAACCAGCCCTACCAAGAAACCACTACTCTACAAAAATTAGCAAAAACATATACCAAAATTTTCCTAATCCATCGCGATAAATTACCAAGTGCCGTTATAGTGACGTTTCAACCCATGTCACCCCTTAAGTCAACACAGTCAATTAGAATATATTCCTTGGGTTTTTTTGATGAGGTGAGGGAGGGATGTGGTTGGTTTTAAGATACTAAGGTGTTTTCTACAAATTGGGGTAGAGAAGCGGGACATTGTTGCGAAAAGGCAACAACTTACTGATACGTCTCCAACGTATCTATAATTTATGAAGTATTCATGCCATGTTTACAACAATTTTATATGGTTTTGGTATGATTTGCATGGAACTAACCCGGAGTGACGTTGTTTTCAGCAGAACTACCGTGGTGTTGTTTTTTGTGCAGAAATCAAAGTTCTCCAAATGTAGTGAAACTTTTTCACGATTTTGTTTGGAAGAAAAGAGGCACTAGAAGCTTCGCAGGAGGACCAGAAGGTGAAGGAGGTGAGGACAAGACACCTGGGAGCGCCAGGAGGCCCAGGCGCACCTAGGTGGGTTGTGCCCACCTCGAGGCTCATCTTCGCGTGATTCCAACACTGAAAAATCGTATAAATAGAGAAACCATAAAAAATAACCCTAGATCAGAAGTTCCGCTGCCGCAAGCCTCTTTATCCACGAAAAACCAATCTGGACCCTGTTCCGGCACCCTGCCGGAGGGGAAAATCATCACCGGTGGCCATCTTCATCATCTCGGCGGCCACCATGATGAGGAGGGAGTAGTCCACCCTCGGGCCGAGGGTTTGTACTAGTAGCTATGTGTTTAATCTCTCTCTCTCCCCCCTCTATATATTGTTGTGATGAATTGTGTTTTCCCTTTGAGATTTCGTTTTATCGGACTGAATACTTTTATCGATTTGAGAGCACTTGATATATGTCTTTCATATGAATACCCGTGGTGACCGTGGTGACAATGGGGTATTATATTGATTCACTTGAGATATGTTTTGGCACTCAACTCGTGGATTCCCGAGGTGACATTGGGGTAATCTATGCATAGGGGTTGATGCACGTTCTCGTCTTTTATTTCTCCGGTAGAAATCTTGTGGCACCATTTGAGGTTCTTTGAGTTGGATTGAGTGTTATGAATCTGAATTTTCTTTGGTGTTATTTTAGTACAAACTCTTGATAGATCGATCAGAATGAATAACTTGGTGTTATTTTTAGTACAAACTCTTGATAGATCGATAAGAAAGAATAACTTGGTGTTATTTTAGTACGAACTCTTGGATACATCGATCAGAAAGAATAGCTACAAACAATTTCTTCTTATGTTCTCCGCTAGATAGGAACTTTGGAGTGATTCTTCATCGCACGTTGAGGGATTGTTATGTGATCCAATTATATTAGCATTATTGAGAGATTACACTAGCAAACGTACGGACCCTAGGCCTCATTTTCAAGCATTTCAATACCATTTGTGCTTCATTTTACCACTTGCTACCTTGCTATTTTTATTTATTCAGATTATAATAATATATTTCTACCATCCATATTACACTTTTATCACCATATCTTTGCTGAACTAGTGCACCTATACAATTTGCCATTGTATTGGGTGTGTTGGGGACACATGAGATTTCTTGTATTTGGTTGCAAGGTTGTTTGAGAGAGACCATCTTCATCCTATGCCTCCCACGGATTGATAAACCTTAGGTCACCCACTTGAGGGAAAATTGCTACTGTCCAACAAAACTCTGCGCTTGGAGGCCCAACACGAGTCTACAAGAATAAAGTTGTGTAGTAGACATCACTTACCTCACAGTCGTTAGATGTAGATCTAATGGTCAAAAATGACGGATGGCAAACACACCATCATCACCAACTAAGTCTTTTATAGGATTATATAAGTATGGAAATACAAACATATTATAGATACTTGCTTCCATAAACTTGGATCTACGTTCTATTCAACGGCTAAGCATGTGGGGCCTTAGCACGATGACTTCCCGACTGTGTAAAACAAAGGTTTTCCCATCGCCGATAAGGAGGGGGTGACGACGGCGCGCTTTCGGCTCGCTCTTGTCCTAGTAGTCATACTAGGTGGTCTACGGACGTGTAGATGTGTATTCTTTTTCATGTTTCGTGTTCGTCGTACCGCCAGGACTGTTGATGATTAGACGGTTAGTTATTCACGAGAAAACCTTGGTTGAGCATGTGTGCGAGAGAGAGAGCGTGTGTGTGATATGTAGAGACTGAGGCAATGATAAGAGATTCTTTGTGTGTCTCTGTGTGTGGAGGATAGAGAGAGACATGTGCATGGGGCTTTGTGTTGTGTAACGTGGAGACACATAGACATAATCAGAGAGTGAGTGTATGAGATACACATGCAGACATGGGGAGAGATTTGTGAGTTAGAGAGACGGAGAATTTTGGTGTGCATGTGAGTTAGAGAGAGAGGGGGGATACATATATACCTAGAGTTGGAGAGAATATGGAAGGGTGTGTGTCTTAAAAGAAGGATCCAGATAGATGGGTGTTGTGCGTGTCTGTGTGTGTTTGTGCGCGCGTGTGTGTGTGTGTGAGAGGGAGTGTGTGTATGTGGAGAAGAGAGACCACTAATGATGTGAACCTAGTAGGGAAGGGGGAATGGTGTGACATGTGTGTCCAAGAGAGAGAAAGGCATGTGTAGTAGCGGGATAGCACGGGTGCAGGCGGGGAGCAGAATATTTGGAAGAGACATCGAGTGTGTGTGGGAGAGGGTGTGAGAGCGAGAGAGAGAGAGAGAGAGAGAGAGAGGGGTAGAATGAGGGGTCGTACGTGTGCGGAAGTGACATATAGATGGGGAGACAAGGTTGATGTTGTTTGAAAGTGGCCTATGTTCGGAGACACAAGGAAAGCGAGTAATCGTGTGCGTGATATAGAGACTTGATGTCTACTACGCAACCTTCTTCTTGTAGACGTTGTTGGGCCTCCAAGTGCAGAGGTTTGTAGGACAGTAGAAAATTTCCCTCAAGTGGATGACCTAAGGTTTATCGATCCGTGGGATGCGTAGGATGAAGATGGTCTCTCTCAACCAACCCTGCAACCAAATAACAAAGAGTCTCTTGTGTCCCCAACACACCCAATACAATGGTAAATTGTATAGGTGCACTAGTTCGGCGAAGAGATGGTGATACAAGTGCAATATGGATGGTAGATATAGGTTTTTGTAAACTCAAAATATAAAAAACAGCAAGGTAACAAGTGGTAAAAGTGAACGTAAACGGTATTGCAATGCTAGGAAACAAGGCCTAGGGTTCATACTTTCACTAGTGCAAGTTCTCTCAACAATAATAACATAATTGGATCATATAACTATCCCTCAACATGCAACAAAGAGTCACTCCAAAGTCGCTAATAGCAGAGAACAAGCGAAGAGATTATGGTAGGTGCGAAACCACCTCAAAGTTATTCTTTCCAATCAATCCGTTGGGCTATTCCTATAAGTGTCACAAACAGCCCTAGAGTTCGTACTAGAATAACACCTTAAGACACAAATCAACCAAAACCCTAATGTCACCTAGATACTCCAATGTCACCTCAAGTATCCGTGGGCATGATTATACTATATGCATCACACAATCTCAATTCATCTACTCAAACCAACACATAGAACCTCAAAGAGTGCCCCAAAGTTTCTACCGGAGAATCACGACGAAAACGTGTGCCAACCCCTATGCATAGGTTCATGGGCGGAACCCGCAAGTTGATCACCAAAACATACATCAAGTGAATCATGTGATATCCCATTGTCACCACAGATATGCACGACAAGACATACATCAAGTGTTCTCAAATCTTTAAAGACTCAATCCGATAAGATTACTTCAAGAGGAAAACTCAATCCATTACAAGAGAGAAGAGGGGGAGAAGCAACATAAGATCCAACTATAATAGCAAAGCTCGCGATACATCAAGATCGTGCCAAATCAAGAGAGAGAGAGAGAGAGAGAGAGAGAGAGATCAAACACATAGCTCTTGGTACATACCCTCAGCCCGAGGGTGAACTACTCCCTCCTCGTCATGGAGAGCGCTGGGATGATGAAGATGGCCACGGTGAGGTTCCCCCTCTGGCGAGGTGCCGAAGCAGGGTCCCGATTGACTTTTGGTGCCTCTGAGAGGCTTGCGGCGGTGAACTCCCGATCTATTCTCTGTTCTGGAACTTTTAGGGTACGTGAGTATATATGGGTGCAGGAAGTACGTCGGTGGAGCTTCAGGGGCCCCACGAGGTAGGGGGGCGCGCCCCCACCCTCGTGAGCACCTCCCTCCTTTCCTGACGTGGGCTTGATTTCGTTCCGTTTCGACTCCGTTTGATATTCCTTTTCTTCGAAACACTGAAATAGGCAAAAAACAGCAAATCTGGGCTGGGCCTCCGGTTAATAGGTTAGTCCCAAAATAATATAAAAGTGGAAAATAAAGCCCAATGTTGTCCAAAACAGTAGATAATATAGCATGGAGCAATCAAAAATTATAGATACGTTGGAGACGTATCAAGCATCCCCAAGCTTAATTCCTGCTCGTCCTCGAGTAGGTAAATGATAAAAAAGATAATTTTTGATGTGGAATGCTAGTTGGCATAATTTCATTGTAATTCTTCTTACTTGTGATATGAATATTTAGATCCGAAAGATTCAAGACAAAAGTTCATATTGACATAAAAATAATAATACTTCAAGCATACTAACAAAGCAATTATGTCTTCTCAAAATAACATGGCCAAAGAAAGTTATCCCTACAAAATCATATAGTCTGGCTATGCTCTATCTTCACCACACAAAGTATTTAAATCATGCACAACCCCGATGACAAGCCAAGCAATTGTTTCATACTTTTGACATTTTCAAAACTTTTTCAATCTTCACGCAATACATGAGCGTGAGCCATGGATATAGAACTATATGTGGAATAGAATGGTGGTTGTGGAGAAGACAAAAAGAGGGGAAGATAGTCTCACATCAACTAGGCGTATCAGCGGGCTATGGAGATGCCCATCAATAGATATCAATGTGAGTGATTAGGGATTGCCATGCAACAGATGCACTAGAGCTATAAGTATATGAAAGCTCAACAAAAGAAACTAAGTGGGTGTGCATCCAACTCGCTTGCTCACGAAGACCTAGGGCATTTTGAGGAAGCCCATCATTGGAATATACAAGCCAAGTTCTATAATGTAAAATTTCCACTAGTATATGAAAGTGACAAAATGAGAGACTCTCTATCATGAAGATCGTGGTGCTACTTTGAAGCACAAGTGTGGTAAAAGGATAGTAGCATTGTCCCTTCTCTCCTTTTCTCTCATTTCTTTATTTTTTTATTTGGGACTTTCTCTTTTTTTATGGCCTCTTTTTTTATTTTTATCCGGAGTCTCATCCCGACTTTTGGGGGAATCATAGTCTCCATCATCCTTTCCTCACTGGGACAATGCTCTAATAATGATGATCATCACACTTTCATTTTCTTACAACTCAACAATTACAACTCGATACTTAGAACAAAATATGACTCTATATGTATGCCTCCGGCGGTGTACCGGGATATGCAATGAATCAAGAGTGACATGTATGAAAGAATTATGAACGGTGGCTTTGCCACAAATACGATGTCAACTGCATGATCATGCAAAGCAATATGACAATGATGGAGCGTGTCATAATAAATGGAACGGTGGAAAGTTGCATGGCAATATATCTCGGAATGGCTATGGGAATGCCATGATAGGTAGGTATGGTGGCTGTTTTGAGGAAGATATATGGTGGGTGTATGATACCGGCGAAAAGTGCGCAATATTAGAGAGGCTAGCAATGGTGGGAGGAAGAAAAGTGCGTATAATCCATGGACTCAACATTAGTCATAAAGAACTCATGTACTTATTGCAAAAATCTACAAGTTATCAAAGCAAAGTATTACACGCATGCTCTTAGGGGGATGGATTGGTAGGAAAAGACCATCGCTCGTCCACGACCGCCACTCATAAGGAAGACAATCAATAAATAAATCATGCTCCGACTTCATCACATAATGGTTCACCATACGTGCATGCTACGGGACTCACAAACTTTAACACAAGTATTTATCAAATTCACAACTACTCAACTATCATGACTCTAATATCACCATCTTCATATCTCAAAACAATTATCAAGCATCAAACTTTTCTTAGTATTCAACACACTCATAAGAATTTTTACAAATCTTGTATGCTTAGCATATTAGGATTATTTAAGCAAATTACCATGCTATTTATGACTCTCAAAATAATATAAGTGAAGCATAAGGTTTCATCTATTTCTTCAAAATAAAACTACCACCATGCTCTAAAAGATATAAGTGAAGCACTAGAGCAAACGACAAACTACTCCGAAAGATATAAGTGAAGATCAATGAGTAGTCGGATAATTATGCAACTATGTGAAGACTCTCTAACATTTAATAATTTCAGATCTTGATACTTTATTCAAACAGCAATCAAAACAAAAGAAAAGAAAATGACGCTCCAAGAAAAACACATATCATGTGGTGAATAAAAATATAGCTCCAAGTAAAGTTACCGATTAATGAAGACGAAAGAGGGGATGCCTTCCGGGGCATCCCCAAGCTTAGGCTCTTGGTTGTCCTTGAATATTACCTTGGGGTGCCTTGGGCATCCCCAAGCTTAGGCTCTTGCCACTCCTTATTCCATAGTCCATCGAATCTTTACCCAAAACTTGAAAACTTCACAACACAAAACTTAACAGAAAACTCGTAAGCTCTGTTAGCGAAAGAAAACAAAACACCACTTCAAGGTACTGTAATGAACTCATTATTTATTTATATTGGTGTTAAACCTACTGTATTCCAACTTCTCTATGGTTTATAAACTATTTTACTAGCCATATATTCATCAAAATAAGCAAACAACACACGAAAAACAGAATCTGTCAAAAACAGAACAGTCTATAGTAATCTGTAACTAACGCAAACTTATGGAACTCCGAAAATTATAAAATAAATTGGTGGACCTGAGGAATTTGTCTAGTAATCATCTGAAAAAAGAATCAACTAAATATCACTCTCCAGTAAAAAGTTCTAGCTAATCTCGTGAGCGCTAAAGTTTCTGTTTTTTACAGCATGATCATAAAGACTTCACCCAAGTCTTCCCAAAGGTTCTACTTGGCACAAACACTAATTAAAACATAAAACCACATATAAACAGAATCTATATGGATTATTTATTCCTAAACAAAACTAAAAAGCAAGAAACTAAAATAAAATTGGGTTGCCTCCCAACAAGCGCTAACGTTTAACGCCCCTAGCTAGGCATGATGATTTCAGTGATGCTCACATAAAAGATAAGAATTGAAACATAAAGAGAGCATCATGAATAATATGACTAGCACATTTAAGTCTAAACCACTTCCTATGAATAGGGATTTTGTGAGCAAACAACTTATGGGAACAATAATCAACTAGCATAGGAAGGCAAAACAAGCATAACTTCAAAATTTTAAGCACATAGAGAGGGAACTTGATATTATTGCAATTCCTACAAGCATATATTCCTCCCTCATAATAATTTTCAGTAGCATCATGAATGAATTCAATAATATAACCAGCACCTAAACCATTCTTTTCATGATCTACAAGCATAGAAAATTTATTACTCTCCACATAAGCAAAATTCTTCTCATTCAGAATAGTGGGAGTATCATAAGAGACTTGAATACTATAAATTGTTTCCACATTAAAAGAGTAATGTTCAGAAAAAGGGTAATCGTAATCATGAAAAGTTTTATAAATATAATCATCACTACTTTTTATAGCATAAGTTTCATCACAATAATCATCATAAGTAGCAACTTTGTTCTCATCATAATCGATTGAAACCTCTTCCAAGATAGTGGATACATCACTAAATAAAGTCATGACCTCTCCAAATCCACTTTCATATATATTATAAGATTCAACATCCTCCAATATAGTGGAATCACTACTTCCTAAAGTTGACACTCTTCCAAACCCACTTTCATCAATATAATCATCATAAGTAGAAGGCATGCTATCATCATAACAACTTTGCATATCATAACTTGAGAGGCTAAAAATATCATATTCATTAAACATAGCATCCCCAAGCTTGGGACAAACATTAATTGCAGCAAATATATTTTCAAATATGTCATTCTCAACAAACATAGCTTCCCCAAGCTTGGGCCTTTTCGTATCATAAGCATAATCACTCTCATCATTAATAGTATACATAGCACCAATAGTATAGCAATTATTATCATATTCTTCCAAGCAAGTGCCAAAAAGATTTTCAAGATCATAAGGAGTATCATTATCTTCCCAATCATAATCATCACAACAAGCAATAGGCATAACGATATCATCATCAAGTGTATCATCTTCATTTTCATGAGGCACAGCAATAATAGGAGCAACTTTATTTGGGAGAGATACCTTTTTACCTCTCTTCCTTTTTCTTTTCTTCTTCTTCACCACATCATGTGTGGGTTCAATCATCTTTTTGGAGCTCCTTATTAATGAGATTGGTTGAATAGAAGGCTCCTCCTCGTTACCTGATTCATCATAAGAAATAATAGGAGAATATTGGGAAGTCTCTTCCCCTTCATTAGTATTCTCTTCATCCTCTATTTGTTTTTTTCTTTATGTAATTGGCAATATAAGGATTTTCAATGCAATTCACCGCACAATACATATAAATCTTCTCTAGATCAAAGCCAAGAAGTTTGTAATGGGCAAATTCTGGAAGATCATTAGTTAAACGTTTCATTTCTTCATAACCCATAAGCAAGCTAAGTTCATTATGATTTGCAAGGGTAATCAACTCATCACAATTTTTGGACACGATTAGATCGTGAAACAATTTGCATCGGATAGCTAAATGACCTCTTTCATTGCAAAGTCTAAAAGTACGGCCAAGAAAATTTAAATTTTCAGCACATTTATCTAGCTCTTCTTGCAACAATTTGGTTTCTAAGTACTTATGCCTCTTGCAATATCTATCTTCCCTGTTTGGTGTGTACTTAAAAACCCAATGCACTCCACAAAAATTGACATGTGTATTGGAGGAATTTTCATCTTAACTAGTGCAATCATCATTAGTACTATGGATATTCAAGGAGTTCATACTAACAACATTGCAATCATGCTCATCATTCAAAGATTTAGTGCCAAACATTTTAATACATTCTTATTCTAACGCTTTGGTACAATTTTCCTTTCCATCATACTCACGAAAGATATTAAAAAGGTGAAGCGTATGAGACAAACTCAATTCCATTTTTTTGTAGATTTCTTTTATAAACTAAACTAGTGCTAAAACAAGAAACAAAAAGATTCGATTGCAAGATCTAAAGATATACCTTCAAGCACTCACCTCCCAACAGCGGCGCGGAAAAGAGCTTAGTTGGACGGGTGTGAGTGCTGCTTACTTAGCCTCCCCGGCAACGGAGCCAGAAAAGAGCTTGATGTCTACTACGCGACCTTATTCTTGTAGACGTTGTTGGGCCTCCAAGTGCAGAGGTTTGTAGGACAGTAGCAAATTTCCCTCAAGTGGATGACCTAAGGTTTATCGATCCGTGGGAGGCGTAGGATGAAGATGGTCTCTCTCAACCAACCCCGCAACCAAATAATAAGAGTCTCTTGTGTCCCCAACACACCCAATACAATGGTAAATTGTATAGGTGCACTAGTTCAGCGAAGAGATGGTGATACAAGTGCAATATGGATGGTAGATATAGGTTTTTGTAAACTCAAAATATAAAAACAGCAAGGTAACAAGTGGTAAAAGTGAACGTAAACGGTATTGCAATGCTAGGAAACAAGGCCTAGGGTTCATACTTTCACTAGTGCAAGTTCTCTCAACAATAATAACATAATTGGATCATATAACTATCCCTCAACATGCAACAAAGAGTCACTCCAAAGTCGCTAATAGCAGAGAACAAACGAAGAGATTATGGTAGGCTACGAAATCACCTCAAAGTTATTCTTTCCAATCAATCCGTTGGGCTGTTCCTATAAGTGTCACAAACAGCCCTAGAGTTCGTACTAGAATAACACCTTAAGACACAAATCAACCAAAACCCTAATGTCACCTAGATACTCCAATGTCACCTCAAGTATCCGTGGGCATGATTATATGATATGCATCACACAATCTCAATTCATCTACTCAAACCAACACATATAACCTCAAAGAGTGTCCCAAAGTTTCTACCGGAGAATCACGATGAAAACGTGTGCCAACCCCTATGCATAGGTTCATGGGCGGAACCCGCAAGTTGATCACCAAAACACACATCAAGTGAATCACGTGATATCCCATTGTCACCACAAATATGCACGGCAAGACATACATCAAGTGTTCTCAAATCTTTAAAGACTCAATCCGACAAGATTACTTGAAGGGGAAAACTCAATCCATTACAAGAGAGAAGAGGGGGAGAAGCAACATAAGATCCAACTATAATAGCAAAGCTCGAGATACATCAAGATCGTGCCAAATCAAGAACACGAGAGAGAGAGAGATCAAACACATAGCTACTGGTACATACCCTCAGCCCCGAGGGTGAACTACCCCCTCCTCGTCATGGAGAGCGCCGGGATGATGAAGATGGCCACCGGTGAGGGTTCCCCCTTCCGGCAGGGTGCCGGAACAGGGTCCCGATTGACTTTTGGTGGCTACAGAGGCTTGAGGCGGCGGAACTCTCGATCTATTCTCTGTTCTGGAAGTTTTAGGGTACGTGAGTATATATGGGTGCAGGAAGTACGTCGGTGGAGCTTCGGGGGCCCCACGAGGCAGGGGGCGCGCCCTAGGGGGGCGGGTGCGCCCCCACCCTTGTGAGCACCTCCCTCCTTTCCTGATGTGGGATCCAAGTCCATCTGGTAGCTTTCCTTCCAAAAATAACTTCTCCAGTTGATTTCGTTCCGTTTCGACTCCGTTTGATATTCCTTTTCTTCGAAACACTGAAATAGGCAAAAAACAGCAAATCTGGGCTGGGCCTTCGGTTAATAGGTTAGTCCCAAAAATAATATAAAAGTGGAAAATAAAGCCCAATGTTGTCCAAAACAGTAGATAATATAGCATGGAGCAATAAAAAAATTATAGATACGTTGGAGACGTATTAAGACTTCATGAGAGATCTAGAATAGATGGTGGAGAGAACAATGTGCGAGATTGAGATCAATGATATGCTAGGGAGCTATGGAAAGAGTCACGACATATATGTATATAGGGAAGGAACTGGGTCGGGTCCGCATGTGGGAGAGATAGAAAGAGGAGAGTGGTGCACAAGGAGACAAAGGGTGCTTGTTTGTAGTGGGGGGTGGTGAGTGAGGTGTGTATCAATTAATGCAAGAGAGAAATAGAGAGATGGTGGAGAGTGTGTGAGAACCACATAACCAGGGAGATAGACATTTGGGGGCGACGTTTTGTGTGTATGGGAAAGATACATTGCTATATAGTGCGTGTGCTTGGGAAAGAGAGATGCCAAGAGACCTAGAGAGTGGGGGAAGAGATGTGTGCATGCTCGAGAGACAAATTGATAGAGACCTATATTGGGGTCCGGACTTAGAAGAGAGAGAGAGGGGCTAATGTGCTCCCGTGTTCGTGTCGGGGGCGATAAAGGCATGTGGGGGGGGGGCGACGGGGTGGTGGGCTTCAGATAAAAAGTGAGGTGTCTATATTTGAGAGACATAAGCGTAGTTGAGATATATATGGTCAATAGTGTGTGCACTCATGGTTGATCAATTTGTTTCACAGTTTGGACTATCAGATACCGATACTTTTGAACATGCGTGATATACTTTGAAGTACCAGAATTACAAACCTAAGATTGGAATTTTGGAATTCAACTCCATTATTAGCTTTTGTAATTCATTTAAACGGGGGTACATTTTTTATGCTGGGATTTTGTGATTTCAAATTCATATATCAAACCTAGAGACATACACATACGACCATGTTCAAACCTTATAATCATCCACTTTATTCATACACATACACATTTTTCTTTTTGTCATCATATTTAGGATAAACACATTTGAAATTTCATTTGAATTGGAGCATATGATGGTATTTGCTTCCACTAGCTCAATGATCCATATTTCAATTGAATGGACAATCTAAGTTTCAAGTTGGAGACATTGATTTTTGAAATTGCACTTTTTTTGCGTGCACAACAAATAAATTCTCGGCCATGATATCATAGTCGGCCATACAAGAGCAGAACACTTAATTTCAGCCGCCAAAAACTTTAAAACTTCCCGCTCACATGGAAATATTTCGCGCCCAAAAGTTTACTGCGATATTCCTGTTTTACCCCTGCCAGTTGAATGGAAAAGGGTTGTTTTGGTAACTCCATTGTTTTCCCCTCTTTGCCCCCAACATTCTTCCCCAGAGCCCCTCCCCTTCCCCTCCCCGCCTCCTCCCCCCAACCCTGCCAAGTCGCTGAATCTACTCCTCCGCCGTAGCGGTGGACCTCACACCCCGCCGGATCTACCTTCCGCACCTTGGAACCCCCAACTGCCAACTCACCACTTCACCGGAGCAGCTTCAGCGACTGGCTTTTCCATCGCTCCCGATCTCCTTGACCGCCATCATGGTCCACCGCACCGGACCTGCTTCACCGGCGCCCTCGTCTGATAGAGGCTAAGGTGTCCCGTCTTTCGATGAGATGTTGGTTTTCGATTTGGAGGAAGTCGACTTTGGCGATCCGACTCTGAGCGTCTGCGAGGACGTCGCGCCTTAGCAATCGCTAAACCAACTCCGAGAGGTTATTGACCACGCCGAGCACGATCAACCCGACCACGAGGGTCATTTCCTGCGAGCAAATGAAGAACAAGCAAGAAACTGAGATTGCAATCTGGATATTGCGAATATAAGATGAAAGCTTTATTGATCAAGGTGGGGTTCTGTGGCGCTTTATGCAGTCGTTGAACACAAAGCGAAATGCGTGAAGTTGCAGCTATGGCGAACTTTTAATCTAAACAAAACCCAAGGTCTAAGCGGTGCCCTAAGGGCTGTATATATGGAGGAAGAGGGGAATTTCGTGGCCCTTGGTGGAGGGTCCGTAATCAACCCTATCTCTTGTTTCCCCACACATACGGACTCTAAAAATAGCCTATACTTGTGTATTTCGAAATTACAAGGGCCTGGCCCACTAATAAGGTGACGCAGCACCTAGAATAGCCTCGGGACGACATTTATGAAGTAGCATCTTGTATATTTCGTCCAAGGCTTCATGCACCCATTATGGTGGCTTCAAAGTCCTGAAATCATCACTTGTAACTCCGTTCTTGTTCCCCTTAGCATGGCATTATCTCCATGCTTGTTCTTGCTCAATGTCCATCCTTCTCCAAGCTAGGGCCTTCATTTGTAAGCAAAACAAATGTATCCAATTTAGGCAGCATCATATTCTCATGAACATTAGAATCATTACCAAGAAACGAAAGTACACGATAATTTAATTGGCGTCATGAGCTCTAGTAATTGGTCCATATATGTAGCAGAGGGGCTGTGGGTGTAACAATGGTATTGATGTCCTCATCATCCTCCCTTCTTGAAATGAAGTCGTCCTCGACGAAGCTCATATTCCTCACCCAAATAAGGCTTCAAATCTACAATGTTAAAAGTGGGACTAACCCCAAAATCTGCAGGCAGCTCAAGTTTATATGCATTATCATTTATTTTCTCTAACACCTTAAATGGACCATCAAGACGTGGCATTAGCTTTGATTTGCGCAAATTAGGAAACCTATCCTTACATAAATGTAACCAAACAAGATCTCCGGTGCAAAGACAACATGTTTTCTACCCTTATCTCCAAGACGTTTATATTTAGCATTCATACGCTCAATGTTTTCCTTAGTTATCTCATGCATTTTAAAATCAATTCAGCACGTTCTTTAGCATCAAAATTAACCTTCTCCGAAGATGGAAGAGGCAACAAATCAATAGGTGCACGAGGTAGGAAGCCATACACAATTTCAAAAGGGCACATCTTAGTTGTAGAATGCAATGAGCGATTATAAGCAAATTCAATATGAGGCAAGCATTCTTCCCACATTTTCTTATTATTCTTCAAAACAGCCCTAAGCATAGTAGACAATGTTCTATTGACTACTTCAGTTTATCCATCAGTTTGGGGTGACAAGTAGTACTAAAAGCAGTTTAGTCCCCAACTTAGCCCATAAACATCTCCAAAAGTGGCTAAGAAATTTAGTATCACGATCTGAAACAATAGTATTTGGCACACCATGCAAGCGAATAATTTCATGAAAGAACAAATCAGCAACATTAACAAACATCATCGCTTTTATGACATGGTATAAAGTGTGCCATTTTGAGAATCTATCCACGACAACAAATATGCTATCCCTCCCTTCTTTGTTCGAGGTAAACCTAAAACAAAGTCCATAGATATATCCTCCCAAGGAACACTAGGCACGAGCAAAGGCATATATAAACCATGAGGATTGAGTCGTGAGTTAGCTTTTTGACATGTAGTGCAGCGAGCAACAAAGCGCTCAACATCCCGTCTCATCTTTGGCCAAAAGAAATGTGTAGCAAGTATATCCTCCGTCTTCTTGGCGCCAAAGTGTCCCATTAATCCTCCTCCATCGCCTCCTGCAACAACAAAAGACGAACAGAGCTAGCAGGAATGCATAGCTTGTTAGCACGAACACAAAACCATCATTAATAACGAACTTGTTCCATGTTCTTCCTTCTTTACAATTCTGCATTACATCTTTAAAATCAGCATCATGCACATATTGATCTTTGATGGTCTCCAAACCAAATATTTTGAAGTCAAGTTGTGAAAGCATAGTATATCGACGAGACAAAGCATCAGCAATAACATTTTCTTTACCCTTCTTGTGTTTAATGACATAAGGGAAAGTCTCAATGAATTCAACCCATTTAGCATGTCTACGATTCAGTTTAGCTTGACTTTTAATATGTTTCAAAGATTAATGATCAGAATGTATAACAAATTCTTTGGGCCATAAATAATGTTGCCATGTCTCTAAAGTCCGAACAAGAGCATATAATTCTTTGTCATAAGTAGAATAGTTCAGACTAGGCCCACTCAATTTTTCAGAAAAGTATGCAATAGGTTTGCCATCTTGTAATAACACACCTCCTAATCCAATTCCACTAGCATCACATTCAAGCTCAAAAGTCTTATTAAAGTCGGGAAGTTGGAGTAAAGGAGCATGTGTCAACTTATCTTTCAATACCGTGAAGGCTTCTTCCACATGCGGTACCCCAAACAAAAGGCACATCCTTCTTTGTAAGCTCATTGAGAGGTGCAGCAATGGTGCTAAAGTCTCTCACAAACGCCTATAGAAACCAGCGAGTCCAAGAAAACTCCTCACTTGTGTGACCGTTTTGGGCTGCGGCCAACTCTCAATAGCTTCAATCTTGGCTTTATCAACTTCAATTCCTGTGGAGTTACAACATAGCCAAGAAAAGATACTCGATCGGTGCAAAAGCTGCACTTCCCAAGGTTACCAAACAAGCGTGCATCACGTAGAGCATTAAAAACAACACGTAAATGTTCCAAATGTTCTTCCAAAGATTTGCTATAAATCAGTATATCATCAAAGTAAACTACCACAAATCGTCCAATGAAAGCACGTAAAACTTCGTTCATTAATCTCATGAAAGTACTAGGTGCATTAGTTAACCCAAAAGGCATGACTAACCACTCATATAATCCAAACTTAGTTTTAAATGCTGTTTTCCATTCATCTCCCAATTTCATACGAATTTGATGGTATCCACTCATAAATCAACTTTGGAGAATATTGTAGAGCCACTCAATTCATCAAGCATATCATCTAGCCTAGGAATAGGATGGCGATAACGAATAGTAATATTATTAATGCCTCTACAATCAACACACATACGCCGACGTACCATCCTTTTTAGGCACTAGTATAATAGGAACAACACAAGGACTAAGAGATTCGTATATAACCTTTGTCGAGCAGTTCTGTGCTTGACGCATAATCTCCTTCGTCTCCTCTGGATTGGTGCGGTATGGTGCACGGTTGGGTAGCGATGCACCGGGAATTAAGTCAATTTGATGCTCAATCCCTCGAATAGGTGGTAATCCGGTGGCACGTCTTGTGGGAAGGCGTCAGCGAACTCTGCAAAATGTTAGTGACAGCGGGGGGCAAAGAGGAAGGCACGTCCTCGAATGAAAATAATGCCTCTTTGCACACAAAAGCATAGCAAACAGATTTGCTAGAATCTAGCTCATCAATATCAGATTTGGTGGCAAATAAACATGCACTTTTCAGTTTAATTTCAGAAGCAACATTAGATGGTTTATTATTAGGCTTCATTTGTTGCTCAAATTCTTTTGCCACAATCTGATTTTCACTCCTATTTTCTCTGTTTTGCTTTATTAGCTCTATTAATATCATCTTTCAAAATGGAATCAGAGTCATAGGAAGCAAAGTAATATTTTATCCTTGTGAACAAGAGTATACAGATTGTTTCTACCATGGTGTACAGAATTTTATCAAATTGCCATGGTCTACCAAGTAATAAGGAACATGCTTGCATAGGTACCACATCACAATCAACATAATCAGCATATGTAGAGATACTAAAATACACACGAACAGTCGTGTTACCTTAACCTTGCCGCTGTTGTTGAACCATTGGATGTAGTAAGGATGTGGATGTGGTCTTGTGGTGAGAGAAAGCTTCTCCACCATATCCATGCTAGCCAAGTTGTTGCAGCTCCCTCCATCTATGATGGCCGCGAATAGAACGTTCCTTCACAACTCCTTTGTATGGAACAAGTTATGCCTCTGATTTTCCTCACTTGTGTAACCTGCACACTCAAAACACGTTGAGCAACTAAACATTCATACTGTCGGCATCTTCACAGCCATGTATTGCGTCTCATGATCAGAATCATCTCCACCGTGTTCTTCATGTGTAATAAGAGCCAAAGTCTCTTCATCATAGTCACTAGCAGACTCATACCCACCATCCTCGGTAGCAATCATCACACGCTGAGATTGGCATTCTCTGTAAAATGTCCTCTTCCCTTACAATGACGACAAATAATATCACTTGTGTGCCCTGTTGGCGCCATGGAAGAAGAAGAGCTCTGTGTAGGCCCAAGCAGGTGTACTCTTGGCGGATAGTGGTGGTTGTGCCTGCTTTCTTGTATCACGGTTGGAGGTGGCAGTGACGGAGGTGCGGTGTAGTAGAACGTGTGGAAGTAGATGATGCGTGGTGTCCATGAGGAAGGTCGACCTGCGAGAAAAGTTAGTCGCGCCAAGGCACATCGATCCTGCACTTCACGTTCAGCTTTACAAGCAAGATGGAATAATCGAGTGATATTATTATAATCCTTGTAGTCTAGAATGGTCTGAATCTCTCTATTTAATCCACCCGGAAAGCGTGCAAGCATAGCTTCATTCTCCTCAACAATACCACATCTAATCAAGCCGGTTTGTAATTCACGATAATATTCTTCTACGAATTTTTCCTTGTCTTAAGCGCTGCAATTTTGAAGTAATTCACGTTGATAATATGGTGGAACCCAACGAGTACGCATAGCAGTTTCCAAAGCAGCCCAAGTAGCTGGAACAGGATATAATCTACAATGTTCGGACCACCAAACACATGCAAAGCTAGTGAAAGCACAAACAGCAGCAGGAACACGTCTCTCCTCGGGATATTGTAAACATGTAAATCGTTGTTCAGTTTCTAACTCCCAAGTAAGATATATATCAGGAACATATCTACCCTCAAATGGTGGAATATTCAATTTCAGTTTAGGAGATGGTCATGATCTCGTACTGAAGGGGAGCCCGAACATTGCCATTATTTGCATGTGGGCGACACTGGTGGTTGTGGTGCTGGTGGTTGCACGTAGTTCGATGTTGATCAACCTCATCCTCGTAATCTATGACATAATCATCCTCCCCACCGCAGCAGCAGGAGCCACGAAGTATCAACAGCAGCACCGGCAGCTTGGCAGTGAAGAGGGACACGGAAGCTCGGCGGAGGGCTGTTTCGCGATGTGGAGGTAGTCCTTGTTGTTGTAGTAGAGGTGCGTTAGGTGCCGCCGGTGGTGGTGGTGGTAGACGCAGCGAGCAATTCATTAAACTTGTTATCGAGCTTTGTTTGACGCCTTCTCAATGCCATCTATCTTCTCCATGGCCTCTTCAAATCTATTTAGCACATCTTCCACCTGCCCACTCATCATTTGTTGAAACTTATCATGTAGCGCTTTGTTTGTCATGTTCTCCCGATCGACCACGTCGGCTTGTGATCCTGCCATGGTTAGCACAACGAAACACACAAGAATATGATTCGACAGACTACTAGGAAGTGGTGGTGGTGGTGTGGTGGACGATCACAAATCCATCAAGCAAATCTCAAATTCTTACCAGTTCTTACCAAAGAAGCAGCGGTGATCGGCAACCGATGTAGTCAAAACTCTCAAAGCTTGGATAGAGCGATTACTAGGGAGAGTCAAGCATACGATGTAGATGTATGTGGAGCTGGGAAGGCTTATAATATGGTAGCAAAAGGGTCAGCAATAATCAATTCAGAGATGCAAAGTTGAATAAGCGCTCAACGACGATCTTGTCTTTGGTCCTAGGCTAGACCGTGCTAGAGACGCGAGCCTAGAACACTAACAAAATCACGGCACTGCACGTAAACAAGGGGAAAACACACTCTGGATTTTTTTCTTTTCGCTTTTTTTTTGCGCTGCCTTTTTTTTGCGCTGCTTTTTTTTTTTTGCGAAAAATCACTATAATGGCGAGTGTCTCAAAACTCTTCCCAAGTCAAACTGACAGGATGGGCACGAAATTTTTTCGACCAAATTTTTTTTTCGACTGCCCGGACCCAAAAACTGGAAACGGGTCAAAAAAAAACTTTCTATAACGGCGACTGTCTCAATACACTTAGAAATACCTAAAAATAGGATAGCCAGAAAATTTTTTGACAAGTGCATTTTCGGAAAATTTTGGGCCTAAACGGAGGGTGGTTTCCAGACTCTTTTTTTTTCCGAAACCTACTCCGGCAAGGAAACACGAATCGGAAACTAGATGGATCTCGAAAACAAACCTAATATGCAAGGAACTCGGATTGGTGGTGGATATATGGTGGTGGTATATGGCAGCGGTGGTGGTAGCGGTGGTAGTATATGGATATGGATCGGTGGTGGTATATGGACACGGATTGGTGGTGGTCTATGGATACGGATTGGAGCGGTGGTGGTAGGTGGCGAGGCGATGATGATGGTGCTTGTTGGCGACGTGACAACTTATGACCGAACTCGAAACTCTAAAAGACTAGACTCTAAGACCAGCAACTAGACACGACGATGCACCATAAATTCAACAAAGCAAAACCCTAAAAGATTATGCAAAGGCTCGATTGGTTCGGATATGACGAACTAACCCTAATTTTTTTGTGGCTTTTTCGTGGACAATAGGTATGAAGAACAGACTCGATCTAAACTACGAAAAACTGTAAAATCTCACCAAGCAACCTGGAAATCTGATACCACTTGATAGAGGCTAAGGTGTCCCGTCTTTCGATGAGATGTTGGTTTTCGCTTTGGAGGAAGTCGACTTTGACGATCCGACTACGAACGTGCGAGGACGTCGCGCCTTAGCAATCGCTAAACCAACTCCGAGAGGTTATTGACCACGCCGAGCACGATCAACGACCACGAGGGTGCATTTCCTGCGAGCAAGCGAAGAACAAGCAAGAAACTGAGATTGCAATCTGGATATTGCGAATATAAGATGAAAGCTTTATTGATCAAGGTGGGGTTCTGTGGCGCCTTTGTGCAGTCGTTGAACACAAATGAAGTACGTGAAGTTGCAGCTATGGCGAACTTTTAATCTAAACAAAACCCAAGGTCTAAGCGGTGCCCTAAGGGCTGTATATATGGAGGAAGAGGGGAATTTCGTGGCCCTTGGTGGAGGGGTCCGTAATCAACCCTATCTCTTGTTTCCCACACATACGGACTCTAAAAATAGCCTATACTTGTGTATTTCGAAATTACAAGGGCCTGGCCCACTAATAAGGTGACGCGGCACCTAGAATAGCCTCGGGACGACATTTATGAAGTAGCATCTTGTATATTTCGTCCAAGGCTTCATGCACCCATTATGGTGGCTTCAAAGTCCTGAAATCATCACTTGTAACTCCGTTCTTGTTCCCCTTGCGCATGGCATTATCTCCATGCTTGTTCTTGCTCCAATGTCCATCCTTCTCCAAGCTAGGGCCTTCATTTGTAAGCAAAACAAATGTATCCAATTTAGGCAGCATCATATTCTCATGAACATTAGAATCATTACCAAGAAACGAAAGTACCTGATAATTTAATTGGCATGCGCGAGCTCTAGTAATTGGTCCAGTATATGTAGCAGTAGGGGCTGTGGGTGTAACAATGGTATTGATGTCCTCATCATCGTCCACCATAGTGTAGGCCCTTCACCGACTCCCTTGTATGCCACATCGCTGGTCCTTCATACAAGCCCTCATCCATCGCAACATATCCGCCTCACTGAAAGCACTGTACACCGCACTGGATGTGCTTCGCTGATGCCTCCGTCCATTGCACTGGACCCGCTCCACGGATACCATATTCAACTCCATCAGCCCTGCTTTACTGACAACGCAGCCTCATCAGGTTATTTTGATTTGTACTCCTTCGGTTTTTCTCTTCTTTATCATGGAACTGTTCATTTACCACATATCATCTTTCTTCTATATCGACAGGCGTCGCAACTGAAGCACCGGAGCCGCTTCAACAACAACGACAGCCGGCCCAAACTCAACCGCAACATGAGCACCATCGACGATCCTTAGCTTTCACGTATGACAACGATGCCCATACACCACTGAGAATCAGGTACTATTATCCAACAGCCGGCGCCTACGTTCACTTTCTTAGCATAAGCACCGCACCTTCGAATTTCTTCAGGGCAACATTCAATTTTTCATGAGACACGTTATTCTTCTTGCACCTGTAGGGCCATATGTGTGGCAGTGAAAAGGTTACATGTGTTAAATTACAAACCAGTGCACATATAGTTACAATGCTTTTGTTTAGTCCTAAGTATTACTGTACTTCCTAGATATCACTGCGTACTATTTTACTTCTTGCATGCTATATTTTTATGATAATGATGCTGTTCTGATGCCACGTGTTGGTTACAATTATTGTACTGGACTGCTTCAATGGCCCTGGCCCTGTTTGGATCAATGGGTTAGAGTTAGTTTGAGCTAGTTTGGGCTCAAATAGCCCTAAAGTATCCAAACATGAGGGCTAGTTTGAGCTAGTTGCATCTAACCCACGAAAAAAAACTATCCCACCCAAGAGGTGCTAATTGGAGCTAGTTCTCCTAGTACACCCTCATGTTTGGATACTTTAGGAATATTTGATCCCAAACTAGCTCAAACTAACTCTAACCCATGGATCCAAACATGGCCTATGTTCTCTATGCTTAATTACACATCAGCAAACTAGCTTGTGGTTCCGCAGCTTTTTGTTCGTTTTATCCTACATTTTCTGATGCTAGCTTTTACATCACTGCTCTAAGCCTCTGTTCATTAATTTTTTGTGTGTTCTTGATCTTCCCAAGTTGCATGACTAATTTGATGCTTCTATTCATTATGGAGCTGCCAACCCCATCAAGCAAAATATTTGTTCTTTTGGGGCTGGCACCTCGAACAAGCATAAAAATAGAGTGAATCGCATATATTGTTGTGTAAGCACACACCCTTCTTTCATTAGTTTAGATTAACCACTGATGATCAATTCGAACCAGTGCATGTGATTAAAATTAGTTTTACCTAAATAGAGGGGGAAGAATAAACTAGAACGACTAGATTTGCAACCACGGGATGCTGACGATATTTTCAAAGACCATTGCAACAACAGTGATGCTTCTGTGACGCCCCCGATTCAATTGTACACTAATCATGCACGCAAATCTGTATGATCAAGATCAGGGACTCACGGGAAGATATCACAACACAACTCTAAAACATAAATAAGTCATACAAGCATCATAATACAAGCCGGGGCCTCGAGGGCTCGAATACAAGTGCTTGATCATAGGCGAGTCGCGGAAGCAACAATATATGAGTCTGGACATAAGTTAAACAAGTTTGCCTTAAGAAGGCTAGCACAAAGCGGGATCAGATCGAAAGAGGCGCAGACCTCCTGCTGGGATCCTCCTAAACTACTCCGGCCTTCGTCGGGCTGCACGTAGTAGTAGGCACCTAGTAGGAGTAAATAAATCGACGGTGGCGTCTGGCTCTGGCTCGACATCTGGTTGCGACAACCAGGTAGAAGGGAAGGGGAAAAAGGGGGAGAAAAGCAACCGTGAGTACTCATCCAAAGTACTCGCAAGCAAGGAGCTACACTACATATGCATGGGTATATGTGTAAAGAGGCAATATTGGTGGACTGAACTGCAGAATGCTAGAATAAGGGGGGATAGCTAGTCTTATCGAAGACTACGCTTCTGGCAGACTCCGTCTTGCAGCATGTAGAAGAGAGTAGACTAAAGTCCTCCAAGTAGCATCGTATAGCATACTCCTACCCGGCGATCCTCTCCTCGTAGCCCTGTTAGAGAGCGACCACCGAGTTGTATCTGGCACTTGGAAGGGTGTGTTTTATTAAGTATCCGGTTCTAGTTGTCATAAGGTCAAGGTACAACTCCAAGTCGTCCTGTTACCGAAGATCACGGCTATTTGAATAGATTAACTTCCCTGCAGGGGTGCACCACATAACCCACACTCTTGATCCCATTTGGCCGGACACACTTTTCTGGGTCATGCCCGGCAGCGGAAGATCAACACGTCGCAGCCCCACCTAGGCACAATAGAGAGGTCAGCACGCCGGTCTAAACCTAAAGCGCCACGAAGTGCAGGCCCGTCGCCCTAGCACACACTGCACGCGTCTGTGACGGAAGCAGACCTAGCCTAGCGAGCGTTCGGTCCAATCCGTAGCGCCGCTTAGTCGTGACGTCCACGAAGGCCGGTGATACCACGACGTCGAGTGCCCATAAGCTGTTCCCGTGTAGCTGGTTAGTGCGTATAGACCAAATGGCGGACTCGGATCAAATACCAAGATCTCGTTAAGCGTGTTAAGTATCCATGACGCCGACTAGGGCCAGGCCCACCTCTCTCCTAGGTGGTCTCAACCTGCCCCTGTCGCTCCGCCACAAAGTAACGATCGGGGTCGTCAGAACCTGGGCCCACTCTACCGGGATGGAGCCACTGTCCTTTCAGCCCCTCATCGAGAATCACTTGCGGGTACTCAACAAGTGACCGACTTTAGTCACCACATGTGTCATGTATATAAAGTATATAGTATATACACGTGATCACCTCCCTAGTGATCATGGCCCGATAGTATAGCATGACAGACGGACAAGAATGTAGGGCCACTGATGGAGCACTAGCATCCTATTCTAAGTAGTAGGATAGTAGGTAAGGGTAACAAGCAGAGCAACAATGACAAAGCTATACAATGAATAGGATTAACCGAAAGCGATAACATGCTACACTACTCTAATGCAAGCAGTATAGAGAAGAGTAGGCGATATCTGGTGATCAAAGGGGGGGCTTGCCTGGTTGCTCTGGCAAGAAGGAGGGGTCGTCAATTCCGTGAGTCGTCTTTGGGTAGCGAGCGTTGGTCTCGTAGTCTACCGGAGAGAAGAGGGGGAAGAAACAATAAATATAATGCAAACATAAGCATGACGATGCATGACATGACAATGAGCGGTGCTAGGTGTGCCCTAACACGATAGTAGGTGATACCGGCGAGAGGGGGAAACATCCGGGAACGTATCCCCGGTGTTTTCGCGTTTTCGGACAGAAGAAGCAGAGGTGAAATGTTGCATGTTTCCCCTGAGCAATTTTCATGTACAAAGTTTTTCCATCTAAGCTATGGTTTATTTTATATTAATTTTGAAAGTTTTAATCATTTTATAAATTATTAGTATTAATTTAATTCGAAAATGTATATTGCGTCATCATGACGTCAGCGGTCAGCGTTGACCGTTGACTGGTCAAACTAACAAACGGGCCCCACATGTCATAGACTAAGACTAACTAATCTAGTTTAGTTAGTCTAACTAAAATGATTAGGTTTAGTAATTACAATTAATTAGGTTAATTAATTTACTTATTTAAGTAATTGATTAATTTAATTATTAATTACTTAATTTTATTTATTATTGTTTTTTTAATAAAAAGTTCCTCGGGGTGGGGCCCCGTTGTTAATGGCCCAAAGGGGTGCCTTAGCGGGGCGTGGGAGTAATGGGCGCAGGGGCGAGGCTGCCCGTCAGGGCGAACCCGGTCGACGCCCAGCGTGCGCGGATGGGCACCGACGCGGCGCCGACGAGGCCACGGCAGGGTGGGTCCGTGGCGAAGTGGGCGGTCGCCAGAGGAGGACGTCGGGGCCGTGGAGGGTGCGACCGGACCACCGGCGGGCGGGTCGGCGAGCAGCGGCGGAGGTGGTTGCGGCTGAGTGGCAGGGCGCTGGAGCCCGAGGCGACGGGAGCAGCCATAGGGGCGGGGTGAGCACGAGCGTACACAGCGGGCGGAGCGTGCTCGGGCGACGGCCAAGCCACGGTGGATGCATGCTCGGGCGGCACAGGGGCACGGCCAGGGGCGCGCGCATGTGTGTTGGAGCAAGGCAGAGGCAACATGAGTGGAGCGCCGGCCATGGCCACTTCTAGCGCGGAACGAAAACGATGAGCACGGCGATCAGAGGATGCAGATCAAGGGGAAGGCAGAGGGGAAAAGCGCGTCGGCTCACATCGTTGACGGGGAGAGGCTCGGGGAGGCACGGGATGCAGTGAAGCCGTCGGAACCAACGACGAACGGCGGCGGAGATGAGCTCGATGGCGAGCGTGCGGGCTGTCCCGGCTCGATTCAGAGCACGTAGGTGAACGAGACGACGATGGCGAAGCTCCTGGACGCCTTGGCGCGACGAGGGGAGGCCGGTGGCCACCGGATCGATCAGGTGGCTGCGATGGTGGCGGCGGGCGGCTTCTGTAACAGGAGGGAGAGCTGGGGAAGGAGTGGATAGGCTAGGGTTCGGGAAGGGGCGTCAGGGTACCTATAGGACGTCGGGGTGTCGCCGGATGGCCGGCGCGTGGCCATCCCGGCCGTGGACGCGTCCCCTCTGTCCACGAGGCTTCGATGAACAGGAAGGAGATGGGGAGGTGAGCTGGGTCGCGTGGCCACTTATGGCCCAGTGGCAAAGTAGTTTGTAGGCCCTTTTTCCTTTTCCTTTTCTCTTTAATTCTCTATTTTAAATCTTAGCTCCTGTTTTGCATTTAAGTTGAGCCACCAAAAGAACTTTGTAAGAAGTGCCACTTGTCAAAACAAATACTAGCTATTATTTAGTACCGCCACAAAAAGTTTGGTGACTAGATAAACTAGTTCAACATTTGTTTATTATTTTAAAGCATTCAAATAATTGTTTTTGCTACTACTTTATTCATTTTTAGAGTACTTAGGCATTTTATAAAAGCGTGGTTTCTTCACCATAATTACCTATACATTATTTGGCACAACCCGAACTTTTTAGTTTTATTGTTTGAAAACTTTTAATGTTTGCTTGAATTTGAATTTGAACTCGAACCGGTTTCGAACTAACGTGAGATTAGCAACAGTAATCGAGGTGACGTGGCATCATTAGCGGAGGTTCACTCTAGCTTAAATATCCGGGCGTCACAATTCTCCTCCACTACAAGAAATCTCGTCCCGAGATTTAGGATCGGTTATAAGGGGGAAGGGATCTGGTTACGAAATTCTAACGATTCTTCTCGGTCTCTTCTCGAAGAGGTCGATCCATTACATGATGTCTTCATTCCTCTGCTTCAGGTCCTCATGATGAAGTTGTCATCCTTCCTTCAGGATCTTCACTGTACTTACGAAAGGGTAAGAAGGGAAAACTCTATAAGGACGGATTCTAACAAGATCGAGCATCAGACGGTTAACTCAGGGGAAGACGCATAAGTATCTCTCGAATTGAAACTTAAGAAGATATCGAGAGCAAAGTAAGAAGGTACCATGAGAAGTTTCAAACGGATAGGCAAGAGTTCGATGCCTAATCAGAAGGTGAAAGGGTTCAGAGCAACGAGAATAAGTATTGTGTCTGATACCAGAATAGATCACTAGGAAGGTGGCTTGCGAATTACACATGAAGCCAAGCGTGAGGAATAACCTTGGAAAAGGGGGGGGTGTGTACACGAGAGTCAGGTTTCGATCCTGTGGAGCTGTGGGTTATGGGCCCACCATGTGGGTTAAAGTAGAAAGGGGGCTGACATCTTGCACGGTCACGATAGCAAGGCATGTCAGAGGGTAGCCTGTCAGTTATGTCGGCAACAACATCAATACCAAGGGCGAGGGACGAAGAGAACCATTTTCTTGCTCGTTGAACGAGGCGGACCAATAGGCAAAGTTCTCGTCCATCGGTGGCTACCGGAATGTCATCAACAATAATAACAGGGTCTTACTGACAAAGTGGTACAACGAGGTGCTTACCTAAGCAGGCAAATATTACTGCTTATATCATATAGATCACAAGAAAGGTTAAACAAAACAATGGAAAGGAAAATGTGATCATTAGATTAAACAGAAAAAAATTGGAAAGGAAAATGTGTTTAAACACATATTTCAAGGGTACATCCTTCCCAAGGACAAGCAGAGCAAGATATCCATGACAGGATAAAAAGTAGAAAACTCTTTAGGTAGGGGAGAGAAATTTCATGACATTACCCATACAACGGTGTTTGGATAATTGATAAGGAAAATTTAGCATTGTGCATCAAATGTTCTTTGTTGAAAATTAGAGTACCACAGACATGCTTCGAGATAGCATTGACATGGTCATTAGGTGAAGATCAGACTTTGGAAACACAAAGGATCCATCAGGAACAACTTATAGAATAAGCCTTACAATTTTTTTCAGGGAATAATGAATAACCTTGCTAAAAAGGAAGAACCATAACAATACGTCCTTCGGCCAAGTGTGCTAGGCATGACATCACCTTGTTACAACTCTCGGGAATATTTTCCAGCCATCATATCTGACCGAGATTCAGATCTAATTGGTGTCAGGATACCTCAGTCTCTGGATGCCTGAGGAGACAAGGTGCGACACAAATTGACGAGATGAAATCGAAGATTCTCGGGAAATGAACTATGGAAGCGAGTTCCAAAACAAGAGTTCATCATTAAACCAAGGAGAGGATGAGGAGGTGGCGGATGGACTTAGCGACAACTCAACGAGATTTCCAAAAGATGGATCTCCTCAATAATGTAAACAAGGAGATAACATTTGCCAAATCAATTGATATAATGATGTATGCCTGAGGAAAACATACGCAAGTAAACATTGGTTGAAAGGTGCACCCGAAATATGGGACGGGTAGCATGATCAATGTTTAGAATGGTGATTCAATAACCAATACACAAAGAATGAAACGATCATTCATTAACTTACAAGCAATAGGGTTGCTAGAAGTTTTGAATATTACACCTCACAGTCCATTTGTCGATATTCCGGTTAGAAACAACACGGAGACCAAGAAATGAATGGAGATGGTGATAAGTATTACTATATCAAGAATTTCTTAAGAGGTGGTGAAATTCTCACGACATTCTTGACATAAAAGATGGTAATACTCCAAGGTAAAGAAGAACAAATGCTGGATAGCAAGGAACTCAACGTATAACACAAAACATGAACAATTTTGTGTTGAACGGAAGGCAATAAAATGGTCGATGATAAAACAAATCATCGAGGGCAAGGATGGTATTTCTCATCATGAATTCAATTGATATCTAGGAAGGAGTCAAGATGTTGATGATGATCACGACAAATTTTGTTGAGAGGCTCCATGAAGAAGCAATTGAACAACGACTGCATCAAGCAAAAGGACTGATGCAGGGATAGATTATTGGATCCATGGATACGACACCAACTCGAAATCAAGCTTGTTGTTCGAGGTGAACGATAAGACGAGCAAGATCGACATAAGCTTAGCTCAGCGTAGAAAGTTATGCTCCGGGAATAAGGACCAGGTAGCACAGTTAAAATCAACACGATAATAATATAGCCGATCCGGCTAGGAATAATATGATCGAGTACAAACTCGTAAGTAAAGAAGATTACTAAGAGTTGTCTAATCGCTATGCAGACTCAATTTAGTTACCGGTGTACTCGAGTGACTAACCACTCAGAACCCGGGAAAAATTGGAATCGATGAGAATGTAGTACTTGACGAAGAACTCATAAGAAGTTATGCGATTCTGTGATAATCTCGAGATACTAGAGGGGTAATACTTGACGACAATCCAAAGTAGAGGTTGGACTGGGGTATTGCTTTGTAGAAGACAATTACTCCAACTTGTTCGAGAAATGGGATCAAAGAAGAACAATATGGTCGTTACCACGATTGCAAAAGGCCGGATCCCCGATATAAGAACTTATACCAAGGGAATAATTAATTTAAGAGAAGCTTTAATGGTAAGATCTACATCGTGTCCATGGGCATGAACACAAGTTCAAGGTCGACTCCCACTTCTTCAATGCATAACCTTTCATTCACTGCTATAGATAAAATGATTTCAGTGTCAAAACCTACCTGGTGAATTACCAGAGGAGTATGACCCGTGAAAACTTTCGAGTTCACACAGATTAAGGAAGGCATAGGTTCAACCCATCGGGGTTCTTAGAACATATACCATAAACTTCAAGAGTAAATAACACAAGCTCAAAAGTAGATCATGGTTGACAAAAGTAGAGGATACAATTTACCAAAGGCATTATGTATCGGGTAAAGAACTCATAAGAATTTTGGTTGTGAAGGACACTGTCGGATAATAACCCGGCAATGGGTATGGCGGTCCACAACGGGGCTGATGTGAGTATCGGTACTCAATTAGAGGAAGAAGGAATGGCAAGGCATCAGATTATAGAAACAGCTGACTAATTCAAAGCTTAATGCAAAGAATTTTATGATTTCCAAATTAAGGGATCAGAAGCAATCATTCTGATCGAAAATGAATAAGTTCAATAGACTTAGAAGCACAACCGATCAAGGCATTGATTGGTCAAGAACCAGCTCATATCCAAATGACGTCTGAGCCGAAAGGATAATCCTAGGATTCGACTAATGATTGTGAACATTCACAACTTATTGAATCAATGGACTCAAAAATGACAGTGACAAAGGATGCCAATAAGATTATTATGCTTATGGGATTAACCATAATGCAAGCAAGCAAGAATTTCAAGAACAATAGGCTGTTGAGGATTCTCAAAAGATCAAATAGTATTTCGAAGACCATTGTGAAACACATGAACAACTGGGGATGAGCGGATACTCGATAAGGGCGAGAAATTATCCATACGGGTATCTATGTGGCAAGGAACTGCAAGGCAGTAGGCACAAAGTAAACTCGAAACAATAGAGAGAATTTCAGGGTATCTTGTAATAACAAGATCAACGGGAATGATTGAATGAATGGCAAGTGTACGTGGTTATCCATAGGGGTATATCGATGATATGGAACTGCAAAAGCAACGGGCAGCAAGTCTCGAGGGAACATCGGAGAGTAACTTTGAAATCTTCTGGTGGAGCCAGCGATCATCTGGACGGAAGGGGCTCTCCGGGAGAAAGTGTTTTCGAGAACCTAAAGTTATTTTTTTTAAATCATTTAACCTGAATAGAAGAGAGATCAGAATCCTAGAGTAGAGACGAGGAATAAAAGGTCCTAATACCACCCAATTGCGACGTGGGCCCATGGGCCGCACAACCATGTTAGTAAAAGTTTTGTAAAGTCTAGACTCGACTACGGCCAAGGAGCTGGAAGGGGGATTCCTACAGGCAGTCGGCTCTGATACCAACTTGTGACGCCCCCGATTCAATCATACACTAATCATGCACGCAAATCTGTACGATCAAGATCAGGGACTCACGGGAAGATATCACAACACAACTCTAAAACATAAATAAGTCATACAAGCATCATAATACAAGCCAGGGGCCTCGAGGGCTCGAATACAAGTGCTTGATCATAGACGAGTCAACGGAAGTAACAATATCTGAGTACAGACATAAGTTAAACAAGTTTGCCTTAATAAGGCTAGCACAAACTGGGATACAGATCGAAAGAGGTGCAGACCTCCTGCCTGGGATCCTCCTAAACTACTCCTGGTCGTTGTCAGCGGGATGCACGTAGTAGTAGGCACCTAGTAGGAGTCGTCGTCGACGGTGGCGTCTGGCTCCTGGGCTCCGGCATCTGGTTGCGACAACCAGGTAGAAGGGAAGGGGAAAAAGGGGGAGAAAAGCAACCGTGAGTACTCATCCAAAGTACTCGCAAGCAAGGAGCTACACTACATATGCATGGGTATATGTGTAAAGAGGCAATATCGATGGACTGAACTGCAGAATGCCAGAATAAGGGGGGGGGGATAGCTAGTCTTATTGAAGACTACGCTTCTAGCAGCCTCCGTCTTGCAGCATGTAGAAGAGAGTAGACTGAAGTCCTCCAAGTAGCATCGTATGGCATACTCCTACCCGACGATCCTCTCCTCGTAGCCTTGTTAGAGAGTGACCACCGAGTTGTATCTGGCACTTGGAAGGGTGTGTTTTATTAAGTATCCGGTTCTAGTTGTCATAAGGTCAAGGTACAACTCCAAGTCGTCCTGTTACCGAAGATCACGACTATTCGAATAGATTAACTTCCCTGCAGGGGTGCACCACATAACCCAACACGCTTGATCCCATTTGGCGGACACACTTTTACGGGTCATGCACAGCAGCGGAAGATCAACACGCCGCAGCCCCACCTAGGCAACAGAGAGGTCAGACGCCGGTCTAAACCTAAGCGCAGGGCAGTGGGCCCATCGCCCTTAGCACACAAGCATGTTGCGTGACTGTGCCGAAGCAGACCTAGCCTAGCAGTGCATTCCAGTCCAATCCGGCGCGCGCCGGCCGTTGATGTCAAGAAGGCTTGGTGATACCAGACGCCGAGTGCCCATAATCTGTTCCCGTGTAGCTGGTTAGTGCGTATAGACCAAATGGCGGACTCGGATCAAATACCAAGATCTCGTTAAGCGTGTTAAGTATCATGACGCCGACCGAGGCCAGGCCCACCTCTCTCCTAGGTGGTCTCAACCTGCCCCATGCCTCCGCCACAAAAAAGTGATCGGGGCCGTCCAGAACCCAGGCCCACCTCTACCGGGATGGGCGACTGTCCTTTCAGCCCCTCATCGAGAATCACTTGCGGGTACTCAACAAGCTGACCCGACTTTAGTCACCACATGTGGCATGTATATAAAGTATATAGTATATACACGTGATCACCTCCCTAGTGATCACGGCCGGATAGTATAGCATGGCAGACAGACAAGAATGTAGGGCCACTGATGGAGCACTAGCATCCTATTCTAAGCAGTAGGATAGCAGGTAAGGGTAACAACTGTAGCAACAATGACAGGCTATGCAACAGAATAGGAATAACCGAAAGCAGTAACATGCTACACTACTCTAATGCAAGCAGTATAGAGAAGAATAGGCGATATCTGGTGATCAAAGGGGGGGCTTTCCTGGTTGCTCTGGCAAGAAGGAGGGGTCGTCAATTCCGTAGTCGTACTGGGTAGCAGCAGTGTCGGTCTCGTAGTCTACCGGAGAGAAGAGGGGGAAGAAACAATAAATATAATGCAAACATAAGCATGACGATGTATGACATGGCAATGAGCGGTGCTAGGTGTGCCCTAACACGGTAGTAGGTGATACCGGCGAGAGGGGGAAACATCCGGGAAAGTATCTCCGGTGTTTTCTCGTTTTCGGACAGAAGAAGCGGAGGTGAAATGTTACATGTTTGCTGTGCTAGGGATGTGTGGCGGACGAACGGGCTACGTATCCGGATTCGTCACGTCGTTCTGAGCAATTTTCATGTACAAAGTTTTCCATCTGAGCTATGGTTTATTTTATATTAATTTTGAAAGTTTTAATCAATTTATAAATTATTAGTATTAATTTAATTCAAAAATGTATATTGCGTCATCATGACGTCAGCATGACGTCAACGGTCAGCGTTGACCGTTGACTGGTCAAACTAACAGAAGGGCCCCACATGTCATAGACTAAGACTAACTAATCTGGTTTAGTTAGTCTAACTAAAATGATTAGGTTTATTAATTACAATTAATAAGGTTAATTAATTTACTTATTTAAGTAATTGATTAATTTAATTATTAATTACTTAATTTTATTTATTGTTGTTTTTTTAATAAAAAGTTCCTGGGGGTGGGGCCCCGTTGTCAATGGCCCAAAGGGGTGCCTTAGCGGTGCGTGGGCGTAACGGGCGCAGGGGCGAGGCTGCCCGTCGAGTGAACCAGTTGGCGCCAGCGTCGCGGATGGGCGCGGCTTGGCGCCTGGCGAGGCCACGGCGGGCGGGTCCGTGGTGGCGGGCGGTCGCCAGAGGAGGACACCGGGGCCGTGGAGGGTGCGACGAGGACCATGGGCGGGTCGAGTCGAAAGCGATGGCGGAGGTGGTTGCGGCTGAGTGGCAGGGCGCTAGAGCCCGAGGCAACGGGGAGCAACCACACGGGCGGGGTGAGCACGGGTGTACGCAGCGGGCGGAGCATGCTCGGGCGACGGCCAAGCCACGGTGGATGCATGCTCGGGCGGCGCAGGGGCACGGCCAGGGGCGCGCGCGTGTGTGTTGGAGCAAGGCAGAGGCAACGTGAGTGGAGCGCCGGCCATGGCGACTTCTAGCGCGGGATGACAACGACGAGCACGGCGATCAGAGGATGCAGATCAAGGGGAAGGCAGAGGGGAAAAGCGCGTCGGCTCACATCGTTGACGGGGAGAGGCTTGGGGATGCGCGGGATGCAGTGAAGCCGTTGGAACCAACGACGAACGACGGCGGAGATGAGCTCGATGGCGAGCGTGCGGGCTGTCCCGGCTCGATTCAGAGCATGTAGGCGAACAAGACGATGATGGCGAAGCTCCTGGACGCCTTGGCGCGACGAGGGGAGGCCGGTGGCCACCGGATCGATGAGGTGGCTACGATGGTGGCGGCGGGCGGCTTCTGTAACGGGAGAGGGAGAGCGGGGGAAGGAGTGGATAGGCTAGGGTTCGGGAAGGGGGGTCGGGGTACCTATAGGACGTCAGGGCGTCGCCGGATGGTCGGCGCGTGGCCATCCCGGCCACGGACGCGTCCCCTCTGTCCACGAGGCTTCAGTGAACAGGAAGGAGATGGGGAGGTGAGCTGGGTCGCGTGGCCACTTATGGCCCAGTGGCAATGTAGTTTGTAGGCCCTTTTTCCTTTTCCTTTTCTCTTTAATTCTCTGTTTTAAATCTTAGCTCCTGTTTTGCATTTAAATTGAGCCACCAAAAGAATTTTGTAAGAAGTGCCACTTTTCAAAACAAATACTAGCCATTATTTAGTACCGCCACAAAAGGTTTGGTGACTAGATAAACTAGTTCAACATTTGTTTGTTACTTTAAAGCATTCAAATAATTGTTTTTGCTACTACTTTATTCATTTTTAGAGTACTTAGGCATTTTATAAAAGTGTTGTTTCTTCACCATAAGTACATATGCATTATTTGGCACAACCCGAACTTTTTAGTTTTATTGTTTGAAAACTTTTAATGTTTGCTTGAATTTCAATTTGAACTCGAACCGGTTTCGAACTAACGCGATATTAGCAACAGTAATCGAGGTGACATGGCATCATTAGCGGAGGTTCACTGTAGCTTAAATATCCTGGCATCACAGCTTCACATCAACAGATGGTAAGCCAGTGTGTTTTAGTACATATGAAATGTAATGCGTGTGGGTTGCTTTCTTGGCTTGTGCCCTCAACCTGTAATCCTACAGAATTAAAAAGAGTTCAATTGTCTGCTTTACTATATTGCTTAATTCGAATGCTTGTTTGTTACTTGTTAGGATATACCTGAGTTGGACAATATGTCAGCAGTGCCTGTTGTACTATTGTAAAGAAATGCATGCCTAATTCATTTGACAACTTAACTTTTCATATGAACTTCATCACAAGACTGTCTTCGTAGTTTATTTGAGGCCATACTGTTTAAGTGCTTTCTTAGATTATTTCAACTGCTTATATGGCTGGGCAACTTAAATATAGCGGTGGTACACTGCCTTTCATCTTACCATTTTAATTTGTTTTCGGTTGATGCTGATTCGAACCATTTAAATATAGCTTGCCATGCTCGGCAATAATTCATATGTCATTTACCATGTAAGCTTACTGCCTGGATCATGTGATAACTATCTCTTACTTATGTGGAGCGGAAACCTTTCAGGATGCCGTTCACACTAGGACAATTTGTACAACCCCAGAATTTATTTGTGGAAGCAGTGCGCCATCCATGTTACCAGATGGTAGCAGTTCAGAGGCAACATTGTTGGAGAGCAGTCTAAGCACGGATATTATAGTTCTTGAGGCTCTACTATAGGCAGAAATAGATGGTGTGGCTGCCATGAATGAGGTAATCTTGATCTTGAGGCTAGGAATTATGCAATTAGCTGCATGATAACCCACAAGTATAGGGGATCACAACAGTTTTCGAGGGTAGAGTATTCAACCCAAATTTATTGATTCGACACAAGGAGAGCCAAAGAATATTCTCAAGTATTAGTAGTTGAGTTGTCAATTCAACCACACCTGGATAACTTAATATCTGCAGCAAAGTATTTAGTAGCAAAGTAATATGATAGTAGTGATAACGGTAACAAAAGTAACAGAAGCAAAAGTAATATTTTTGGTGTTTTATAGTGATTGTAACAGTAGCAACGGGAAAGTAAATAAGCGAAGAACAATATATGGAAAGCTTGTAGGCATTGGATCGGTGATGGAGAATTATGCCGGATGCGGTTCATCATGTAACAATCATAACATAGGGTGACACAGAACTAGCTCCAATTCATCAATGTAATGTAGGCATGTATTCCGAATATAGTCATACGTGCTTATGGAAAAGAACTTGCATGACATCTTTTGTCCTACCCTCCCGTGGCAGCGGGGTCCTAATGGAAACTAAGGGATATTAAGGCCTCCTTTTAATAGAGTACGGAACAAAGCATTAGCACATAGTGAATACATGAACTCCTCAAACTATGGTCATCACCGGAGTGGTCCCGATTATTGTCACTTGAGGTTGCGGATCATAACACATAGTAGGTGACTATAGACTTGCAAGATAGGATCAAGAACACACATATATTCATGAAAACATAATTGGTTCAGATCTGAAATCATGGCACTCGAGCCCTAGTGACAAGCATTAAGCATAGCAAAGTCATAGCAACATCAATCTCAGAACACAGTGGATACTAGGGATCTAACCCTAACAAAACTAACTCGATTACATGATAGATCTCATCCAACCCATCACCTCCAGCAAGCCTACGATGGAATTACTCACGCATGGCGGTGAGCATCATGAAATTGGTGATGGAGGATGGTTGATGATGACGACGACGATGAATCCCCCTCTCCGGAGCCCCGAACGGACTCCAGATCAGCCCTCCCGAGAGGTTTTAGAGCTTGGCCGCGGCTCCGTATCGTAAAACGCGATGATTTCTTATCCTTCATTTTTTTCTCCCCGAAAGCAAATATATAGAGTTGGAGTTGGCGTCAGAGGAGCTCCAGGGGGCCCACGAGGTAGGGGGCACACCCTAGGGGGCGCCCCCCACCCTCGTGGACAGGGTGTGGGCCCCCTGGTCTTCATCTTTGGCGAGGATTTTTTTATTATTTCCAAATAGACGTTCCGTGGAGTTTGTGTCATTCCGAGAACTTTTGTTTCGCACATAAATAACACCATAGAAAGTTTTTGAAAACAGCGTCGGTCAAGGTTAGTTCCATTCAAATCATGCAAGTTAGAGTCCAAAACAAGGGCAAAAGTGTTTGGGAAAGTAGATACTGACGAGACGTATCAACTCCATAAGCTTAAACCTTTGCTTGTCCTCAAGCAATTCAGTTGACAAACTGAAAGTGATAAACAAAAACTTTTACAAACTCAGTTTTTCTTGTTGTTGTAAATATGTAAAGCCAACATTCATGTTTTCAAAGCAAAGATCATGACTAACCACATTTGCAATAATTCTCAGGTCTCATGTTTACTCATATCAATAGCATAATCAACTAGCGAGCAATAATAATAAATCTCGGACGACAACACTTTCTCAAAACAATCATAATATGATATAATAAGGTGGTATCTCGCTAGCCCTTTCCGAGACCATAAAACATAAATGCAGAGCACCTTTAAAGATCAAGTTACGACTAGACATTGTAATTCATGGTAAAAGAGATCCAATCATAGTCATACCCAATATAAATTAATAGTAATGGATGCAAATGACAGTTGTGCTCTCCGGCTAGTGCTTTTTAATAAGAGGGTGATGACTCAACATAAAAGTAAATAGATAGGCCCTTCAGAGAGGGAAGCAGGATTTGTAGAGGTGCGAGCTCGGTTTTGAAATAGAGATAAATAATATTTTGAGCGGCATACTTTCATTGTCAACATAACAACCAAGAGATGACGATATCTTCCATGCTACACACATTATAGGCGGTTCCCAAACAGAATGGTAAAGTTTATACTCCCCCTCTACCAACAAGCATCAATCCATGACTTGCTCGAAACAACGAGTGTCTCCAACTAGCAACAGTCCACGGGAGTTTTGTTTGCAATTATTTTGATTTAGTTTGCATAAAGCATGGGATTTGGGCATCCCGGAGACCAGCCATTTTCTCGTGAATGAGGAGCGGAGTCCACTCCTCTTGAGAATAACCCGCCTAACATGGAAGATAAGGGCAGCCCTAGTTGATACATGAGCTATTCGAGCATAGAAAACAGAATGTTTATTTGAAGGTTTAGAGTTTGGCACATACAAATTTACTTGGAGCAGCGGTAGATACCGCATATAGGAAGGTATGGTGGACTCATATGGAATAACTTTGGGGTTTAAGGGATTGGATGCACAAGCAGTATTCCGCTTAGTACAAGTGAAGGCTAGCAAAAGGCGGGAAGCAACCAACTAGGGAGCGACAACAGTCATGAACATGCATTAAAAATAATAAACATTGGATGCAAGCATGAGTAGGATATAATCCACCATGAACATAAATATCATGAAGGCTATGTTGATTTGTTTCAACTACATGTGTGAACATGTGCCAAGTCGAGTCACTTAAATCATTCAAAGGAGGATACCACTCCATCATACCACATCACAACCATTTTAATAGCATGTTGTCACGCAAGGTAAACCATTATAACTCATAGCTAATCAAGCATGGCACGAGCAACTATGATCTCTAATTGTCATTGCAAACATGTTTATTCATAATAAGCTGAATCAGGAACGATGAACTCATCATATTTACAAAAACAAGAGGGGTCGAGTTCATACCAGCTTTTCTCATCTCAGTCAATCCATCATATATCATCGTAATTGCCTTTCACTTGGACGACCGAACGATGTGAATATAATAAGAGTGCACGTGCATTGGACTAAGCTGGAATCTGCGAGCATTCAATAAACAGGAGAAGACAAGGCAATATGGGCTCTTGGTTAAATCAACAATAATGCATATAAGAGCCACTTCAACAATCTAATTATGGTCTTCTCCTACGACCCCCAAAGAAAAGAAAAGAAATAAAACTATTTACACGGGAAAGCTCCCAACAAGCAAAAGAAGAATGGGAAATCTTTTTGGGTTTTCTTTTTAATTATTACTACTACGGCAAGAAAAGTAAACTAACTAAAAGTTACTACTAATTTTTTTTGTTTTTCTTAAAGTTTATCAAACACACAAGAAGAAAGCAGAAAAGAAAATAAACTAGCAAGGATATTACAGTGAAAAAGTATGAGCACCGACATCTAGCAATGAGTGTGTGAACATAAATGTAATGTCCGTGGGAAATACGTACTCCCCCAAGCTTAGGCTTTTGGCCTAAGTTGGTTCATTGCCAAGGATGGCCTGGCGGATACCCGTAGTTGTAGCTGGGTCGTACTGAGATGCAGCGGTTATCGCCTCCTGAGCTGCAGCATGGCGGCGAGCTGCCTCCGCCCTCCTCTCGTACTCATTTGCCTCCTCTCTAGTAATAACATATCTTCCTTTTGCCTGATAATCAAAGAAGGCAGGAGCAGGGAGAGTAATACAGACAACATGCCGTTTGTCAAAGATTAGTCGATACTGGAGAGGTGATTCATTCCTCTTGACAAACTGGTGATAGACCATAGAATTATAGTCTAAATAAGTAGGAGGAAACTCCATATCATCCTCACGGACGTCCACATCGAGAAAATCAGCTAAGTGGGTTGCATAAATTGCTCCAAAGAAATCTCCATTAAATCTATTATGATGCAACCTACGTGCAACAATGGCTCCCAAATTATAAGATTGGTCTCCTAACGCAGCAGTCTGTCGGTGTACTAGAGTAGGGGTACCCTAGTACCCCGAACTTCGTCACAGACGATTCCAGCGCGCTCACGGCCGGGGCTCGATGACCGCCAAGGTCCTCGGCGCACCTTTAGAGCCATTCGAGAACAAAGTAATCAAGTCCCCGACAAGAGGAGCTTGCCGGGAAGGCCACTCAGCGCAAAAAACAAGGCCCGGCAAGAGGAGCTTGCCGAAGGCTTGGCGCTGAACCCCAAGCGCGACAAGGTTCCTGCGGCGGCAAGGCGCTTGCCGGGCGGGCGACCTCTCTTCATCTCCGCTCCAGCTCACCCGCCAGCGTGTCACCACGGGCTCTCCCATGAGCGCGTGTCGACGAGCTGTGCAGCCAGCCGGAGAGTAGCGACAAGCAGCGCCGACAAGCTACCATCATGGCGAACGGAGGCGCACTTAACGGTCCTGTTACACTGTTGAGGCGGCATCGAGGCGGGCATTGATGACTCTTGTCCCTTGCCGTCGAGTTAGGTATAGATTATCGTACCTTTGTATAAAGCGGTGTACCAACCCATGTTTTTACTATCATACCCTTGTCTACTTGCCACATGTGGTGACCCCTTGTACCTATAAAAGGAGGCCCGAGGGCAGCGAGAGGGGTTCGGTTCGGCTCGATAGGAAACCACACTCACGCTAGGTCTTGTAGCCCGCATTGCTCCCTAGCAAGAACACAAGATAATCCACAAAGCAGCAGTAGGAGTATTATCTCTCCGGAGAGCTCCGAAGCTGGGTAAATCCGCTCGCGTGCATCGCCTCGATCCGCTCTTTGTGCAATCTCCGCCCCCCTCCGAACCACAAGGGACCAAGGTCCCATAGGTGCTCGTGGGGCACGATCAGCTCTCCCCCGACATCTTTGGCGCGCCAGGTAGGGGGCGTCGAGGCTGTGCGAACCCGATCCGGCGGTCGCCCGAGCAACTTCATCGACATCTTCGTCGACATGGCGCCGAAGAAGAAGCCTTCGGCAGCAGCTGAGCCGTCCGCGTCGAACCCACCACCACCGGAGCCGTCAGGTGGTGGGGGAAACGCTGGCGGAGGGACCGGCGTCGCCGAGAGAGCCAACGATGCCGCCAGGTCCAAGGACAACGTAGCGCGGGCGTCGGCGTTCGAATCTGCGCCGCGTCCATCGCAGGAGGCGCGGGACAGACAGCGCCACGATACTCGTGGTGCCATACGCTCATTGGATCAAGGCCAAGCTGGAGGATCCCGAGGCCCTCGAGACCGCATGCGCCCGGCATGCGGTGCGAGAGTGGGAATGCGGTCGCTGGGGCGGATGCTGCTCCTCCTAACTTGGTTAGGAGTCCGAGCACATCCGTTCTTCGCTCCGACGCCATTGCCGCCAACCACACCAGCGGAAGCCTTGGCAAGAGCTCATTACTCTAGATTACCCTCCAACGGCCGATAAGGTCGGCGAATGGAGGGCCACAATTCAAAGTCTCATCGGCCGCCAACAGCGTGTCCCGCGACAACCGAGTGCTTCGCAGCGCGACGGGCGACAAAGCGCGAGCCGATGGCGCGAGACTTGCGGGGTGCACCAACCGTACACTCCCCTTCCCGACGGTTAAGATCGCCGACTCGCGGATCCACCTCGGCGGTGACTCTACGGCGTGCCGGATCCATGAGCTTCGTCGCGACCAACGCCAAGTTCTTCGAGCGACAAGAAGAAGAGGACTTCGAACCCAGATCGGCGCCAAGAGAAGCGCCGTCAATCGACCAACGCGCGGGCCCACTGTCGATATGCATGCGCCCGAAGAACCAGCGACTTGCCGACGCGGTGGGTTGCCTGCGTTCACTCGTGAGCTGCGGCAAGTCCGTGGCCCGACAAGAAAAACTTCAAACCGAGTCCGTTGATGGAAGCGTCGTCGATGAAGTGAGGAAGCCTGAAGCGCACTTTGAAGGCACGCAAATGGAACACTTTCCAAGAGCATGAGAATGATATAGTGATGGCCTCTCCAAATGTGCCGCACTTAAGTTACCTGTGGAGCCAGGGATTTTCGTGCTCAAGCTGACTCAGCAAACCGTGACACCATCAACAGGACAGAGCAAGAAGAGAAAATTGGTTTCCGGCGACTACTTTCCGGCAGAGCTCTCTGAAGCCGCCGCCAAGAAGGTCCCCAAAACCAACGCAAATATCACTGAGGAGCAGTCTGCTCCGACAAACCATGCAGTTTGTATCGTTGAAGCAAACGCTCCCGACAAGCTTAGCTCCGGCAAGCTTGACGGGGATCATCGAGCTCCGGCGGACCCGCAGGTCCTTGCCGTAGAAGCTGGTGGTCCCGCAGTGATAGATGAGCCTTTAGTCCTTGTTGTCGAGCCACAGGCTCCAACATGGGCACAACAGATCGTCCATTTCCTTCAGACAGGAGAACTTCCCGAAGAGCAAGAAGAAGCGGAAAAAGTAGCCCGGCAGTCAAGTATGTACCAGTTTGTTGACAACATCACATGCATGTAAGAAGACTCAACGGAGTGAAATTGAAGTGTATTTGCGGGAAGATGGATGAAGCTGTTGGTGGAGATACACGGAGGCATATGTGGTCACCACATTGGCGAAGAGCACTTGCCGACAAAGCTTTCCGGCAAGGTTTCTTCGGCGAAGCCCTCCAGATGCAATCGCACAAGTAACCAAGTGTGAAGCGTGCAGTTCCATTCAAGGCAGATACACCAGCCAGCTCAAGCTCTCAGACGATCCCTTTATCCTGGCCCTTCTCGGTCTGGGGCTCGACATCCTCGACCCCTTCCCCGAGCTGTCGGGGCTTTGAATACTTGTACGTCGCAATCGACAAGTTCACAAAGTGGCGGAAGTGGAACCGTGAGGAAGGTGACAGCGCGATCGGCCGTCAAGTTCTTGGTCGATTGTTTGCCGTTTTGGGATTCCTAACGGATCATCACCGACAACGGCACACAGTTCACGAAGTCGCACCTTCATGCGGTATGCCCAAGATCTTGGCGCCAAGATCTGCTTTGCTTCCGTTGCTCATCCGAGAAGCAGCGGTCAGCGAAAGCAAGCGCTGAAGTGCTGCGAGGACTCAAGACCGTAACTTTCGACGGGCTGCACAAGTGCGGAAGGAACTGGATCGAGGAGCTGCCGGTGGTTCTTTGGTCGATCAGACGACGCCGAATCGAGCCACCGGCGGACACCCTTTTCTCTAGTCTACGGAGCAGAGGCAGTTCTCCCCACGGAACTTCAGATACGGGTCACCTCGAGTGCTCGCTTATGATGAGCTTGAGCAAGAGCAGCTGCGACAAGATGACGCGCTGCTCCTCGAGGAAGATCGTCTTCGAGCTGCTTGACGAGCTGCTCGTTACCAGCAAGCTTTGCGTCGCTACCACAGCCGCAGTTAATGCCGAAGCTTCGAGGAAGGCGACCTTGTTCTTGGCCGTTCAATCCGCCAAGAATTCCAACAAGTTGGCCTTGAAGTGGGAAGGCCCTTATCGGGTAAAACGAGTCACTAGGCCCGGCGCTGTCCGCTTTGAGACCGAAGATGGCTTTCCGTGAGCAATTCACGGAACATAGAGCATCTTCGCAAGTTTTACCCATGGTATGATTCTTGGAACCCGTTAAGCAACCACCCTTTGTACAAGTCTTGCCGCTGTTGCATGTAATCCTTTGTACAAAGCCGCGCAGACCCGTGCATCAATAAAGCCTATGGTAGCGCACATTTTTGTTAATACATGCTTTCATAGTCATATATGCATGTGTTTACTAACATCTTGTGCAGCACCCGCACCCGGTAAGCGATAATGAGCCCTTAGGCTCCACAACTATCTTTTTTCTTTTCTTTCTTCTCAAACAAGAAGGAGGTTCATCCGCCCACAAGTCAACCGGGGGGAGGAGAGGAGGAGATGGTGATAGGAGATGGTGATGTGGGCCGACAAGCGTCGCTCGAGGAACTGTCGCCTCGCCGGAAAATGGACAACAGAAAAGCTAAGTTGCTAAGTTTAAGCGACCAGTTTTAAATTTTTAAGTTATCTTCCTCGAACGATAGTACTTTGTATGGAAAACCTGTGCACGGAGGAACCAAATCGTGACTAGTCGCGCCCTTACTTTGTTTCGAGTCTGCTCAACAACTTAAGTGAGCTGCGGCTAGTCCGTGACGAGGTTGCTTGTCGGTAGCAACCCCGCCAGTAGGCTGCTGAAGTTCCGCACTCGGCGCTCGCGGCTAGGGTGCCTGCACCGGCAAGTTTTCCCTGAAAAGCATAGGGTAAAAACATACAAGGGAAGAAATCAAGTAAAGGAAATAACAGTGCATTCGATTGCCTAAGATAGTGTATATTACATAATAACTTGTCGCAGATCTAATAGAATTTTCGCCTAAACATGATCTACAGCGACAAGAGAAAGATAGACTTGGCGGCCTAGTCCACGCGGTCGCCCTCGAGCCTCTTAACTCCGCTCACCCTGTCCACAATGGGTGCGACACGGGTCTTGAGCGCTTCAACATCGGCGGATGGAGGCAGGGACTTGAGGGCCTTGGAGAAGTCGGCCTTTGGGTTGCGGAAGGCCACCTTCATCAACACCTTACGGAGAGCCTCGGCACAGACTTGGCGTGATTCCTCCGCATGATTGCTTCGGAACCTCATCCCGGAGCCGTCGGATACCCGCCAACACGCCTTTGAAAAATAGGCTGAGCTTGACGCTGGGTTGAAGGTTCTCGTCGGTGGAATATCCAAGATCTGTCATCCCCAACTCTATCAGCTCATTATGGATCTTTGGCGGCGGTGTCCACAAGACCTTTCGTCCAATGCATTATGCTGTCCGAAGATTATTACGGGCGGTCACAAAGATTCGGCAAGCAACTCCTCGGTGGCTTTGATTTTCTCCAGCAGGCCCGCTTCCGCTCCCCGACGCCGCTCAACGTCTCCATCAAGGTGGTCAATTTCAGCTCCAGATCCGCCTTGGCGTCCTTGGCGGCATCGATCTCCTTGATCTTTTCAGCAAAAACGACCTCGCAGCTCGCCGAGGGTGTAGCGTCCTTCTCACGCTTCGCGCTTCAACCCGGCGACCTCCTCGGCGCTCTTACGAGGGTGGACTCGGCTGAGCCACCTCGTTTCCAATTCCCTTTTGGCGGTCTCTGCAGAGCTGGCAGCATCTTTGCTTCGGGTGGCCCGCCAATCGTTTGCTGCTGGCGAGATCTTCCTCAAAGCTATCGAGGTTGATCTTCCGCTGCGCCAGCTCACCTTCTCGGCGGAGAGTTTCTCACGGCAAGCCTCTGCTGCTCCTCAACCTCGCCCTTCTCCAAGATGAAGGCGTGCGCTCCTCGACAAGCTGCTCCCGAGCCTCTGCTATGTCCCGGAGAGTTTCTTTGTTGGCGCGTTGGAGCTCTTCCGCACGTTTCTCCAAGTCAGCTCCGCCCTCGCGACAAGCGCCTCCACGGACTCCGGTTTGGCTTGCCGAGGCGCGGAGAGCGACAACAACCTCCTTAGCAGCTGCTCCTCCTCGGGTTCACCATCGCTGCTGCTCGGGGCATCAACCAACGACAGCCGGCGGAGGCAAGCAGCTCCGCATCGAAGGTCTCCCCTCGTTGGTGCCTGGAGCTCGATGCCCATGGGAGCTTGATGAAGACACCCTCGCCGGCTTTCGTAGGCGGGCTGGGGCTCCTCGGAATCTAGTGCGGCATCGGTGGCGGGGGGATCGGCGGTCGGCGCAGCGCCTGGTGCTCCTGCGGCCTCCGGGCCGTCAGTGCAATCGTCGGATCCCTCCCCAGCCTCTGCGCCAGCGGCGTCGGCAGCCTCCTCGCCGGCGGGCTTATCAGCGCCAGCCTCCTCCTCCTCCATGTTGGCGGCGTCGACATTGTCGCCACCAGCGTCTTCCTCGCCGGCAGCCTCGGTTTCCATCGGGTCTCCGGCAAATGGATCTGATGGTCAGAAGAAGGAGGCACAAATCAAACAGATATTCGAAAGAGAGAAACGGAAGAACAGAACACAAGGGCCCAAGGCAAATAACGACGTAATTAAGACCACGCATGCCCGTGCACTGTTTTGGGCCTGGCCCAACAGAGCTTGGCGCCGTGTGTGGCCCAGCCGGGGCTCTGTCGGTGTACTAGAGTAGGGTACCCTAGTACCCGAACTCATCTGCAGACGATTCAGCGCTTCACGGCCGGGCCGGCTCGATGACCGCCAAGGTCCTCGCCGCACCTTTAGAGCCATTCGAGAACAAAGTAATCAAGACCCGACAAGAGGAGCTTGTCGGAAGGCCACTCGAGCGCAAAAAACAAGGCCCGGCAAGAGGAGCTTGCCGGGAAGGCTTGGCGGGCGCTGAACCCCAAGCGCGACAAGGTTCCTGCCGCGGCAAGGCGCTTGCCGGGGTGGGCGACCTCTCTTCATCTCCGCTCCAGCTCACCCGCCAACGTGTCACCACGGGCTCTCCCATGAACAGCGTGTCGACGAGCTGTGCAGCCAGCGGAGAGTAGCGACAAAGCGCCGACAAGCTACCATCGTGGCGTAACGGAGGCGCACTTAACGGTCCTGTTACCTTTGTTAAGGCGACCGAGACGGGCATTTATGACTCTTGTCCCTTGCCGTCAGAGTTAGGTATAGATTACTGTACACTGTACAAAGCGGTGTACCAACCCATGTTTTTACTATCATACCCTTGTCTACTTGCCACATGTGGTGACCCCTTGTACCTATAAAAGGAGGCCCGAGGGCAACGTAGAGGGGGTTCGGTTCGGCTTGATAGGAAACCACACTCACGCTAGGTCTTGTAGCCCGCATTGCTCCCTAGCAAGAACACAAGATAATCCACAAAGCAGCAGTAGGAGTATTATCTCTCCGGAGAGCTCCGAAGTTGGGTAAATCCGCTCGTGTGCATCGCCTCGATCCGCTCTTTGTGCAATCTCCGCCCCCCTCCGAACCACAAGGGACCAAGGTCCCATAGGTGCTCGTGGGGCACGATCAGCTCTCCCCCGACACAGTCCTAAGAATACTGAGGTAAGGCACACACATATGACATGCTTCATCTTTACCATTTATGCACCTTCCTATGAAGAGAGCAAAATAATGTATAGCAGGAAAGTGAATGCTCCCTATGGTAGCTTGTGCTATATCTCTAGATTCCCCTATGGTTATACCAGCAAGAAAGTCTCTAAATTCAGATTTGTAGAGATCACTAACACTACCCCAATGTGGAAGTTTGCAAGCAGAAGTAAAATCCCCTAAGTCCATGGTATAAGATTTTTCATAAAGATCAAACATGACCGTTGGAGAATTACGTGAATATGAAAATTCAAACCTCCTCACGAATGAACTAGTGAGTTGATGGTACTAGGGGAATTTGTCTGCCTCAAAGCTCACAAGATCAGCGTTACACAAATATGCGTTAAATTCTTCCTTGATCCCGCTCGATCCATATAATTTTCTGAAGGCCACTCACAAGGCCGCACTGGAGCGTCCCTTGGCGGCTCCTCGTCAGCATCACGCATTGCAAGCGTGGGTCCTTGCTTCCTTGAAGAACCACCTTGGAACATTTTCCTAAACATATTTCTTCCTCTGAAAAATTTCTGAAATTTTTAGTAACTTCAAAATAAAAGTGAACCAAACTCAATAAAATTGATAGCAACTACTCCTACAAGTGCCTAGAGACTATATCATGCATTAGAACTACTTGGAACCATATAAATTTGACATGCAAGCTCAAGAACATGGTCACCTAGGCAGCACAAATTTGCAATGAATAAAGCACTAGAATAAAAACTAATTGGACCAATGGAGGAGTCACATACCAAGGAACAATCTCCCCAAGCAGTTTTGTGAGAGGTGCTTTGAGCAACGAGATCGAAAGTCGCAGCAAAGTGAGCTAGAACTCGTGATTGAGCTGGATATTGGTTTTTGTGGGAGGAAGGAGTGTATGGGTGCAGGAATAAGTGGAGGAGGGCCACCGTGCGCCCACGAGGCAGGGGCGCGCCCTCCACCCTAGTGGCCAGGTGGTTGACCCCCCTGCCGTGTTCTCAGTTCCAGAAATCCTCAAATATTCTAGAAAAAATCATATTCCATTTTCTGGGTATTTGGAGAACTTTTATTTTCGGGGTATTTTTATATTGCATGGATAAACCAGAAAACAGACAGAAAAATACTATTTTTACTTTATTTCAACCAAATAACAGAAAGTAGAAGGAGGGTACACAAGGTTGTGCCTTCTAGTTTCATCCATCTCATGCTCATCAAAAGGAATCCACTAACAAGGTTGATCAAGTCTTGTTAACAAACTCATTCCGAATAACATGGAACCGGAGAAATTTTGAATAACACTATGTTACCTCAACGGGGATACGCACATCCCCAATAATAAGAATATCATATTTCTTCTTGACAGTAGGAAGAGGAAATTCAAAACCTCCAACTACAATCGATGGAATTTTTCCAATAGAGTTGATACTATGAACTTGAGGTTGTTTCCTCGGAAAGTCTACCGTATGCTCATTACCATTAACATGAAAAGTGACACTGCCTTTGTTGCAATCAATAACAGCCCCTGCAGTATTCAAAAAAGGTCTTCCAAGAATAATAGACATACTATCGTCCTCGGGAATATCAAGAATAACAAAGTCCGTCAAAATAGTAACGTTTGCAACCACAACAGGCACATCCTCACAAATACCGACAGGTGTAGCAGTTGATTTATCAGCCATTTGCAAAGATATTTCAGTAGGTGTCAACTTATTCAAGTCAAGTTTACGATATAAAGAGAGAGGCATAACACTAACACCGGCTCCAAGATCACATAAAGCAGTTTTAACATAATTTCTTTTAATGGAGCATGGTATAGTAGGTACTCCTGGATCTCCAAGTTTCTTTGGTATTCCACCCTTAAAAGTATAATTAGCAAGCATGGTGGAAATCTTAGCTTCCGGTATCTTTCTTTTATTTGTAACAATATCTTTCATATACTTAGCATAAGGATTCATTTTGAGCATATCGGTTAATCGCATATGCAAAAAGATAGCTCTAATCATTTCAGCAAAGCACTCAAAATCCTCATCATCCTTTTTCTTGGATGGTTTGGGAGGAAAAGGCATGGGTTTCTGAACCCATGGTTCTCTTTCTTTACCATGTTTCCTAGCGACAAAGTCTCTCTTATCATAATGTTGATTCTTTGATTGTGGGTTATCAAGATCAACAGCAGGTTCAATTTCTACATCATTGTCATTACTAGGTTGAGCATCATCATGAACATCATCATTAACATTTTCACTAGGTTCATGTTCATTACAGATTGTGTTTGACATCGAAATTGAGATATCATTTGGATTCTCGGTGGTTCAGCAATAGGTTCACTAGAAGTTTGCAAAGTCCTATCATTTTTCTTTTTCTTCTTTTTAGAAGAACTAGGTGCATCAATATTATTTCTCTGAGAATCTTGCTCAATTCTCTTAGGGTGGCCTTCAGGATACAAAGGTTCCTGAGTCATTCTACCAGTTCTAGTAGCCACTCTAACAGCATAATCATTTTTCTTACTATTCATTTCATTGAGCAAATCATTTTGAGCTATAAGTACTTGTTCTTCTTGAGTGGTAACCATAGAAGCATGTTTGCTAACGAGTTTAAGTTCACCTTTAACATTAGCCATATAATCACCCAAGTGTTTAAGCGTATCGGAATTGTATTTCAATTGTCTACCAAAATAAGCATTGTAGTTTTCTTGTTTAACAATAAAGTTATCAAACTCATCCAAGCATTGTCTAGCAGACTTATAGTGAGGAATATCAGCTTCATCAAATCTATAGAAAGAATTTACCTTTACTACCTGTGTCGGGTTATCAAGACCATGAGGTTCTTCAATAGGTAATGGATTAAGATCATATGTTTCCTCAACAGGCGGTAAATTAAGACCATGTATCTCTTCAATAGGAGGTAGATTCTTAATACCTTTTTCTTTCATAGATTTCTTTGCCTCTTGCATATCTTCAGGACTGAGAAATAGAACAGCTCTCTTCTTCTGAGTTGGTTTAGGAACATGCTCAGGAATTGGCTTTGGAGCTGGCTCAGGAAGTGTCCAATTATTTTCATTTGTCAACATATTATTCAATAGAATTTCAGCTTCATCTGGTGTTCTTTTCCTGAAAACAGAACCAACACAACTATCCAGGTAATCTCTGGAAGCATCGGTTAGTCCATTATAAAAGATATCAAGTATTTCATTTTTCTTAAGAGGATGATCAGCAAAGCATTAAATAACTTGAGAAGCCTCCCCAAGCTTGTGGGAGACTCTCTTCTTCAATTTGCACAAAGTTGTATATTTCCCTCAAAGCAGCTTGTTTCTTATGAGCAGGAAATATTTAGCGAGAAGTAATAAATCATATCACGGGACTACACACAACCAGGATCAATAGAATTAAACCATATCTTAGCATCACCCTTTAATGAGAATGGAAATATTTTAAGGATATAAAAGTAGCGAGATCTCTCATCATTAGTGAACAGGGTGGCTATATCATTTAATTTAGTAAGATGTGCCACAACAGTTTGATTCATAGCCATGAAAAGGATCGATTCAACCAAAGTAATTATATCAGGATCAACAGAGAATTCATAATCCTTATCGGTAACACAGATAGGTGAAGTTGCAAAAGCAGGGTTAGGTCTCATTCTATCATTAAGAGATTGTTGATTCCATTTAGCTAATAACCTCTTGAGTTCATAACTATCTTTGCAAGCTAAAATAGCTGCAGAAGCTTCTTTATCAAAAATATAACCCTCAGGAATAACAGGCAAGTTTTCATCATCAATTTCATCAACATAATCAGTTTCAATAATTTCTTTCTCTCTAGCCCTAGCAATTTGTACATCAATAAATTCACTAAGGGGCACAATAGTATCGAGCATAGAAGTAGTTTCATCATAAGTATCATGCATAGCAGAAGTGCCATCATCAATAACCTGCGACATATCAGAACAAATAGCAGAAGCAGGTTTAGGTGTCGCAAGCTTACTCAAAACAGAAGGTGAATCAAGTGCAGAGCTAGATGGCAGTTCCTTACCTCCCCTCGTAGTTGAGGGATAAATTGTTGTCGTAGCGTATTTCAAGTTCTTCATAGTGACCAGCAGATATAAATCCCAAGTGACTCAAAGAATAGAGATATGCTCCCCAGCAACGGCGCCAGAAAATAGTCTTTATAACCCACAAGTATAGGGGATCACAACAGTTTTCGAGGGTAGAGTATTCGACCCAAATTTATTGATTCGACACAAGGGGAGCCAAAGAAATTCTCAAGTATTAGCAGTTGAGTTGTCAATTCAACCACACCTGGATAACTTAATATCTGCAACAAAGTATTTAGTAGCAAAGTAATATGATAGTAGTGGTGATGGTAACAAAAGTAATGGAAGCAAAAGTAATATTTTTGGTGTTTTATAGTGATTGTAACAGTAGCAACGGGAAAGTAAATAAATGAAGAACAGTATATGGAAAGCTCGTAGTCATTGGATCGGTGATGGAGAATTATGCCGGATGCAGTTCATCATGTAACAATCATAACATAGGGTGACACAGAACTAGCTCCAATTCATCAATGTAATGTAGGCATGTATTCCGAATATAGTCATACGTGCTTATGGAAAAGAACTTGCATGACATCTTTTGTCCTACCCTCCCGTGGCAGCGGGGTCCTAATGGAAACTAAGGGATATTAAGACCTCCTTGTAATAGAGTACCGGAACAAAGCATTAGCACATAGTGAATACATGAACTCCTCAAACTATGGTCATCACCGGGAGTGGTCCCGATTATTGTCACTTCGGGGTTGCCGGATCATAACACATAGTAGGTGACTATAGACTTGCAAGATAGGATCAAGAACACACATATATTCATGAAAACATAATTGACTCAGATCTGAAATCATGGCACTCGGGCCCTAGTGACAAGCATTAAGCATAGCAAAGTCATAGCAACATCAATCTCAGAACATAGTGGATACTAGGGATCAAACCCTAAAAAACTAACTCGATTACATGATAAATCTCATCCAACCCATCACCGTCCAGCAAGCCTACGATGGAATTACTCACACACGGCGGTGAGCATCATGAAATTGGTGATGGAGGATGGTTGATGATGACGACGGCGACGAATCCCCCTCTCCGGAGCCCCGAAAGGACTCCAGATCAGTCCTCCCGAGATGTTTTAGGGCTTGGCGGCGGCTCCGTATCGTAAAACGCGATGATTTATTCTCCTTGATTTTTTTGTCCCCGAAAACAAATATATAGAGTTGGAGTTGGCGTCGGAGGAGCTCCAGGGGGCCCATGAGGTAGGGGGGTGCGCCCTAGGGGGGGGGCGCCCCCACCCTCGTGGACAGGGTGGGGCCCCCCTGGTCTTCATCTTTTGCAAAGATTTTTGATTATTTCCAAATAGACATTCCGTGGAGTTTCAGGTCATTTCGAGAACTTTTGTCTCTGCACATAAATAACACCATGGAAAGTCTGCTGAAAACAGCGTTAGTCCGGGTTAGTTCCATTCAAATCATGCAAGTTAGAGTCCAAAACAAGGGCAAAAGTGTTTGGAAAAGTAGATACGACGGAGACGTATCACTACACGCATTATGCAAGCAAGCCAAGAATTGGAGGAAGTAAGAATGTTTCATTTGAAGACGGAGGAGGTACTGCTACTTTTGTTATCTGAAGCCCGGGGTAATCCCAATTTTTCTTTAGATACTAGTTGAAATTGTCATTAGATTAGTATACTTGCATGTTGTGTCATGTCTGAAAATGGATTATGTTGTAACACCCCCTTTGTTGGCCATGTGTTGTAATGATCTAAAACTTTAGGCGAGGTAATCCTCAATACTTGTATGATTGACATAAGGTGAACGGTTTTTCATGTGAGAAGATTGTATTGGATGAAATAACTATTAGACTCAAAGTGTATCCAACGTACTGAATTCAAAGATCATTGCATTTCTAAATCATATTCATATATAAAGGTGGAATAAATCTTTGTTGTGGCTTTGAAGAAATAAATGACAAAATGTAGAATGATGTGTGGATATTGATAATCGAATACAAATTGGATTTGGATATTTAGTTGAAAGGGCCTAGGGTAAACATGAACACTAATTCTCCCAAATTTTGAATGAAGCGGCAAAACACCCACTCTTTTGTCGGCTGCCCGAAGCCAGTGTTTGCGAGATGGAAATTATTGTCTACCCTTGACACTTCACATCCTAATCAGACCGATTTCCACTACTGGTGAGAGGCGTAGGTTAGTAACTACAATCAGACGTGACACGACCGCCTGTTTCCCCATTCAGACACGATGGGCGCCAAACACACATTTGATAAAAACTCGTCCAAAAGACGTCTCTCCCTCTCTCCCTCAATTTTCCCATTCATACACGTGTGCGGCAAAAAAACTCTCCTCATACACCATCGGTGCCACAACAACCTCCCCACACCGGCCAACCTCCTCCGTCCACCACCCCATCCTCCACCTTGCGAGAGCCGCTACCCCTACCCCATCATCCACTGCAAGAGATGGACGTTTCTCATCCACAGCGTCGGACCAGGATCCTTTCATCGCGTCCTCTCGCTTCATCAGCATCGTCACCCACCTTGTCGTTGTTGCCGCCTCATCCATGGCAACGGGTCTTATCCCCCAATCTGGCCATTTGTCATCTCAAGTCTTCTTCTGCACCGCCGATAGCCATCGCACCCGCGGCACCCTCGACGTATCAGCAAGGGCCTACACCGCGTCGCAACAGAGGTGGTACTCTTTCATAACTGCTTAAGTAATTGATCTCACCCAAAAAATAGATCATAACTTGTTTACTGTACTTTTCTTGTCCATACCAAATCGTAGTGGCTAGTTGAAAGCAAACATTGGTTGCGAAGTAGCCTTTGTCCGGTTTGCACCTTCAGATCAGCCATGGCATGGTCACTATACTCATAAAGCTTATGGTTTCCCCCTTTATATTCACTACCATCATGTTAGGTGCTTCGTGTCGTGCTAGCACTACTCCTCAAGATCTCAACCCATCAAGTGAAACAACATGCCACTCATAATTCCAAAGCTTAGTTGTTGAAATACGAATCTGATATAATGCTGATAATACTAAAACAGAGAACGTTTAATTGGTCAGCTAATGTTCCTATATTCGTTTCGAAAAGCATGTGCCACATATAGAGAGACAGCAGGGATTTGCATTTCTCTGTGCGCTCTCGTTCATCACGGGTGGGCAACACACATTGTATTATCTAAAATCTGCTTGCTCTTTGTTATCATGTTCCTCTTCCGTTCTTCTTAATAAGTATGTTCCTCCATTCCTAAACTGCCTTGGGTGCATGCGTGTGTTGTGGTGGCGTGCGTTTGTACCAGGTGTTGTACATCGTTGGTTTATTTATAAAGCAGGGCGAAAGCATTTTTCGGTAAAACATAAGTCTTTTTAGATATTCCAATAAGAACTACATACGGATGTATATAGACATATTTTATAGTGTAGATTCACTCATTTTGCTTCGTATGCAGTCCGCATTCGAATCTCCAAGACACTTATATTTAGGAACGGGGGGAGTAGTACATTATGTTCCTTGTTGGAAAGTGTAGCAGGGACATTTGCAGTCGACATGTCTATTGGGTCGCTTCAGATGGATGCTTTCAACTATTCCAGATGGTTTGCCATAATATCCAAGAAATGCTGGGAGCTATGTCGTCTTTGAGAGTCTAGACTAATAGTAACAGTATTGTGCTTTCAGTTGAATAGAGTTGACCCTTTGGGGGTCGAAGCCTTCCCGAACCCTTTCGAGCCGTACCGGCAATACAAGCCCATATGTTCAATCTAGTACCACTTTCCTGATTTTACTCGTGATGCTTAGGGTTTTCCCCTTTTATCTACACTACTATGATCTACGTAGGTGCCATACTAGCAGTACTCCACCCTTCAAGCTAAACAACACAACACTCATAATTCCAAAGCTTAGTTGTTCAAATATGACTGTGATGTGATACTAATATTACTTAACAGACACATTTAATTGGTTAGCTAAAGGTCCCACTTGAGTTTCCAAATGCATGTTGCGACATATAGAGAGACAGTAGGAACTGCATTTCTTTGTCACTTGTAGACTGTACTTGTCCGTACCAAATATTAGTTGTTATTTCAAAGCAAACATCGGTTGCTAAGTACCCTTTGCGTGGTATGCAGCTTCAGATCTGCGATGCCGCTGCCACGGTTAACACTATACTCATCATGCTTACGGTTTCCCCATTTTATGATGACCACGATCAGCCTACGTGATTTGTGTCATAATAGCACTACTCCACCCATCAAGCTAAACAAGCTTAGTTGTACAAATTCGAATCTGATATGATGCTGATATTAGTAAAATCGAGACAGGTTTAATTGGTCAGCTAAATGTTCCTACTTTAGTTTCGAAATGCATGTGAGCCACATATGGAGAGACCGGAAGGAATAGTATTTCTCTGTGCACTTTGGTTCATCATGGGTGGGCAACACACATTGTATTATCTAAAATCTGCTTGCTCTTTGTTATCATTTTCCTCTTCTGTTCTTCTTAATAAGTACATAACTTCCTCAGTTCCTAAACTGCCTTGGGTGTGTGCGTGTGTTGTGATGGCGTGCATTTGTACCCGGTGTTGTTCATCATTTGTTTATTTATAAAGCGGGGCGAAAGCCTTTTTTAGTAAAACATAAGACTTTTTAGATATCCAATAAGAACTACATATGGATGTATATAGACATATTTTAGAGTATACATTCACTCATTTTGCTCTGTATGTAGTCTGCATTCTAATCTCTAAGAGACTTATATTTAGGAACGGAGGGAGTAGTACAGTATGTTCCTTGTCGCGAAGTGGAGCAAGGACATTTGCAATCGACAGGTCTCTTGGGTCGCTTCAGATGTATGCTTTCAACTATTCTAGATGGTCTGCCATAATATTCGGGAAATGCTGGGAGCTATGTCAACTTTGAGAGTCTAGACTGATAGTAAAAGTATTGTGCTTTCAGTTGAATAGAGCTGCCCCTTTTGGGGTCTAGCCGTACCGGCAATACAAGCCCATATGTTCAAGCTAGTTCCACTTTCCTGATTTTACTCGTGATGCTTAGGGTTTTCCCCTTTTATCTACACTACTATGATCAACGTAGGTGCCGTACTAGCAGTACTCCACCCTTCAAGCTAAAAAACACAACACTCATAATTCCAAAGCTTAGTTGTTCAAATATGACTGTGATGTGATACTAATATTAGTTAACAGACACATTTAATTGGTTAGCTAAAGGTCCCACTTGAGTTTCCAAATACATGTTGCAACATATAGAGAGACAGTAGGAACTGCATTTCTTTGTCACTTGTTGACTGTACTTGTCCATACCAAATATTAGTTGTTATTTCAAAGCAAACATGCTAAGTACCCTTTGCGCGGTTTGCAGCTTCAGATCTGCGATGCCGCTGCCACGGTCAACACTATACTCATCATGCTTACGGTTTCCCCATTTTATGATGACCACGATCAGCCTACGTGATTTGTGTCATAATATCACTACTCCACCCATCAAGCTAAACAAGCTTAGTTGTACAAATTCGAATCTGATATGATGCTGATATTAGTAAAATCGAGACAGGTTTAATTGGCCAGCTAAATGTTCCTACTTTAGTTTCCAAATGCATGTGAGCCACATATGGAGAGACCGGAAGGAATAGTATTTCTCTATGCACTTTGGTTCATCATGGGTGGGCAACACACATTGTATTATCTAAAATCTTCTTGCTCTTTATTATCATTTTCCTCTTCTGTTCTTCTTAATAAGTACATTACTTCCTCCGTTCCTAAACTGCCTTGGGTGCGTGTGTGTTGTGGTGGCATGCGTTTGTACCCGGTGTTGTTCATCATTTGTTTATTTATAAAGCGGGGCGAAAGCCTTTTTGGTAAAACATAAGTCTTTTTAGATATCCAATAAGAACTACATATGGATGTATATAGACATATTTTAGAGTATACATTCACTCATTTTGCTCTGTATGTAGTCCGCATTCTAATCTCTAAGAGACTTATATTTAGGAACGGAGGGAGTTGTACAGTATGTTCCTTGTCGAGAAGTGGAGCAAGGACATTTGCAATCAACAGGTCTGTTGGGTCGCTTCAGATTTATGCTTTCAACTATTCTAGATGGTCTGCCATAATATTCGGGAAATGCTGGGAGCTATGTCATCTTTGAGAGTCTAGACTGATAGTAACAGTATTGTGCTTTCAGTTGAATAGAGCTGCCCCTTTTGGGGTCTAGCCGTACCGGCAATACAAGCCCATATGTTCAAGCTAGTTCCACTTTCCTGATTTTACTCGTGATGCTTAGGGTTTTCCTCTTTTATCTACACTACTATGATCTACGAAGGTGTCGTACTAGCAGTACTCCACCCTTCAAGCTAAACAACACAACACTCATAATTCCAAAGCTTAGTTGTTCAAATATGACTGTGATATGATACTAATATTAGTTCACAGACACATTTAATTGGTTAGCTAAAGGTCCCCCTTGAGTTTCCAAATGCATGTCACGACATATAGAGAGATAACAGAAATTGCATTTCTTTGTCACTTGTTGAATGTACTTGTCCATACCAAATCTTAGTTGCTATTTCAAAGCAAACATCGGTTGCTAAGTACCCTTTGCGCGGTTTGCAGCTTTAGATCTGCCATGCCGCTGCCACGGTCAACACTATACTCATCATGCTTATGGTTTCCCCATTTTATGATGACCACGATCAGCCTACGTGATTCGTGTTGTAATAGCACTACTCCACCCATCAAGCTAAACAAGCTTAGTTGTACAAATTCGTATCTGATATGATGCTAATATTAGTAAAACCGAGACAGGTTTAATTGGTCAGCTAGATGTTCCTACTTTAGTTTCGAAATGCATGTGAGCCACGTATGGAGAGACTGGAAGGAATAGTATTTCTCTGTGCACTTTGGTTCATCATGGGTGGGCAACACACATTGTATTATCTAAAATCTGCTTGCTATTTGTTATCATGTTCCTCCTCTATTCTTCATAATAAGTACATTACTTCCTCCATTCCTAAACTGCCTTGGGTGCGTGCTTGTGTTGTGGTGGTGTGCGCTTGTACCCGGTGTTGTTCATCATTGGTTTATTTATAAAGCGGGGCGAAAGCCTTTTTCGGTAAAACATAAGTCTTTTTAGTTATCCAATAAGAACTACATATGGATGTATATAGACATATTTTAGAGTATACATTCACTCATTTTGCTCCGTATGTAGTCCGCATTTTAATCTCTAAGAGACTTGTATTTAGGAACATATGGAGTAGTACAGTGTGTTCCTTGTCGAGAAGTGGAGCAAGGACATTTGTAATCGACAGGTCTATTGGGTCGCTTCAGATGTATGCTTTCAACTATTCTAGATGGTCTGCCATAATATCCGGGAAATGCTGGGAGCTATGTCGTTTTTGAGAGTCTAGACTGATAGTAACAGTATTGTGCTTTCAGTTGAATAGAGCTGCCCCTTTTGGGGACGAACCCTTTCTAGCCATACCGGCAATACAAGCCCATATGTTCTAGCTAGTTCCACTTTCCTGATTTTACTCGTGATGCTTAGGGTTTTCCCCTTTTATCTACACTACAATGATCTACGTAGGTGTCGTACTAGCAGTACTCCACCCTTCAAGCTAAACAACACAACACTCATAATTCCAAAGCTTAGTTGTTCAAATATGACTGTGATATGATACTAATATTAGTTAACACACACATTTAATTGGTTATCTAAAGGTCCCCCTTGAGTTTTGAAATGCATGTCGCGACATATAGAGAGACAACATGAATTGCATTTCTTTTTCACTTGTTGACTGTACTTGTCCATACCAAATCTTAGTTGTTATTTCAAAGCAAACTTCGGTTGCTAAGTACCCTTTGCGTGGTTTTCAGCTTCTGATCTGCCATGCCACTGCCACCGTCAACACTATACTCGTCATGCTTACGATTTCCCCATTTTATGATGACCACGATCAGCCTACGTGATTCGTGTCGTAATAGCACTACTCCACCCATCAAGCTAAACAAGCTTAGTTGTACAGATTCGAATCTGATATGATGCTGGTATTAGTAAAACTGAGACAGGTTTAATTGGTCAGCTAGATGTTCCTACTTTAGTTTCGAAATGCATGTGAGCCACATATGGAGAGACCGGAAGGAATAGTATTTCTCTGTGCACTTTGGTTCATCATGGGTGGGCAACATGATACGTCTCCGTCGTATCTATAATTTTTTATTGTTCCATGCCAATATTCTACAACTTTTATATACTTTTGGCAACTTATACTATTTTTGTGAATAACATATAGATCCAGTGCCCCGTGCCAGTTCCTGTTTGTTGCATGTTTTTTGTTTCGCAGAAAATCCATATCAAACGGAGTCCAAACGGGATAAAAACTGATAGAGATTTTTTTTGGAATATATGTGATTTTTGGGAAGAAGAATCAACACGAGACGATGCCCGAGGGGGCCATGAGGCAGGGGGCGCTCCCCAGGGGGTGGGCGCGCCCCTGACCCTCATGGCCACCCTTTAAGGCGGTTGGTGCCCTTCTTTCGCCGCAAGAAAGACAATATCCGACTAAAAATCTTGTTCAAATTTCAGCCCAATCAGAGTTACGGATCTCTGGGAATAAAAGAAACAGTGAAAGGGCAGAATCAGGGAACACAGAAACAGAGACAGACAGAGAGACACATCCAATCTAGGATGGGCTCACGCCCCTCCCATGCCATGGAAGCCAAGGACCAGAGGGGAAACCCTCCTCCCATCTAGGGAGAAGGTCAAGGAAGAAGTAGAAGAAGGGGGCCCCTCTCCCCCTCTCTTCAGGTGGCGCCGGAATGCCGCCGGGGCCATCATCATCACCGCAATCTACACCAACACCTCCTTCATCTTCACCAACATCTTCATCACCTTCCCCCATCTATCTATAGCGGTCCACTCTCCCACAACCCGTTGTACCCTTTACTTGAACATGGTGCCTTATGATTCATATTATTTGTCGGTGTTCTGGGAGCGGGGGTCCCCAGACTTGCCTTCCTGCAGCCCATGGCGTGGCTCTACAAGCGGGCCCGTGCGAGCCATCTTCACAAACAAGCATTCGAGACCCTCGCAAGGGGCCAAGCCTCGCGAGGCGGACGACACAAGACCTCCTCGGGAGAGGCCTCACCAGGCTGGCTCGTGAGGGGCGGAGAGATCAAGGCAAGGCAAACCTCGCGAGGTTCCAATGACGTGAGCCATGACGATCGAGACCAGGTGGGCGCCAGGCGGGTGCCAGCGCGTGCAGTGTCCTTGCTTCCTCTTTGGTGCTAAGGAGGCAAGCGCATGCGAGGAGTAACGAGGCATCAAGCAAAGGTTTACATATCGGTGCAACAAGACCAAGACCAGCAGGACGACAAGACGGAGGTCACCATGGAGCCCAAGGCGGCGTCACCACCAGAGCCTTTGGCAGGCGAAGACTGCTTTTGTCAGGATAGCTTGTACTAGCTGTCCCCTTTCAAATTGGCCATTGTGGCATCCCTTCCCGCTCAATATTTGGGGAGAGGACCAGGGCCTCTATAAATAGGATTAGCCACCACAGTAGGAGGAAACGAAGCCTCAGCCATCTCATCTTGGACTAGATCCAACCCATCCTCACACCCACCAAGCACAAGAACACCTCACCTCAGGAGGCTGTTCTTCCCCTTGTACTGTTCATCCTTAGCCCGAGAGGCAATCCACCACACACCACTGGAGTAGGGTATTACACCACAACGGTGGCCCGAACCAGTATAAATCTTGTGTCTCTTGTGTTGTGAGTTCGTCGAGCTAGCCTTTGAGATCGTAGCGAGATTGAGGACGTGATTTGGTAGCGGGAGATCTTCGTGCACACCCCAGTGTTCAAACCTTGAGGGTTTTGCCGGAACCCGAGATCTGAGCTCGCACCGAGCGACAGCCCGCCCTCACCGCCCTCGCCGTTCAGGTAGGGGTGTGTCGGAGCTTTCCTTCCGTCGATCCGGGTCCCTTCTCCGCGTCGTCTCCATGGTGGATGCTCTCCGAGCTCACACCGATCGACAGCCCGCCCTCGCCGCCCTCGCCGTTCAGACAGCTCCCGTCGGTGGGCCACCCCGTCGTTCTCTGTGGCCTGCCGCCAACGCCGTCACTGCACTGGCGGGGAACGAACAGCAAGCCTCCTCGCGGCACCCTTCGATGCGGCGGGACGGCCGCACTGCCACTCCATTGCTGACCCCGGCCGGCTCATCGTCTCACGCCCGTCGCACTCCACGGACACTGATACATCTCCAATGTATCTATAATTTTTGATTGCTCCATGCTATATTATCTTCTGTTCTGGACATTATTGGGCTTTATTATTCACTTTTATATTATTTTTAGGACTAACCTATTAACCGGAGGCCCAGCCCAGAATTGCTGTTTTTTGCCTATTTCAGAGTTTCGCAGAAAAAGAATATCAAACGGAGTCCAAACGAAATGAAACCTTCGGGAACGTGATTTTCGGAACGAACATGATCCAGAGGACTTGGACCCAACATCAAGAAATCAAGCAGGAAACCACGAGGTAGGGGGGCGCGCCTACCCCCTGGGCGCGCCCTCCACCCTCGTGGGCCCCATGTTGCTCCACCGACATACTCCTTCCTCCTATATATATACCTATGTACCCCAAACGATCAGATACGGAGCCAAAAACCTAATTCCACCGTGGCAACCTTCTGTACCCATGAGATCCCATCTTGGGGCCTATTCCGGAGCTCCGCCGGAGGGGGCATCGATCACGGAGGGCTTCTACATCAACACCATAGCCTCTCCGATGAAGTGTGAGTAGTTTACCTCAGACCTTCGGGTCCGGCTTCTTCTCTCTTTTTGGATCTCAATACAATGTTCTCCCCCTTTCTCGTGGAGATCTATTCAATGTAATCTTCTTTTGCGGTGTGTTTGTTGAGACCGATGAATTGTGGGTTTATGATCAAGTTTATCTATGGACAATATTTGAATCTTCTGAATTCTTTTATGTATGATTGGTTATCTTTGCAAGTCTCTTCGAATTATCAGTTTGGTTTGGCCTACTAGATTGATCTTTCTTGCAATGGGAGAAGTGCTTAGCTTTGGGTTCAATCTTGCGGTGTCCTTTCCTAGTGACGGCAGGGGCAGCAAGGCACGTATTGTATTGTTGCCATCGAGGATAACAAGATGGGTTTTTTATCATATTGCATGAATTTATCCCTTTACATCATGTCATCTTGCTTAAGGCGTTACTCTGTTCTTATGAACTTAATACTCTAGATGCATGCTAGATAGCGGTCGATGTGTGGAGTAATAGTAGTAGATGCAGGCAGGAGTCGGTCTACTTGTCTCGGACGTGATGCCTATATACATGATCATACCTAGATATTCTCATAACTATGTTCAATTCTGTCAATTGCTCAACAGCAATTTGTTCACCCACCGTAAAATACGTATGCTCTTGAGAGAACCCACTAGTGAAACCTATGGCCCCCGGGTCTATCTCCATCATATTAATCTTCCAACACTTAGCTATTTCTTTTGCCATTTTGATTTACTTTTTTACTTTGCATATTTATCACAAAAATACCAAAAATATTATCCTATCATATCTATCAGATCTCACTCTCGTAAGTGACCGTGTAGGGATTGACAACCCCTTATCGTGTTGGTTGCGAGGATTTATTTGTTTGTGTAGATGCGAGGGATTCACACGTAGCCTCCTACTAGATTGATACCTTGGTTCTCAAAAACTGAGGGAAATACTTATGCTACTTTGCTGCATCACCCTTTCCTCTTCAAAGGAAAACCAAGGCAGTGCTCAAGAGGTAGCAAGAAGGATTTCTGGCGCCGTTGCCGGGGAGGTCTGCGCAAAAGTCAACATACCAAGTACCCATCACAAACCCTTATCTCCCGCATTACATTATTTGCCATTTGCCTCTCGTTTTCCTCTCCCCCACTTCACCCTTCCGTTTTATTCGCCCTTTTTCCGTTCGTCTTTTCGTTTGCCTTGATGTCTTACTTGGCTCGTTTGCTCGTTTGGTTGAAAAAGTTGAGTATTTATTCCTAAACAGAGAAGCTAAGATCTATGGATCCTCATCCGCTTGCCAATCTTTTTAAGAGATCCAATTATGATGAACCAATTGCTAGTGAGTCTTGTGCACTAGATTATCTTTATGAAGTTTTGCTTGAAATTTGTGAATCTGAAAATTGTGATGAAGTACTTTATGAAGAGATTCACGATAACTCCTTGAATAAAAAGCATGATTGCAATGATTTTACTATAAATTCTCTTGATGTCAATTGTGCTAATAATATGCAAAACCCTAAGCTTGGGGATGCTAGTTTTGCTATGTCTACTACTTGTTGCAATGATCATGATTGGGGTGATTCTTCTTATGATCTTGAAAATTTATTTAAGCCCCATGATGAATATGAGATTGATAATATTGTTTGCAATAATATTGAAAGTGGTTTTGGAAGAGTTTCAACTTTAGATCCCACATATTTGGAGAATATTCAATCTTATGAATTTTTTGATAAAAGTGGGTGTGGAGAGGTCATGACTTTAGTTAATGTTAATCCCACTATTTCGGAAGAGTGTCAACTTTGCATGCTTGTGGATCGTGTTGAAAGTATTTATTGTGATAGCTATTTTGTTGAATTTTCTTATGATCCTACATGTAATTATTATGAGAGAGGAAAATATGGTTATAGAAATTTTCATGTTACTAAATTACCTCTCGTTATGTTGAGATTGCTATTGTTCTTTTCCGCTTCCTTGCATATGCTAGTTTTTGCTTGCTATGATAATTTGTTTGCCTATAAGATGCCTATGCATAGGAAATATGTTAGACTTAGATGTGTTTGTCACGTGTTTCATGATGCTCTCTTTGCGCTTCATTTCTTGTCTTTCATGTGAGCATCATTAAAATTATCAATGCCTAGCTAAAAGGCTTTAAAGAAAAGCGCTTGTTGGGAGACAACCCAATATTTTTCCTTGCTGTTATTCAATAAATATTTGTTCTAAACTCTGGTTAGATGTGTTTTTATGTTTTAATTAGTGTTTGTGCCAAGTTAAACCTATAGGATCTTCTTGGATGATAGTTATTTGATCTTGCAGAAAATTCCAGAAACTTTCTGTTCATGAAAATAATTGTTACAAATCACCAGAACGTGATAAAATATTGATTACAATTGCTGATGATCAATAAACAAATTGTCTAGGTCTTCCTATTTTGGCTGATTTTTTGGAGTTCCAGAAGTTTGCGTTAGTTACAGATTACTACAGACTGTTCTGTTTTTGACAGATTCTGTTTTTTGTGTGTTGTTTGCCTATTTTGATGAATCTATGGCTAGTAAAATAGTTTATAAACCATAGAGAAGTTGGAATACAGTAGGTTTAACACCAATATAAATAAAGAATGAGTTCATTACAGTACCTTGAAGTGGTCTTTTATTTTCTTTCGCTAACGGAGCTCACGAGATTTTCTGCTAAGTTTTGTGTTGTGAAGTTTTCAAGTTTTGGGTGAAAGATTTGATGGATTATGGAAAAAGGAGTGGCAAGAGCCTAAGATTGGGGATGCCCATGGAACCCCCCAATATAATCTAAGGACACCAAAAAGCGAAAGCTTGTGGATGCCCCAGAAGGCATCCCCTCTTTCGTCTACTTCCATCGGTAACTTTACTTGGAGCTATATTTTTATTCACCACATGATATGTGTTTTGCTTGGAGCGTCTTGTATGACTTGAGTATTTTCTTTTTAGTTTACCACAATCATCCTTGCTGTACACAACTTTTGAGAGAGACACACATGATTCGGAAATTATTAGAATACTCTATGTGTTTCACTTATATCTTTTGAGTTATATAGTTTTTGCTCTAGTACTTCACTTATATCTTTTAGAGCATGGTGGTGGATTTGTTTTATAGAAACTATTGATCTCTCATGCTTCACTTCGATTATTTTGAGAGTCTTAAATAGCATGGTAATTTGCTTAGAAAAATCCTAATATGCTAGGTATTCAAGAATAATAAAAACTTTCTTATGAGTGTGTTGAAAACTAAGAGAAGTTTGATGCTTGATGATTGGTTTGAGACATGGAGGTAGTGATATCAAAGTCGTTAGTTGAGTAGTTGTGAATTTGAGAAATACTTGTGTTGAAGTTTGCAAGTCCCATAGCATGCACGTATGGTAAACGTTATGTAACAAATTTGAAACATGAGGTGTTCTTTGATTGTCCTCCTTATGAGTGGCGGTCGGGGACGAGCGATGGTCTTTTCCTACCAATCTATCCCCCTAGGAGCATGCGCGTAGTGCTTGGTTTTTGATGACTTGTAGATTTTTGCAATAAGTATGTGAGTTCTTTATGACTAATGTTGAGTCCATGGATTATCGCACTCTCACCTTTCCACCATTGCTAGCCTCTTGATGCCGTGCATTGCCCTTTCTCACATTGAGAGTTGGTGCAAACTTAGCGGTGCATCAAACCCGTGATATGATACACTCTTTCACACATAAACCTCCTTATATCTTCCTCAAAACAGCCACCATACCTACCTATTATGGCATTTCCATAGCCATTCCGAGATATATTGCCATGCAACTTTCCACCATTCCGTTTATCATGACACGTTCATCATTGTCATATTGCTTTGCATGATCATGTAGTTGACATAGTATTCGTGGCAAAGCCACTGTTCATAATTCTTTCATATATGTCACTCTTGGTTCATTGCATATCCCAGTACACCACCGGAGGCATTCATATAGAGTCATACTTTGCTCTAGTATCGAGTTGTAATCATTGAGTTGTAAATAAATAGAAGTGTGATGATCATAATTTTCTAGAGCATTGTCCCAAGTGAGGAATAAAAAAAAGAGAGAAAGGCCATAAAAAAAGAGAAGGCCAAAAAAAATGAGAGAAAAAGAGAGAAGGGACAATGTTACTATCCTTTTACCACACTTGTGATTCAAAGTAGCACCATGATCTTTATGATAGAGAGTCTCTTGTTTTGTCACCTTCATATACTAGTGGGAATTTTTCATTATAGAACTTGGCTTGTATATTCCAACAATGGGCCTCCTCAAGTGCCCTAGGTCTTCGTGAGCAAGCAAGTTGGATGCACACCCACTTAGTTTCTTTTTTTGAGCTTTCATATATTTATAGCTCTAGTGCATCCGTTGCATGGCGATCCCTACTCCTTGCATTAACATCAATCGATGGGCATCTCCATAGCTCATTGATTAGCCTTGTTGATGTGAGACTTTCTCCTTTTTTGTCTTCTCCACATAACCCCCATCATCATATTCTATTCCACCCATAGTGCTATATCCATGGCTCACGCTCATATATTGCGTGAAGGTTGAAAAAGTTTGAGATTACTAAAGTATGAAACAATTGCTTGGCTTGTCATCGGGGTTGTGCATGATGAGAGCATTCTTGTGTGATGAAAATTGAGCATGACTAAACTATATGATTTTGTAGGGATGAACTTTCTTTGGCCATGTTATTTTGAGAGGACATAATTGCTTAGTTAGTATGCTTGAAGTATTATTATTTTTATGTCAATATGAACTTCTATCTTGAATCTTTCAGATCTGAATATTCATACCACAATTAAGAAGAATTACATTGAAATTATGCCTAGTAGCATTCCACATCAAAAATTCTGTTTTTATCATTTACCTACTCGAGGACGAGCAGGAATTAAGCTTGGGGATGCTTGATATGTCTCCAACGTATCTATAATTTTTTATTGCTCCATGCTATATTATCTTCTGTTTTGGACATTATTGGGCTTTATTATTCACTTTTATATTATTTTTGGGACTAACCATTAAGCGGAGGCCCTGCCCAGAATTGCTGTTTTTTGCCTATTTCAGAGTATCGCAGAAAAAGAATATCAAACAGAGTCCAAACGGAATGAAACCTTCGGGAGCGTGATTTTAGGAACGAACATGATCCAGATGACTTTGACCCTACATCAAGAAATCAAGCAGGAAGCCACGAGGTAGGGGGCGCGCCCTCCACCCTCGTGGGCCCCATGTTGCTCCACCGACGCACTCCTTCCTCCTGTATATACCAACGTACCCCCAAACGATCAGATACGGAGCCAAAAACCTAACTCAACCGCCGCAACCTTCTGTACCCACGAGATCCCGTCTTGGGGTCTGTTCCAGAGCTCCGCCGGAGGGGGCATCGATCACGGAGGGCTTCTACATCAACACCATAGCCTCTCCGATGATGTGTGAGTAGTTTACGTCAGACCTTTGGGTCCATAGTTATTAGCTAGATGGCTTCTTCTCTCTTTTTGGATCTCAATAAAATGTTCTCCCCCTCTCTCGTGGAGATCTGTTCGATATAATCTTCTTTTGCGGTGTGTTTGTTGAGACCGATGAATTGTGGGTTTATGATCAAGTTTATCTATGAACAATATTTGAATCTTTTGAATTCTTTTATGTATGATTGGTTATCTTTGCAAGTCTCTTCGAATTATCAGTTTGGTTTGGCCTACTAGATTGATCTTTCTTGCAATGGGAGAAGTGCTTAGCTTTGGGATCAATCTTGCGGTGTCCTTTCCCGGTGTGATGAGGGGCAGCAAAGGCGTATTGTATTGTTGCCATCGAGGATAACAAGATGGGGTTTTATCATATTGCATGAATTTATCCTCTACATCATGTCATCTTGCTTAGGCGTTACTCTGTTCTTATGAACTTAATACTCTAGATGCATGCTGGATAGCGGTCGATGTGTGGAGTAATAGTAGTAGATGCAGGCAGGAGTCGGTCTACTTGTCTCGGACGTGATGCCTATATACATGATTATACCTAGATATTCTTATAAATATGCTCAATTCTGTCAATTGCTCAACAGTAATTTGTTCACCCACCGTAAAATACTTATGCTCTTGAGAGAAGCCACTAGTGAAACCTTTGGCCCCCGGGTCTATCTCCATCATATTAATCTTCCAACACTTAGCTATTTCTTTTGCCATTTTTATTTAGTTTTTTACTTTGCATCTTTATCACAAAAATACCAAAAATATTATCCTATCATATCTATCAGATGTCACTCTCGTAAGTGACTGTGTAGGGATTGACAACCCCTTATCGTGTTGGTTGCGAGGATTTATTTATTTGTGTAGGTGCGAGGGACTCGCGCGTAGCCTCCTAATTGATTGATACCTTGGTTCTCAAAAACGGAGGGAAATACTTACGCTACTTTGCTGCATCACCCTTTCCTCTTCAAGGGAAAACCAACGCAGTGCTCAAGAGGTAGCAGACGCGCAGGCCGCACTGTGCATGGCGCACGAACTCCTGCGCTACCGCCCCATCGACGACCTTTACGAGGACTGGCTCGACCGCATCGCCGAGCTTGTCAGAGCCGCAGGGGGCTCCCCTGTGCCGTCCCTCTCGCTGCCTCGCCCTCCGCCAGCTGCGGGCGACGTGGCTCAAGGAGCGCCTCCACCACCTCTGCCCCAAGACAGCGCCCTGGCGTGAAGGCGTGCGCCCCCCCGGCGCGATCCACCGCGTCGGGCGCCCGTACGTGAAGAAGGAAGCTGCCAAGAAGTCCCTCGTCCGCAAGAAAATGTTCCTGCGCTCCCGGCGCCGCAATGACAAGACCGTGCGCCGCCTGTGATGGCGGTGCGAGGACGTCAAGGCCAGGCCCCGCATCAGCAAAGAGTCTCGGTGACCACCGCGGGCTGCCGCGCCTCCACCCCCGAGCTGCATAGCGTCGCCTGGCCGGGCAAGTTCAAGCCAGACCTGCCTCCGCGCTACAACGACACCCCCGACCCCGTGGAGTTCCTGCAGCTCTATGAGCTGAGCATCGAGGCGGCCAACGGCAACGAGAAAGTCATGGCGAACTGGTTCCCCATGGCTCTCAATGATGGCACACGCTCATGGCTCCTGAACCTGCCTCCAGGCTCCATCTCCTCCTGGAACGAGATGCGCGACTGCTTCGTCGCCAACTTCCAGGGCACTCGCGACCGCCCTCTGGCCGTGGGTGACCTGCGCCGCGTCAAGCAACAACCAGGGGAGACCCTCCAGAAGTACATCCAGTGCTTCAACAACGTTCATCTTAAGATCCCCATGGTGACGGACGAGGCCATCATATCTGCATTCTCCGATGGTGTCCGCGACGTCAATATGAAGGAGGAGCTCGCCATCCACGAGGAGTTGTGCACATCCGTGGAGCTGTTCAACCTGGCGACTAAGTGCGCAAGGGCTGAGGAAGGGCGCCTTTCCCTTCTCGAGCTCCCAGCTGCCGACCTTGAGGAGAAGAAAGCCAAGGCCAAGGAAGTGAAACGCAAGGGGGCGGCCGTACTCGCGGCAGAGCCGGACACGAAGCGCGGCAGGGACCAGCCTGAGTCATCCAAGAGCAGCCGACCATTTTGCGCCTTCCACAACGTGCACAACCACAACACCAACGATTGTCAAGAGCTCAGGGCCATTCGCGACGGACGCTTCGGTCGACGCCCCGAGCGCAACGACCGAGGCTACGGCCGAGGAGGAGGACGTGGCGGAGACGCTGGGACGATCGGGGCCCACGCCAGGAGTGGGGCGACCGCCCTCGTGAGGACCGCTGGCAGGATCAGCCTCGCGAAGGTGCCTGGAGGGATCAGCCTCGCGAGGACCATCCTCAAGGCAATGCTGGGCTCCCTCCACTACTGCCACCACCGAGAAGGAACGGCGACCACCATCAAGACTAGGGGGCTGGGGGCTTCCAGGAGCCGCGTGCTATCGCCTGCATCCTGGGCGGAGCTCATGCCCCAGCCTCATGGTGTATCTTCAAGCATTTTGCTCGCGAGGTGAACGCAGTTCTCCCCAAGCTCGAGGCCACACACCCGCTCAGGTGTTCCAAATGTGCTATTACCTTCATCTCAGAAGACTAGCTCAAGTGCGTGGCCATCGTTGGCGCTCTCCTGATGCTCTGTTCACCTGTCATCTGCAATCTGCAAGTCACCAAGACCCTCATTGACGGCGGCGCAGGGCTTAATGTCTTGTCCGTCGAGATGTTCGACAACCTTCAAGTGCCCTACGATCAGATTCAGCCTACCAAGCCTTTCTGAGGAGTGACCGACGGCTCCACCACCCCGATAGGGCAGGTCCGCCTCCGAGTCACCTTCGGACAGCGCGACAACTACCGCACCGAGTGATACGTCTCCGTCGTATCTACTTTTCCAAACACTTTTGCCCTTGTTTTGGACTCTAACTTGCATGATTTGAATGGAACTAACCCGGACTGATGTTTTCAGCAGAATTGCCATGATGTTGTTTTTTGTGCAGAAAACAAAAGTTCTCGGCATGACCTGAAACTCCACGGAATATCTTATAAAAAATAATAAAAAATCCTCGCCAAAGATGAACACCAGGGGGCCCACACCCTGTCCACGAGGGTGGGCCCCCCCTAGGACGCGCCCCCTACTTCGTGGGCCCCCTGGAGACCTTCCGACGCAAATTCCAACTCTATATATTTGCTTTCGGGGAGAAAAAAATAGAGGAGAAGAAATCATCACGTTTTACGATACGGAGCCACCGCCAAGCCCTAAAATCTCTCGGGAAGGCTGATCTGGAGTCCGTTCGAGGCTCCGGAGAGGGGGATTCGTCGCCGTCGTCATCATCAACCATCCTCCATCACCAATTTCATGATGCTCACCGCCGTGCGTGAGTTATTCCATCGTAGGCTTGCTGGACGGTGATGGGTTGGATGAGATCTATCATGTAATCGCGTTAGTTTTGTTAGGGTTTGATCCCTAGTATCCACTATGTTCTGAGATTGATGTTGCTATGACTTTGCTATGCTTAATGCTTGTCACTAGGGCCCGAGTGCCATGATTTCAGATCTGAACCTATTATGTTTTCATGAATATATGTGTGTTCTTGATCCTATCTTGCAAGTCTATAGTCGCCTACTATGTGTTATGATCCGGCAACCCCGAAGTGACAATAATCGGGACCACTCCCGGTGATGACCATAGTTTGAGGAGTTCATGTATTCACTATGTACTAATGCTTTGTTCCGGTTCTCTATTAAAAGGACGCCTTAATATCCCTTAGTTTACATTAGGACCCCGCTGCCACGGGAGGGTAGGACAAAAGATGTCATGCAAGTTCTTTTCCATAAGCACGTATGACTATATTCGGAATACATGCCTACAATACATTGATGAATTGGAGCTAGTTCTGTGTCACCCTAGGTTATGACTGTTACATGATGAACCGCATCCGGCATAATTATCCATCACCGATCCGGTGCCTGCGAGCTTTCCATATGCTGGTTTACGTTTATTTACTTTTCCGTTGCTACTGTTACAATCACTACAAAATACCAAAAATATTAGTTTTGCTTTCATTACTCTTTTGTTACCGTTACCACTACTATCATATTACTTTGCTACTAAACACTTTGTTGCAGATACTAAGTTTCCAGGTGTGGTTGAATTGACAACTCAGCTGCTAATACTTGAGAATATTCTTTGGTTCGCCTTGTGTCGAATCAATAAATTTGGGTTGAATACTCTACCCTCGAAACTGTTGCGATCCCCTATACTTGTGGGTTATCAAGACCTTTTTTCGGCGCCGTTGCCGAGGAGCATAGCTCTATTCTTTAAGTCACTTGGGAATTATATCTGCTCACTATGAAGAACTTGAAAGACGAGAAAACAAAAATTTATCCCTCAACTACAAGGGGAGGTAAGGAACTGCCATCTAGCTCTGCACTTGATTCACCTTCTGTTATGAGTAAGCTTGCGACACCTAAACCTGCTTCGCTATTAATTCGATATGTTGCATGTTATTGATGATGCCATACATTATGCATGATACTTATGATGAAACTACTTCTATGCTTGATACTACTGTGCCCCTTAGTGAATTTCTTGATGACCAAATTGCTAGGGCTAGAGAGAAAGAAATTATTGAATCTGATAATATTGATGAAAATGATGATGAGGATAGTCCTGTTATTCCTGAAGGTTATATTTTTGATAAAGAGGCTTCTGCTGCTATTTTAGCTTGCAATGATAACGATGAGCTTAGAAGGTTAATAGCTAAATGGAACAAAGAATCACTTAGAGATAAAATGAGGCCTGATCCTGCTGTTGCTACTTCACCGATTTGTGTTGCCGATAAGGATTATGAATTCTCTATTGATCCTGATATAATTACTTTGGTTGAATCTGATCCTTTCCATGGTTATGGATCTGAAACTATTGTGGCACATCTTACTAAACTAAATGATATAGCCATCCTGTTCACTAATGACGAGAGATCTCGCTACTTTTATATTCTTAAAATATTTCTGTTCTCATTAAAGGGTGATGCTAAGATATGGTTTAATTCTCTTGATCCTGGTTGTGTGCGTAGTCCCCAGGATATGATTTATTACTCTCTGCTAAATATTTCCCTGCTCATAAGAAACAAGCTGCTTTAAAGGAAATATACAACTTTGTGCAAATTAAAGAAGAGAGTCTGCCACAAGCTTGGGGGAGGCTTCTCAAGTTACTCAATGCTTTGCCTGATCATCCTCTTAAGAAAAATGAAATACTTGATTTTTTTTTATAATGGACTAATCGATGCTTCCAGAGATTACCTAGATAGTTGTGCTGGTTCTCTTTTCAGGGAAAGAACACCGGATGAAGCTGAAATTCTATTGAATAATATGTTGACAAATGATAATAATTGGGCACCTCCTGAGCCAGCTCCTGCTCCAATTAATGAGCCTATTCCTAAACCAACTCTGAAGAAAAGAGGTGTTCTATTTCTCAGTCCCGAAGATATGCAAGAGGCATAGAAATCTATGAAAGAAAAAGGTATTAAAGCTGAAGATGTTACAAATTTACCTCCTATTGAAGAAATACATGGTCTTAATATACCACCTGTTGAAGAAACATATGATCTTGATCCATTACCTATTGAAGAACCTCCTGATCCCAATAACCCGACACAGGTAGTAAAGGTAAATTCTCTCTATAGATTTGATGAAGGTGATATTCCTCACTATAAGTCTGCTAGACAATGCTTGGATGAGTTTGATAACTTTATGTTTAAGCAAGAAGACTTCAATACTTATTTTGGTAGACAATTAAAACAAAATGCTTATATTATTAAACACTTGGGTGACTATATGGCTAATATTAGAGGTGAACTAAAACTTGTTAGCAAACTTGCTTCTATGGTTACCACTCAAGTAGAACAAGTACTTAAGGCTCAAAAAGAATTACTTGATGAAATGAATAGTAAGAAAAATGATTATGTTGTTAGAGTGGCTACTAGAACTGGTAGAATGACTCAGGAAACTTTGTATCCTGAAGGCCACCCTAAGAGAATTGAGCAGGATTCTCAGAGAAATAATATTGATGCTCCTAGTTCTTCTAAAAGGAAGAAAATGAAAAATGATAGGACTTTGCAAACTTCTAGTGAACCTATTGCTGAACCACCTGATAATCCAAATGATATATCTATTTCTGATGCTGAAACACAATCTGGTAATGACCATGAACCTAGTGAAAATGTTAATGATGATGTTCATGATGATGCTCAACCTAGTAATGATAATAATGTAGAGGTTGAACCTGCTGTTGATCTTGATAACCCACAATCAAAGAATCAACTTTATGATAAGAGAGACTTTGTTGCTAGGAAACATGGTAAAGAAAGAGAACCATGGGTTCAGAAACCCATGCCTTTTCCTCCCAAACCATCCAAGAAAAAGGATGATGAGGATTTGAGCGCTTTGCTGAAATTATTAGACCTATCTTTTTACGTATGCGATTGACTGATGTGCTCAAAACTAATCCTTATGCTAAATATATGAAGGATATCATTACTAATAAAAGAAAGATACCGGAAGCTGAAATTTCCACCATGCTTGCTAATTATACTTCTAAGGGTGGAATACCAAAGAAACATGGAGATCCAGGAGTACCCACTATACCATGCTCTATTAAAAGAAATTATATTAAAACTGCTTTATGTGATCTTGGGGCCAGTGTTAGTGTTATGCCTCTCTCTTTATACCGTAGACTTGATTTGAATAAGTTGACACCTACTGAAATATCTTTGCAAATGGCTGATAAATCAACTGCTATACCTGTCGGTATTTGTGAGGATGTGCCTGTTGTGGTTGCAGACGTTACTATTTTAACGGACTTTGTTATTCTTGATATTCCCGAGGATGATAGTATGTCTATTATTCTTGGAAGACTTTTCTGAATCTGTAGGGCTGTTATTGATTGCACCAAAGGCAATGTCACTTTTCATGTTAATGGTAATGAGCATACGGTACACTTTCCGAGAAACAACCTCAAGTTCATAGTATCAACTCTATTGGAAAAATTCATCGATTATATTTGGAGGTTTTGAATTTCCTCTTCCCACTGTCAAGAAGAAATATGATATACTTATTATAGGGATGTGCATATCCCGTTGAGGTAATATAGTGTTATTCAAAATTTCTCCTGTTCCATGTTAATCGAATGAGTTTGTTAACAAGACCTGATCAACCTTGTTAGTGGATTCTTTTTGATGAGCATGAGACGGATGAAACTAGAAGCACAACCTTCTATACCCTCTTTATACTTTCTGTTATTTAGTGCAAATAAAGTAAAAATAGTATTTTTCTGTCTGTTTCCTGATTTATCCGTGCAATATAAAAATATCCCGAAAATAAAAGTCCTCAGAATGCCATGCCATTTTAATATGATTTTTCGGGAATATTTGAGGATTTATAGTGCAAAAATCACCGCGAGGGGAGCTGCCACCTGGTCACGAGGGTGGAGGGCACGCCCCCTGCCTCATGGGCCCATGGTGGCCCTCCTCCACTTATTCCTGCATCCATCCTCTTCTTCTTCCTCCCACAAACACGAAAAACCAGCTCAAGCACGAGTTCTAGCCCACTTTGCTGTGATTTTCGATCTCCTTGCTCAAAGCACCTCTCGCAAAACTGCTTGGGGAGATTGTTCCTTGGTATGTGACTCCTCCATTGGTCCAATTAGTTTTTGTTCTAGTGCTTTATTCATTGCCAATTTGTGCTGCATAGGTGACCATGTTCTTGAGCTTGCATGTCAAATTTATATGGTTCCAAGTAGTTCTAATGCTTGATATAGGGTCTAGGCACTTGTAGGAGTAGTTGCTATCAGTTTTATTGTAGTTGGTTCACTTTTGTTTGAAGTTACTAAAAATTTCAGATTATTTCAGAAAATAATGAAGAGACTTTTGAGGGGCTCATCGAGCCGAAGCTCGAAGGAAAAGCAAAATGAAGAAGCACAGAGGCCAAAATATAATTTTCCTCGTACCGCGGAGGTCCGGCCGTGTGAATGGCCTTCCGATGACTTCTTGAGAAGAGCCGGGATTTATGAGGATTTCTATTCATTGATTGAGAATGTCGGCCTCACCGACTTCCTCCGCGACCAACGTCATCAGTATCTCTTACTCACAAATACTTTTGTGCAAAACTTCTACTTTTACCCTAAGGAATCACGTCCTTCAGTAGAGTTTCAGTTATATGACGTTGTTAAGAAAATGCCATTAGCTGAATTTTGCAAGGTTTGCAACATACCCCCTGAGGGTACCTTAGATTAACCACACCATAATGAGGTGGAGGCGTTTATTAACACTATCACTGTGGGAGAAACCAGGAAGGTTTCTGATGCAAGAATCACTTGCATACATTTTCCTGTTTTACGCTACTTTGCCATATTTTCTAGTCGTTGCTTGATTCGTCGTGGAAACTGTGGAAACCTTAGTGTTCCTGATATTATTATTTTGTTCCACGGTTTATACCGCGATAACACTGTTAGTATGGGCGGAATTATTGCTAGACGGTTAAGTATGAACCGTACTAAGGGTCCCATCTTTGGAGGCATTTATGCTTCGCGCCTCGCTGCACATTTTAACATAGCTATTAGGCTTCATGTGAAAGAAGAAAAATTGCTGCCTAGTGCTTATCTAGATTATAAGAGTATGCTAGCGCATGATTTTATTGTTAAGGGCAGGGATGGAGAGCTCAAATATAAATTATTCTTTCATAAACATCATCCTAAAACTATTACCTTGCCTGCTCCTTCTTTGTTTAATTTTGAAGGACCTTATCTCGTTACATGGGCTGTCGTTCAAGCTTATCGGAATCCCGCACCAGCCCCAGAACCAGAACCACAAGATGAGCCTCCACGACAATCTGTTTATTCTTGGGAACCATAGATGGCTGTCAGCCAGTGGCAGTAAGAGTCTCTTCGTCGCAGTACGATCCCAGCTATTCTTCATCGCAGTACGACCCCAGCTACACCTATGGGTATCCGCCAGGCTATCCCCGGCAATAGACCAACTTAGGCCAAAAGCCTAAGCTTGGGGGAGTACGTATTACCCACCAACATTACATTTATGTTCACACACACTCATTGCTAGATGTCGGTGCTCATACTCTTTCACTGTAATATCTATGTTAGTTTATTTTCTTTTTCCTGCTTTCTTCTTGTGTGTTTGTTAAACATTAAGAAAAATCAAAAAAAATAGTAGTAGTTTACTTTCTTGCTGTAGTAGTAATAATTAAAAATAAAACCCACAAATATTTCCCGTTCTTCTTTTGCTTGTTGGGAGCTTTCCCGTAAATATATTTATTTCTTTTCTTTTCTTTGGGGGTCGATAGGAGAAGACCATGATCAAATTGTTGAAGTGGCTCTTATATGAATTATTGTTGATTTAACTAAGAGCCCATATTACCTTGTCTTCTCCTGTTTATTGAATGCTCATGATTCGGCTTAGTCCAATGCGTGCACTCTTATTATTATTCACATCGTTCGGTCGTGCAAGTGAAAGGCAATTATGATGATATATGATGGGTGTTGAGATGAGAAAAGCTGGTATGAACTCGACCTCTCTTGTTTTTGTAAATATGATGAGTTCATCGTTCTTGATTCAGGCTATTATGAATAAACATGTTTGCAATGACAATTAGAGATCATAGTTGCTCGTGCCATGCTTGATTAGCTATGAGTTATAATGGTTTACCTTGCGTGCCAACATGCTATTGAGATGGTTATGATGTGGTATGATGGGGTGGTATCCTCCTTTGAATGATTTAAGTGACTTGACTTGGCACATGTTCACGCATGTAGTTGAAACAAATCAACATAGCCTTCACGATATTTATGTTCATGGTGGATTATATCCTACTCATGCTTGCATCCAATGTTTATTAATTTTAATGCATCTACATGGCTGTTGTCGCTCTCTAGTTGGTCGCTTCCCAGTCTTTTGCTAGCCTTCACTTGTACTAAGCGGGAATACTGCTTGTACATCCAATCCCTTAAACCCCAAAGTTATTCCAGATGAGTCCACTATACCTTCCTATATGCGATATCTACATGCCGTTCCAAGTAAATTTGTATGTGCCAAACTCTAAACCTTCAAATAAACATTATGTTTTGTATGCTCGAATAGCTCATGTATCAACTATGGCTGTCCTTATCTTCCATGTTAGGCGGGTTATTCTCAAGAGGAGTGGACTCCGCTCCTTACTCACGAGAAAATGGATAGTCACCGGGATGCCCAGTGCCATGCTTTATGCAAACTAAATCAAAATTAATTGCAAACAAAACTCCCCCTGGGACCTGATGTTTGTTGGAGGCACTCGTTGTTTCGAGCAAGCCATGGATTGATGCTTGTTGGTGGAGGGGGAGTATAAACTTTACTATTCTGTTTGGGAACCGCCTATAAGGTGTGTAGCATGGAAGATATCGCCATCTCTTAGTTGTTATGTTGACAATGAAAGTATACCGCTCAAAATATTATGTATCTCTATTTCAAAACTGAGCTCTGGCACCTCTACAAATCCCTGCTTCCCTCTGCGAAGGGCCTATCTATTTACTTTTATGTTGAGTCATCACCCTCTTATTAAAAGCACTAGCTGGAGAGCACAGCTGTCATTTGCATTCATTACTGTTAATCTATATTGGGTATGACTATGACTGGATCTCTTTTACCATGAATTACAATGTCTATCATTCCTTGATCTTTAAAGGTGCTCTGCATTTATGTTTTGCGGTCTCATAAAGGGCTAGCGAGATACCATCTTGTTATATCATATTATGATTGTTTTGAGAAAGTGTTGTCATCCGAGATTTATTATTATGACTCGCTAGCTGATTATGCTATTGATATGAGTAATCATGAGACCTGAGAATTATTGCAAATGTGGTTAGTTATAATATTTGCTGAAAACTTGAATGCTGGCTTGATATATTTACAACAACAAGAGCAAACAGAGTTTGTAAAAGTTTTTCTTTTTCTCTTTCAGTTTGTCAACTGAATTGCTTGAGGACAAGCAAGGGTTTAAGATTGGGGGAGTTGATACGTCTCCGTCGTATCTACTTTTGCAAACACATTTGCCCTTGTTTTGGACTCTAACTTGCATGATTTGAATGGTACTAACCCGGACTGATGTTGTTTTCAGCAGAATTGCCATGATGTTGTTTTTTGTGCAGAAAACAAAAGTTCTCGGAATGACCTGAAACTCCACGAAATATCTTATAAAAAATAATAAAAAATCCTCGCCAAAGATGAAGACCAGGGGGCCCACACCCTGTCCACAAGGGTGGGCGGCGCGCCCCCCTACCTCGTGGGCCCCCTAGAGACCTTCCGACGCCAACTCCAATTCTATATATTTGCTTTCGGGCAGAAAAATAGAGGAGAAGAAATCATTGCGTTTTACGATACGGAGCCGCCGCCAATCCCTAAAACCTCTCGGGAGGGCTGATCTGGAGTCCGTTCGGGGCTCCGGAGAGGGGGATTCGTCGCTGTCGTCATCATCTACCATGCTCCATCACCAATTTCATGATGCTCAGCGCTGTGCGTGAGTAATTCCATCGTAGGCTTGCTGGACGGTGATGGGTTGGATGAGATCTATCATGTAATCGATTTAGTTTTGTTTAGGGTTTGATCCCTAGTATCCACTATGTTCTGAGATTGATGTTGCTATGACTTTGCTATGCTTAATGCTTGTCACTAGGGCCCGAGTGCCATGATTTCATATCTGAACCTATTACGTTTTCATGAATATATGTGTGTTCTTGATCCTATCTTGCAAGTCTATAGTCACCTACTATGTGTTATGATCCGGCAACCCCGAAGTGACAATAATCGGGACCACTCCCGGTGATGACCATAGTTTGAGGAGTTCATGTATTCACTATGTGCTAATGCTTTGTTCCGGTTCTCTATTAAAAGGAGGCCTTAATATCCCTTAGTTTCCATTAGGACCCCGCTGCCACAGGAGGGTAGGACAAAAGATGTCATGCACGTTCTTTTCCATAAGCACGTATGACTATATTCGGAATACATGCCTACATTACATTGATGAATTGGAGCTAGTTCTGTGTCACCCTAGGTTATGACTGTTACATGATGAACCGCATCCGGCATAATTATCCATCACCGATCCGGTGCCTACGAACTTTCCATATACTGGTTTACGTTTATTTACTTTTCCGTTGCTACTGTTACAATCACTACAAAATACCAAAAATATTAGTTTTGCTTTCATTACTCTTTTGTTACCGTTACCACTACTATCATATTACTTTTCTACTAAACACTTTGCTGCAGATACTTGTAGGGGAACGTAGTAATTTCAAAAATTTTCCTACGATCACGCAAGATCATGGTGATGCATAGCAACGAGATGAGAGTGTTGTCTCACGCCCTCGTGAGACCAAAGAACGAAGCGTTGACGCATAGCGTAGAGGAAGTAGTCGTACTTCTTCCCGATCCAACCGATCCAAGTACCGAGCGTCACGGCACCTCCGAGTTCTGCACACGTTCAGCTCGATGGCGTCCCTCGAACTCCGATCCAGCCGAGTGTTGAGGAGAGTTTCGTCAAGACGACGGCGTGGTGGCGATGATGATGTTCCACCGGCGCGGGGCCGCCTAAGCTCCATAGCGGTATATTCGAGGTGTAGTTTGGTGGAAGGGGCACCGCACACGGCTAAGGAACGATCTCAATGATCAACTTGTGTCTCATGGGGTGCCCCTGCCCCTGTATATAAAGGAGGGAAGGGAGGGGCTGGCCGGCCAGAAGAGGAGGCGCACGGGGTTTCCTACTCCTACTAGGAGTAGGATTCCCCCAATCCTAGTCCAACTAGGTTTTCCCAAGTGGGAAGAGAGAGAGAGAGGCGCCTTCTCCTAGTCCTAATAGGACTAGGGAAGGGGAAGGTGTGCCAGCACTATGGCCCCTTTTCTCTTTCCCACTAAGGCCCATCATGGCCCATTGACCCCCGGGGTTCCGGTAACCCTCGGTACTCGGTAAAATTCCCAATTTCACCCGGAGTGATTCCGAGTCAAACATAGGCTTCCAATATATCAATCTTTATGTCTCGACCATTTAGAGACTCCTCGTCATGTCCGTGATCTCATCCGGGACTCGAACAACCTTGGTACATCAATATCATATAAACTCATAATAACTGTCATCGAAACGTTAAGCGTGCGGACCCTACGGGTTCGAGAACTATGTAGACATGACCGAGACACCTCTCGGTCAATAACCAATAGCGGGACCTGGATGCCCATATTGGCTCCTACATATTCTACGAAGATCTTTATCGGTCAGACCGCATAACAACATACGTTGTTCCCTTTGTCATCGGTATGTTACTTGCCCGAGATTCGATCGTCGGTATCCAATACCTAGTTCAATCTCGTTACTGGTAAGTCTCTTTTCTCGTTCCGTAATACATCATCTCACAACTAACACATTTAGTTGCAATGCTTGCAAGGCTTATGTGATGTGCATTACCGAGAGGGCCAGAGATACCTCTCCGACAATCGGAGTGACAAATCCTAATCTCGAAATATGCCAACCCAACATGTACCTTCGGAGACACCTGTAATGTACCTTTATAATCACCCGATTCGTTGTGACGTTTGGTAGCACCCAAAGTGTTCCTCGGGCAAGCGGAGTTGCATAATCTCATAGTCATAGGAACATGTATAAGTCATGAAGAAAAGCACTAGCAACAAACTATACGATCAGGTGCTATGCTAATGGAATGGGTCATGTCAATCAGATCATTCAACTAATGATGTGACCTTGTTAATCAAATAACAACTCCTTGTTCATGGTTAGGAAACATAACCATCTTTGATTAACAAGCTAGTCAAATAGAGGCATACTAGTGACATCTTGTTTGTCTATATATTCACACATGTATTATGTTTCCGGTTAATACAATTCTAGCATGAATAATAAACATTTATCATGATATAAGGAAATAAATAATAACTTTTATTATTGCCTCTAGGGCATATTTCCTTGATCTCCCACTTGCACTAGAGTCAATAATCTAGTTCACATCGCCATGTGATTTAACATCAATAGTTCACATCTATATGTGGTTAACACCCATAGTTCACATCGACATGTGACCAACACCCAAAGGGTTTACTAAGGTGTGATCATGTTTTGCTTGTGAGATAATTTTAGTCAGCAGGTCATCACATTCAGAGCCGTAAGTATTTTGCAAATTTCTATGTCTACAATGCTCTTGCGGAGCTACTCTAGCTAATTGCTCCCACTTTCAATATGTATCTAGATTGAGACCCGAGTCATCTAGATTAGTGTTAAAACTTGCATCGGCGTAACCTTTTACGACGAACCGTTTTTCACTTCCATAATCGAGAAACATATCCTTATTCTACTAAGGATAATTTTGACCGCTGTCCATTGATCTACTCCTAGATCTCTATTGCACTCCTTTCCAATCTTAGTGGTAGGGTATGCAATAGATCAGTACACTGACATGACATACTTTATAGAACCTATGGCTGATGCATAGGAAATGACTTTCATTCTCTTTCTATCTTCTGCCGTGGTCGGGTTTTGAGTCTTTACTCAATCTCACACCTTGTAACACAGGCAAGAACTCTTTCTTTGACTGTTCCATTTTGAACTACTTCAAAATCTTGTCAAGGTATGTATTCATTGAAAAAACTTATCAAGCGTCTTGATCTATCTCTATAGATCTTGATGCTCAATATATAAGCAGCTTCACCGAGGTCTTTCTTTGAAAAACTCCTTTCAAAAACTCCTTTATGCTTTGCAGAATAATTCTACATTATTTCCGATCAACAATATGTCATTCACATACACTTATCGAAATGTTGTAGTGCTCCCACTCACTTTCTTGTAAATACAGGCTTCTCCAAAAGTCTGTAAAAACCATATGCTTTGATCAAATCATCAAGCATATATTCCAACTCGAGATGCTTGCACCAGTCCATAGATGGATCATTGGAGCTTGCACATTTTGTTAGCTCCTTTAGGATTGACAAAACCTTCGGTTGCATCATATACAACTCTTCTTTAATAAATCCATTAAAGAATGTAGTTTTGACATCTATTTGCCGATTTCATAAAATGTGGCAATTGCTAACATGATTCGGACAGACTTAAGCATCGCTACTGCTTGAGAAAATCTCATTGTAGTCAACACCTTGAACTTGTCAAAAACCTTTTTGCGACAAGTCGAGCTTTGTAGATAGTAACACTACTATCAACATCTGTCTTCCTCTTGAAAATCCATTTATCTACATGGCTTGCGATCATCGAGCAAGTCAATCAAAGTCCATACTTTGTTCTCATACATGGATCCCATCTCAGATTTCATGGCCTCAAGCCATTTCATGAATCTGGGCTCATCATCGCTTCCTCATAGTTTGTAGGTTCATCATGGTCTAGTAACATGATTTCCGAACACGATTACCGTACCACTCAGTGCGGATCTTATTCTGGAAGACCTACGAGGTTTGGTAGCAACTTGATCTGAAGTTTCATGATCATCATCATTAACTTCCTCACTAATTGGTGTAGGAATCACTGGAACTGATTTCGTGATGAACTACTTTCCAATAAGGAGAAGGTACAATTACCTCATCAAGTTTCTACTTTCCTCCCACTCACTTCTTTCGAGAGAAACTTCTTCTCTAGAAAGGATCCATCTTAACAACGAAAAACTTGCCTTCGGATCTGTGATAGAAGGTGTACCCAATAGTTACCTTTGGGTATTCTATGAAGACGCACTTCTCCGATTTGGGTTCGAGCTTATCGGTGAAAACTTTTCACATAAGCATCACAACTCAAACTTTAAGAAACGACGACTTAGGTTTCTTTGCTAAACCATAGTTCATACGGTGTCATCTCAGCGGATTTAGATGGTGCCCTTTTAAGCGTGAATGCAGCTGTCTCTAATGCATAACCCCAAAAGCGATATTGGTAAATCGGTAAGAGACATCATTGATCGCACCATATCAAAATAAAGTACGGTTATGACGTTCGGACACACCATTACGTTATGGTGTTCCATGTGGCGTGAGCTGTGAAACTATTCCACATTGTTTTATATGAAGGCCAAACTCGTAACTCAAATATTCTCCTCCACGATCAGATCGTAGAAACTTTATTTTCTTATTACGATGATTCTCCACTTCACTCTGAAATTATTTGAACTTTTCAAATGTTTCAGACTTGTGCTTCATTAAGTAGATATACTCATATCTACTCAAATCATCTTGTGAAGGTCGAAAATAACGATACTTACCGTGAGCTTTAACACTCATCGGACCGCATACATCGGTATGTATTATTTCCAATAAGTCATTTGCTCGCTCCATTGTTAGGAGAAGCGAGTCTTTAGTCATCTTGCCCATAAGGCATGGTTACGCAAGCATCAAGTGATTCATAATCAAGTGATTCCGAAAGTCCATCAGCATGGAGTTTCTTCATGCGTTTACACCAATATGACCTAAGCGGCGATTGCCACATATAAGTTGCACTATCATTATTAACTTTGCATCTTTTGGCATCAATATTATGAATATGTGTATCACTACGATCGAGATCCAACAAACTATTTTCATTGGGTGCATAACCATCGAAGGTTTTATTCATTTAAGCAGAACAACAATTATTCTTTGACTTTAAATGAATAACCGTTTTGCAATAAATATGATCAAATCATATTCATGCTCAACATAAACACCAAATAACATTTATTTAGGTTTAACACTAATCCCGAAAGTATAGGGAGTGTGCGATGATGATCATATCAATCTTGGAACTACTTCCAACACTCATCGTCACTTCCCTTCAACTAGTTTCTGTTCATTACGCAACTCCTGTTTGAGTTACTATTCTTAGCAACCGAACAGTATCAAATACTGGGGCCACTATAAACACTAGTAAGGCACACATCAATAACCTGTATATCAAATATAACCTTGTTCACTTTGCCATCCTTCTTATCCACCAAATATTCAGGGTAGTTCGCCCAAAGTGACCAGTTCCATTGCAGCAAAAGTACTCGGTCTCGGGCTTAGGTCTAGACTTGGGCTTCTTCACTCGAGCAGCAACTTGCTTGCCGTTCCTTTTGAAGTTCCCTTCTTCCTTTGCCATTTTCCTTGAGACTAGTGGTCTTGTCAACCATCAACACTTGATGTTTTCTTGATTTCTACCTTCGCGATTTTAGCATCGCCAAGAGCTCGAGAATCTTTTCGTCATCCCTTGCATACTATAGTTCATCACGAAGTTCTACTAACTTAGTGATGGTGACTAGAGAATTCTGTCAATCACTATCTTATCCGGAAGATTAACTCCCACTTGATTCAAGCGATTGAAGTACTCGGACAATCTGAGCACATGCTCACTAGTTGAGCGATTCTCCTCCATCTTTTAGCTATAGAACTTGTTGGAGACTTCATATCTCTCAACCCGGTATTTGCTTGAAATATTAACTTCAATTCCTGGAACATCTCATATGGTCCATGACGTTCAAAACGTCTTTGAAGTCCCGATTCTAAGCCGTTAAGCATGGTGCACTAAACTATCAAGTAGTCATCATATTGAGCTGGCCAAGCGTTCATAACGTCAGATCGCTCATATTGAGCTAATAGCCAAACGTTCATAACGTCGCATCTGCTCCTGCAATAGGTCATCACCTAGCGGTGCATTAAGGACATAATTCTTCACAAGCAGCAATGAGGATAAACCTCAGATCACGGATCCAATCCGCATCATTGCTACTAACATCTTTCAATACAATTTTCTCTAGGAACACATATGAAAACATAGGGAAGCAACAACGCGAGCTATTGATCTACAACATAATTTGCAAAATACTACGGGACTAAGTTCATGATAAATTAAAGTTCAATTAACCATATTACTTAAGAACTCCCACTTAGAAAAATATCCCTTCAATTCTCTAAGTGATTGCGTGATCCATATCAACTACACCATGACCGATCATCACGTGTGATGGAGTAGTTTCAATGGTGAACATCAATATGTTGATCATATCTACTATATGATTCACGCTCGACCTTCGGTCTCCGTGTTCCGAGGTCATATCTTATATGCATAGCTCGTCAAGTATAACCTGAGTATTCTGCGTGTGCAACTGTTTTGCACCCGTTGTATTTGAGCGTAGAGCCTATCACACCCGATCATCACGTGGTGTCTCAAAGACGAAGAACTTTCATAGCGGTGCATACTCGGGATAACACTTCTTGATAATTTAGTAAGGGATCATCTTATAATGCTACCGTCAATCAAAGCAAAATAAGATGCATAAAGGATTAACATCACATGCAATCAATATAAGTGATATGATATGGCCATCATCATCTTGTGCTTGTGATCTCCATCTCCAAGCACCGTCATGATCACCATCGTCACCGCGCGACACCTTGATCTCCATCGTAGCATCGTTGTCGTCTCGCCAATCTTATGCTTCTCGACTATCGCTACCGCTTAGTGATAAAGTAAAGCATTACAGTAAGCGATTGCATTTCATACAATAAGCGACAACCATATGGCTCCTGCCGATTGCCGATAACCGGTTACAAAACATGATCATCTCATACAATAAAATTCAGCATCATGTCTTGACCATATCACATCACAACATGCCCTGCAAAAACAAGTTAGGCGTCCTCTACTTTGTTGTTGCAAATTTTACGTGGCTGCTACGGGCTGAGCAAGAACCGTCTTACCTACGCATCAAAACCACAGCGATACTTCGTCAAATAGACTCGTTTAACCTTCTCAAGGACCGGGCGTAGCCACACTCGATTCAACTAAAGTGAGAGAGCAGACACCCGCCGGTCACCTTTAAGCAACGAGTGCTCGGGCGGTGAAACCAGTCTCGCGTAAGCGTCACGCGTAATGTCGGTCCGGCCGCTTCATCTCACAATACCGCTGAACCAAAGTATGACATCTTTGGTAGGCGGTATGACTTGTATCGTCCACAACTCACTTGTGTTCTACTCGTGCACATGACATCAACGCATAAAACCTGGCTCGGATGCCCTTTGTAGGGGAGCGTAGTAATTTCAAAAATTTCCTACGATCACGCAAGATCATGGTGATGCATAGCAGCGAGATGAGAGTGTTGTCTCACGCCCTCGTAGACCAGCAGCGGAAGCGTTGACGCAGCGTAGAGGAAGTAGTCGTACTTCTTCCCGATCCAACCGATCCAAGTACCGAGCGACGGCACCTCCGAGTTCTGCACACGTTCAGCTCGATGGCGTCCCTCGAACTCCGATCCAGCCGAGTGTTGAGGAGAGTTTCGTCGACAAGACGACGGCGTGGTGGCGATGATGATGTTCCACCGGCGCAGGCTTCGCCTAAGCTCCGCAGCGGTATATTCGAGGTGTAGTTTGGTGGAAGGGGCACCGCACACGGCTAAGGAACGATCTCAATGATCAACTTGTGTCTCATGGGGTGCCCCTGCCCTTGTATATAAAGGAGGGAAGGGAGGGCTGGCCGCCGAAAGAGGAGGCGCACAGGGTTTCCTACTCCTACTAGGAGTAGGATTCCCCCAATCCTAGTCCAACTAGGTTTTCCCAAGTGGGAAGAGAGAGAGAGAGGCGCCTTCTCCTAGTCCTAATAGGACTAGGGAAGGGGAAAGTGCTGACCAGCACTATGGCCCCTTTTCTTTCCCACTAAGGCCCATCATGGCCCATTGACCCCGGGGGTTCCGGTAACCCTCGGTACTCGGTAAAATTCCCAATTTCACCGGAGTGATTCCGAGTCCAAACATAGGCTTCCAATATATCAATCTTTATGTCTCGACCATTTGAGACTCCTCGTCATGTCCGTGATCTCATCCGGGACTCGAACAACCTTCGTACATCAATATCATATAAACTCATAATAAGCATCATCGAAGCGTTAAGCGTGCGGACCCTACGGGTTCGAGAACTATGTAGACATGACCGAGACACCTCTCGGTCAATAACCAATAGCGGGACCTGGATGCCCATATTGGCTCCTACATATTCTACGAAGATCTTTATCGGTCAGACCGCATAACAACATACGTTGTTCCCTTTGTCATCGGTATGTTACTTGCCCGAGATTCGATCGTCGGTATCCAATACCTAGTTCAATCTCGTTACTGGTAAGTCTCTTTTCTCGTTCCGTAATACATCATCTCACAACTAACACATTTAGTTGCAATGCTTGCAAGGCTTATGTGATGTGCATTACCGAGAGGGCCCAGAGATACCTCTCAGACAATCGGAGTGACAAATCCTAATCTCGAAATATGCCAACCCAACATGTACCTTCGGAGACACCTGTAATGTACCTTTATAATCACCTAGTTACGTTGTGACGTTTGGTAGCACCCAAAGTGTTCCTCGGGCAAACGGGAGTTGCATAATCTCATAGTCATAGGAACATGTATAAGTCATGAAGAAAAGCACTAGCAACAAACTATACGATCAGGTGCTATGCTAATGGAATGGGTCATGTCAATCGATCATTCAACTAATGATGTGACCTTGTTAATCAAATAACAACTCCTTGTTCATGGTTAGGAAACATAACCATCTTTGATTAACAAGCTAGTCAAGTAGAGGCATACTAGTGACATACTGTTTGTCTATATATTCACACATGTATTATGTTTCCGGTTAATACAATTCTAGCATGAATAATAAACATTTATCATGATATAAGGAAATAAATAATAACTTTTATTATTGCCTCTAGGGCATATTTCCTTCAATACTAAGTTTCCAGGTGTGGTTGAATTGACAACTCAGCTGCTAATACTTGAGAATATTCTTTGGCTCCCCTTGTGTCGAATCAATAAATTTGGGTTGAATACTCTACCCTCGAAAACTGTTGCGATCCCCTATACTTGTGGGTTATCACCGAGCTCATTGACTTCGACGTCGCCCACATCCGTCTGCCATACAATGCCATCCTCAGGTATCCAGCCCTGGCCAAGTTCATGGCGGTGACCCACCACGGCTACAACGTCCTCAAGATGCTAGGAAGTGGTGGCATCATCACAGTCCCCTGCGAAGAAACAGATGCGGTGTGCTCCCTCGAGCGCGCCTTCCAAGCTGCAGCAATCGAAGACCCCGACAGCAAGGGCGAGTACCCTCCTGAGGCCATCCCCAAGAAGAAGAAGCAGCTGCTCCGCATAGGGCCTCAAGCAAGCGGCGCCACGTTAGGATCGGCGCCCGCACCTGGGGCGCCTCCCTCTATCGCATAGGAAGGCGCGCCCGACGCCCTCCTCGGGCAGGGCTCGAGGGCTCTCTTCTGGAGGGCCTCAGACCTCGCCAACATAACTAGGGAGGCGCTCGGGCACCATTTGGAGGCGTGCTTCGCGGCGCGTTTTGCTCAGGAGGACACAGGGCGAGGAGTTCCCAGCGCTCAGGAGTTCATTACCGGGACCACTCAGGAACTGCAAGATGCGAGGGCCATGTGCGGCGATCGCTGCTCACCTGGCGCAGCCCCCCATCCAGGCGAGGATGTCGGGCTGAGCATCTGCATCGACGTCCGAGGGCTCAACAAGGTCGCGTCTTAGGAGCCCTTCTAGCCTTCGTGCGTGGGACGCTGCGAGAGCCCACCGCACAGCTACGTTCACATGCCCTTCGGCCTGCCGAGCGTGGCATCCGCCTACCAACGCGACTTGCGGTGCATCCTGGCAGCTCAGGAGGCCAGGCACCACGCAGTCCTGGCAGAGATGGAGGTCCTCAAGGAACCGCCTGGACCCCCAGAGCCTCCCAAGGCTCAGGGCCCCGGTGGCTCGTGAGGAGCAACCCCTTCGTTGTGCACCTTGAGCTGCCTCAATATTCCTTCATCAACGGAGTCAGGTGACATTTTCCAAGTTTATTTAGCTGGGAGCGCCCTCAGGGCTGCATCATTCCCATGCCACGTGGGTCCGTCCCTATGGCATGTATCTCTTTTTATGTCTTTAGCTTACTTTGCTGGGGGAGCCCCTCTGCCTGCATCATCCCCAAGCCGCTTGGGCCTGACCCAGTGGCATGTATCTCCCTTGCGTTTACTTGAGCCAGTTTGCTTTCCATGCTTAATCTGTCCATGACTATCACCTGCTTGATTGTCATCTACCACGGGAGCTGCTCACACTGGCACGACGCTTGTGCTCAGGTCCGTCCCTGCGAACCGACAAATCTGAGCGGTCGAGCTCTGGCCGCGTGCGTCACGTCACCAGGCCCTCAGTGCCTTCACTCTCTTGCTGAGCAACCAGTGGCCGGCCGGCTATCATAATGGCAATCTGCGCCCCTCCTCGTGCTGACTTGCAGGAACCTCCCGAGGACCACAGCAGGCGGCACCGCGGGCTCCCTCTTCTCCCATGTAATCCGCTTGCACGTTAAAGGGGGGGGTCCTGCTACCTCTTGAGCACTGCGTTGGTTTTCCCTTGAAGAGGAAAGGGTGATGCAGCAAAGTAGCGTAAGTATTTCCCTCGGTTTTTGAGAACCAAGGTATCAATCTAGTAGGAGGCCACGCACGAGTCCCTCGCACCTACACAAACAAATAAATCCTCGCAACCAACGCAATAAAGGGGTTGTCAATCCCTTCACGGTCACTTACGAGAGTGAGATCTAATAGAGATGATAAGATAATATTTTTGGTATTTTTATGATAAAGATGCAAAGTATAATAAAAGGCAATAAAAATAGCTAAGTGTTGGAAGATTAATATGATGGAAGATAGACCTGGGGGCCATAGGTTTCACTAATAGCTTCTCTCAAGAGCATAAGTATTACGGTGGGTGAACAAATTACTGTTGAGCAATTGACAGAATTGAGCATAGTTATGAGAATATCTAGGTATGATCATGTATATAGGCATCACGTCCGAGACAAGTAGACCGACTCGCCTGCATCTACTACTATTACTCCACACATCGACCGCTATCCAAAGATACATCTAGAGTATTAAGTTCATAAGAACAGAGTAACGCTTTAAGTAAGATCACATGATGTAGAGGATAAACTCATGCAATATGATATAAATCCCATCTTGTTATCCTCGATGGCAACAATACAATCGTGCCTTGCTGCCCCATCATCCTTTGGGAAAGGACACGCAAGTTGAACCCAAAGCTGAGCACTTCTCCCATTGCAAGAAAGATCAATCTAGTAGGCCAAACCAAACTGATAATTGAAGAGACTTGCAAAGATAACCAATCATACATAAAAGAATTGAGAGAAGATTCAAGTATTTTCATAGATAAACTTGATCATAAACCCACAATTCATCGGTCTCAACAAACACACCGCAAAAGAAGATTACATCGAATAGATCTCCACAAGAGAGGGGAGAACATTGTATTGAGATCCAAAAGAGAGAAGAAGCCATCTAGCTAATAACTATGGACCCGAAGGTGCGAGGTAAACTACTCACACATCATCGAGAGGCTATGGTGTTGATGTAGAAGCCTCCGTGATCGATGCCCTTCCCGTGAGCTCCTAAAAGGCCCCAAGATGGGATCTCACGGTAGAGAAGGTTGCGGCGGTGGAATTAGGTTTTGGCTCCGTGTCGGTAGTTTGGGAAGTGCGTGGGTATATAGGAGGAAGAAATGCGTCGCAAAGCAACATGGGGCCCACGAGGGTGGAGGGCGCCCCTACCTCGTGCCCTCCTGGTTGATGTCTTGACGTAGGGTCCAAGTCCTCTGGATCACGTTAGTTCAGAAAATCACGTTCGAAGGTTTCATTCCGTTTGGACTCCGTTTGATATTATTTTTTGTGAAACTCGAAATAGGCAAAAAAAACAGCAATTCAGGCTGGGCCTCCGGTTAATAGGTTAGTCCCAAAATAATATAAAAGTGTATAATAAAGCCCATTAATGTCCAAAACAGAATATAATATAGCATGGAACAATAAAAAATTATAGATATGTTGGAGACGTATCAGGTCCTGAGCATCGTGACTCAGGAGCTCTTACTGGCTCTCCAGCCCTCACCCCCTGGCCTTGACCACGGCATCGCGACCTGGCATACCAGCGGCGGCTGAGCTCGCTCGAGGGCCGGGACCTGAGGACGTAGAGCATGAAGGAGAGAGTGGGCAAGAGGAGGAGACCCGTACGGGCCTGGCCTGACTAAGCTACGACCACCTACACGCGAGCCTGTCGCCTCGCGAAGAACCGACCCTGGACTGCCAAGATAAGTTTCACGCTCAAGTCAACCAATCGCTGCGGCACAGAGTTTTCATTTGTGTTGCCCCGCCACGACAATGTAGTCTCCCTTTCCTACCTCTAGGCGTACGCTTGGGTGCTAAAGGGGACCTCCTAAGCATCGCGTCTCAGGAGCTCTTACTGGACCTCGGGCCACTCACCTCCTGGCCTTGATCACGGCATCGCGACCTGGCATACTAGCGACGGCTGAAGCCTGCCTGGGGACCGGGACCTGTCGGCGTAGAGCACCAAGCCATCGCGAGGTTGGAAAGGGAAACCGAGCTGGAATGGGACACGCACACGCACAACTTCATAATCGGGATAATATCAACAAAAGACATTGCGGACGCTTTACACGCCCCCACTGGGTACTTCTCGATTCCTCACAGGGAACAAAAGGAAATGGCTTCAAGGAGTCCTATCTGCATGCGCTCCGGTGGCCGACGCCATCATCAACAGTGGGCCATGGGAGGCTGGCGCCAACCTCCTCCAGATCAGCGATGGCCGGATGCCGCAGCCCTGCTCCGGGCGCGGTGAGAGCTTGGGGGCATGTAGCTGTAGTCGCTCGTCTCAGGAGTCTCGTAGAGTTCGAGAGAATCGCCGGACTCCCATGCGTCGCTGCTACTTCCACAGGAGCCATTGGCGATGCGGACAGCGGGCCCTGCTCCTGCTGCGGCGCCGTCCTGACGCCCCCTTTCAGAGCAGCACTCCAGGTGGCGGCCTTCTGCGTCAAAGACCTTGAAGGACAGCGTGGAGGTGCCATCGTACTCGAAGTGGATCGCAGGGGCGCCCTCCGCGCGGCACACTCGAGCGACCTCACCCCAGCCTCGGGTCATGAAGGTTTTACCCGCGAAGACTACCTCAACTTCCGCTCCGGTCGTCGGCGCGTCACAGTCGGCGTGCTGCAGCCAAAGCTCGAGGGGCCCCCTCGGCGGCATCTCGGCAGAAAAGAAGGAAGGGAAGCGGATCCAAGTGCTCGGAGGCATCACCGCCCACAACACAAGCTCGCGGGAGGAGTCCACAGCGTGGAATCCAGGGGCAGCAACGCGCGCCACCGCGGTACGGTGACCATGGCCGCGGCGCGCGCGCCGCCCCTCGCCACCTGAGCCCTCGGCTTGGGCGTACAGGGGTAATGGATACACAGGAGGAGGCCGCTCGCATTAAGGCCTTGTCACCTCTTGCGTCACCACCACGTCACGGCGGTGGACCGGCCTCTTCTTCGGCGGTAGCGGCCCTGGCTCATCGTGGGGAGTCTTTCCTTTCTTCGCAGCGGAAAACCTTTGGATGGGCGCCATTGATGTCGCTACTGGCACTGGAGCAAAGGGGGAGAAGCGAGCGGAATGGGAAGAGATGGGCGACGGGGGCTCTGCCCCCCTCCCCATTTATAGCAGACGAAGGCCAACCACCGCCCCCCACGATCACAGGTAATGATGGTTTTTCCTTGCACGTAGCAGGGACTTGATGACCCACAAGTATAGGGGATCTACCGTAGTCCTTTCGATAAGTAAGAGTGTCGAACCCAACGAGGAGCAGAATGAAATGATAAGTGGTTTTCATCAAGGTATTCTCTGCAAGCACTGAAATTATCGGTAAATGTCGGGGATATACCCCGCGATATGACCCAGCTGGAGTTGTAAACCGGCTGGGGCTTGGTAAACCGGCGGAGAGTCAAGATAGATGGCTAAGACAGATGGTAAACCGGCTGGTGGTAAACCGGCAGACAGTTAAGACAGATGGCTAAGACAGATGGTAAACCGGCGGAGAGTCAAGACAGATGGCTAAGACAGACGGTAAACCGGCTGGTGGTAAACCGGCAGACAGTTAAGACAGATGGCTAAGACAGACGGTAAACCGGCGAATGTTAAACCGGCAGACAATGTTAAACCGGCAGACGTTAAGAAGCTCAAGAAGGGAAGTCAAAATAGTTTAAGTTAAAGTCCGAGTTGGACTCCGCATGTAACCCGCCCCTTCAACATATATAAGGAGGGGCAGGGCTCCTCAAAGGGGGAGAAGCAAGAAACAATCTCTAGGGCTAGACACAATTAGAGGAGAGCCGGTTTACGGCGACTCCCTCGTGATGATAATGAGATCTAGCCTCAAACAGCATGTAGGGTTGTTACCGGATGATGTTTCCCGGGGCCCGAAGCTGTCTAAACCTTGTCTTGTGTTGCGTCTCTCGATTCTGCTCAACCCCTCTCAAGCTACCACATAGATGCGTTGGCCTCTCGACTAAGTCCTCACACTAAGGACATCTGACGTGTTAATTCCATGACAGTTGGCGCCCACCGTGGGGCAAAGCGCACGGTGGTGTTGAGTCCTTGAAGGGATCTCTCCAAGGGATTGAGAAGTTCGCAAAATTTTCGGGTAAAGAAAGATTCAGCATGGAAGGATTTACATCAACTACAGGTTTATCCATCAAGATCAAAGAAGTTATTATCGGTGGTGTATACAAAATTCAAATGCAAAAGAAACTAGGGTTTCAGCTTATGCGCCGCCGCACGTGTTTGTGGCGAATCGGCCAGGTCAACAGATCGATGTTAGCTGCTGGGACTAATCCGAGATTGATTGGCATAGATCAATTGTTGCTACTTGTCCGGTTTAAAACGAAGGAAGGGCCATGACCCGGGAGCAAGTTGTACTCAGACTTGAGCTCCTCTGTTGACTCGTCGTGTGGTCAACCTTTACCTCGTAGCCAGCTGGTAGCTGGCCTCTGCCTCCACCGACATTAAACCGACAGCCCGTGACTACTGGAACAGCCTCGAGGCTCCACCTCCAGTTATGGTTGCCCCCGGGTCACCAGCTGCCTCGCCACGTCCTTCTCCGCCTCCACAAGCAGAGGACCGCTCCTACTACACGTCTGGCGTGCTGGCCTCCCACGCCGGTGTCGCATCCGCATCACCAACCTGAGCTGAGTTTCTCCCCCTCGCGCCCCTATGTGGTCGCGCCCGCCGGATCGGCCTCGCCCTACTCTGTGCCCGTTGTGGGCCGCGTGCTTCTTCAACTTCGGCGGCCGCGTGCGCGCCGGCTTCACCTCGCCCACAACGGCTTCTCCATGCCCAAGTGCGTGCCCCGCGTCGCTCCGCTTTGACCGGCCCCGGCCAAGCCCGCTCCGGATTGACCCGCCCTCTGCTTCGACTACGAGTCGCCAAGGCCCTGAGTCGCCGGCTTTCTGCTACTTCAGCCTGACCCGGTCCGAATTGACCCGCCCTCTGCTTCGACTACGAGTCGCCAAGGCCCTGAGACGCCGGCTTTGTGCTGCTTCAGCTGGAGCCGCTGAGTCGCCCCATGGTTTTCAAAATTGCCTCCAATGGCCATACTTCAGCCGACCCTATCGCCACAAGCCGCCGCGTCTTCAGGTCGACGCACTCCAACCCGGCTCCGGGTGACCGCCAGCGCTTCGCGTGAGCCGCCCCTGCGCGCCTCTGCTCCACACTCCATCTGCGCTCGTCTTCGCGGGCCCTCGGCCGACCGCGATGCCCGCGCCGCCTCCGTGCTCCTCCTGAAGCAGCCGCTGGTCACGGGCGTCACCAGCTGCCTCGCCGCGTCCTTTTCCATCTCCACCAAGCAGAGGGCCGCACTTCGAGCTTCGTGGCTGTGCCCGCCGCTCCTACTACGCGTCTGGTGTGCAGTTCCCTCGCCCCCGCGCCGGTTCACTGCCCTCGATTAGCTCCGCCCGGGTCCTCTGCGTCCGCACCCGTCTCCTGAGCCGCCCGCGTGCCGGCTTCCTTCCAAGCCCCAGCCGGGTCACCGCAGTCTCCCCCGCTCTGCCGTCCGTGCGACCCGACCGCCGCCGTCCGCGTGACATGGCCGCCTGCTCGTCGTCCCTACACCGGCCGGATCCGGGTCCCTGCTTGGTTACCTCCACCTGCGGCCGGGTGCCCCGCGTCAAGCCGCCACCGGAAATCATCGTGACGGCCTCGTTTGCAGCAGAGGGTCGCCGGACCTTATCTCGAGCGCCCGCCGCCTCCGCCGCCATCCGGCTGCGCCGCTGAACCGTCTCCGCCGCTGGCCGGTTTGGCCTCCGCATCACCTCGGGTCACGGCCTCGCTTCATCCGCTCGTCCCCAAATCGCCTTGCCGGGTCAAGACCAATGCAGCAGTCCGCTTCAACCACAGCCGTGGGCTCGTCTTGTCTTCGGTCGTGAACCTCCCCGTTCTAAACCGCCGGGCACTGACTCGCCGGGCGCTTTGAAACCACCCTGCTGACTTGCCACTCGCCCAGTTTCTGTCAAACCGCCAGGCACTGACTCGCCGCTCGCCCCGCTGCGTTAATCCGCCGTGTCCGCGTTCAAACCCGGCGGCTTTGCGCGCGCATTGGCTGGGTCTTGTCTCCACCGTGCCACTCCAACTCTCCGCGGTAGCGGATGTACCTCGTTGACCCGCCGGAGTGCTCTCGATGTGGCCGGTTCACCTCCGCGCCCGAGACGCGCCTCCGACCCACCTACGGTTCGCCACAGCTCAGTTCAAGACCGGATCAAACCCCGGGTTGCGCCGCCGAACTGGCTCCACCTCGGACGCCTCTGCCTGCGGCGCATCGATCACTCGCGCCGTTTCTGCTCCGGGGCCGCCTCTGCTACGAACAACTCTGGTTTCGCAAGCTCTCGCCGCTCGCTCCGCCAAAGGAGTCCAGTTTCCCCTGCGTTCGCTTCGGCTGGAAAGAAGAAAACAAAGGAAAAGTCAAGGGCTGTCAAAAAAAGTGATGACCAGAGTCAGACAGAAAAGGACAAAGGTGCTGGCATGTTTTGACACTATATACACATTAGGTGGAGCTGCAAGCTACCCCTCCGTCTCATAATTGGATGAAACGATTGGAGCTAGTAGAATTTCACGGAGAATCAAATAATAGTGCATTCATACTGTTGGTGCCTTCATATATGATTTTGGATTTGTGCATGGTCCATCTGTCGTTGTGCAGACAGATTAGGTGATATCCGTTCAATCTGTTTTAATAGCAAATATTAATTTTTGTGTGAACAATTACTTTGGCCTGCGATATTTTTTGATGCAGGGCAATTGTTCATTACAAATGAGGCGTTACATTACGGAAACGAAGCACGCGCTAGCAACGTTATGCACTGGTGTTTCGTCCGTGTTATACCACCCGATGAACGGACGTGTGCAAAACGCCGCCATGTGGTCCGGTCCACATCAACACATCGGGCCGCATCTGTTTGCATGAGTTATTTATTGAATAAAAAGCCAGTCACTGCTTGGGTAGCCCGGTTTTCTTCCAAAAATTGGAGGCAAATTATCATCAGCCGCTGTCTGTGCTGGATGGATCAATGGACATGCGCACAAATTGCTGCCACTATAGTTTGGTCCACTTCAAAACAACCAGTTGAAAGGAACCATTGGCCGAGTTGCTGACACGGCTCATACAATCCGCCGCAGTCACCTCAACCTTCTGTGGATTTACATCGCGTTATTAACACCGATGATATATACCTTCTGCTATGGTCAAGTACAGAGAATCTCAAGACAACTCCTTGAGTCATCCTTGAGACTCGAGGGCTATAATGATATGACTCAGCAAATGTCTGCGGTTTTCAGTGAAGTCAAGAACCCCAGGACGTTGGAGGGAAAGATAACCCGGACCCGTAGGCCACTACCATATTGATGAAAGTATAAAGGCCGTCAGAAAATTTCCGGTTCAAAACGAAGAATGTTGGTTTAAAATCCGGTTCAAGGAAATCTGTCTCCCATGAAGCGTTGAAAGCTCTCGAATATCCGGTTTAAAATCCAGCTCAAGGGAAGTCAGTCTCATTGAAGCTCTCAAAATATCCGGTTTACTATCTGGTTCAAGGGAAATCTGTTCTCCCACAAAGCTATGAAGCTCTAAAATCCGGTTTAAGAATGTTCGGTTCCAAAAGAATTAACTTCTCGTCATTTCGAGTTTAAAGGCCGTCAGAAAATTTCCGGCTGAAAATGAAGATTCCGGTTTAAAATCTGGTTCAAGGGAAAAGATGTCTCCTCTTGATGCAGCTATCAAACCAATATTCTCATAAGGGGCCAAAGAGAGTTTGTTGCTCAACACAACTCAAACATAGGCACCCGGCTAGCATAGCTCAGAAATATAGCACATGGGGGCTTCAGCTGACAAAGCGGAGTCCTGCCCATTAAATCCGGCTATCACGCCACAACAAAGCTTGGGAGCTTCACACCCAAGGGGCCAAAGAGAGTCTTGTTGCTACGCACAACTCAAACATAGGCACCCATTGAGCACAGCTCACAAAGTTACTTGGGGGCTCTTTGAGCAACGCAACAAACAGTTTGAAAGGACCCTTGTAATTGGGTATCGACCCACGACTTGGAAGCCTGGTGTATTCACCTAAAACCCAGGGTTAATCTGCCTTCATCAAGTAAGCCACTCCTATCCAGGTAATCCTGGCATGACCCGTCGAACGTTTGACAAGTCAATCTTATACAGACCCTGAACTTGTTAAAGTTAAAACGATGATTGGTTAGTTGGAGGCCCATCTTAAAAGGTTTTGTCAAATGGTTTAACTCAGTGGCCTAGCAGCCCATGAAAAGCCTCGAATTTGGGCCTGGCAGCCCTTGAAAAGCCTCGACTACACGATTTTATTTGCCTTTGTCAAGATTTTTCTATTTTGATAAATTTTATGTTGAACCGGTGTCTATTGACTCGGCATGACTATCAGTCATCAAATTAACCCGGTGTTCATTAACCCAGCTTGACTTTCAACTACAAGTTGTCAGTACATAATCATTTAATCCGGTGTTTATTGACCCGGCCTGGCTTTGGACTATAAGTCGTCAGTATATATTTGGATTGCGCCATTGGAATTATGTGCTTATAAATCATTGGGTATGTTGGGGAGATAACTACTGAGTGTGAACGCATACGGAGGGGCCAGGTTACCCTAAATCCAAGATCAGGGCCCACAGAGGAGGCCCGAGCCCAGAGGCGAATTAAGGGTCCGTGATGTAAACCGCCTTAGTATTGTAACTTGTCTTTGTAAGATAAGAGAGAAGAGACCGAGCGGACACTTGTATGAGCGGATTAGGACTCTGTAGACCGGCCGGCGTCAACCCGTGTATATAAGGGGCGACCGGCGGCGGAGTTAAGGACGAGAGAATTGAGGTGGCGAAGCTATTGCTCCCTAGTAGCGAAATCACATCAATCCCATCACAACTAGGCGTAGGCTTTTACCTTCATCGAAGGGCCAAACTAGTATAACTCCGGCGTCTTTGTGTCGCTTTAACCCCTCTAGGTTAACCCGTCACGATGGCCTGCGACTAAGTCCTTTCATGAGGACATCTGCCGTGACAATTCCACGACGGTTGGCGCCCACCGTGGGCTATCGCCGCGATGGTTTGATGATCTTAGAGGGCAAGTTCGAAGGACTCGAAGGCTATCTTTGTGGGCGGATGACTAAGAGTCGTCGCGGCAAGCTCTACATCGGCGATCGCGGATGGGGCCCGAGGCGGCTCGGTTGAGTACGGATCTGGGTCCCCTTTGGCGACATATACGTGTTCATCGGCAAGATCGGCGAGCAGGGCTGGGCGGACATCTGCACCGACCTCGTCGAGGCGGCTCAGTGGCGAAGAAGAGTCCTGCCCTGGCTAAACCGGCGGTCGAGGCGTGCTTCGTGGGAGTCGTCCACGGAGACTACGAGGACGGATCGGCATCTGGCGGCGAAACCATTGTCTACTCTGGCGGCGAGTCGTCGGCCCGAGCGAGTCTGTACCGGTACGCAAGATGGCGGATCGGGGTTGTTCCGACGGTGAGAGTATTTCGGACCCTTTGATCTACCCAACGGGTTGGAATCTTCATGGCGATGCATAGCGGCGCTTCACTCTTCGACCATGGCGCCCTGGTCGCCGGCTCAACAGCAGTGATGGCAGCCGGGAAGGAGGCCTGTCGCGCCCGGCTCAAGTATTATCAGATCTTTTCGACGCATTGGCTGTGCTCATGGCGAGAGCTAATCCGCCGGACCAGGACCTGCACAATGCGGAGATTGCAAAGGTGAGGAACAGATCGCTAAAGCTAAAGCGGACCTGGCAGCAGCGGGCGTGAGGATGGCGGCGAGCAGGCCGCTTTGGATCTTGTGAGCTTATAGGCTCATCTTTGGATCGAGCACGTCATGAAGTCATGAAAAGGAAATCAGATCCGTTTACCTTCGGTTTTCGAGGAAGAGCTTTTCAATACCCGGCGAGGGACCGATAATCCGCCGCCCGTGGCAAACGGCCGGAAGCTTTGGGCGGCTGCGCGGTTCAGCCCGTGTGATAGATCCGCCTCGCCATCATACCGCGCGCCCGAGCTGTGCAGAACACCTCCGGTCACTACTCCAACCCGATGGATAATCTTGTTGCGGCTGCGGCACGGTTGGGCGATTCCAATTGAAGGTGATTCACCACGGCGGTAGAGACACGCCGGGTTAAGGAGCTCCTCGGGGCGGCCACGGCTCAGCAGAGCGTATTCATACTGATCGAGATCGGATCCTCCACCCCCGCCTAAGCGGAGCTATAGCCGATCTGCCCGGCGAACCGGCCGTATCAAGCAATGCGCGGCTTGATCCGCCTCGCGGCAACAACCCGGCGGGTGGCCGAAGGCGCTCAAGTGGTAGTGGACGGGCGAGGCGCGTAGGGAGGCGAGTTAGCGGCACAACACGAGGATCATCGGCTTCGCGCCGGTTCGTCAAACCATCTTGAACCGGGGTCACGTCTCGGCTCTTTGGGGTGCCTTGCCTCGTCCCGCTTTACATAGCGTCGGCGTTTACCCAAGGACTTCAAAGGGCGCGCAAGGTGCCCAATTATCTGCCGATTTGGCTCGGAAGCATGGATAGAAAGCTATGAGATGGCCATGGAGATGCTAGATGTGGATGAAGCTGCGTGTGCGAAGTATTTCACTATGATGTTGGAAGGTGCGGCCGGACTTGGTTGAAGAACTTGCCGCCTAACTCGATCAGTTCATGGACCCGATTGCGGACCCGGTTCATTCAAAATTTCAAAGACACTGTAAGCAGCCCATGTGCGTGGTGGATTTGGCGGCTTGTGTCGAGCGGCGGGAGAATCCACAACCCATTGGGTGCGCCGCATTTCGGAAGTTCTACATTCTTGGACGGATCAACCACGATTCATGATCTTAACCTTGAAAGCCAATTGCGGTTTGAGCCATTGAAGTTAAAGCTGGAGTCGCATGAAGCGTTTTTGCAATGACATGGAGCACGCTCATGGGCGTTTTGGTAAAGTATGCTGATTACGATAGTACCAAGAATCGAGTCGGAGGATGACGAAGTAGGGAAGGGAAGCGAATAGCAACTCGAGAGGCCAGCAGCACCATTCGGCGGGCAATGGGGAAACAAGCGTAAGGCTAACGGTAACATGGGCCGTAGCCAACACCAACGCAGCAGGACAAGGGTCGTGGCGCAAAGGTAAACAATCAAACCGGGCGGTGCACAAGGTCACAATCCGGGCGTTTGAATTACCTATTGAATCAACCTTGCCCGAAGCATGGGGCCGAAGGAGGCACCGCGAACCACCTCTGGAAGGATTGTTATATTATGCGGGAGTTCAAAAATTCTAATGCTTTCGGTATGATCAAGGGCCGCGGCGGTTCAGTGGTCCGCCCGGATTCTGATGGAGAAATTCCGGCCCGGGGGTTGGTGGTAATCCGGGCGGGCAAGGCAATCGAACAATCGAACAATCGAACAATCAGAACCAAGGGGTTATAATCAACAACAGCGATCGGGTTACCAAATTAATCCAAAGCAGTTGAGCGGTGGGCCGATACCGTCTTTACCACCGGCTTGGACAGACGAGACCGAAAACTTGAAGCGGGCGGTCGGTATTGTTGAACGGCTGCGCCCGCATTACCTGCTGCTGGTCGAGCAGCCTATCGTATGGGCGAGAGGACCATCCTCCCGGGTTTACAATCCGGGTCAGCTAGCCCCAGTGGTGGCGCCTCGGTAGGAGGATACAAGTTTACCAAGGTGCTTATGGGCGGAGGGCAGCATCAACATCACTGTACTCTGAGACCTTCCGACGTATGGGGTTAACGGATAGGCATCTTAGGCCGTCCAGCACAGTGTTTCACGGTGTGGTGCCTGGCAAGTCGGCATACCCGATCGGTAAGATAGCTATGGAGGTGGCCTTTGGGGATGAACATGACTCCAGATCGGAAACATTGACGTTTGAGGTGGTGAAAATTCAAAGCCCTTACCACGCCCTCTTTGGGCGGCGGCTTATGCTAAGTTCATGCACGGCCTGTTATGTTTATTTGCAGCTGAAAATGCGGGTCACAAAGGGGCGATAACGGTTCATGGAGCCGCCGGATCGCTTTGGAGTGCGAGGAAGGTGATGCGGCCTATCTGAGTCGGTTTGTGCCCTTGAAGAGCTAAAGTATTATAAAGACAATGTTGATCCGGCGGATATGACCCTTTGAAGAAGCCAACTACGAGCACGATCCGGTTTGAAGTTCAAATCGGCGGTGAGACGAAACTTGTTGATTTTGTGCGGCGATTCGTCCAAGCAGTTCACCATTAGTGCTAACTTGGATCCTAAATAGGAAGCGCGCTCATCGAGTTCATCCGTGAGAATCGGGACATTTTCGCATGGAAACCTTCCGACATGCGGTGTACCGAGGGAACTCGTGAGCACACTCTTAATGTTGATCCCAAGTACAGACCGGTAAAGCGGTTTCTCGCCCGGTTTAATGAGGAAAAGCGCAAGGCCATTGGAGGAGGTTGCGGGCTCTTAGCGGCAGGATTTATCGTTGAAGTTTTCCATCGAGTGGCTTGCTAATCCGGTGTTGGTCCTTAAGAAGAATGGCACTTGGCGCATAATGCGTGGATTATCTGAGATCTTAACAAGGCTTGTCCGGCAGATCCTTCGCCCTCCCGTATTGATCAGATTATTGATGCTCTGGCGGGTTGTGGCGTTCAGATTTTTGGATGCATATTCCGGATATCATCGATTAAGATGGCGGTTAAGGACCAGGAGAAAGCGGCGTTTATCACCCCTTTGGAATATACGCTATGTGTCTATGCCTTTTGGGCTCAAGCGCCCAAGCAACTTATCAGCGTTGCGTCTGAAATTGCTTGCATAAACAGATCGGTCGTAATGTGCATGCTTATGTGGATGATATTGTGGTTAAGTCAAGGAGAAGGAAACACCGATTGAGGATTTGAGAGAAACCTTTGACAACTTGCGGGTGTATAAGATGATGCTTAACTTGGCCAAGTGTGTTTTTGGTGTTCGGCGAGCAAGTTATTGGGTTTCCTTGTGTCCAACAGAGGATTGAAGCTAATCCGGAGAAGATTACAGCTATCACCTCCTGGCTAAACCAAAGTGTATCAATGATGTCCAACGTTTGGCGGGTCGGATTGCTGCGCTAAGCCGATTTATCGGCCGCCTAGGAGAAGGCCATTCCCTTGTACCAGATCTTTGAAGAAGACGGATCGGTTAAATGCAGAGTTGATCGTGATGAAACATTGGAGGACTTAAGCGGCGGTTAGCCAACCGCTTTGTTCTCGCCGCTCCCATTGACAAGAGCCGCTCTGTTATATGTTGCTGCTAATGCCGAGCAGTCGGCGTAGCCATTGTGGTGGAACGGAAGGAGGCGGGGAAGGAGTACCGGTTCAGCGGCGGTTTATTACATCAGCGAGGTCCTCATTGAGTCTAGCAGAGATATCCACATTGGCGAAGCTGGTATATGGAGTTTTTATGGCCGGAAGCTGAAGCAATATTTCGAGGGCACCCCATCACGGTGGTCGATTCAGCTCCCTTGGGTGATATCATCTGAGCCGGAGGCGCGGCGGATTGCTAAGTGGGCTATAGATTTGGGGCATACGGTTTAAGGTATGTGCCTCGGACGGCGGTAAAATCTCGAGCACTTGTGGATTTCATTAATGATTGGGCCGGAGTTGCAAGCGCTGAAGAAAAGCGGATCATACCTATTGGACCATTCACTTTGATGGGTCCGAGGCAATTGGAGGGCTCGAAATTTGGAGTCGTATTAACTTCCTTGGTGACAAGTTACTTTCGTTCTCCGCTCAATGTTCCCTTGTACTAACAATGCAGTTGAGTATGAAGCTTTGCTCCATGGTCTCCGGATGGCTAAGGAAATGAATCTCGGCCGGGTTAAATGCTTTGGTGACTTCGGACTTGGTGGCCCAGCAGTGCTCAGTACTTAGGATTCCAAAGATCCACTCATGGTTGCATACCGTTGGGAGGTGGATGTTGTTGCAGGGCACTTTAAAGGATATCAGGTGGACCATGTGGATCGTCGGAAGAACGAAGCGGCGGATGCTTTAAGCCGGCTGGGCTCTCAGCGTAAACCGGTCCCGCCCAATGTCTTCCTTGATGTGCTGCACAATCCGTCAGTCAAGCTTCCTAATGAAGTAGATTTGGCTATTCGATCCGGAGGCTCGATTGGTGGCAACCTTGCATGTCATTCGGATTGGGCGCTCCTTATTTGGCATACATGAACCGGGCGAGTTACGGAAGATGAGGCGTTGGCACGGCGAGATAGTTCGGCGGTCTAAGTCTATGACCATTGTTAATGGCGAGTTGCATCATTGCGGTGTGTCGAGGCGTTTCAGCGTTGTGTGTCCCCCGAGGAGGGCTGTGAGATATTGCGAGAGATCCATGAAGGGGCTGTGGTCACCACACGGTTCAAAGTCCTTGGTGGCCAGCGTTCGCCATGGTTTCTATTGGTTGTTGCCCATCTTGCGATGCGAAGATCGGTCCGACGATGTGATGGTTGCCAAAAGTTTTCCAGACGTGCTCATGTACGGCCCAAGAATTGAGGATGATTCCAATCACGTGGCCGTTTGCGACTTGGGGTTGGATATGGTTGGACCTTTCAAAGGTCCAAGGACAAAAGACCCACACTGTTGGTGGTGGTCGACAAATTCTGAAGTGGGTCGGCGAGCACATTAGCAAGTGTGATGCGGCCGCGGCGGTTCAGTTCATCAAAAGGTGATTTTCGGTTTGGGTTTCCACAGTATCATCACGGACAATGGCACCAATTTGTCCAAAGGGAGTCATGAAGGAGTTTTGTGAATGAGAGCACATCCGCAGCGTTTCTTGATGGCCCACCCGCAGTCCAATGGTCAAGCGAAAGCGAGCTAATCGGGAGATCTTGAAAGGTATCAAACCCGGCTTATGGTCCCTTTAGAGAGGCGCCGGGTTGTTGGGTGGAAGAGCTACCATCGGTGATATGGAGTATAAACACTACCCTAACAGATCCCTTTGGATACACACCGTTCTTTATGGTCTATGGGCGGAGGCGGTCCTTCCAGCGATATCCGTCACGACTCGCCTCGCGAGGCAGCCTATGTTGAGGCGGATAGCGAGGCCGCCACGGCAGGGCGCTTTGGACCGACTGGATGAAGAAGCGAGATATGGCGGCTGCTCGTTCGGCGGTTTACCAGCGGGATCTTCGTCGGTATCACGATCGGCGGAGTTAAAACGAGAACCTTTCGGGAAGGAGACTTGGTGCTTGGCTCATTCAAGACCGAAAGATATGCACAAGCTATCCCCACCTTGGGAAGGGCCTTTTGTGGTCAGCAAGAGTCTGTACAGCGGGTCATACTATCGATTGATGTTCGAGGCGAAAAAGACTCACGCGCGTCGAAGAGGAGACCAACGAGCCGTGGAACATAGCTCATCTTGACCTTATTATACGAGCCATCGGCTCCACTTATGTACATATTAAGGCGATGTATATATTATAAATAAAAGCAATAAACCGGATCCTCGGCTAAAGCGGGGTATCATTACGTAAAAAGTCGGTTTGGGTACATGGAGTGTTGTCTGGCAGGTCTCGGTTTAACCCTTGGTCTTGCTTTTGAAGTTTTTGTCACTTGGGGGCTTGGTGGTGTCGAACCAATGCAACACCTTTGACGGGCGAAAGCCACTAGATCACTTGGGGACATGGTCACGTCTGAACCGACACGCCTCTTGGTCGGCCTAAGGCCATAGAATCACTTGGGGCTTGGTGAACCCGAACCATTGCCATGCCACTTGATCGGCATAATGCCACGATTTCAGTTGGGGACTGGCTGACTTGAACCATCGCTACACCTTATGGGAGCTTGGTCTGTCAGACCATGGAAACACCATCGATCGGGCTCGATAAAGCCTCTTCTTGCAAGCGGTTTTTATCATTGCCTTTGCTTCCATGTGGTCTGCATACCAGTTATTTGATTTTATTTGCCTTCTTAAACCGACAACCTTTTAAGCAGATTCAAGTTGTCAGTTTAACGAATTGGTCCATTTTTTAATCCGGCGATTTTGTTCCGGTTTGATTTTTTTCGTTAACATCCCATTATGGAGTAACAGGGGGCTTGTCATGACCCGACACGGTTTACACGGTAAACCGGTATTATAAACACATGAGTTGTTCTCCTTTGACGGTAATGGTTTATACAACCTCCGCCTCAAGTTTGGCTAAGCCAACTGCATGCCCGACAATTGGCGGTATTTTTTGTATCACAAAGTTTTGATCATATACCTCAATATTTTCTTATATAAATATATAGGCGTCACAAGCCATTTGGTGAGGCAAGCCGCCGTGGCGGTTTAAAATTTGTGATTGCAGGCAAAATACATTGAAGGTTTCAATACTTCAAACCAAAGTATCAAGCACCTCCGCGCCAAAGTTCTGAGACGGAGGGCATAAAGGCATGTTTAAAAACAAAGTGTTAGCTATTCTATTACAAAGCCTTTCAAGGCCCGATGGTTCGCATGGCGTTGTGGCTAGCAACTTACGATGCATCACCCGGCTCGACGGATTAAGCTTCCTCGCCGGGTTGGCGTGAGGAAGAGGGGCGTTTGGCGTCGGTTCAACTTCTTCCTCTTCATCGCCCAAAGCCGGAAGTCATTGGTAGACCGGTCAATCCGGGTTAAGGCACGAAGATGCCTCTTCACTTATAAGCTCAGCCGGATCAACGTCGTGGGCATAAGTGTGCTTACGGATTGGAGGAACAAGACTACGCTTCGGGAATGACAAACTCCACCGCTTGTTGTTTGCGTCATAAAAGAGCGGTAAACCGCCAGTTGGCTTCTGCTGCCGATTGACTTCGCCAATGGACGCATCTCCTTTGTTACTCGTTTGAGCGTCATTATCAAAGGCTTCACCGTTCTCTTGAGGCTGGGAAACCCTTGGCTATGTCCGCCGGATCAAGATCTCGCTATCACGCCTTGGCGCGAGTCGAGCCGATGAGAGTGCCGGCCGGCCGCGGATCGCTTCAACTCTTCGCTGCCCCGGAACCATGGACAGCCGGTCCGGTGTGTCTTTGATCAAGGGCGGGGTTGTGTTGTCGTCGTCGATGTGGCACATATGACTCATTGGCGCCGGTATACAACTGCTCAATCGGTGTGTAAGCGGCCTTGAGCTTCTTCCGCACATCGAGCTCAGATGAGCAATACGCTTGCCGCACAAGGTTGAGACAGCTCAAGTTAAACGGCGGAAATATCAAAACAGTGTATTCGATTGCAAATTTTCTTACCAAAGATGGCAGAGGTCATGGCATGAACTTGGCGCTTGATCCGTAAGCTCTTGATCACCGGTTTAAGAGCTGATTGACATCTTCCGCCCGCTTTATCAAACGGCCTTCTCGGTGTCCCACTTGGCCCGCTCGGAGTTATACCCTCCTTGACTATTCCATAGTGGCCAAGGCAGTTCTCAATTCATCCTTGGCCTTGGTGGTTTACGCTTGTTGAGTTTCAGATTGGTTCAAGGTCTTTGAGCTGCACGGGTTCTTTGGTATATTTCATTCGATAACAAAGGGAGCATGTTAGTTGTTTCATTATAAAGTCCCAAGCTCAATACAAATATTCAACTTGGCACTTGGGGCTAATGGCTAGTTGATCTCAGTTTGCTATGGAGGTGCGAAATTTAGTCGGTTTAACTATGCTAAGTTGAACCGACCCTTGGGAACTCTGATCTTTGCAGTTCAAGGTGTATGGTTTCTATCTGAAGTTAAGTGCGGTTTGACTATGACAAGTTAAACCGACCCTTGGGGCTACTACGCAGTAAAAGTACAAAACGAGCATAAATCCTTACCTCATAGCGGTCCTTCATGCGATTTACGAGCGGCTTCAAAGTCACGGCTTGTGTAGAGCCGTTCGAAGCGGAGTGAAGTTCTTGGGCGAGAGGTTGTCATAAGGCGATGGATCAGTTTTCCCTTATCTTTACTCATAGTGGCAGACTCTTCCTTGGCGCTGTGTTTTGCTAAAGCGACCGGTTGGCGAGTGGTGTGGCGGTGCCGTCACAATAACATCATCATTTTGGCGGGCTGGCTGGATCGGCGGTCTTCTTTGGGCTTGGTGCCTTCATGCTCTGGCTCGGCGGTTCAGCGATTCTGACCCGCTCTGTGGCGGACTCGGTGGAGCAGGATGCGAGGTTTCCACTTGGGCCTCGGTTCGGTTTCTGGCGGATCAGCAATGTCGTCTCGGTACAACTCGCCGGAGCTGTTCTTAGCGACTTGAGGATTTTCGCCCGCTGCTCAGGGTCTTCTCCGGATCAACATCTGCGGTAGGCTCAAGAGTTTTGCTTTTTACTCAAGCGAGCCTTGGTGCTGCAGTGTTCGTAATTAAGTAAGATAAATCGACCAGCATAAATATAACCCGAATTGGCGGGATGAAGAATGATACTTACCTGCAGCAACTTTAAGCGGAGGCGATTGCGTGGTTGATGAACCGCCGGAGGAGTTGGAAGAGGCACGATAATTGGGTGAGACGGATTGAGAGGACATCGGAAGAAACCCTTTAAGGGATAACGTTTTTCAGAGAACAAGTCACCTCGGGCGACGCTTCCGGGTTGGTGTATCGTAAACCGGAGGAGATAATCTGTTGACCATCTGTGCCGGGTCGTGCGGCGCTCTTCACCTCTTTGTGTCTTCAAGGAAAGATTTGGATTCAAATGAGCATAGGAATGAGATTTTTCACTTTACGGGCGGTAGCGGCGAATTCGTTTAACCGCGCGAGGTCGGATTCGGAAGAAAGAACGATTACCTCAACATGGTCGGCATGGCTGGCTTCAGCATCATCCTGGGAGTTAAAAATTGTCAGTAAAAGGGACAAACTACAAGTAAGAAGAAACATAAAGTGGAGAGCCGGTTTACGGCGGCTCCCTCGTAAGGATATCAAGTTTTACCTCAGCTTCGGATTCTTCGTCTTCCGGCGAATCAGAAGACTCGGTGGTTTTCTTGCCAGCCTTTTTGGTAGCCTTGGACTTTACACGCGGAGCCCGGGCCGGTTTGGTCCGCTTCCAGAAGGAGCTGTTAGCCTGCGAGGTAACAAGGATTAATGAATATCAACAAAGTATTAAGGGCCCGAAAAGCGGTGAGCAGAGCCTTACGCAGCGGTTTGTTGGCAACACGAGAATGGAGCCAACCGGTTAGGCTGAGCAGAGATCGGTTCATCAAGCATCCTCTTCTGATCTGTGACCTCAAGTTCGTTATTGGTAACTTCGTGGCGTCTTTGAGGGTCTTTGAGGCTGCCAAGATATTCGTGTATCAATCCGGCTGGCGGCTTAATGGCAAGATGCCCCAAGAAACCCGAGATCGCACAAGGTCCACACCGTTAGTCCATTGGCCATTAGAGCCGGAGTTTAATGATCTGGCGCAAAGTTCTTCCGCTCTGCGGCGGTTAAGCGTAAAGGCGGCGGATGATTGTTGCTGAGCCGGTGAGGACGGTAACCCGACAAAGGATTCTCATTGGTAGGAGCAGTGTTCCGGCAGTAGAACCAGGTTTGGTTCCAATCTTTTGGATGGCTGTGGTGTTTGGCGTGAGGAAAGTCCACTTCCTTCCTCTTACGGATTGAAACGCCGCCCAGCTACGTGTTGGGACCATCGAGAAAATTCCGTCTGACGGTTCAAGTGAAAGAAATCCCGGAACAGCTCCACAGATGGTTCTTCTTGAAGGTAGACTTCAGAGAACACTTGAAAATTGCATATGTTGGACACGGAGTTGGGACCAATATCCTGTGGATGGAGTTGAAAACTGGCAAGGACATCCCGGAAGAATTTTGATCCGGGTGGGCAGAATCCCTGGTCTAAGTGCTGCATAAACACAATTACTTCTCCTTCTTGAGGCTCGGGGAATCGCCATCGGAACACGCCCGATGGAGGACATTTTTGGAGCCAAGGCGCCCGGTGGTGACGTAGCCGTTGAGTTGCGTTCAAAGTGATCTTGGACGGACCCAATTGCAAGGCTGAGAATTGAGGCCATTCCGGAAGACTAAACTGCGAAAAGAAAAGGAAAATGGTTCACCGTTAAAGGTTCAGCACATTATACAATGTTAAACCGCAATTTGGCGGCTAGCTTTCAATTCGGTTTAGCGAGGACTAATGGAGGACAGATTAGCTATCAAAAGTCAAACCGCCAAAAGAGACAGAATTGAAAAATCTACTAAGTGTGGATGTAAACAGTTTTCACATGCGAATGGAAGTAATCTAGATCTACGAAGTTTCAAGAAGAAAACTTCTACGACCTATGCAAGCCTCATAAAAAGCGAGGAAGGTTCGTGCTAAACTAGAGGATCTGAACAAAAAGGAAAAGATGCATAAAGAGTCAAATTGACGGCAAGGCGGTCACCCTTACATGTGATGCATGGTACGATTGAGTTATCTGCCATGGCAGAGCAGGTATGAAGAAAGCGATATGAACACCTATGAACTACGAGATGAACAGGATCTTGAGATGGGATCTAGGGTTTGAAAGGGACCTTACGATGAGCAAAGCCACGGAGGAGCGCCGGAACTTCGATACGATCGAGGTTGATGTACGTGGGCCGACGCCGGGCGATTGAAGGTCGGGAGGCGGCGGCGGAGCTTGAGTGGCTGGGCGTCGCGAGGAAGGAGAAAGAAGAAGAAGAGAAGGGGCTGCCGGTCTATTTATAAGGGACCGGAGCAATTAACAGCGCGAGAATCGAGGAGTCAAAAGCGGCGACGGCGCAGTGGTCGCCTCGATTTCCGGATAGCATTAAAGGAAGGGAATCTTACTGCTTGGATTTCTTTATCAAAGATGACGCCGAGGCGCCTCGACACGGGATCGGAGGATGACGCCACGGCGGTTCAAGCAGATGGCGTTTTCTTAATTATGAAGGAGATCAAGAGTTTCTGAAGATGTTGAAGATTAACATGAACCGTTCAAGTCAACTGGGGCCTAATGTTGGGGAGATAACTACCGAGTGTGAACCGCCTCGAGGGGCCGGGTTACCTCGCCCAAGATCGAGGCCCACAGAGGAGGCCCAGAGCCCAGGCGAATTAAGGGTCCGTGATGTAAACCGCCTTAGTATTGTAACTTGTCTTTGTAAGATAAGAGAGAAGAGACCGAGCGGACACTTGTATGAGCCGGATTGGGACTACAGAGACCGCCGGCGTCAACCCGTGTATATAAGGGGCGACCCGTGGCGAGTTAAGGACAGAGAATTCGAGGCTGAGGCGGCTATTGCTCCCTAGTCGCCGAAATCACATCAATCCCATCACAACTAGACGTAGGCTTTTACCTGCATCGAAGGGGCCGAACTAGTATAACTCCCGCGTCTTTGTGTCCGCTTTAACCCCTCTAGGTTAACCCGTACGATGGCCCTGCGACTAAGTCCTTTCATGAGGACATCTGCCGTGACAATTCCACGACAGGGTATATTATTCAAATAGCCAACATGGCTGGATTTTATTATGGTTATCAATAACCACTATTATGATCAAGGTTTTCAAAGTCACTTGAGCGCAATGGCTATCATATTATCAATGGATATGATTTTTATTCTACAATTGAATGAATAGTCCCAAGTTGCTGCAGGCTTACAACCCGGCTCTTGGGGGCTATATTATTCAAATATGAAAGTCTCATGTTGATGTAAGCATGCACCATGACACTTGGGGGCTAATGCAAAATCATTTTTTACCTCACCTTATTGAAGACCTGATTCATCACATTGTAATGAGCCGACCCTTGGGGTCTACATATTGCCGCTGTCAACAATTTAAGGTACAAAGCTTTTTATCCATTATATTTACAAAGTCCCTGCTCAGTTGGTAAAGCACAAGGCTCTTAACCTTGTGGACGTGAATTCAAGCCCCATGATGGGGGTTACGTCATATGTTGTTATTTTCATTGAAGTATATATCAAAGTCCCAGCTCAATATTATCTTACTGAGCCGGCCCTTGGGGGCTACACCATTGCTGTTCAAAGTTTACATGATTATATTTACAAAGTCCCTGCTCATTATTGCATAATGACCCGACCCTTGGGGGCTACACTGGTTGAAGTTTTTATGAGCATCAGAAATTACAAGTCCTGTGTTCTTTGCAAGCATGACAACCCGACACTTGGGGGCTACATATGTGGAATACTCAATTCTGACTAGTGATTGAGATGAACAACCTGGATTTCTTCAAGATTGTGATATTTATATTGAAGCAAGTCTTAAGTTGTTGCTATGCTACCTTCTTAAGACTCGAGGGCTACAAGTGATAGTCATATAAGAGGTATATTCTCAAGCTGGATGTTAACTACAAGTATGACCCGGTGCTATCAATATTTATAAACCGCAAGTTCTACATTCTTAAACGGTCAAGATCGATGAGGATTTCAAGGACCATTATTTTTGTTAAGTCATTGGGAGCTGAGTCAAAGAAGTTATTCTTCACAATATTTCTCTCTGACAAACCAATGTCAGCAAATTGATTATGAAGCTGGCCTATTAAACCGGATTTTCTAGAAGAAGGAAGTGACAAGGACTTAAGGATGATCAGAGTCAGTTTAACATGGATAAATCCAAATTAAACTGGGGGCTAATGTCGGGGATATACCCCGCGGTATGACCCAGCTGGAGTTGTAAACCGGCTGGGGCTTGGTAAACCGTCGGAGAGTCAAGACAGATGGCTAAGACAGACGGTAAACCGGCAGACAGTTAAGACAGATGGCTAAGACAGATGGTAAACCGGCGGATAGTCAAGACAGATGGCTAAGACAGACGGTAAACCGGCTGGTGTTAAACCGGCAGACAGTTAAGACAGATGGCTAAGATGTAACACCCCAAATTCTCTGGCCAAGTTTTTGATGTTAAAATTTTTGCCAGGAGTTTTAAATTTTTATTTCTGTGGATTTTCAGAACTCCTTTTTTTATTGTTAAGGAGTTTTGTATTTTTCCCAAGTGGAGCTTTCCAAAATACATTGGACTTCTTTGCCATCTCATTAAAACAATTTCTGAATAAGTAGAACTGTTTATTAAAATTATTTCACCCTGAGCTTTATTCATTAAAATGAACTGTATTAGATTTTTGGAGCTCCTTTTGAACTACAACCTTTTGATAGAATTACTTAAAATTCCAACCAAAATTTGGAGATGTCATGAGATGTCTCTAAATCAATTATGTGCACTAATAAAATTATTTCATTGCTTATTTTGGGTTTTTCACCTGTTTTGCCTCTCTGGTCCAGTGGGCATTTTTGCACTACAACCCAATTAAAAATTTCCCTAGAGCCTCCACCAAAATTATGGGATGTCAGTGATAGCATGCCATCCAACTTTATGCAAAAACATAGTGATGTTCTTTGGAAAATTCGAGTGCATTAGCCTCTTCTTCATTCTGGACCAGACTTGTGTTTTCTACTACAACTCTATTATTTCTAGCTCTAATGACTTTGTGTTTTCTCATGCTTGTAGTCAACCTTGCAAAACCCCTAAGTCCAGGAGCATGCTTTATTTGGAACACTTTTGGTCCATGTAATGATGCCACTCTCTCCCCGCCTGTAATCGAAGTTTTGCAAAACTTGCACTAGCAAGTTTCTCCTTTTGCAAACTGACTTCACCACCCTCTCTTATATCCATAGAGACACTGATCTGGAGAGTTTGGCCATTCCAAGAGCTACCTAGGTGCCTTTGGCATTTTGTCAAACACCCTATGTGCATGACCAGTTTTGGCATGACTTCAAGTTTACTTGGTGAACTTGATCTCTGGCCTATCCATCGTGCCCCTTGATCCCTTGCTAACCTTAACCTAGCTTTGGTTCCTTGCCAGCCTCACCCAAGCCCTTTAGCAGGCCATGGCATTTCATCGAGCACCTTTCGTGCGTGCTTTGGGCGCGCCCAGAGCGTGCGTTTGGCACCCGCATGCACCCGAGCCCGCGTCACCCGCACTCAAAACCCGGCTGACCAGCTCGCTGTCCCCTTGCACCGCCACGCCACCCGACCACCCCGGCACCCACAGCGCCACCGCTAGGATGGCCGTGGCGGCTAGCTGCCGACCGCTAGCAGGCCGACCGTGGTCGGCGCCGCCAAAGCCACCCGACTTGCCACCGCCTCCTGGAGCAGTGCGAGCTCATCCGCGAGCCTCGTCGCTAGCGCATGTCGCCGCCACGTCGCCCAAGCTACTGGGAGGCGGTTCGTCGTCGTCCTTATCGCCGGCCGCCCCAGAACCGACCTACATCAGCGTATATAAGGGCCGGAGCTCAGCCGAGTCCTCGAGCAACCTCATATGATCCTCCTAGTGTTGCCTTGGCGTGATCGAGCAAGGGAAGGTCTTCCTCCCCGAGTGCGGCCGGTCCGGTCGCCGCCAAGCCCTGGCCGATTCCATCGCCACCAGTGCCTCTCCCTCTCCATTCTCTCCACCAAGAACTCTCCCTTCCCTCGCGAGCACAACCCCTCGCTCAATTTTGGCCGGAGACCACCGCAGCCCCAAACTCACTATCCACCGAATGCCCCCTCCGCGCGGAGCTACGCGCCGCGACTCCCTCCACCCCGGCTACCCTCGACCACCGGAAGGACCGCCTAGGAGTGGCGGATCCATCCTCGCACTCGGATGCCCTCGAGGAGCCTCCTAACGCCGCCGGCTCGCTGAGTCCACGCCTCTGTTCGGCCGAGGAAGGAGAGGAAGGAGGCTGGTCAAACGACGGTGGGCCCCGCTTGACCCATCGGCGGTGACTCAGCGCAGATCCATGCTGGAATAAGTGGAAGCGCATTTTCAAAATCGCCTTCGGCGTGTCGTATATTCGAAGCGTTTTCTTTTCTGTTTTATTTTAAATACAGATTTTGACCAAACTTTGACCGGTTGTATCTTTTTGAAAACAACTCCAAATGAATTGATTCTTTTGCTACCTCTCTCAAATATTGTCTAGTTTATTTTAAGATTTATTTGGAAAAATTTCAAAAACAACTTTCTGTGCTGTTTTTATTTTGTGTGTTAATTCAAATATATTATGTTAAATTGGATTTTTGAAGATTTCATGATGATTTGGATGCATCCTTCCTTCCCATGACCTGAAGGCAAGCATTCTGAACCCTGGTGAATTTTTTTTTGTATGTGTTGCATAGCACGGTGGCAACACCACCCGACACATACATCGTCATTTATGTGAGGATGTGATCCTATTCATGGGTGCATATTAATGAGTTTATGCTAATGAAGTTGACATGATTTGTGATGGAAATCACCGTTATACGTCTTTCATGCATACCGGAAGGAAAGACGGGAAGGCCTCTGTCTTGGGTAGACCCGGGCTTGCCCCTAGTCCTCCGTCGAGACGGTCGTGTCCGGTATGACATGAGGGGATGTTGCGTGATGTTTCCATCTGTTGTTTGAGAGATGTGCATTGTTATGCTAATCATGCAGGAAATATTACAACCTCTGAGTCGACCGTAGATCGAGTCTTGTGCCGATAACCCCATACTTGCCAGACTACCACTCGTCTCTACACCAAGTAGGGTGCGGTTCGATGAAGTTGTAAACCCTTTCCTAGCACACACGTGCAGAGAGGCCGTGGTGGAATATCTTGGAGGCATCCGGTAGTCATACCACCGGTCCGGGAGCATGGGTGTTTGGTTGTAGCGAAAGGGGTAGCTCCCCAGTTGCTTGTGCATGTATAAATTTTGTGATCCCATGTTACGTCGAGGTTGTGGCCTCCCACTTAGAGTTTTGCTTAACAGGTGTCGTGGGTGATTCGGACACATGTGAGTTCACTGGTGTGTGCAAGTTAGGTGTGTTTTCAACAAAAGACCGTGAGCGAATTAGTCCCGATGGACTAAAGAAATCCGTTACTCGTGGGTAAAGAGTACACCCTCTGCAGAGATTAAACCTATTCGAATAGCCGTGTCCATGGTTAAGGATTACAATTTGGGATGGGTCAAGTGTCGGTCTTCGGAGGTGAAACTGTGAAACTGTTAAACCTGGAATCACGATTGTGACTTGTGATAAATTATGATTATTATTTTTCGATGTGGACTAACCCATGTTAATTTTTATTATCGAATATCCCTGGGATAGTTCTACCTCCTGGATATTCACTGTTTATTTATAAGCCCTTTATGTGGTGTCGCTCAGACGCCCGACTGCGGCATTGTTCTTGTTTATTTATAAGCCCTTTATGTGGTGTCGCTCAGACGCCCGACTGCGGCATTGTTCTTGTTTATTTATAAGCCCTTTATGTGGTGTCGCTCAGACGCCCGACTGCGGCATTGTTCTTGTTTACTTATAAGCCCTTTATGTTGTGTCGCTCAGACGCTCGACTGCGGCATTGTTCTTGTTTATTTATAAGCCCTTTATGAGGTGTCGCTCAGACGCCCGACTGCGGCATTGTTCTTGTTTATTTATAAGCCCTTTATGCGGTGTCGCTCAGACGCCCGACTGTGGCATTTCTTTTAAAGCCCTTTATGCGGTGTCGCCGGGCGCCTCGATCCGTGGCATTTCTTTTAAAGCCCTTTATGCGGTGTCGCTCAGACGCCCGATTGTGGCATTTCTTTTGAAGTCCTTCACGTTATTTATTTCATAATTTTAATACCATCACGTTATTGCATATTCACAAGTAACATGCTTGCACGCTGCAGAGTTTTATTTATCTTATGTGACTAGCGCCATACGCATAAAATATTTTCAGCACATCATTATTAATTTATGCATGTGTTCATAATGTTTGCGAGTACATTCAAAGTACTCACTGGCTTGTCCCTGGCTATTGTCTTGGCCAGATTTCTTGCTTGGGGAGGAGCTTGCGATGACTGTCCCAGAACCTAGGCAACGACGATCTCAGCCACGCGAAGATAGGAGTTATCCTGGTCAGCTGTTCCTGTGGGAAATGGAGCCCCATAGTCGGGGATATTTCATAACCCGCTTCCGCCATCAACCTTTAGTAAAACCTTTGTTGTACTCACGGGCAGAATGGTCTTGTGCTACATGTATTGTATTTTGCTTGGATTTTACGTATCAAGTTAGTGCCTTATCGCTAATGAGTTATCACAGGGTTGATAAGCACAAGGACCGTTTTCACGGATTAGCACCCGGAGAAATCGGTCGCCACAGAACTTGGTATCGAGCCAGAGTGACCATTAGCTAATCCTATCTTAGCCAGGTCAATAAACTTAGGCTAATAACCCACCGAGCCATAACCAAGACCTCAGCCAAGCTTCTCGCACAAGATAGCCACCACGGTGACGGCGCTTTCGCAATCGGTGCCCAACCTATCAACTAGCCCGTCTATCACCCACCAGTGGCCAGCACCAAAGGCGTCTCATTCGCAAGCGTGCGAAGGAAGACTCCACCCCCTTTTTTCTATAAAAAGGGACGTGCTTGCCTTAACCCAGCCTAGCACGACCGCTATCCCAAAACCAAACCACAATGCCTGGTCCCGTAGTACACCATGAGACTACAGCAACCAACCTTGGAGGTTTTGTGACTATACTCGCAAACCTTACCCGCCATGCCTATGCGTTAGAAGAGCCACCCGAATATGTTGTGTACCAAGGACCCATTAGTGGCGAGAGCCGTCAATTCTGGGCCACTGTACATATCTACGGTAGGGGTCTCGTCACCGAGCGCCCCTACAGGTTCACCGAAGAACTACTTCCTTTGAGCCGCAAGCCATCCAACTAGCTGCTCGAGAGGCTATAGTTCATCTCCAGCATCTGTCGCCAGAGTTAATCGTCGCTCGTTCCACTACTACCCCAGCGTGAAGGGTATGGTAGACCACCTCAAGTTGCCAACGGAGACCACGAGCAGACCTGCATTCTGCATCTAGTGCGCTATGTAAGTGCCTTTGGAGGACCTATTCGATCAAATCACTATTGATCTGGTCGCAGCTCGTGGAGAGCTGGTTCGCCGAGCCCCAAAGAAGGGAGGAGATCGAGCCCAACGCCGACAACCCCGTCGTGCTGTTTGGACAACCGATCGAGACCCTGAGGCCAGCCCCAGCCGTCAGCCAAGGTGCTTTGATGACCCCAGAAGTGCTCCGTCACCTCCTGGGAGCACACTCCAACGGGGTTGTGGTCAACAATCCCCGTGACGGTCATCATCACTACCCCGAGCCTGCAGCCCCTCAGCCCTCTCCAGCAAATTCCGACGGTGAGAACCGTGGAGAAGCCTCGACGTCCACAAGGGACGCCCGCTTGGATGTGAACGAAGTAGACTGAGACACTCGAGTAGTGCCGAGTCCCAGTGTATCCTCGCTTTGTAATTCTGTGATTCCTTAATTTAGCGCACCCTGGCGTCGTGCATCTGTTTTATATAGTAGTTTTGCATGGATGTATTAGCATGCAGTGTGATTTCTCTATCCTTGGCACAGCTACCCAGGACCGCCCCGACAACATCCACAGTGATACGTGACTTTAGTAAGATGTGTGTACCTGTGTTTGACCCCGAGCTGAGCCGACCGATTCTTTACCTTTTACCACGGTAAATGACCCAACCCCGGTGCTATAAAAGGGCCACCGAGTGACCTTGCCAAGCACTTTCACCTTGTGCACCATCCCCACAACCATTTCTTGCCATGCCGAGCCCTAGTATCTATCTGAGGACTCTAGATGCTACCCCAGGTAGTTTTGTCAAGATATTGTGGGATTTTACCCTTGATACCATGGGCGCAACCCAGCCACCCCAAAGACGAGCTGTTCAAATCAAGGATCACCCCTTCCACCTCGAGATATTGGGCAGCCGTGCACATCCCGCCCGTAAACCCAAACCAAGACCCCATAGAAGTCTCCTTCGTGGGAAAATCTATGCCAACCCCGCACATGGCCATAGAAGCTGCTGCGTATGAAGCGCTTGCTTGCCTTCGATTCGCGGTACCCTACGCCAGCGAACGAGGGTATTATTATTTTCCGAGCCGTGCAGCACCCGGAGGAGTAACATCCTTTCCAGGTGGACGTATTGAGAGAGACCGGTCTTGGCCAACCTCGTCCAATCGTCATCAGCGAAGAACGTTTGACCCAACATGTGATGGGTTATCTGCAGAGCCTCGCGGATTTAAATCCTCAGATCGCCATCGGCAGATCACTGAGGCCCGACCAGGAGAGACACATACATCGACTGGTCAATCCACTCCCTCCGATAGAAGAAGAGTGTATCCTATTACCAGAAACGTTTTCTCAAGACCCCGTCCAATTACAGTTTTCAATTTAGATGCACCGCTGTATTTATTGTCGCATTTTTATTTATGTGTTGTAACTTATGCTTAGTACCCCAAGTTTCGCAGCGAGTGAATCATTAATATAAGCAGCTCTGTCGCTTTTGGACTTCAATGTATTACTGTTTTCCCTCGCGAGAAATCACAGGCGTGATTTCTTTTCCTGAGTTGCCGATCGTATGTTTTCTCACAACATAGATCTTTTATTTCACACAGCCCCAAGGCAGCAGACTCACCCCACAATTACGAACACATACACTGCTTGTAAAATTTTGCAACTGTGGTTGCGTCTAACTAAGCACCTCCGGACAACATTATCACCGGCACACCCCACCTACTCAAGTGGCCACCGCCACCACGGAGAAAGAACCGAAGCAGCAGCATCGCGACGATCGTCGAGGATCATCGCGCACGAAGCACCGAGAGCCCCAAAGCACCGCTGCCAGCCCTCCGCTGGCAGGATCACGTACCAGTCCGGCGCCGCCTCCGCCATTAGCGCCCGTCTCGAGCTCCGGCAATCGGAAGCAGAGGAGAAGAGAGAGAAGGAGGAGCGAGGCTGTGTGAGGAAGAAGAGGAGAACGCCGCGGTCGTTTTATAAGCTCGAGCTCGGTGTACGGTGGGCGAGGTCCACCAGCGCCGCTCGTCGCCCGACCGCCGGTGTTCGGAGGCGAATCCGCGAGCAGTGCCGACAGCGCACTGGCCCACGAGGTGAGTGCACGCTGCACCGGCAGCTAGCATGCCGCGCACTACCGCGGTACGGCCTTGGTACCCTACGCGCTAGGCGTCGCCGGTGGAGAAAGCGCGGGAGAACGCACGGAAGAGAGGAAGAAGAAGGAGCCGGAGGAAGGAGAAGAGGCTGACCGTGGGCCCGGGTCCACAAGTCAGCCAGAGAGAGCACTGTGCTCTCGGGTGCGACCAGCGCATTCTGAGATTTAGAATTTATTCTAAATTTTGACCAGTGTAGAAATCGCTAGTTTCTTTCCCCACAACCGTGGATTTTCCCCCCACACCGCGCCAGTATCCCACACTGCATTTTTGCATCACCTATTGCTCTCACTGTGGCCGCTTTCGTTTTAATTCTTATTCGTTTAAATTTTAACTCTTTGCAAATCTCGAGGACGAGATTTTTCCTAAGGGGGATAGTAGTTGTAACACCCCAAATTCTCTGGCCAAGTTTTTGATGTTAAAATTTTTGCCAGGAGTTTTAAATTTTTATTTCTGTGGATTTTCAGAACTCCTTTTTTTTATTGTTAAGGAGTTTTGTATTTTTCCCAAGTAGAGCTTTCCAAAATACATTGGACTTCTTTGCCATCTCATTAAAACAATTTCTGAATAAGTAGAACTGTTTATTAAAATTATTTCACCCTGAGCTTTATTCATTAAAATGAACTGTATTAGATTTTTGGAGCTCCTTTTGAACTACAACCTTTTGATAGAATTACTTAAAATTCCAACCAAAATTTGGAGATGTCATGAGATGTCTCTAAATCAATTATGTGCACTAACAAAATTATTTCATTGCTTATTTTGGGTTTTTCACCTGTTTTGCCTCTCTGGTCCAGTGGGCATTTTTGCACTACAACCCAATTAAAAATTTCCCTAGAGCCTCCACCAAAATTATGGGATGTCAGTGATAGCATGCCATCCAACTTTATGCAAAAACATAGTGATGTTCTTTGGAAAATTCGAGTGCATTAGCCTCTTCTTCATTCTGGACCAGACTTGTGTTTTCTACTGCAACTCTATTATTTCTTGCTCTAATGACCTTGTGTTTTCTCATGCTTGTAGTCAACCTTGCAAAACCCCTAAGTCCAGGAGCATGCTTTATTTGGAACACTTTTGGTCCATGTAATGATGCCACTCTCTCCCTGCCCAGAACTGAAGTTTTGCAAAACTTGCACTAGCAAGTTTCTCCTTTTTGCAAACTGACTTCACCACCCTCTCTTATATCCATAGAGACACCGATCTGGAGAGTTTGGCCATTCCAAGAGCTACCTAGGTGCCTTTGGCACTTTGTCAAACACCCATGTGCATGACCAGTTTGGCATGACTTCAAATTTACTTGGTGAACTTGATATCTGGCCTATCCATCGTGCCCCTTGATCCCTTGCTAACCTTAACCTAGCCTGGTTCCTTGCCAGCCTCACCCAAGCCCTGTAGCAGGCCATGGCATTTCATCGAGCACCTTTCATGCGTGCTCTGGGCGCGCCCAGAGCGTGCGTTTGGCACCCGCATGCACCCGAGCCGCCGCGTCACACCCCGCACTCAAAACCCGGCCCCAGCCAGCTCGCCGTGTCCCCTTGCACCGCCACGCCACCCAACCACCCCTGGCACCCCACAGCGCCACCGCCAGATGGCCGTGGCGGCTAGCTGCCGACCGCTAGCAGAGCCCGGCCGTGGTCGGCGCCGCCAAAGCCACCCCAGCTTGCCACCTGCCTCCTGGAACACTGCGAGCTCATCCGCAGCCTCGTCCGCAAGCGCTCGTCGCCGCCACGTCGCCCAAGCTACAGGGAGGCGGTTCGCCGTCGTCCTTATCGCCGGCCGCCCCAGAACCGACCTCCACCGCGTATATAAGGGCCCCGGAGCTCAACCGAGTCCTCAAGCAACCTCATATTATCCTCCTAGTGTTGCCTTGGCCAGCAGTCGAGCAAGGGAAGGCCTTCCTCCCCGAGTCCGGCCGGTTCGGTCGCCGCCAAGCCCTGGCCGATTCCATCGCCACCAGTGCCTCTCCCTCTCCACTCTCTCCACCAAGAACTCTCCCTTCCCTCGCGAGCACAACCCCTCGCTCAATTTTGGCCGGAGACCACCGCAGCCCCAAACTCACTATCCACCCGAATGCCCCCTCGCCGCGGAGCTCGCCGCCGGCGACTCCCTCCACCCCCGGCTACCCTACGACCACCGGAAGGACCGCCTAGGAGTGGCGGATCCATCCCTGCACTAGGATGCCCTCGAGGAGCCGCCTAACACCGGCGAAGATCGCCGGAGTCCACGCCACCGTTCGGCCAGAGGAAGGAGAGGGAACGAGACTGGTCAAACCTGACCAGTGGGCCCCCCCTTGACCCACTGGCAGTGACTCAGGCGCAGTCCACGCTGGAATAAGTGGAAGCGCATTTTCAAAATGCGCCTTCGACGTGTCGATATTTCAAACGTTTTCTTTTTGTTTTTATTTTAAATACCAGATTTTGACCAAACTTTGACCGGCTGTATCTTTTTGAAAGCAACTCCAAATGAATTGATTCTTTTTGCTACCTCTCTCAAATATTGTCTAGTTTATTTTAAGATTTATTTGGAAAAATTTCAAAACAACTTTCTGTGCCGTTTTTATTTTGTGTGTTAATTCAAATATATTATTTTAAATAGGATTTTTGAAGATTTCATGATGATTTGGATGCATCCTTCCTTCCCATGACCTGAAGGCAAGCATTCTGAACCCTGGTGAATTTTTTTTTTGTATGTGTTGCATAGCACGGTGGCAACACCACCCCGACACATACATGCGTCATTTTATGTGAGGATGTGATCCTATTCATGGGTGCATATTAATGAGTTTATGCTAATGAAGTTGACATGATTTGTGATGGAAATCACCGTCATACGTCTTTCATGCATACCGGAAGGAAAGACGGGAAGGCCTCTGTCTTGGGTAGACCCGGGCTTGCCCCTAGTCCTCCGTCGAGACGGTCGTGTCCGGTATGACATGAGGGGATGTCGTGTGATGTTTCCATCTGTTGTTTGAGAGATGTGCATTGTTATGCTAATCATGCAGGAAATATTACAACCTCCTGAGTCGACCGTAGATCGAGTCTTGTGCCAGTAACCCCCATACTTGCTTCGTACTACCACTCGTCTCTACACCAAGTAGGGTGCAGTTCAGTAAGTTGTCAACCCTTTCCTAGCACACACCGTACAGAGAGGCCGTGGTGGAAGATACTGGAGGCATCCGGTAGACATACCACCGGGTCCGGGAGCATGGGTGTTTCGGTTGTAGCCGAAAGGGGGTAGCTCCCCAGTTTGCGCGCGGTATAAATTTTGTGATCCCATGTTACGTCGAGGTTGTGGCCTCCCCACTTAGAGTTTTTCTTAACATGTGTCGTGGGTGATTCCAGACACATGTGAGTTAAGCTGGTGTGTGCAAGTTAGGTGTGTTTTCAACAAAAAGACCGTAGACGGAATTAGTCCCGATGGACTAAAGAAATCCGTTACTCGTGGGTAAAGAGTACAGCCTCTGCAGAGATTAAACCTATTCGAATAGCCGTGTCCATGGTTAAGGATTACAGTTTGGGATGGGTCAAGTGTCGGTCTTAGTGTCGGTCTTCGGAGGTGAAACTGTGAAACTGTTAAACCTGGAATCACGATTGTGACTTGTGATAAATTATGATTATTATTTTTCGATGTGGACTAACCCATGTTACTTTTTATTTTCGAATATCCCTGGGATGGTTCTACCTCCTGGATATTCACTGTTTATTTATAAGCCCTTTATGTGGTGTCGCTCAGACGCCCGACTGCGGCATTGTTCTTGTTTATTTATAAGCCCTTTATGTGGTGTCGCTCAGACGCCCGACTGCGGCATTGTTCTTGTTTATTTATAAGCCCTTTATGTGGTGTCGCTCGGGACGCCGATCATGCATTGTTCTTTTTTATTTATAAGCCCTTTATGTGGTGTCGCTCAGATGCCCGACTGCGGCATTGCTCTTGTTTATTTATAAGCCCTTTATGAGGTGTTGCATAGACGCCCGACTGCGGCATTGTTCTTGTTTATTTATAAGCCCTTTATGCGGTGTCGCTCAGACGCCCGACTGTGGCATTTCTTTTAAAGCCCTTTATGCGGTGTCGCTCGGGCCTTCGATCGTAGCATTTCTTTTAAAGCCCTTTATGCGGTGTCGCTCAGACGCCCGATTGTGGCATTTATTTTGAAGTCCTTCACGTTATTTATTTCATAATTTTAATACCATCACGTTATTGCATATTCACAAGTAACATGCTTGCACGCTTCAGAGTTTTATTTATCTTATGTGACTAGCGCCATACGCATAAAATATTTTCAGCACATCATTATTAATTTATGCCTGTGTTCATAATGTTTGCGAGTACATTCAAAGTAATCACTGGCTTGTCCCTGGCTATTGTCTTGGCTGGATTTCTTGCTTGGGGAGGAGCTTGCGATGACTGTCCCAGAACCTAGGCAACGGTGATCTCAGCCACGCGAAGATAGGAGTTATCCTGGTCAGCTGTTCCTATGGGAAATGGAGCCCCATAGTCGGGGATATTTCATAACCCGCTTCCGCCATCAACCTTTAGTAAAACCTTTTGTTGTACTCACAGGCCAGAATGGTCTTGTGCTACATGTATTGTATTTTGCTTGGATTTTCTGTATCAAGTTAGTGCCTTATCAGCTAACAGTTATCCTGGGGTTGATAAGCACAAGGACCGTTTTTCCTGGGATTAGCACCCGGAGAAATCGGTCGCCACATAAGACAGACGGTAAACCGGCGAATGTTTAACCGGCAGACAATGTTAGACCGGCAGACAATGTCAAACTAGCAGACAATGTTAAACCGGCCGATGTTAAGAAGGCCAGGAAGGGAAGTCAAAATAGTTTAAGTTAAAGTCCGAGTTGGACACCACATGTAACCCGCCCCTTCAACATATATAAGGAGGGGCAGGGCTCCTCAAAGGGGGAGAAGCAAGAAACAATCTCTAGGGCTAGACACAACTAGAGGAGAGCCGGTTTACGGTGACTCCCTCGTGATGATAATGAGATCTAGCCACAAACAGCATGTAGGGTTGTTACTGGATGATGTTTCACGGGGCCCGAAGCTGTCTAAACACTTGTCTTGTGTTGCGTCTCTTGATTCCGCTCAACCCCTCTCAAGCTACCACATAGATGCGTTGGCCTCGTGACTAAGTCCTCACACTAAGGACATCTGACGTGTTAATTCCACGACAATAACAAATAGTTTTGTGATAAGATAATTTGTAACGAGCAACAAGTAACAAAAGTAAATAAAGTGCAGCAAGGTGGGCCAATCCTTTTTTTAGCAAAGGACAAGCCTGGACAAACTCTTATATAGAGAAAAGCGCTCCCGAGGACACATGGGAATTATAGTCAAGCTAGTTTTCATCACATTCATATGATTCGCGTTCGGTACTTTGATAATTTGATATGTGGGTGGACCGGTGCTTGGGTGCTGTCCTTACTTGGACAAGCATCCCACTTATGATTAACCCCTATTGCAAGCATTCGCAACTACAAAATAAGTATTAAGGTAAACCTAACCATAGCATGAAACATATGGATCCAAATCAGCCCCTTACGAAGCAACGCATAAAGTAGGGTTTAAGCTTCTGTCACTCTAGCAACCCATCATCTACTTATTACTTCCCAATGCCTTCCTCTAGGCCCGAATAATGGTGAAGTGTCATGTAGTCGATGTTCACATAACACCACTAGAGGAGAGACAACATACATCTCATCAAAATATCGAACGAATACCAAATTCACATGACTACTAATAGCAAGACTTCTCCCATGTCCTCAGGAACAAACATACTACTCACAAAGCATATTCATGTTCATAATCAGAGGAGTATTAATATGCATAAAGGATCTGAACATATGATCTTCCACCAAATAAACCAACTAGCATCAACTACAAGGAGTAATCAACACTACTAGCAACCCACAGGTAGCAATCCCACACTTAGAGACAAGAATCGGATACAAGAGATGAACTAGGGTTTGAGAGGAGATGGTGCTGGTGAAGATGTTGATGGAGATTGCCCTCTCCCGATGAGAGGAGCGTTGGTGATGATGATGGCGATGATTTCCCCCTCCAGGAGGGAAGTGTACCCGGTAGAACTGCTCTGCCGGAGCCCTAGATTGGTTCCGCCAAAGTTCCGCCTCGTGGCGGCGGAGTCTCGTCCTGAAAGTTTGCTTATGATTTTTCTTCGGACGAAAGACTTCATATAGCAGAAGATAGGCACCGGAGGGCCAACAGGGGGCCCACGAGGCAGGGGGGCGCGCCCCCCACCCTCGTGGCCAGGGTGTCGGCCCCCTCTGGTATTTCTTCCACTCAGTATTTTTTATTATTTCCAAAAATAACTTTCGTGGAGTTTCAGGACTTTTGGAGTTGTGGAGAATAGGTCTCTAATATTTCCTCCTTTTCCAGCCCAGAATTCCAGCTGCCGGCATTCTCCCTCCTTATGTAAACCTTGTAAAATAAGAGAGAATATGCTTAAGTATTGTGACATAATGTGTAATAACAGCCCATAATGCAATAAATATAATCCAAAAGCATGATGCAAAATGGACGTATCAACTCCCCCAAGCTTAGACCTCGCTTGTCCTCAAGCGGAAGCCGATAACGATAAATATGTCCACATGTTTAGAGGTAGAGGTGTCGATAAAATAAAATACGGACATGAGGGCATCATGATCATTCTTATAACAACAACATATATGGATATTGTCATATGATTTCTTATGCTCAAGTAATAATCTATTCACAATGCAAAGTATGAATCAGAAACTTTATTGAGAACCAACAAACTATAATCTCAGTCATTGAAGCAATTGCAATTTATCATAACATTAGAAAGAGTATATGTCAGAGCTTTCTAGCAAGTCCACATACTCAACTATCATTTAGTCTTTCATAATTGCTAACACTCATGCAATACTTGTGGTTACGGAGTTTTAATCGGACACAGAGAAAGATAGGGGCTTATAGTTTCGCCTCCCAACCTTTTACCTCAAGGGTAATGTCAACAATAATAATTCATGCTAACCCACATCCAATTATATATATATATATATATATATATATATATATATATATATATATATATATATATATATATATATATATATATATATATATATATCAGATCTTTCCAACATCCTGTGCTTGCCAAAGGATAAAATGTAAAAAGGAAGGGTGAAGATCACCATGACTCTTGGATAAGGTAGAAGGTAATAATAAAAGATACACCCTTCACAGAGGGAAGCAGAGATTGCCATGCGCTTTCAGGGTTGGATGCACAAAATCTTAATGCAAAAGAACATCACTTTATATTGCCACTTGTGATATGAACCTTTATTATGCAGTCCGTCGCTTTTATTTCTTCCACATCACAAGATCGTATAAAGCTTATTTCCTCCACACCAATCAATCATACATATTTAGAGAGAAATTTTTATTGCTTGCACCGATGACAACTTACTTGAAGGATCTTACTCAATCCATAGGTAGATATGGTGGACTCTCATGGCAAAATTGGGTTTAAGGGTTTTTGGAAGCACAAGTAGTATCTCTACTTGGTGCAAAGAATTTGGCTAGCATGAGGGGGAAAGGCAAGCTCAACATGTTGGGTGATCCATGACAATATACTTTATCTCAGATATAAGAAAACATAACCCATTACTTTGTCTTCCTTGTCCAACATCAACTCTTTAGCATGTCATATTTTAATGAGTGCTCCCAATCATAAAAGATGTCCAAGATAGTATATTTATATGTGAAACCTCTCTTTCTTTATTACTTCCTATTAATTGCAACGATGACCAAAGCTATGTTTGCCAACTCCCAACAATTTTTAATCATCATACTCTTTCTATGTGAAGTCATTACTCTCCATAAGATCAATATGATCTCTTTGTTTCTTTTTATTCTTTTCTCTTTCTTTTATTCACTCAAGATCATAGCAAGACAATCAAGCCCTTGACTCAACACTAATATTTATTATATATAGCTCACAGACTCGATTACATAGAAAGATCATAAAGCAAAACTCAGAACTAAATCATACTAAAACTTTATTCTACTAGATCAAGATACTACTAATAGGATTGTACTAAGAAAAACGGTAAAGATAGGAGATGTGGTGGTGATACGATACTGGGGCACCTCCCCAAAGCTTGGCAGTTGCCAAGGGGAGGGCCCATACCCATGTGATTATATCTCCTTTGTTGAAGAGGAAGGTGGTGGTGATGATGGGTAGTCGCACATCGAGCGTAAGAGATCCTCCAACATGCGGATAATGCCCTTGAGTGCAACGATATGCTCCTTCAACAAGATATTTTCACGTGTGAGATACTTGTTTTGTATATGAGCTAACTCAATCATCTTCAAAGCTTCGATCTCAGTTGGGGTAAGAAGATTGTGATCAAGTTGAAGGATGTCTTATGTTGCCAGAACTTGGTCCTCCTTGGCCTTCTTGATCCCTTCATCCTTGTTGATCTCCATGGGTTCTTCCCACTTCAGCTCTATCTTCATTAGCTAAGCATCATTGTCACCATTGTTGGAGGAGGGGGACGACATGATGCCTGGCCTTGACAACCCCGATAGAAAATAGCTCGAAACAAGAACAGAGGGTAATTGCATGATACGTGAGTCAAAACCTTCGGGAGATTATATAATGAATTTTTACTGACCAAAATACGTATCATGCAAGAAAACGGAGTCCGGAGAGCACACGAGGTGCCCACGAGGCAGGGAGCGCGCCCAGGGGGTAGGGCGCGCCCTCCACCCTCGTGTCCTTCCCAGACTTCTTCTTATTTTTCTATTTTTCTAAATATTCCAAAACGGAGAAAATTGCCTTTAGAACTGTTTTGGAGTCGGTTTACTTACCGTACCACATACCTATTCCTTTTCGGAGTCTGAAACGTTCCAGAAAGTTTCCCTTATGTATTCCTCCAGGGTTACGGTTTCAATAACATTGGTTTCAACATTTATAGGATTACCTGAGATATAATGTTTGATTCTTTGGTCGTTCACCACCTTCAGATTTGTGCCTTCGAAGTTGTTGATTTTTATGGCACCGGAACGATAGACCTCCTCGATAACGTAAGGACCTTCCCATTTAGAGAGGAGTTTCCCTGCAAAAAATCTTAAATGAGAGTTGTATAGCAATACATAATCACCTACATTAAACTCACGCTTTTGTATCCTTTTGTCATGCCATCTTTTAACTTTTTCTTTAAACAACTTGGCATTCTCATAGGCTTGGGTTCTCCATTCATCAAGTGAGCTAATGTCGAATAACCTCTTCTCACCGGCAAGTTTGAAATCATAGTTGAGCTCTTTAATGGCCCAATATGCCTTATGTTCTAGTTTGAGAGGTAAATGACATGCTTTTCCATAAACCATTTTATACGGAGACATACCCATAGGATTTTTATATGCAGTTCTATACGACCATAATGCATCATCAAGTTTCTTGGACCAATTATTTCTAGATCTATTAATAGTCTTTTGCAAAATTAATTTGTGCTCTCTATTACTCAATTCTACTTGACCACTAGACTGTGGGTGATAAGGAGATGCAATTCTATGATTAACATCATACTTAGCAAGCATTTTACGGAAAGCACCATGAATAAAATGTGAACCACCATCTGTCATTAAATATCTAGGGACTCCAAACCTCGGAAAAATAACTTCTTTAAGCATTTTAATAGATGTGTTATGATCAGCGCTACTATTTGGAATAGCTTCTACCCACTTAGTAACGTAATCAACAACAACTAAAATATGTGTATATCCATTAGAGGCAGGAAAAGGTCCCATGTAATCAAAGCGCCAAACATCAAATGGTTCAATAACAAGTGAATAATTCATAGGCATTTCTTGACGTCTACTAATATTACCAATTCTTTGACATTCATCACAAGATAGAACAAACTTACGGGCATCCTTGAAGAGAGTAGGCCAATAAAAACCAGATTGCAATACCTTATGTGCAGTTCTATCTCCAGCGTGGTGTCCTCCATAATCTTTAGAGTGACACTTGTATAGGATCTGTTCTTGTTCATGCTCAGGTACACAATGTCTAATAACACCATCTACTCCTTCTTTATAAAGATGTGGGTCATCCCAAAAGTAATGTCTCAAATCATAGAAAAACCTTTTCTTTTGCTGGTATGTGAAACTAGGTGGTACAAATTTAGAAACAATGTAATTAGCATAATCGGCATACCATGGAGCAATACGAGAAGCATTTATGACATTTAATTGTTCATCAGGAAAGCTATGATCAATAGGTAGTGGGTCATCAAGAACATTTTCCAACCTAGACAAGTTGTCTGCAACGGGGTTCTCAGCTCCCTTTCTATCAATAATATGTAAATCAAATTCTTGTAGCAGGAGAACCCATCTAATAAGTCTAGGTTTAGCATCTTTCTTTTCCATAAGATATTTAATGGCAGCATGATCCGTGTGAACAGTTACTTTAGAATCAACAATATAACGTCTAAACTTATCACAAGCAAATACAACTGCTAAGAATTCTTTTTCAGTAGTAGAATAATTTCTTTGAGCATTGTCTAGAGTTTTACTAGCATATTGGATAACATTTAATTTCTTATCAACTCTTTGCCCTAGAACAACACCTACATCATAATCACTAGCATCACATATAATTTCAAAAGGTAAATTCCAATCAGGTGGCTGAACAATAGGTGCATAGATCAATGCTTTCTTAAGTATTTCAAATGCTTCTACACAATCATCATCAAAGACAAATGGTATGTCCTTTTGTAATAAATTAGTCAGAGGCCGAGAAATTTTTGAGAAGTCCTTAATGAACCTCCTATGAAAACCGGTATGACCAAGGAAGCTTCTTATACCTTTGATGTCCTTGGGACGTGGCATCTTTTCAATAGCATCAACCTTGGCTTTATCAACTTCAATACCTCTTTCAGAAACTTTATGCCCCAAGACAATACCTTCATTAACCATAAAGTGGCACTTCTCCCAGTTCAAGACAAGATTAGTTTCTTCACATCTCTGCAAAACTCGATCAAGGTTGCTCAAGCAATCATCAAAAGAGGATCCATAAACGGAGAAATCGTCCATGAAAACCTCACAAATCTTTTCACAAAAGTCAGAGAATATAGCCATCATGCATCTTTGAAAGGTAGCAGGTGCGTTACATAAACCAAAAGGCATACGTCTATAAGCAAAAGTACCAAAAGGGCAAGTAAAAGTGGTCTTTGATTGATCATGGGCTGACACAGGTATTTGAGAGAAACCGGAATAACCATCTAGAAAGCAAAAATTTGTATGTTTGGATAAACTTTCTAGCATTTGATCAATAAAAGGTAAGGGGTAATGATCCTTTTTAGTAGCCTTATTTAATTTGCGGAAATCAATTACCATTCTATAACCTGTAATAATTCTTTGCGGAATCAATTCATCTTTATCATTAGGAACGACAGTAATACCTCCCTTCTTAGGAACACAATGGACAGGACTTACCCACTGACTATCAGCAACGGGATAAATTATACCTGCCTCAAGGAGCTTTAGTATTTCCTTTCTTACCACTTCTTTCATCTTAGGATTCAGCCGTCGTTGGTGATCACGAACTAGTTTGGCATCTTTCTCCAAATTTATTTTATGTTGGCATAGAGTGGGACTAATGCCCTTAAGATCATCAAGAGTATATCCAATAGCAGTGCGGTGCTTCTTCAAAGTTTTCGATAATCTCTCTTCTTCATGCTCTGAAAGGTTAGCACTAATAATAATAGGATATATCTTTTTCTCATCAAGATAAGCATATTTAAGAGTATCAGGTAACGGTTTAAGCTCAAACACGGGATCACCTTTGGGTGGAGGAGGACCCCCTAGGATTTCAACAGGCAAATTGTGTTTCAGGATAGGTTCCTGTTTAAAGAATACTTCATCAATTTCCCTTCTTTCATTCATAAACATGTCATTTTCATGGTCTAGCAAATATTGTTCTAAAGGATCACTAGGAGGTAAGGAAATAGAAGCAAGACCAATAATTTCATCCTTACTAGGCAATTCCTCTTCACGGTGTTGTCTACGAAATTTAGAAAAGTTAAACTCATGAGAAATATCACCTAAACCAATAGTAACAACATCCTTTTTCGCAGTCTATCTTAGCATTAACAGTGTTCAAGAAGGGTCTACCAAATATCATGGGACAAAAGCTATCTTGTGGGGAACCAAGAACAAGAAAATCAGCAGGATATTTAGTTTTCCCACACAAGACTTCAACATCTCTAACAATTCCCATGGGTAAAATAGTATCTCTATTGGCAAGTTTTATTGTGACATCAATATCTTCTAACTCAGTAGGTGCAATATCATGCATAATTTCTTTGTATAAGTCAATAGGTATTGCACTAGCACTAGCACCCATTTCACATAAGCCATGATAACAATGATCTCCTATTTTAACAGAATTAACAGGCATGCCTACCACAGGTCTATGTTTATCTTTAGCACACGGTTTAGCAATTCTAGCAGTTTCATCACAGAAATAAATAACATGCCCATCAATATTATCAGCCAAGAGATCTTTAACTATAGCAATATTAGGTTCGACTTTAACTTGCTCAGGAGGTGTATAGGTTCTAATATTGCTTTTACGAACCACAATTGAAGCTTTAGCATGATCTTTTATCCTAACAGGAAAAGGTGGTTTCTCAACATAAGCAGTAGGAACAATAGGATCATTATAAGTGATAGTCTTTTCTTCAACTTTAATAGGTGCAACTACTTTTACTTCCATGGGAGGATGATATTTAAACCACTTCTCCTTAGGGAGATCAACGTGAGCAGCAAAAGATTCACAGAAAGAAGCTACTATCTCATAGTCAAGTCCATATTTAGTGCTAAATTTACGGAAAACATCGGTATGCATAAAAGATTTAACACAATCAAACTTAGGTGTCATACCTGACTCCTTACCTTTGTCGAGATCCCAATCTTCAGAGTTGCGTTTAATTCTTTCCAATAAATCCCATTTGAATTCAATAGTCTTCATCATAAAAGAGCCAGCACAAGAAGTATCGAGCATGGTGCGATTCTTATCAGAAAGCCGAGCATAAAAGTTTTGAATAATTATTTCTCTTGGGAGCTCATGATTGGGGCATGAATATAACATTGATTTAAGCCTCCCCCAAGCTTGAGCGATGCTTTCTCCTTCGCGAGGCCAAAAATTATATATATAATTGCGATCACGATGAACAAGATGCATTGGATAAAACTTCTGATGAAATTCCAATTTCAATCGTTTGTAGTTCCATGATCCCATATCATCACATAGCCTATACCATGTCAATGAATCTCCCTTCAAAGATAAAGGGAATACCTTCTTCTTAACAACATCATCGGGCACACCTGCAAGCTTAAATAATCCAGAAACTTCATCCACATATATTAGTTGCTCATCAGGATGCATTGTTCCGTCTCCTGCAAAAGGATTAGCTAGCAGTTTTTCTATCATACCCGAAGGAATCTCAAAGTAGACATTTTCATTTTCAGTAGGTTCAATAGGTTGAGGAGCAACTCTTTGCTCTACTTGTTGGGGTGAAGATACCCCGAACAAGCCCCTCAGAGGATTACTTTCCATAGTAACAAGTGACAGTAAATTTAAGCACACTATATAAATTTTTCCTTACCAAAGGCGCTTCACTCCCCGGCAATGGGACCAGAAAAGAGTATTGATGATCCACAAGTATAGGGGATCTATCGTAGTCCTTTCGATAAGTAAGAGTCTCGAACCCAACGAGGAGCAGAAGGAAATGATAAGCGGTTTTCAGCAAGGTATTATCTGCAAGCACTGAAATTATCGGTAACAAATAGTTTTGTGATAAGATAATTTGTAACGAGCAACAACTAACAAAAGTAAATAAAGTTCAGCAAGGTGGGCCAATCCTTTTTGTAGCAAAGGACAAGCCTGGACAAACTCTTATATAGAGAAAAGCGCTCTCGAGGAAACATGGGAATTATAGTCAAGCTAGTTTTCATCACGTTCATATGATTCGCGTTCGGTACTTTGATAATTTGATATGTGGGTGGACCGGTGCTTGGGTGCTGTCCTTACTTGGACAAGCATCCCACTTATGATTAACCCCTATTGCAAGCATCCGCAACTACAAAATAAGTATTAAGGTAAATCTAACCATAGCATGAAACATATGGATCCAAATCAGCCCCTTACGAAGCAACGCATAAAGTAGGGTTTAAGCTTCTGTCACTCTAGCAACCCATCATCTACTTATTACTTCCCAATGCCTTCCTCTAGGCCCGAATAATGGTGAAGTGTCATGTAGTCGATGTTGACATAACACCACTAGAGGAGAGACAACATACATCTCATCAAAATATCGAACCAATACCAAATTCACATGACTACTAATAGCAAGACTTCTCCCACGTCCTCAGGAACAAACGTAACTACTCACAAAGCATATTCATGTTCATAATCATAGGAGTATTAATATGCATAAAGGATCTGAACATATGATCTTCCACCAAATAAACCAACTAGCATCAACTACAAGGAGTAATCAACACTAATAGCAACCCACGGGTACCAATCCCAGACTTAGAGACAAGAATTGGATACAAGAGATGAACTAGGGTTTGAGAGGAGATGGTGCTGGTGAATATGTTGATGGAGATTGCCCTCTCCTGATGAGAGGAGCGTTGGTGATGACGATGGCGATGATTTCCCCCTCCGGGAGGGAAGTGTCCCTAAAGACAGATCAGCTCTTAGGAGCCCTAGATTGGTTCTGCAAAGTTCCGCCTGGCGGTGAGTCTCGTCCCAAAGCTTGCTTATGACTTTTCTTCGGACAAAAGACTTCATATAGCAGAAGATAGGCACCGGAGGGCCAACAGGGGGCCCACGAGGCGGGGGCGCCGGGGGTAGGGGCGCGCTCCACCCTCGTGGCTGTGGTGTGGGCCCCTCTGGTATTTCTTCCGCCAAGATTTTTTATTATTTCCAAAAATAACTTTCGTGGAGTTTCATGACTTTTGAGTTGTGCGAGAATAGGTCTCTAATATTTGCTCCTTTTCCACCCCTGAATTCCATGCAAGCATTCTCCTCCTTATGTAAACCTTGTAAAATAAGAGAGAATAGGCTTAAGTATTGTGACATAATGTGTAATAACTGCCCATAATGCAATAAATATCAATCTAAAAGCATGATGCAAAATGGATGTATCAGGACTCGTCAAGTCGGGCAGTTGCCGAGGCAGCGTGGGGAAGCGGAGACGCCCACGTCCAATCAACCGCCACGCGTCGACCAAGGCCAAGAGCTATTGGGGCCATGGCACTCAAGACTTGCCCTTTGGCTTCGCCTCGAAGCCAAGCCCGAGCGCGCCTTGGGCCCGGGGGCTACTGTCGGTGTTCTCGGAACGGGGGTCCCCAGACTTGCCTGCCTGCGGCCCATGGTGTGGCTCTGCAAGCGGGCCCTTACGGTCCATCTTCACCAACAAGCATTCGAGACCCTCGCTAGGGGCCAAGCCTCGCGAGGCAGACGACACAAGACCTCCTAGGGAGAGGCCTCACCAGGCTGGCTTGCGAGGGGCGGAGAGATCAAGGCAAGGCAAACCTCGCGAGGTTCCAATGACGTGAGCCATGACGATCGAGACCAGGCGGGTGCCAGCGCGCGCAGTGTCCTTGCTTCCTCTTTGGTGCTAAGGAGGCAAGCGCAGGCGAGAAGTACCGAGCTGTCAAGCAAAGGTTTCCATATCGGTGCAAGGAGACCAAGACCAGCAGGACGGCAAGATGGAGGTCACCATGGAGCCCAAGGCGGCGTCACCACCAGAGCCTTTGGCACGCGAAGACTGCTTTTGTCAGGATAGCTTGTACTAGCTGTCCCCTTTCAAATTGACCGTTGTGGCATCTCTTCTTGTCGTGGAATTGTCACGGCAGACGTCCTCTTGCAAGGACTTAGTCGTGGAGCCATCGCAACTAGGAAGCTTAAAGGGGTTAATCGGGACAAAGGACGCGAGAGGTTTTATACTAGTTCGGCCCCTTACGGTGAATGTAAAGCCTACGTCTAGTTGGGTTGGTATTGCTTGAGGTTTCGATGACCAGGGAGCGAGATACGCTATGCCCGGTTCTCGATTGGTTGTTTCTTGCCCTAAGCCGCCAAGAGGTCATCCCCTTATATACACGGGTTGACGCCCTGTGGCCTACAGAGTCCCGGCCGGCTGATAGACAATGTCCGGCTCGGTGACTAGTCAAGTCTACCTTACGTTACAAGTCATGCCATTATGGCGGTTTACTATAACGGGCCTTAAGCCGCCTGTGGGCCTTAGGCCCTTTGTTGAGATGCCATCTCCATGCTTGGACTTGGGCTTCTGTCTGGTAATCTCTTTACGTAACCCGGCCCCACCTGGGCGGCTTACACAAATAGTTATATCCCCAACATTAGGCCCCAGATTGATTTGAACCTGTTCATGTCAATCTTAAAATAACTTAAAGCATAAATCTTCGTCTTCCGATCGCAAAAGACTTTCTTTAACCCGCCGTGACGTCATTCTTTGATCCGTGTTAACCCGTCATGACGCTATCTTTTCTTTTACTCCGCCGTATCGCCCAACGGATCTCTGTCTTTATTGTCCGCTCGAATTGAGGTCGGGGCCGCTGGATAATAATTCTTATCTCCTCGCTTCCGCACCATCTCGCTTATGCTCTCCTTATAAATAGGCGCGACCTAGGTTTCATTTTCACCCTTCCATCGTCTTCTTCCTCTTGCCTCCTCTCGAGCTCCGCCGCCGCCGTCAAGCTTCGTCTTCACCGACCCAGCCGCCAGATCAACCTGAATCGGACCAGAAACACGTCGGCGAATCTTCGCAGCTCCTCCAGACCTGTAAGTTTCCTTTCCTTCCCTGCCTAGATCTGCATTAGAGCTTCTTCGAGTTCATCGTAGTTCATCACCATTAGAGCCATTTCCTTGTTAGTTTTTCCTCCTAGATACCACTTCCGATCGAGAATGATATAGAACAGCTGCGGTAGTTGTTTTCGCCCTTATCTTGGATACGAAGCAGATCTCTTTCTCTGTATGAAGGCCTTATTCGAGCCTATGAACACTTCTGCGTCAGTTTTTAGGTCTAGAAAAATTTCTTATCAGAACAGCCCTTTGATCTCAAATCATAGTAGAAGATTATGAAACCTGTTTTTATCACCCGGAAAACTTCTTATGTTAAATGCCTTTAACATAACTGTCCAGGTATCCGGTTTAAACGCATCCCACTTGATCTGTGAACGTTGGTGCCTTCTCAGGTCTTTAAAACTTTTGAACTGTTGCTAACACTTGTGGCGGCTTAAATAATGTTGCCCAATTATCCTTATGTCATTAGGCCCTTTAAGCCGCTACCTTCAGTAATTTGGATATTTTCTTCCGGGTTAAAATTTAAACCGGAACTTCTTATTTTGTAATAGGCCAATCTGTTGTCATGGCGCCTAAGTCGACCAAAGCTCCTGTAACCAGCAACTGGGTCCCATCCACTGTCACTAAAAGCAAACTAGCAGAATTTGTGAAGTCTGGCCATTTGCCAAAGAAGGAAGTCATGTCTTATCGCGTCCCTGACCCATCTGAAGAGAAGCCTCAACCCAAAGAAGGGGAGGTAATAGTTTTCACGGATCACATGAGCCGGGGATTTGCCCCTCCCGGCTCAAAGTTCTTCAGAGAAGTTTTAAATTTCTTTGACCTTAGACCTCAAGACATTGGACCCAATTCCGTGTCCAATCTTTGCAATTTCCAAGTCTTCTGTGAGGTGTACCTGGGAGAGGAGCCAAGCCTGCTCTTATTCAGAGAACTGTTTTACTTGAACCGGCAGAATGAGCGCGCCAACGGGCCGAGTCTTGAACTTGGCGGTATCTCGATCCAGCGACGGAGAGATCTGTCTGCTCCTTATGCCGAGCTGCTTGAGTCACCCCAAATATTGGAACCAGTCATGGTTCTCTGTCAGATACTTCTCGGTGATGAGCCGCCTCTACCCGACTTTCGCGCCTGCGCTTTGAGTCCAACCATCATTGGCGAGAAACCGACGCTGTTGAACGTCTGCCGCTCAACCCCACCATCAAGAAGATTAAAGCTCTTCTGGGAAATGGTTTAAACAGCATCTACTTGGTCCGGGTCTGGGTCACTTGGCGTATACTCCCATTAAGCCGCCGCTCCGGCTTAATGTGCACCTATACAGGCGAACAGAACGACCCAATGCGCCACAGTTCTGACGACTTACCAGATGACGTGGCAGATGCTACAACCCAGTCATTGCTGAAGGAGGGTATGTTATCAACAACACCTTGGGTTACTTCCTTCGCAAAAAGAACCCGGCCCCTGCAGTAAGTTACCAATCTTAATAAATACTCTTTAATATGTTTACCTCCTTGTACTTATAATTCCTTATCTTTTCCACAGGCTAGTGATGATTTTTGGAAAGTCAAATATGACCACGAGGCCGCCCAACAAGCCAGAGCAGCCAAGAAAAATGAAAGGAAAAACGCCAAGACGGGGACTTCAAAAAAGAAGAAACCCAGCGCCTCTGAATTGCTCAAATTGGATAACTCTTCTTCAGATGAGGAAGAGGTAATCCCTTATTCTCTTTAACTCCTTTGTTACTATTTTATTGATATTTCCGCCTTTCAAGAAGACACTGGAAACAACCAAGCTCATGCGAAGAGGTAACTATAATTTCCTCCGACTCAGAGCCTTTGCCAAAGCACAAAACCCGGCGGGTGACTCGGAAAGTAAGATTTTCACATCCCTTAGCTTATCACGATCCTCAATTTCTTTTGAAGCAACAACAGCTTGAGATCCGGAGGCAAACCCGGACAAGTAAGGATGTAGAGATCTCTTCCAGCTTACTCGACGAAGGTGAAGCGCCGAATCGAGGTCATCTCCGCTTTGCGCTCTGTTTATCCTTTGGCGGGTTTAATTCGTCAGCCTCTCAATTCATCTGACTCCAATTATCAGGATACGTCTCCTTCTTCTCGCGAGTCTATGCAATCCAACATGCCAGCCTTCAAGACTGCCCCTGGGTAATGTACCTTTGTTATCCTCATGCTTTGCCTTACTCATATTTTGTACTCATCCCTTTGTTTTATTCACAGTGTGCAGGCGAAGCCCAGTAAGAAGGCAAAGAAGAATAAGCCGATTGAAGACCCGGTAGCAACAGAGCCGGAACCCGGAACCACTGCCCCTGATGCTTCTACTCATCAACCTCCTCCTGAGCCGGCCCATGAAATTTCGACACCATCTTCCGACCCGCCTCAAGAAGGCACTCTTGATAGCTCCGATAAACTGGAAATTACTAGCCCGGTCCGGACGGCTGAACTGGAAGTTGAATTATTGAAAAGCCAGTATGTTGAGCCGGGGCGGCCTACTGTTCTTGCCAGATGTACCACTAAGGAAGAACTTGTCAAAAGCCGGAAGACCAAACAGGACATCACTGATTATGCCCACTTAAGCATTGGCGATATAGTCTCAGGCTATCTGAATCAAGTGCATAACAGCCGCGACCTGGAAATTGACATGGTGAAACAGATACATGTAGCGACCCGACCTCAGACGGTCAAGCCTCTGTGTATCCGTGCCATCCACGGATCGATATCTTTGGCACACACAAGACATCAATGTATATATCAAAGTGCAATCACATGTATAAATAATGTAAAACTGATATATACCTCATAAGTCTCAATGAAACAAGTAATCGGGGTGGAGTCCCATCAACGCCATCGGCAAGTTGAGTGTAGACCGTAACCTGTATCGTAAATCTTACTCGTCGAGGAAATATCTCGCAACATGATACGTTGCAGCCGTGTAGGTCAAGACATTGAATGTACCGCAAGATCACAATAAGAGAAAGCAGATGATAAACTATACTATATGCGGTATGGCTTTGTGGCTCAGTATCTGAGTTTTGTTTGCGTAAAAGCTGGTTTTATTTTCCCTACATCGAGGAATAAATGAAGTCTGTACTATAGAGTTTTCTATCATGACATGGTTCCGCCAACCGATGTCTCATAGCCCAAATTCATCATAAGTTGCCCACAATTAAGTTATCATCCGGTGTTGAGAGTTCCGAGATAGATCCAGTCCAGATGCTCAAATTGTCCGTAATCGGGACACGGCTAATCGATTAGGTTTTAACCCTCTGCAGAGGTTTGTACACTTTACCCGCAAGATTCGATCCTCTCTTTACGTTCTCGCACTTCGTGGTGTTTGAGAACCGGATGACCGAAACATGGTCTTCTCAAGAGTTCCCCGACCACCGTCGGTGCTCATTCAATCCTACCGTAGTTCTACATCTGCTAGCACCGCCCTAGCAGAGTCACAACTAAGGTCAACAAAGCGAGCCCATAGTGACTTGCGGTTGCGGGTAAGCTTCGGGCATGAAGTATTCTTCCATCTCTTTGAGTCTGGGTGAAGCTTTCCTCAAGATGTCATGGCGCTTCTCCATGCATCCCGCCAACCACTGGTTTCTCCAGGTGCCCGTCAACCATCCTTCACCCAAGAGTGTGTATTGAATTCTTGTCTCGAGTCTTGAAGTCGTGAGGCCTTGAAGATGCAGTCCTTGCAGATTCCATCATGGAGTTGTCGTCATTGACGAGATCCTCCATTCTCACACCACTCCCGAGCACTCATACCAACCCCGTCTACTATAGCGTAGCATTAAAATAAATAACGTCCCGGGCTTGGTAACAGGGTGATGGGTTCCTACCTCATGCATACTACTCAACTACAAGGATTCAATTTCACTACTGGAGGGATTCTTACGAAGATGACACTAGATGCAATAAAACACATAGGTATGAAAAACATGGTCAAAGTGAACTTGCCTGGTATGTTGATGAAGATATAAATGCTCTCGGAAACTTGATAAAACTATTCGTCACTCCGACGTAAATCTATATAGTCAAACATAGCATTCATATAAGCAAACATCCTAGCAAATAATTCTAACACTCATAATAAAACCAACAAATAAAAATGCAAATCAAGGGACACCAAATAAAAACAAAGGAAAGCTATACAACAAAACTACTAAAGAAAACTCTAAGACATAACACAAAAATAGTTTTATCCTAAGTAAAATTTAACAACAAAGAAAATACCAACATAATAAATAATCTGAAAATATAAAACAACTAATTTTTAACAGAAAGTATTTTTCATAAACTTTTAATAGCAAAAAGAAACAAATAAAAAGCTTTTATGAAACACTAGCTATGACCTAAACAAGCAATTACAAAAACAGTAGCTAAACACTAATAAATAACTACAAGAATTTATCTACTGTAGCTAAACATAAACATATAACAACAAGTGAAAATCTACAAAAGGAATGAACTAAAATAATTAAAAACAATAATTACATAACTAAAAAACTATATAAGCAAAACAGTACTATTTTTACTAAAAATCTAATTTAAAATACTCCAAAATTACCAAACTAAATCCTACAGCTAAAAATATCATAAGTGACCAGGAGCAAAAAGAATTAATTAAAAACCTATTTTTAAACTCAAGTTATGGCCAAAATACTAATCTGAACAAAATTTATCAAATTCAAATTTAAACTACTCAAATTTGAAATCTAGAGACACTAACAGAAACTTCCGCAAATTTGTGACACATAGCAATTGGAATCACTCAAAATACTAAAACTCTAAAAGATATGAATTTTCTAAGATTGCTATTTTCTGAAGAAAAAAATGAATTACGGGATTTCGTGGATCTCACCGGAGTAGTCGTCGGAGTTGGGGAAGAAGATCGGATCCGATGTTGCGGTTGATCCTAGAGGAAAGGAGATCACGGGACGGTGGAGAGGAGATCATATAAACCTCAGGAGAGGTCGAGGATGGCGGCGGCACTTGGCGGCGGTGGTGGTGGCTGCTTTCTGCTGCGGAGAAACGAGAGGAGAGGAGAGGTGTTGGTTTGATGTGTTGGAGGGGGGGGTGCTTGGGTATTTATAGTGGGGAGGGGAGGGTTTTCCTTGGGGTAGGGGGCAAGAAATAGACTAGGATTAGGAATCCTAGGAAAAAAACGGAATAACGAAACGGGATCAAATCCTACTAGGATTTGTAAAAGAATAGGAAACCTTGGCTCCCTGGCTCCCTAGGTGCGTGCGTGCGATGGTCTTGGCCTTGGCCGGCCGGCTGGTTGGCGGCTTGGGCCTTTGGCCCAAGGCGCTGCGAATATATATATTTTTAAACAAACAGAGAGGAAAACAAAATGATAAAAAAATGAAAATATTATATAGGCATATAATATATCAAAATTTTCAGAAAAAGATTTCCTACATGATGAACATTATTCTAGCGTTAAATAAAATACGCACAAATTTAAATAAAGCAAAGCGTGCTTCTAGTCCAATAAAATCCAACAATTTTTTTTTTAAAATACCAAAATGACTTCAAATTAATTTCTCTCCAATTTTACGATGTAGGGAATCATGTTACCCTATTTTCCATATATTTTGTTTTTGGAGAAAAATATTTTGAATAAAACTCAAATAACTCCAAATTGGAAATGAATTCAAAAGAACTTTGGATTTAATTCTTTTAAAACTCCCAACTCATATTTCATTTAATTTGAAGAAGTCATTTTATCTTCTCTCGTGAAAATCATTGAGTTGCATAAAGTTTCAGAATTGGAAATATTTTCCAAATGAAATTCAAATATTTTCAACACCCTTGTCATTTAAATAAATGGAAGAAGTCATGTCATCTTCTCTCCAGGGTTTTGTGATGAAAAGAATTTGAATTCATGGAGATCATAAATGCAAGGTGGAAGTTTGGGAAAGTCATTTCATTCCTCTCATTCAACTTTCGTAAAGTTTCAAATTTCACTCAATTTCACACAAGCATAGTTATTTATTTAAGATAACATTCCAAAATTTAGAATTTTGGGATGTTACAAATCTACCACACTTAAAATGAATCTCGTCCTCGAGATTCGAAGAGGCTAGCAAGAAAAGGTTAGGGTTTGGAGGTCTTCCAGCAAATCCATTGATCGGTATGGTCTAGTGTGCTACCACATTTAGAAGCATGGTTATGTTCCGACAAAACTCATGTACTTCATCCTGAGGGTTGGCGGTGTCGATCTTCTCATATCTTGGTATGAATCCTTTATCGATACTCTTCCCAGAGGGCATAACCCTTTCCACAATATCATGTGTCTTTTCATCATGGTAAGGTTCTTCCGAGACTGGTCTTCATCTCCGACGGGTCTGCCGCCAATACTAAACAACTATCGAAATACTCATGGTGGTCGACAATTCATGGTTTCTCCCGCAGAAAATGGTCGGGTTGGATCTCGCAGATAACCTACGATTGGCAACGGTTGCTCAGAAGGGTTCCATCGTCCTACCATTCTATGGTTTTATGGCTTATCGCGTCGACACTCTTCTAAGGTTTTCAAGGCACTTTGATTTTCCATCAACATATGATAGTTCATGATTGAAGTCTCCGGTATGGGGGCCAATCCATCCCGTACTTGAATCATTACCACATATGTAAACAGTGAATCACGTATTCTAACACTTGGGCATACTCACAAGCATTGCGGAATTTCTCTTGTTCTCGAACTGGGTTCGAGTAAATCCTTTGGTTCAGCAAGCCAAACAAAACATCTATCGTTACTTCACCACTCTCAGGTTTTTGCGTAACCTCCTACGTAAACGTATCTTTGATTGGATCACCGATTCTTCCAAATTTATTCCTTTATCAAGGTTACATCTGTTCCTTTTCAAAATCCTGGGCCTGTGGGTTATGGCCCACTTCAACACTAGTGCAGCTTTAACTCATCCTTGGAGTAACTCTCTTGTTCCATATTACACCTCCTTTAAATCTAGTAGTACTCTGTTTCTTCATACCATCATATCAAAAGCAAAACTCCAACTTTTTTTTGTCCAGCTGCCTTCTATGGACCGTCATGAATAACACATTTCTTTCTTCATTGATCCTGTGGCTTTACGGAGTACTATGACACCAAAATGCACTAGTTTATCCATAAATCATATTATTTTTCATATCAATCTTTTATTACATCCTTAACCATTTTTCGTAAATCCCACTTCCAAAAAGTACTTTGTTACAAATGCTGCCACCCACATGATTTGGTATGGTCAGGCATTACTTCCAAATTTATTTATTTATCCTCCTCGAGGATTCTTTAGTCCCGCTAGAATTGTGCGACTTGCGCCTTGAAATCTTCAATCTTCTGTTTCATCGTGGTGGCCTTGAGCTTCACCTCCATCATCTCTGCATGCACTTCTCTGAGGTATTCCTGAGTATAACGGAGTCTTGCTTCAAGTATTTCTCCGATCTGGCGTATGGCTTCCATGGCTGCTTCACGAACAGCGTCGAAGAAAGTTGCTTGTGGTACACGTGAGATGAAAAAGTACTGCCCCATCATCTTTGGGCAAACTCCTTTCAAACGGTGGAGGTGTACCTCCACATACCAAAGTTCCACTCCCTTTTGCATGAAGGGGTAGCCTTTGTAGACTGCATCTCCTTCAAGGTGAATATGCTTCATCATGTCCTTCAGAATCTTCGGGTAATCATGATCACTTGTCAGGGTCATGATCGTTTCCGGACCCTTAAGGAAAGACTCGTAAAGGGTCGTCATCTGCAGTTGTAAAACAAAATGGTGCTAAGAATAAGGTACATATCTCCTGGGGTACACATTCATATCATCCAAACAAAACTTCAAACTCAATTTCCAACATCTAGTTTATGCATCACAACTCACTTTCTTCCATGTTCATCCAGAATATTAATTTCCAAGATAAAATATAACAACTCCTTAAAGCCTTTCAGCATATGACATTTCAACTTTATTGAGTCATGAACTATTACAATCTCTGAGTAATCTATTACATAACTCAACTCATCGAACTCATGAAAATGAAATTGCTTTCTACTACTCTTGTTTCCGATATCAAAATTCCAACTACTCAACTCCAGCTTCCATCTTGTCGGGACATTTGGTAGCATAATGTCCTGCTTCCCGCAACGAAAACAAATAACTTCCGATAAATCTCGGGCTTCTTTGTGATTATGTAGGCTCCTTGGATTCTTGGCTTCTTTTTCGGACATTTACTAGCGTAATGACCTAAATCCTTGCACTGTAACAAGTGATATGACTCAGGTCCTTCTCTGCGAAAATTGTGTTGTTTGGGGTTGCCTTCTTTTTCTCTTCCTGGATTTCTCTGTAATAATCAGAGCTTCTATTTCCCGAGGGTCAAACTTCACTTCTGCTGTCGGGAAATCTCTGAAATATTCTTCTCTTTCCTTGGTACAATACTGGGAAAAATGTCCTTCTTCTCCACATGAATAGCAAGCGTTGGAGTAAAATCTGTTGAGGCCTTCTCCATCAAGGTCTTCAACACATTCCTTCATCACAGGTTCTTTCATAACTTCTCGGAGGGCTTCTTTCATTCCTTCTTCCTGCTCCTGAATAGTTTGTTGCACCATGGGGTAAATGTGACACTGAGTCGGGTAGTGGGTGGTTTCTTCACACAAGAAACAAGTCACCTGACTAGTTGGGCATTCCTCATCTGGGTGTTTCTCCTCACAATGAGGGCATCCATCCTTGTGTTCCTCCTGAGTGTGTCCTATTTCTCCGCAAATCTTGCAGGCACAAGGTTTATTTCTTGGTGTATCATGGTGCTTCCGGATAAGACGAGATCTTGTCAGAGTCTTCTTGAATTCGTCCCAAGTTCTTGCTCCATTAAATCCTTGTATGGCTTGATGCATTTTCCACTGTGTTGCAGACTTTCGTAAAGCAATCAAGAGCGATTGAACCTCATACTTCCTTGGAATCAAATTGTTCTCAAGTGATTCTCCATGTTCGAATCCATAGCTCGCCTCCGGCTGAGTCTTCGTCCAGAGAATATCAGTCCAACTTCATTCATCATCTATGGGGTCCAAAAGTTTTGGGATGAGATATGAGAGAGGTGGGGAGGATATACACACAATACAAACAATAGTTTTGAAGAAACAAGTTTTACTTTGTGGCTGTCGGAAAACATCAAACAAATGACAGCTCACAAATCGCCGCATCTAACGTAAGTGTGTAACAGGGTTTGGTCTTCTAAAGGTCAAATAATTCTTGATTCTTCAAATTCTTCTAGTCTTGAGTCTTCAATTGTTGCAGCTTCAACTCTTCTAATGCATGGTGAAACCCTTTGTTACTTTGAAGAGGTCATCACTGTCCGATATCTTTCTTGGAGCGGCTTCAGATTGATCCTTCATGTGGTCAAAAGGAAAAGGGTATATTCTAACTATTTGAGGTGAGAGTGTCTATTTGATAAAATCGAAAGGATGAGAAGTAAGAGTCTTTTTAAAATAAAGTTTTTGAGACATCCTGTCCTAGGGCTTTCCGATTTCTAGGGTCACGTTCTCACACCAACATGTGCTCGATACCATATCAGAAGCGACCCGACCTCGACGGTCAAGCCTCGTGTATCCGTGCCATCCTCGGATCAAGTATGTCGGCACACACAAGACATCAATGTATATATCAAAGTGCAATCACATGTATAAATAACGTAAAACTGATATATACCTCATAAGTCTCGCCGAAACAAGTAATCGGGGTGGAGTCCCATCAACGCCATCGGCAGTTGAGTGTAGACCGTAACCCTGTATCGTAAATCTTACTCATCGAGGAAATATCGCAACATGATACGTTGCAGCCGTGTAGGTCAATACATTGAATGTACCGCAAGATCACAATAAGAGAAAACAGATGATAAACTATACTATATGCGGTATGGCTTTGTGGCTCAGATCTCGAGTTTTGTTTATGTAAAAGCTGGGTTTATTTTCCCTACATCAAAGGAATAAATGAAGTCTGTACTATAGAGTTTTCTATCATGACATGGTTCCGCCAACCGATGTCTCATAGCCCAAATTCATCATAAGTTGCCCACAATTAAGTTATCATCGGTGTTGAGAGTTCCAGATAGATCCAGTCCGGATGCTCAAATTGTCCGTGAATCGGGACACGGCTAATCGATTAGGTTTTAACCCTCTGCAGAGGTTTCTACACTTTACCCGCAAGATTCGATCCTCTCTTTACGTTCTCGCACTTCGTGGTGTTTGAGAACCGATGACCGAAACATGGTCTTCCAAGAGTTCCCCGACCACCGTCCGGTGCTCATTCAATCCTACCGTAGTTCTACATCTGCTAGCACCGCCCTAGCCAGAGTCACAACTAAGGTCAACCAAGCCGAGCCCATAGTGACTTGCGGTTGCAGGGTAAGCTTCCGGGCATGAAGTATTCTTCCATCTCTTTGAGTCCGGGTGAAGCTTTCCGCAAGATGTCATGGCGCTTCTCCATGCATCCCGGCCAACCACTGGTTTCTCCAGGGTGCCCGTCAACCATCCTTAACCTAGTAGTCTGTATTGAATTCTTGTCTCGAGTCTTGAAGTCGCGAGGCCTTGAAGATGCAGTCCTTGCAGATTCCATCATGGAGTTGTCATCATTGACGTAGATCCTCCATTCTCACACCACTCCCGAGCACTCATACCAACCCCGTCTACTATAGCGTAGCATTAAAATAAATAACGTCCCGGGCTTGGTAACAGGGTGATGGGTTCCTACCTCATGCATACTACTCAACTACAAGGATTCAATTTCACTACTGGAGGGATTCTTGCGAAGATGACACTAGATGCAATAAAACACATAGGTATGAAAAACATGGTCAAAGTGAACTTGCTCGGTATGTTGATGAAGATATAACGCTCTCGAAACCTGATAAAACTATTCGTCACTCCGATGTAAATCTATATAGTCAAACATAGCATTCATATAAGCAAACATCCTAGCAAATAATTCTAACACTCATAATAAATCCAACAAATAAAAATGCAAATCAAGGGACACCAAATAAAAACAAAGGAAAGCTACACAACAAAACTACTAAAGAAAACTCTAAGACATAACACAAAAATAGTTTTATCCTAAGTAAAATTTAACAACAAAGAAAATACCAACATAATAAATAATCTGAAAATATAAAACAACTAATTTTTAACAGAAAGTATTTTTCATAAACTTTTAATAGCAAAAAGAAACAAATAAAAAGCTTTTATGAAACACTAGCTATGACCTAAACAAGCAATTACAAAAACAGTAGCTAAACACTAATAAATAACTACAAGAATTTATCTACTGTAGCTAAACATAAACATATAACAACAAGTGAAAATCTACAAAAGGAATGAACTAAAATAATTAAAAACAATAATTACATAACTAAAACAACTATATAAGCAAAACAGTACTATTTTTACTAAAAATCTAATTTAAAATACTCCAAAATTACCAAACTAAATCCTACAGCTAAAAAATATCATAAGTGACCAGGAGCAAAAAGAATTAATTAAAAACCTATTTTAAACTCAAGTTATGGCCAAAATACTAATCTGAACAAAATTTATCAAATACAAATTTAAACTACTCAAATTTGAAATCCAGAGACACTAACAGAAACTTCCGCAAATTTCTGACACATAGCAATTAGAATCACTCAAAAATACTAAAAACTCTAAAAGATATGAATTTTCTAAGATTGCTATTTTCTGGAAAAAATGAATTACGGGATTTCGTGGATCTCACCGGAGTAGTCGTCGGAGTTGGGGAAGAAGATCGGATCCGATGTTGCGGTTGATCCTAGAGGAAAGGAGATCACGGGACGGTGGAGAGGAGATCATATAAACCTCGGGAGAGGTCGAGGAGGCTGGGCGGCGGCACTTGGCGGCGGTGGTCTTTGCTGCTTCTTCTGCTGCGGAGAGGAGAGGAGAGGAGAGGTGTTGGTTTGATGTGTTGGAGGGGGTGCTTGGGTATTTATAGTGGGGAGGGGAGGGTTTTGCTTGGGGTAGGGGGCAAGAAATAGACTAGGATTAGGAATCCTAGGGAAAAAAACGGAATAACGAAACGGGATCAAATCCTACTAGGATTTGTAAAAGAATAGGAAACCTTGGCTCCCTGGCTCCCTAGGTGCGTGCGTGCGATGGTCTTGGCCTTGGCCGGCCGGCTGGTTGGCGGCTTGGGCCTTTGGCCCAAGGCGCTGCGAATATATATAAACAAACAGAGAGGAAAACAAAATGATAAAATAAAATAAAATGAAAATATTATATAGGCATATAATATATCAAAATTTTCAGAAAAAGATTTCCTACATGATGAACATTATTCTAGCATTAAATAAAATACACACAAATTTAAATAAAGCAAAGAGTGCTTCTAGTCCAATAAAATCCAACAAAAAATATTTTTAAAATACCAAAATGACTTCAAATTAACTTCTCTCCAATTTTCTGATGTAGGGAATCATGTTACCCTATTTTCCATATATTTTGTTTTTGGAGAAAAATATTTTGAATAAAACTCAAATAACTCCAAATTGGAAATGAATTCAAAAGAACTTTGGATTTAATTCTTTTAAAACTCCCAACTCATATTTCATTTAATTTGAAGAAGTCATTTTATCTTCTCTCGTGAAAATCATTGAGTTGCATAAAGTTTCAGAATTGGAAATATTTTCCATATGAAATTCAAATATTTTCAACACTCCTTGTCATTTAAATAAATGGAAGAAGTCATGTCATCTTCTCTCCAGGGTTTTGTGATGAAAAGAATTTGAATTCATGGAGATCATAAATGCAAGGTGGAACTTTGGGAAAGTCATTTCATTCCCTCTCATTCAACTTTCAGAAAGTTTCAAATTTCACTCAATTTCACACAAGCATAGTTATTTATTTAATATAACATTCCAAAATTTAGAATTTTGGGATGTTACAATACAGCATAAATCTGAGGTATAACTTATATTATTTCTCTGAATCTTACTTTATCAGCAAATTTCAAGTCATCGCTTATAGGTAAATATGCAGAGACTTAGATACTGCCATCGTTAGCTCACCCGCTTACAAGAAAGTATATTTAACCCGGCTGTAATATAGCAACTTTTAAATAAGCGATACACATTAGCCCCCAAGTGTCAAGTATTTTTACTTGTAAAGTGCTTGAGACTTTAATATGCATAATCTGACATTATAAAGTAAAATTTTCTGCAGCATACATTAGCCCCCAAGTGTCAAGGGTCTTTACTTGTAAAGTGCTTGAGACTTTAATAATACCTTACCATAACCTTACTTGTAACCCGGCGTTATTGCAGGTCTCCACCAGTCAATTCGAATTGCAGATTGTCGACCGAAGACCGGTGGCATGCCCAAGACCTTGAGATTCAAAAAGCCGACTCAAATTCGCATTCAAAGATCTCTCGAGCAAGAAAAGTTGAAGAAGGATTTTGACGCGGAGAAGAAGGCCTGGGCGGATGAAAAATCTTCACTAGTGACCCGGGCCGAGACAGCAGAAGCAGCTCTTGCCGAAGCAACTGCCGAACTATCCGGCTTAAAGCACCAGATATCCCAAATGGTCTCAGCAATTTTCGGTAAGTTACTATGTGTAACTTTTGAACATCACCATGATTCATTTGATAACTATTTCAGATATGATCTCCGGCTTAATCTTATATGCATAAACGCAGGTCCTGTGAGTACCAACTCAAGCGTAATATGCTGATCAAGCTTAAGGCGGTGTACACTCTAGTGGAACAACAGACACCGGTCACAACGTGCTTTGGCCGTTGTGGCTTTATCAAATGATACTCCTTATCTCCCGCAGGATGTGCTCAAACGGCTTGTCGTGTTACCTCAACGGATTCGGGAGTTAAGGCGAGCATCTGGTAGAGTCGGGCCATAGCCGCCTTAAGCCGCCAAAGCGTTGGTTCCAGAGCTAGACTTAGGCGATGTTGCTCTTGGATATCCTAGCTTAAAGGAGGACGGCTCAGATTCAATGAATCAGACTTCACCACATGTGTGAGAGTCATACGTCCTGTGGCCACCATCATCAGCAACGATATTGATCTTACAAAGTACCACGGGTTATGACAACGAGAACCGGAGGATTCCAACTCCGCATTATGATGATGTCACCGATCCCTCCAACTCGAAGCATACCTTTGCTCCTAAAGTTGACCCGCCAGTTTAATAGATGATGAAGCTGAATTTGAAGCCTTAAGCGGCATTGATCGGACCTCGTCAACCTTCCAGGACAAAGCAGCGTATTTAAGAGGCGGAGAAGGATAACCCAGTCGTCAAGTCCACCAAAGGAGTAACCCTACTGGCACTAAGTCTTTGAAAAAATAATGCCTCATTATTCAGACTCGGGGAGTCTTGTAATAGGGTAGAAAAACTTCTTAACTCTGTCATGTCTTCGCGCATATTTGTGGTGCTTAAAAATGTCTCAAGCCGCTATCATTGTGTACTGCCGGCTTGCTTGAATTGCTTCTTAACATCCAAAAGCTTTTTGCTTTACCCTGTGTATAAAAACAAAAAAAATCCTTTGGCGTCTCACCACATCCGGGGTCGTGTAAAATAATGTTAACACGGAGTATGAACCAAAACATCATAAGTATCAACCGGTTATGATCATGACCATAATAATATACCTGTTATCTCATTAAAGCGTATATTACCGGCTTACGTGATCCCAAAAAGCAGACAGTTAAACTTAACTTCTGAAAATTGGCACATATAATGTTTACCTGGCCCTTAATATCATTTACTCTTATAGAATAAAGTAAACATAATTTTCAAAGGCCTCTGATTCGAATACGATCAGTAGAACCGTTCCAAAGGAGTTAAGCTAAGATTCGGATACGATCATATAGCCCCCAATGGCTTTGGCGATGCCGATCAAGTGGGTATCGACACTATGTTCTCTTTGGTTCAATACGACCTATGTTTGAACAGAAGCCCCAAGTGACCATGAGAATTGTTTAATGACGCTGATTGAATCGATCCACGCCGACCCAAAGGGGTTAAGCTATGATTCAAATATGATCAAGAAGCCCCCAAGTGGGTTTGGCAGTATGCCGATCAATTGGGTATCAATAGCTATGTTCTCTTTGGTTGAATACAACCTATGTTTGAACAGAAGCCCCAAGTGACCATGGCTTGATTCAGATATGATCATAAGCGGACAAAAGGAAAACCGGATTCAGATATGATCCGCTCCTCGTTAGTCGTTTCCACCACCGTAAAGAAGACACATAAACCTTGTAGGATGGAAAGGAAAGAGGTCCCGCTTATTGCTTTATATAATATATACATTGCTAAAAAGAAAAAGAAATATACTCAAAGCCGGTGGCTTAAGTATAGTAGGGCCGTAGATGCGCTATGTTCCACGGCCGACGGGTCTCTTCCTCCGACTTACGTGAGTCTTTGTGCTCTCGAACATCAATGAGGTAATATGACCCGTTGTTGAGATTCTTGCTGACCACGAAAGGTCCTTCCCAAGGAGGGGACAGCTTGTGCATATCGATCGATCTGGATGAGCCGGAGCACTAAATCGCCTTCCGGAAAGTTCGCTTCTAACCCGCGGTGTGATAATGGCGCAGTCTTGTCGGTAAATCGCCGAGCAGGCTATTGCCAAGTCTCGCTCTTCATCCAACAAGTCAAGTGCATCCGACGAGCTTTTTCATTATCAGCCTCAACGAAAGCCGCCTCCGGGTGAATCATGCGGATGTCACTTGGCGAACCGCCTCGCCTGCATACACCATGAAGAAAGGTGTATAACCAAGAGACCTGTTAGGCGTTGTGTTGATGCTCCATAGCACGAGGGTAACTCCTCCACCCAACAACCCGGAGTTATTTGTAAGGGAACTAAGAGTCGGGTTTGATACCTTTCAAGATCTCTTGATTAGCTCTTTCGCTTGACCATTAGATCGGGTGTGAGCAACAACAAACATCAAGCGGATATGCTCTTGTTGATGAACTCTTCCATGGCACCCTTGGAGAGATTAGTACCATTATCGCTATAATGTTTGTGCGGAAAACCAAAATGAAAGATCACCTTTTGATGAATTGAACCGTCGTGGCTGCATCACACTTCTCGACCAGCTCGCTTCAACCCACTTGGTGAACTTATCCACCGCCACCAACAGTGTGTCTTCTTATCCTTAGACCTTTTGAAAGGTCCAACCATATCAAGCCCCAGATTGCAAACGCCAAGTAATCGGAATCATCCTCAATTCTTGAGCCGCACATGAGCTCGTCTTGAGAATTTTGACATCCGTCACATTTGTCGACCAGATCCTCCGTGATCGCGATGAGCCGTCAGCCAATAAAAACCATGACGAAAAGCCTTGGCTACCAGAGACTTTGAACCGGCAGGATGACCGCAATCACCTTCACGAATCTCACGAAGTATCTGCTGACCCTCCGTAGGTGATACACAACGTTGAAACGCCCCAGTGACGCTGCGGTGATGCAACTCGCCATGAACAATTGTCATGGATTTGGACCGCTTGATGATTTGTATTGCCAAGGTCTCGTCCTCAGGCAACTCTCCCCGGGTCATATAGGCCAAATATGGGACCGTCCAATCCGGGATGGCATGGAGAGCCGCCACCACCTGCGCCCCGGGTCCAGCATCGCAAGCTCTTCCTCTGTAGGCACTCGACGTAAGGGTTATGCAAAATGTCAAGGAAAGTATTAGGCGGCACCGGCTTACGCTGAGACCCCCACGGCTTAAAGCATCAGCCGCCTCATTCTTCCTTCGATCAATGTGCTCTACTTGATAACCTTTGAAGTGCCCACCACCGCATCAACTTCACTATGATAAGCCGCCATAAGGGATCCTTAGAATCCCACGTGCTCGACACTGCTGAGCGACGAGGTCTCGAATCACCCAAGCATCTTACCCGGCTCAAATTCATCTCTTTGGCCATCCGGAGGCCATGGAGTAAAGCCTCGTATTCAGCTGCATTGTTAGTATAGGGAAACATAAGCCGGAGCACATAACAAATTTTTTCACCTCGGGGGGAAGTTAAAATGACTCCAGCCCCCGAGCCTTCCAACTGCCTGGACCCATCGATGTGGATAGTCCAATATGTGTTATCCGGCTTCTCCTCCGGTGCCTGCAACTCCGTCCAATCATTGATAAAGTCCACTAGGGCTTGAGACTTGATAGCTGTGCGCGGCATATACTTCAAACCGTGAGGCCCAAGCTCGATGGCCCACTTGGCAACTCGTCCTGTGGCTTCCCTGCTCGATGATGTCTCCCAAGGGGCTGGACTTACTACGCTTATAGGATGACCTGTGAAGTATCGCTTAGCTTCCGCTTGCCATGAACACCCCATAAACAAGTTTCGCCAATGCGGATACCTTTGCTTGGATTTTATGAGCACCTCATCGATGTAATAAACCGCCACGAACCGGATGCTCCTTGCCGCCTCCTTACGCTCCACCACAATGGCCACACTAACAACACGTGAGTTAGCAGCAACATACAATAGCAATGGCTCTTTATCAATTGGAGCCGCAAGAACCGGCGGTTCAGACAATTGTCTCTTTAAATCTTCAAAGGCAGCATCAGCAGCCTCACCTGCATTTAAAGTGTCTGTTTTCTTCATCATCTGATACAGCGGTAGAGCCTTCTCCCCTAGCCGGCTAATGAATCAGCTTAAAGCAGCCACGCGACCCGCCAGTCGCTGAACATCATTGATGCACACCGTTTAGCCAGAGAGGTAATCGCCTTGATCTTCTCTCGGTTAGCTTCAATGCCCCTGCTTGAGACCAGAATCCCAAAAGTTTGCCTGCAGTACACCAAATACACACTGTCCGGTTAAGCATCATCTTGTAGACCGGAGATTATCAAAGGTTTCTTTTAAGTCGGAGATCAAGGTTTCTTTCTCTGGACTTCACCACAATGTCATCCACATAAGCATGAACATTGCGCCTAATCTGATTGTGGAGACAATTTCGCACACACCGCCGATAAGTCGCCTGGCACTCTTGAGCCCAAACGGCATAGACACATAGCGAAGGCTCCAAATGGAGTAATGAAAGCCGTCTTCTCCTGGTCCTTAATCGCCATCTTGATCTGATGATAACCGAGTAAGCATCCAAAAACTCAACGGCTCGCAACCCATCAGTAGCATCGATGATTTGATCAATGCGGGTAGAGCAAAGGATCAGCCGGACAAGCTTTATTTAAGTCCGTAATCCACACACATCCGCCAGTGTCGTTCTTCTTGAGCACAAGCACCGGGTTAGCCAACCACTCCGGTGAAAAACTTCCACGATGAACTCGGCCGCTAAGAGCCGAGCGACCTCCTCCCTATAGCCTTCGCCTTTCCTCATTGAATCGCCGAGAAACCGCTCGCCGACTTATACTTTGGATCAATATTAAGAGTGTGCTTAGCGAGTTCTCTCGGGACACCCGCATGTCGGAAGGTTTCCATGCAAAGATGTCCCTGTTCTCACGGATGAACTCGATGAGCGCGCTTCCTATTTGGGATCCAAATTGGTACCGATCTTGAATCGCTTGGAAGAGTCGCCGGAGTGAAGTCAACCAGTTTTGTCTCGGCGCCGATTTAAATTTCAACGCCGAGTCTTGCTCGATGGTTGGCTTCTTCAAAGAGGTCATATCTGCCGGGTCAACATTAGTTTGATAAAACTTCACTCCTCTTCAAAGACAAACAGATTCAAAGATAAGCCGATCGCCTTCCTCGCACTCCAAGGCCACCTTCGACTCCCATGCACAAGTGATGGTGCCCTTGTAACCCAAAGATCTTGAGCTGCAGATAAACATAACACGGTCGTGCCATAAACTTGGCATAAGCCGCTGTCCAAACAGAGCGTGATATGGGCTTCGATTTTGACTACCTCAAACGTCGACTTCTCATACTCGAATCATATTCGCTCAAAAGCCACTTCCAGCTCAATCTTTCCAACTGGATATGCCGACTTACGTGTACCACCCCATGAAAAACAGTGTCAAACGTCCTCAAGTCTTTATCACGACCCATGCGGCGAAAGGTCTCATAATAGAGAATATTGATGCTGCTTCCTCCGTCCATGAGCACCTTAGTGAACTTATATCCACCAACCCGAGGGGCCACCACCAAGGTTAATCGACCGGGTTATCAACCCGAGGGGTGATCTTCTACTCCAAATGATAGGCTGCTCGACCACCTCGGATAACGGGAACCGCCGCTCAACCGAATTTACAGCCCTTTTATGAACCTTCGGTCACGTTTACACAAGTTAGTGGTAAACACATGGTATTGCCCACCGCTCAACTGTTTTGGATGGCTCGATAACTCGACTGCCGCTGCTGCTGTCCTCCTTGACCGGACTCATCGCCGATTATAGCCACCTTGACCACCGTGAAAACCGGAACTTGAGCCGCCACGGGCCATGGAAACCACCGCTCTGAACCGCCTACCGATCCGTGATTGCCATCAAACATGTTTGAATTCTTGAAAGCGTTCATGATCGCGCAGTCTTTCCATAAATGGGTGGCAGGATTTTCCAGTACCGTGTCTTGGACAAGGCTCATTCAAGTTGCTCAAGAGATGGACCTGAGCCACCGATCGAGGGGTCTCCCTTACGTTTCTTGTTATTACCTTGGGCATTAGCATTGGCCACAAATGCCGGTTACCCTCCGCTTACGCTTGTTGCCACCTTGACTTACCGGGTGATGTCACGACCTTTCCATTGCCATTCTTCTTTCCTTTCCTGTCTTTTCCTCCTCGGGACGCAGGATGATCGGTAGTATCGAATCGCATATTTAACCAAACCGCCATCAGCGCACTCCATGTCATTGCAATCACGCTTAAGGCGCCCTAACTTCGCTTCAGTGGCACAAAACGACAATTTCGATGGAGCATAAGTACCGCAGAGCGGCGTCCATCTTATCGATGAGTGTATTATTTCTTGACCGGCGCACCCAATGAGTTGTGGACTCACCTCCTCCCGCTTACAATTGGTCAAATCCACAATTGACATAGATTGCTTGCAAGTGTCCTTGAAGTTCGGATAAACCGGCCTTTAGCTCGCCCATGAACCGATGGAATTGGGAGGCAAACTTTTCAACCAAGATCGGGTCGCTCCATCTAACATCATGGTGAAATACTTAGCCATTGCCGTCGCCGACCTCCAATAACTCCATGGCCATCTCAGAACTTTCAATCCATGCCCCCGGCAGTAAGTCGGCCGTGTAATTCGGCACCTTCGAGGTCCCTTGAAATCCTTGGGCAGACGCACATCCCGCAGAGCCGGCACTGCATAAGGGACACCACCGGTTCTAGTGGCCACTCCCGCTCCAATGTAAGTGATTGGATACTGGGAGACCATCATATGACGTCTGCCGAGCCGCTAATTGAGCCGCCTGCTCATCCTCCCGACGAATCGATCCTGCACCGGGTTATAGCCGCCGGGTTGGTTGCGACGCTGGCATTGCTTGACAAAGCTTCGACTCCATGTGCCTCATCAGAACTCGGACTCGGTTTGGACGAGGTGCTATCCAAGGCCGAGGAGTGGAATGAATCTTGTCCCCGCCAGAAGAATATGTCTCTTGATGTGCCAAGGCCGTCTCAAGAAGATCCCTAACCTCCGGGTTTCCACCGCCGTCGGTCATCACCATCCATTGGAAGAGCCGCAGACGCGCCGATGCTGCTATCAAGTTCTCCATGGGTTGGAAAAGTGGCCGGAGGTGTCGGTATGTATCGGGCGGGGCCATGCTCCGTGAAGAGGTGCCATCTCTCGAGGCTGAACCGCCCTCCACTCCGGTGTCATAAATTGATTGGCTTGGCGGATTGCTAGGACCAGCTCGGGTGTCGTGAAAAGATTCCGGGGATCGTAAACCGGAGGCAGACGGGACTGGGTCTTCTAATGTATCCTTCTCATCACCTCATTTGACGATTCAGACTCATGTTGTCGAAGGCCTCGACCGGAGTCGCTGCGCCGTGCATCCAAAGCCGCCCGCTCTGCAGCTAGCTTTGGTGTCCTCACCGCCAAGGCCACCTTTGGCCGCTATCTCCTCACGCACTTTTTCCACCTCCGCTATGCTCATCCGATTTGCAGAATAACCGTGGTGGTTACTGTGGTCGCCAACTTGTCCATAAGATCTATTAGCTTTGTCTTGCGTGGCGCTGGGCCTCCTGCCCGCCGCTCGACCCGGACATTATTAATGTCGCAGCCTGTCGAGTTTTGGCGGGTTGGGTACCGCCATGAAGACTCTGCCCAGCTTGGCGGCTCATAGCAATCCGAACGCTAGAGTCGCTGAACAGCCCCAAGCATGCCTTCTTGGACCTGTCACAGAGAATCTGTTGAACCGGAGGACGAATCATCATCTGATGGGACGACCGTCTCTTCGCCACCTTTAGATCCTTCAGAAAGTGCCTCTCTGTGAATACAGCCCACAAAAACATGCTTCATGGTAGATTGAATCCGGGCGGGTCTTGCACGCTGAGCCGTCTCAATGAGATCAGCGCAGCTGTCCAGCTCTGGGCCCGGCTCACCAATCCGGCCGATGAAGACATGGATTCCACCAAAGGGGACCCGGTACCCGTACTCAATTGAGTCAGCCTCGGGGCCCCAGCCTTCGTTGTCGATGTAGATCTTGCCGCAACAACTCTTGGTCATCCGCCCATCACGTATCCCTTGAGCCCTTCAAGCTGCCCTTCAAGAACTCAACCACTGCGGCGCTGGCCCCACGGTGGGCATAACTGCTGTGGAATTGTCACGGCAGATGTCCTCTTGCAATGACTTAGTCGTGGAGCCATCGCAACTAGGAAGCTTAAAGGGTTAATCGACAAAGGACACGAGAGGTTTTATACTAGTTCGCCCCTTACGGTGAAGGTAAAGCCTACGTCTAGTTGGGTTGGTATTGCTTGAGGTTTCGATGACCAGGGAGCGAGATACGCTATGCCCGGTTCTCGATTGGTTGTTTCTTGCCCTAAGCCACCAACAGGTCGTCCCCTTATATACACAGGTTGACGCCTTGTGGCCTATAGAGTCCCGGCCGGCTGATAGACAATGTCCGGCTCGGTGACTAGTCAAGTCTACCTTACGATACAAGTCATGCCATTATGGCGGTTTACTATAACGGGCCTTAAGTCTCCTGTGGGCCTTAGGCCCTTTGTTGAGACGCCATCTCCATGCTTGGACTTGGGCTTCTGTCTGGTAATCTCTTTACGTAACCCGGCCCCACCTGGGCGGCTTACACTAATAGTTATATCCCCAACACTTCCCGCTCAATATTTGGAGAGAGGACCAGGGCCTCTATAAATAGGATTAGCCACCACAGTAGGAGGAAACGAAGCCTCGGCCATCTCATCTTGGACTAGATCCAACCCATCCTCACACCCGCCAAGCACAAGAACACCTCACCTCAGGAGGCTGTTCTTCCCCTTGTACTGTTCATCCTCAGCCCGAGAGGCAATCCACCACACCACACTGGAGTAGGGTATTACAACACAACGGTGGCCCGAACCAGTATAAATCTTGTGTCTCTTGTGTTGTGAGTTCATCGAGCTAGCCTTTGAGATCGTAGCGAGATTGAGGGCGTGATTTGGTAGGGGGAGATCTTCGTGCGCACCCCAGTGTTCGAACCTTGAGGGTTTTGCCGGAACCCGAGATCCGACATTATTATCCAATGATGTGTTGCCATCCTATGATGTCTGAGTAGATTTTCGTTGTCCTATCGGTATTTGGTGAATTGCTATGATTGGTTTAGTTTGCTTCTGGTTATGTTGCTCTCCTTTGGTGCCCATCATATGAGCGCGCGCGTGGATCACACCATAGGGTTAGTTGTATGTTGATAGGACTATGTATTGGAGGGCAAGAGTGACAGAAGCTTCAACCTAGCATAGAAATTGATGCATACGGGATTGAAGGAGGACCAATATATCTTAATGCTATGGTTGGGTTTTACCTTAATGAACATTAGTAGTTGCGGATGCTTGCTAATAGTTCTAATCATAAGTGCATAGAATTCCAAGTCAGGGATGACATGCTAGAAGTGGCCTCTCCCACATAAAACTTACTATCGGTCTAGTAATGTAGTCAATTGCTTAGGGACAATTTCGCAACTCCTACCACCAATTTTCCACACTCGCTATACTAACTTTCTTGTGTCTTTATCTAAACATCCCCTAGATTTTATTTACGTGCTCTTTATTATCTTGCAAACCTATCCAACAACACCTACAAAGTACTTCTAGTTTCATACTCGTTCTAGGTAAAGCGTCACGCTGTGCATGAGAGTTGTATCGGTGGTCGATAGAACTTGAGGGAATATTTGTTCTACCTTTAGCTCCTCGTTGGGTTCGACACTCCTACTTATCGAAAGAGGCTACAATTGATCCCCTATTCTTGTGGGTTATCAAGACCTTTTTCTGGCGCCGTTGCAGGGGAGTTATAGCGTGGGGTGAATATTCTCGTGTGTGCTTGTTTGCTTTATCACTAAGTAGTTTTTATTTTGTGCTCTTGTTTTCTATCTTTAGTTATTGGTAGGAAACACAAAATACCAAAATATTAGTTGTACCTACTACACCAATGGTTGAAGAACCACTCAAAATCTATCACACTCCTGAAGCTTTTTACTTGGATCATCTTCGATCCCTATGTGCTCGTGCTGAAACCCCAACTAGCTTAGTTGAGGGAAAATCTTTAGATGAGCATGCTTGTTATGTGCGACACCGCATATCTGAAAAAGGGAAACTCTTACTGGATCAAATTCATCATTTGCAATGCTATGCTTGGAATTTATGTGAAATATATGATTTTACTTGTTATTCTGAAGACCCTAAGAAACACCTTCCCTACCAATGTGAGTTTAGTGATAATGGAATCGTATCTTCGTATGCTAAGGGTGTTTATAATTACTATGATGTTCAACAAATTGAAGAATTTGTTGCTTTTAAGGGTGCTTATGAAATTGCTTCTTTGATTGAAATGTATGATGCTACTCTTTACAAATCTGAAAATTTTGCCATACTTAAATATTGTTATGATAATTATGCTTCTAATTCCTAAGTTAAACCATATATTGAGGACTCCTCCGCTATCCAAGAAGAGACTAATATTTTGCAGGAGTCTATGGAAGAAGGAATTGATGAAACTGTGGGCTCATTGGATGAAAAAGATGATGAGGAGAGCGAAGAACAAAAGGAGGAAGAGCGGATTAGCTACCCGTGCCCACCTTCTAATGAGAGTAACTCTCCAACTCATACATTATTTAATGTCCCTTCATTCTTACCGAAGGATGAATGCCATGATAATTGCTATGATCCCGTTGATTCGTTTGAAATATCCCTTTCTGATGAACTTGGTGCTTGCTATTCTTGTGGCCAAGATGCCAATATGAATTATGCTTATGGAGATGAACTTGGTATAGTTCCTTATGTAAACATGAAATTGTTGCTATTGCACCCACACATGATAGTCCTATTATCTTTTTGAATTCCCCCGACTACACTATATGGAGAAGTTTGCCCTTATTAAGGATTATATTGATGGGTTGCATTTTACTACTACACATGATGATTTTGATGAATATAATATGCATGTGCTTTCTGCTCCTACTTGCAATTATTATGAGAGAGGAACTACATCTCCACCTCTCCATGTTTCCAATATGATAAATTGCAAGAAACTGTTTATACTATGCATTGGCCTTTACTATGTGTGCATGAATTGTTCTTTTATGACATGCCGATGCATAGGAAAAGAGTTAGACTTCGTTGTTGCATGATATTTGTTACTTTGTGCTCACTACTAAATCAGAAATCATTGTTAACTAAAATTGGCTTTGATATACCTTGGGATCCGGGTGGATCCATTACTTGAGCACTATATGCCTAGCTTAATGGCTTTAAAGAAAGCGCTGCCAAGGAGACAACCGGAAGTTTTAGAGCGTCATTCATTTCTGTTGTGTGCTTCTATAATGTTTAAAAATAAAAATAATGTGCCAAGATTTGCCTTTAGGATGTTTACATTGCTTGTTGGTTTGTGCGGTGCAAAACAGAAACTTTGGCTGTAGTGCGTGATTTTAAATTTTTACTGGAACGTCAAACGGATCTGAAACTTTTTGCACTGTCTTTCTATACAAATTGTTTATTTTTCCTAATTGTTTCAGAATTTTTGGAGTACCAGAAATATGGTGAATGTTCAGATTACTACAGACTATCCTGTTTAAGACAGATTCTGTTTTTGATGCATTGTTTGCTTGTTTTTATGAAACTATCAATTTCTATTAGTAGATTAAGCCATGGAAAAGTTATATTACAGTAGCTACAATGCAAAAACAAAATATGAATTGGTTTACAACAATACTTAGAGTAGCGATTTGCTTTATTATACTAACGGATCTTACCGAGCTTTCTGTTGAGTTTTGTGTGGATGAAGTGTTCCAGGATCGAGGAGGTCTCGATATGAGGAAAAGGAGGAGAGGCAAGAGCTCAAGCTTGGGGATGCCCAAGGTACCCCAAGTAAATATTCAAGGAGACTCAAGCGTCTAAGCTTGGGGATGCCCCGGAAGGCATCCCATCTTTCTTCAAAAAGTATCGATATGTTTTCGGTTTCGTTTCGTTCATGTGATATGTGCAAATCTTGGAGCGTCTTTTGCATTTAGTTTTCACGTTTCCTTCATGCACCATGCTGGTATGAGATAGTCCATGGTTGATTTATAGAATGCTCTTTGCACTTCACTTATATCTTTTGAGTATGGCTTTATAGAATGCTTCATGTGCTTCACTTATATCATTTAAAGTTTGGATTGCCTGTTTCTCTTCACATAGAAAACCACCATTTGTAGAATGCTCTTTTGCTTCACTTATATTTGTTAGAGCATGGGCATATCTTTTGTAGAAAGAATTAAACTCGCTTGCTTCACTTATATCTATTTAGAGAGATGACAAGAATTGATCATTCACATGGTTAGTCATAAAATCCTACATAAAACTTGTAGATCACTGAATATGATATGTTTGATTCCTTGCAATAGTTTTGCGATATAAAGGTGGTGATATTAGAGTCATGCTAGTTGAGTAATTGTGAAATTGAGAAATACTTGTGTTGAGGTTTGCAAGTCCCATAGCATGCACGTATGGTAACCGTTGTGTGCAAATTTGAAGCATGAGGTGTTTCTTTCATTGCCTTCCTTATGAGTGGTGGTCGGGGACGAGTGATGGTCTTTTCCTACCAATCTATCCCCCTAGGAGCATGCGCGTAGTGCTTGATTTTGATGACTTGTAGATTTTTGCAATAAGTATGTGAGTTCTTTATGACTAATTTTGAGTCCATGGATTATACACACTCTCACCCTTCCATCATTGCTAGCCTCTTCGGTACCGTGCATTGCCCTTTCTCACCTCGAGAGTCGGTGCAAACTTCGCCGGTGCATCCAAACCCCGTGATACGATACGCTCTATTACACATAAGCCTCCTTATATCTTCCTCAAAACAGCCACCATACCTACCTATCATGGCATTTTCATAGCCATTCCGAGATATATTTCCATGCAACTTCCATCATCATCATATACATGACTTGAGCATTTATTGTCATATTTCTTTGCATGATCGTAAGATAGCTAGCATGATATTCATGGCTTGTCCGTTTTTTGATATCTTTGCTACGCTAGACCATTGCACATCCCGGTACACCGCCGGAGGCATTCATATAGAGTCATATCTTTGTTCTAGTATCGAGTTGTAATAGTGAGTTGTAAGTAAATAAAAGTGTGATGATCATCATTATTAGAGCATTGCCCTAGTGAGGAAAGGATGATGGAGAATATGATTCCCCCACAAGTCGGGATGAGACTCTGGACTTTAAAAAAAGAGGCCAAAGAAGCTCAAATATAAAAAAAGAGGCCAAAGAAGCCCACAAAAAAAAGTTGAGAGAAAAAGAAAGAAGGGGCAATGTTACTATACTTTTACCACACTTGTGCTTCAGAGTAGCACTATGTTGTTCATATAGAGAGTTTTTTGAGTTATCACTTTCATATGCTAGTGGAAATTTTCATTATGGAACTTGGCTTGTATATTCCAACGATGGGCTTCCTCAAATGCCCTAGGTCTTCATGAGCAAGAAAGTTGGATGCACACCCACTTAGTTTCAGTTTGAGCTTTCATACACTTATAGCTCTAGTGCATCCGTTGCATGGCAATCCCTACTGCTCACATTGACATCAATTGATGGGCATCTCCATAGCCCGTTGATTAGCTGCGTCGATGTGAGACTTTTCCCTTTTTTGTCTTCTCCACACAACCTCCATCATCATATTCTATTCCACCTATAGTGCTATGTCCATGGCTCGCGCTCATATATTGCGTGAAGGTTGAAAAAGTTTGAAAATACTAAAGTATGAAACAATTGCTTGGCTTGTCATTGGGGGTGTGCATGATGGGAGCATTTTGTGTGACCAAGATGAAGCATAGCCAAACTATATGATTTTGTAGGGATGAGCTTTCTTTGGCTATGTTATTTTGAGAATACATAACTGCTTGGTTGGTATGCTTGAAGTATTATTGTCTTAATGTCAAATGATAGACTATTGCTTTGAATCACTCGTGTCTTAATATTCATGCCATGATTAGATTATGTGATCAAGATTATGCTAGGTAGCATTCCACATCAAAAATTATCTTTTTTATCATTTACCTACTCGAGGGTGAGCAAGAATTAAGCTTGGGGATGTTGATACGTCTCCGTCGTATCTATAATTTTTTATTGTTCCATGCCAATATTCTACAACTTTTATATACTTTTGGTAACTTTTATACTATTTTTGTGACTAACATATTGATCCAGTGCCTAGTGCCAGTTCCTGTTTGTTGCATGTTTTTTGTTTCGCAGAAAATCCATATCAAATGGAGTCCAAACGGGATAAAAACTGACGGAGATTTTTTTGGAATATATTTGATTTTTTGGAAGAAGAATCAACGTGAGACGATGCCCGAGGGGGCCACGAGGCAGGGGGCGCGCCCCTAACCCTCGTGGCCACCCCGTAAGGCGGTTGGTGCCCTTCTTTCGCCGCAACAAAACCAATATCTGGATAAAAATAGTGTTCAAATTTCAGCCCAATAGGAGTTACGGATCTCCGGGAATTGAACATATAAACCCGGAAGAACTGATACGCAGGACAAGGCCTCCACGTCGCCTTTAAATCGGTATGAACCCGCTGTGCCACCGCCTGTAAATTTTATGCCCCGCCGAGGGCATTTTAGTCTTTTCACCTTTGGATATAAATCCCATCCGCTGCCATGGAGAAAACCTTGCCGCCGCCTCCCCCTCCTCGTCGCCCTCGCCCCTACCCACGCCGGCCGGTTCCGGCAAGCTCCGGCCGCCGCACGCCCCCGAGCTCCCCAAGATCCGCGCCCCCAACCCTCTGTATAGATCCGGTCGTCACCCCCTTACTCTCCCTCATCTCTTCGCATCCCGGTCCTCTTCTCCATGCCACCGCCGCCGCTGCTTCCCCCTCCCTCTCGGCCGCCTGTCTCCCCCACCTCCACCACCTCCTCACACAACCAGCACAGCCAGACCAGCGATGTGACGAGGAGGCGACAAATCAGGAGGCGAGCAAGAGGAACCAGGCGGTTCTCCTTCCATGGCCGGGCCTCGACCTACCGCATCTTCCTCCTCCCAGTCTGGCGGAGAGGAGTGGTGGATCTTCCTCCTCAAGTGAGCAGGGGCGCATGGGGAGTCTCCACCGTACCGACTCCAACCTGCAACCTGTTCCAACTCAGGTTAGTCTTGCTTTCCTTGGTAGGCCACTGGCAGGAACATGTACGCTGATGTGTTCCTCGGTCCAGCAACTCCCACTCACCTTCCTCCCTATCTCATATAAATTTATCTCTGTTGTTGTGTATTTTAGTGGTTTGGACATAGATCTGAGGGAGGACAAGCCTCACATGTAGGCAATTTGATGGAGGGAGGCATCCATGACCTGAAGTATATGGATTCAGTGCACACTATCAATTTGATGAAATGCAGGTACAAGGTGTTCTCATTATGCTTTGGTTCTCCAGTCTCGTTTTTTGTTGCAGAACTTGATATTTTTTAATTTGTGGTCATACCAGGCAACATAAGGTCTTTATTGTGGATTATCTCATCTTAAGTTTCTTATAATCAGTGTTCAGTTGAGCACAAGTACAGTCTTGCTGAAGTTGTGCATTCTCTCATCTTAAGTTTCTCATAATCAGTATTCACTTGAGCACAAGTACAGTCTTGCTGAAGTTAAAAAGATAAAAACCTTATCCTTGGCGCAGGAGTAATATGGTCTGAATTTGATTTCCACTGTTAACAAATTCTCGTCTTTGATATAGATGGCATTTTCCACATTTAGTGTGCGCTATTTTTACAGGAAAACATTTAGTGTGCTTTGAATGTAAAATTCTAATCTTTACTCTCTGAAGAATTGCAAGGAGAACAATAGATTAGCTCCTTCTGATATCTTGGTTGATGCCATCAGTGATATTTAGCCCTTACTTTGAGTCGTTATTTCACATTTGCTTCGTCTCTAAAGTTTTGTTCCTGCCACAGGAGAGACACCAGTGTTGGTTGCATTCGTGCTGCTGGCTTGGCCTGAGATGGATCTGTTCGGTTCAGGTATATATGTTTCTACCCTGCCTTCACACATTGTTCTTTTTGCCTTTCAAATTTGTAACACGTCGTCATATCTATCAGTGGGTGTCGTTCTGCTTGTCCTTGCATGTCGGTTCGTGCGCCTGGGTTGTTGAGCAGGTTAACAGCACATAGGGCATGCGGGCTGTACTATTACTGACTATACGTGAGAAGATGAGAGTGGTCCGCTAAATAATTACAGGGCGACCAGCATAGCTGAACCGTTGAAATTACCCTCCTACAGATCATCACTACTTGTTTTTCCTCTCTTTGCCAACTTTTGGATTAGTTGTGCAACTGAATGTGGGTCTCTTATTTATTTTATTTTTTACTAGCAGACATTAAAGTAGATGCTTGAACTTGTTGCGGGTGGTGTCCTCCCATGCCGGGATTCTAGCGGAATGCTTAAGAAATTTCTCATGAAAATGGATGTGTTGAGACATGAGCAAGATCTTCAGAGGGCCAATGATGCATAGGCTATATCTGTGGCACATGTCTCTCTTCTGTTCCAAAAAAGGTGAGTCTTTCCCTTTCTTTCCACGCATCTAATTGAGGAGATCATATTCTTTAATTTGTTGTTCAGTAAAAATGACATTGAGTTGGTTGAAGCGTGATACTGAAGATGCCAACAGTAACCATGTGTCTCAGTTTGTATTATATATGGGTTCTTTATGCTTGCCTTTAAATCCTTCTTAATTTTCCCTGTGCAGTCCAAGCGCTGCCATAAGCATCGCAAACCACTCGAGTATCTTCATTCCCCGCGTAGAACTGTTCAAGAAAAGCACATGTCAAACCAAGTTCGTCTTTTGCTCTACAAACCTGCTCAAAAATAGTAGTCGTACATTGAGACTTATTAGTTTATATCTCAGCAGCGCAGAGGAGCTGGCTTCCCGTGTCAGAGCTGCGTGTACTTGCGGGCTACTTCACCGTCACCAACCCATCTGCAGGTATGCTAACTCCTCCTCTTCTCTTCTTTGATGCGAATGCACAAAAGGAGAGGCTCAAATCTGGAGGGTAGCCAACGCGATGTAGTTTTAAATTTTGTCTTTCTGCTGCAGTATTGTAGGGATGGACATATGGATTGAGTGGTACCCTCCTGATACACATCTCAGCAGCCAAGAACTTCAATAAAAATGTATATCCCAACTCCTTTTATAATCTCGAATGCTTCTCGGTCAAAGTCGGTGTCACTTCCAGTCTTGGTTGCTACCAGGATGCCAGGTGCAAACTTCATGGAGGCATAATGGCTCGTACTAGCTTCTCTTGATGAATGAAAGCAGTGCCGCTGAAGTGCTGATATGGACTATCCGAACAATCCATTAGGTGGGTTTGTGCAATTAGTAAAAAAAATGACCAACGCAGTTAGCGGACTATATGGGTGCACTGACCAAGCTCTATTTATATTACCCGTTTTCCGTTTGAGTGATGTTACTTTGCTTGAAATTTTGAGATTGAACTATTAGCTTACTATCAAGTCTGCACCATTCTAGATATCATCTTGACTTTTAACTTCTCCAAATGCAACATTAGATAACATAAATAGGAAAAAAATTCAAATTGTGAAACTGTAAGTAATAGCTTCACCTAAATATTGATCTGATGTGTTATTGCAGGAAAACAGGTTATGTGACTCAAGGTTGGGTCGCCATGTGTATATTTATTTTTATGTATTCATATCCATGCTTGTGCCGTTTCCTCTATTTTTGGTAGCCAGTCGCATGCCTTCTCCTTATTTGCTTTGTCAATTTTCGTTTGTGCCCAACTCAATTATTGCTGCTTTTATGTATGTGATTTATTATGTGGCAGATAAACCCTTGCTGTAATATGTGCACTTCCAGGTTTGACGCAGTACAACGTGGGGGAGGCGGTGTCCTCTTCGGCTAGGTCTACTTGCTGGTGACCTCACCATCACCAAACCATCTGCAGGTATGCTAGCTCCTCTTTTATTAATGCAAAAAGGAGATGGTCAAATGAATTGAGTGGTACCCTCCTGAATGTATTGTAGGGATGGACATATGGATTGAGTGGTACCCTCCTGAAAAGTAGTGGCAGGTATGCTGGAGATTTCTTTTTTGCTGCAGGAATGACACTATTGCCCAAATCCTCAACACATATTTTTTAGTAACTGAGAGGATTATTCACCTATGCTGCTGTAGGCGTTCAAGACCTGGCAGGGCTGGGTCAACCGGCCCTTCGTGTTCAAGACCCGGCTCTAATGAGCCTTGACAGCCGTGCTACCGGCTGGGCATCTTCATCCTGAGCCGTGTCCGGAACCAGACCAATAGGGGCACCCTGAGCGAGCAGCCGAGCACCCTATTGCCGTTGGTGCCAAGAACTTGTGATTTATGGCTTATGTCAATTCCATCTTTATATATGCTTGTGAAGTACATGGGGGAGGCGCCCATGGTTGATGATTATGTTTTGGGTTGGCCATTGAGAGGGAGGCCGAAGCAAACTCCGTCAGGTTTCAGGCGCACCCCCTCTGTCCCTGTTTTCGTCTCTGTAGCTAAACTTGAGAATTGTACACTTTGGTATATAACGTTAGTTCCTGAGTTTCATCTACTGTAAGAAACGGTGAAAGGGCAGAATCAGGAGAGAGAGAGAGAGAGAGAGAGAGAGAGAGAGAGAGAGAGAGAGAGAAACGGTGATCTGATGTGTTATTGCAGGAAAACAGGTTATGTGACTCAAGGTTGGGTCGCCATGTGTATATTTATTTTTATGTATTCATATCCATGCTTGTGCCGTTTCCTCTATTTTTGGTAGCCAGTCGCATGCCTTCTCCTTATTTGCTTTGTCAATTTTCGTTTGTGCCCAACTCAATTATTGCTGCTTTTATGTATGTGATTTATTATGTGGCAGATAAACCCTTGCTGTAATATGTGCACTTCCAGGTTTGACGCAGTACAACGTGGGGGAGGCGGTGTCCTCTTCGGCTAGGTCTACTTGCTGGTGACCTCACCATCACCAAACCATCTGCAGGTATGCTAGCTCCTCTTTTATTAATGCAAAAAGGAGATGGTCAAATGAATTGAGTGGTACCCTCCTGAATGTATTGTAGGGATGGACATATGGATTGAGTGGTACCCTCCTGAAAAGTAGTGGCAGGTATGCTGGAGATTTCTTTTTTGCTGCAGGAATGACACTATTGCCCAAATCCTCAACACATATTTTTTAGTAACTGAGAGGATTATTCACCTATGCTGCTGTAGGCGTTCAAGACCTGGCAGGGCTGGGTCAACCGGCCCTTCGTGTTCAAGACCCGGCTCTAATGAGCCTTGACAGCCGTGCTACCGGCTGGGCATCTTCATCCTGAGCCGTGTCCGGAACCAGACCAATAGGGGCACCCTGAGCGAGCAGCCGAGCACCCTATTGCCGTTGGTGCCAAGAACTTGTGATTTATGGCTTATGTCAATTCCATCTTTATATATGCTTGTGAAGTACATGGGGAGGCGCCCATGGTTGATGATTATGTTTTGGGTTGGCCATTGAGAGGAGGCGAAGCAAACTCCGTCAGGTTTCAGCGCACCCCTCTGTCCCTGTTTTCGCCTCTGTAGCTAAACTTGAGAATTGTACACTTTGGTATATAACGTTAGTTCCTGAGTTTCATCTACTGTAAGAAACGGTGAAAGGGCAGAATCAGGAGAGAGAGAGAGAGAGAGAGAGAGAGAGAGAGAGAGAGAGAGAGAGAGAGAGAGAGAGAGAGAGGGAGGGAGGGAGGGAGGGAGGAGGAGGAGGGAGGGAGGGAGGAGGGAGGGAGGGAGGGGGGGAGGGGGGGGAGGGTGGGTTATCACAACACACATTGTATTATTTAAAATCTGCTTGCTCTTTGTTATCATGTTCCTCTTCTGTTTTTCTTAATAAGTACATTACTTCCTCCGTTCCTAAAGTGCCTTGGGTGCGTGCGTGTGTTGTGGTGGCATGCGTTTGTACCCGGTGTTGTTCATCATTGGTTTATTTATAAAGCGGGGCAAAAGCCTTTTTCGGTAAAACATAAGTCTTTTTAGATATCCAATAAGAACTATATATGGATGTATATAGACATATTTTAGAGTATACATTCACTCATTTTGCTCCGTATATAGTCCGCATTCTAATCTCTAAGAGACTTATATTTAGGAACAGAGGGAGTAGTGCAGTATGTTCCTTGTCGAGAAGTGGAGCAAGGACATTTGCAATCGACAAATCTTTTGGGTCGCTTCAGATGTATGCTTTCAATTATTCTAGATGGTCTGCCATAATAGCCGGGAAATGTTGGGAGCTATGTCATCTTTGAGAGTCTAAACTGATAGTAATAGTATTGTGCTTTTAGTTGAATAGAGCTGCCCCTTTTGGGGCCGAACCCTTTCTAGCCGTACCGGCAATACAAGCCCATATGTTCCAGCTAGTTCCACTTTATTGATTTCACTCGTGATGCTTAGGGTTTTCCCCTTTTATCTACACTACTATGATCTGCGTAGGTGCTTTTTGTCGTACTAGCAGTACTCCACCCTTCAAGCTAAACAACACATAACTCATAATTCCAAAGCTTAGTTGTTCAAATATGATTGTGATATGATACTGATATTAGTTAACAGACACATTTAATTGGTTAGCTAAAGGTCCCATTTGAGTTTCCAAATGCATGTTGCGACATATAGAGAGACAGTAGGAATTGCATTTCTTTGTCACTTGTTGACTGTACTTTCTTGTCCATACCAAATATTAGTTGTTATTTCAAAGCAAACATCGGTTGCTAAGTACCCTTTGCACGGTTTGCAGCTTCAGATCTACCATCCCACTGCCACAGTCAACACTATACTCATTATGCTTATGGTTTCCCCATTTTATGATGACCATGATCAGCCTACGTGATTCGTGTCATAATAGCACTGCTCCACCCATCAAGCTACACAAGCTTAGTACAAATTCGAATCTAATATGATGCCGGTATTAGTAAAACTGAGATAGGTTTAATTGGTCAGCTAAATGTTCCTACTTTAGTTTCAAAATGCATGTGAGCCACATATGGAGAGACTGGAAGGAATAGTATTTCTCTATGCGCTCTGGTTCATCATGGGTGGGCAACAGACATTGTATAGAAAGACTTGTAATATATTCAATCTGCTTGCTCTTCTGCTCTTCTTTAACATGATCCTCTTCTCTTTATCTTTAATAAGTACAGTATGTTCCTTGTTGGGAAGACTAGCAGAGACATTTGCGGTTGACAGGTCAGGTTGAGTTGTTCTTCCTTAATATGTTTTGAATCTGTCAGGTCAGGTCGAGTTGTTCTTCTTTACTATATGTTGAAGCTGTCATCTGCGAAGTATCATTACTTCTGGAGCTCTCATATTTTGAGTAGTAGGCCACATTATATTAATGCACACACCAAATTACAGCACGCATGGCATCTCTTAGAAGAATTGTAGAGATAGCACATAGGGGTTTACACGGAGGCAGTATTGGATTGGAATCACTTCTGCATTACAAAGATAATCTCACTTATTTTTATGTGTTCATGCATAACATGGTCAAAATGAATATGAGAATGGGCGCACGAGAGGAATATTGCGGAACAATCCACTGGCTAACAAACTTCGCATGGTGGAGGTTGGCATATCTTATTCACCCATCAAGGTGCTTGCTCTAACTTGGCAATGTTGTATTGGTCACACATATCTTGCATATGACCTCTTGCATTACTTCTACTTTGTTACACCACCATATGCTTAGTTTAAGCGTCATATATGAGTATATGCCACACCTATCCATTTTCTATACCTATTCCATGTGTCATCGTACTATGTTTTTCCAGTCCAATGTTGTTCTTTCGTAATAGATGTCCAAAAGGAAGAGGGTGAGTGCAGATCCTCAAGGAGTACAAACTAAGTATTTGGAAAAGGCAGTGGTACCTGTTAAATCAGATAGATCAGCAGCCAAAGAATACACAGGCCCAACTGTACCACACTTTACCCCTACTCCACTAGCCAAAGCCCTATTAGAACTGCAGAGAGTCCAGTGTCAGGTACTGTCTATGATATCAATTCAAAATTTGAACTCCTACATTTCTGCATGTGCCTTACCTTCTCTCTTGTATGAAAACTAATTTCAGATGAATCTCCTTTCTCAAAGGACCATAGGATCTCACAACAATACTGGGCACTGCATTGCTCTTGTCAGTACCTCTTGCCCTTTGTCAGCATACTTACACTCATTGTTGTTTGATTATGTAGCATCACTGTAAATGTTCTCTTCCTTATCCTCCATTTGCTTGAAATTATACGATCTATATTTAATCTTACATAAATGTAGAATGAACACAATGGTTATGAAGTTCTGGATTGCTTATGTAAGTACATGATGTCATGTACTCCCTCCGTATCAAATTAATTGTTGCTCACTTTGATGTATTTAGAACTTAATAGTGCTAGATACATCCATTTGAGCGACAAGTAATAACGGACGATGGTAGTATTACTGTACTTGCGTTGCAAGATAGTTGATTGTCTAGTATCACTCTACATCTTATGTGCCATGCCCTCCACTTTCTTCAAATTATTAGATCTACATTTACTCTTAACGAAATGTTGAATAAAGCCAATGCCACTACACACGTTGATGTCTGCATTCCTCTTGTCAGTACCTTTTGCCTTGTAACACTGTACTTAATTAATAGCTATTTAATTATGTATCATCACTCTGCACCTGATCTTCATTATCCTCTATTTCTTCCAATATTATTTAATCTATATTTACTCTTTACAAAATGTAGAATAAAGGCAACGCTTATAAAGAAGTTTCTTTGGGGAATTTATTGAATTATCCTTCCATCGACATGGAGAAGGGCGTTGTCCAGCCCGTGTTAACATGTAATGTAAGTTCATCCTTCTCAAGCCTTCAAATTTTGTTCTAGTATAGATTTGGATAGGCATCATTTGCTACACTGCTATTTACTTTGGTGTTTACATCTGATTGGATGTTTGCAACAACTGCCAGTTTTAATTGTAGTTGTAAAAACATGTTCCTTATCCAGAACAGTTCCATTTATTTTCTTATTCGCCAATATAAAATGGGACGGAATTATCAGCACCCTGACTATCGTTGCTTATATATTTTTGAAACCTGTTACATGTCTCCTTGTTTCTCTTTCAGAGTCATATCTCTTATGCCAGGCAGAACTTTAGGGAAGATAGTGCGCTAAACCATCTTGAAGAGAGCGAGATTACCCCAAGGTCATGTCTTGATGAAGATAGTGAGTTGAAGCTAGTCACCAGCAGCTGTGAGACAACCTCTGTGCAGTTGTTGCCTTAATCAGTTTGACTTCTTCAGTCCCAACTTAAAGCGGAAAGACTTGCTTCAACTCAGCTCCGACTTGATGTCAATGATGTAAAGAAGACCTCAGAGGACAACCATGCGCGCTTTCTTGCTACGCAGCTAGGGTTAGAGCATCTATCGTTGACACAACTGAGGTGTCATCAGCTTGTTCTGCTGCTTGTGATGCACCTCTAGGGCAGGCCTAATGCCTTCTAAAGTGCTCTCAGTTTTATATATTCTTTTGTTGGCGCGCTTATATGCACCGATGGGGACCTTTGATGCCCAATGTATGTAATCCGTGGTCTCGTTGCGCTTTATTATCACCGGTGGCGAACTTTGATGCCCACTGGATGTAATATGCTGTAATTTTTTATTGTATAGTCTAGGTTTATTCTTAGTCGGTACATTGTAATTTAGGTCGGAAGCTTCAACGGATCTCAATGTTGTCGGTCTTCAGGCTGGCCCATAACTCACTATATATGGGCCGAAACATGGGCCTATAATCATCTTGGGCCATCAGCGGGTCTAAATGTATAGTAGTTTTCCACCTTTAACGTGCCGAGTAAAGTTCTGCCATCTGGGCCAGAGAATACCATGGGCTTTTAACAGGCTATAAACTACATTGGGCTAGCGTTGAGCCAAAAAATTCACGGGCCAAAACAGTTCGAAACTGTCTTAGGCCCATTTTTGCCCCAAATTGTTGGGGAATGTAGTAATTTCAAAAAAATTCCCTACACACACGCAAGATCATGGTGAGGCATAGCAACGAGAGGGGAGAGTGTCGTCCACGTACCCTCGTAGACTGTAAGCGGAGGCGTTTTGACAACGCGGTTGATGTAGTCGTACGTCTTCATGATCGACCGATCCTAGTACCGAAGGTACGACACCTCCGCGATCTGCACACGTTCAGCTCGGTGACGTCCCACGAACTCACGATCTAGTAGAGCTTCGAGGAAGACTTCCGTCAGCACGATGGCGTGATGACAGTGATGATGAAGCTATCGACGCAGGGCTTCACCTAAGCACCGCTACGATATGACCGAGGTGGATTATGGTGGAGGGGGGCACCGCACACAGCTAAAAGATCAATGATCAACTTGTGTGTCTTTGGGGTGCCCCCCTCCCCTGTATATAAAGGAGTGGATGAGGGGAGGGTCGGCCTCTATGGGCGCTACGGAGGAGTCCTACTCCACAGGGAGTAGGATTCCCTCCCTAGTTGGACTAGGAGAGAAGGAAGGAGAGAGAGGAGCGAAGAGGAGGGGGCGCCCCCTCCTAGTCCAATTCGGACCAGAGGGAGAGGGGGCGCGCGGCCTGCCCTAGTCTCCTCTTTCTCTCCACTATGGCCCAATAAGGCCCATACATTTACCGGGGGGTTCCGGTAACCTCCCGGTACTCCGGTAAATTCCCGAATTCACCCGGAACTATTCCGTTGTCCAAATATAGGCTTCCAATATACGGATCTTTATGTCTCGACCATTTCGAGACTCCTCGTCATATCCATGATCATATCCGGGAGTCCGAACTACCTTCGGTACATCAAAACACATAAACTCATAATACCGATCGTCACTGAACGTTAAGCGTGCGGACCCTACGGGTTCGAGAACTATGTAGACATGACCGAGACTCATCTCCGGTCAATAACCAATAGCGGAACCTGGATGCTCATATTGGTTCCTACATATTCTACGAAGATCTTTATCGGTCAAACCGCATAACAACATACGTTGTTCCTTTGTCATCGATATGTTACTTGCCGAGATTCAATCGTCGGTATCTCAATACCTAGTTTAATCTAGCATCGGCAAGTCTCTTTACTCGTTCCGTAATGCATCATCCCGCAAATAACTCATTAGTTTCATTGCTTGCAAGGCTTATAGTGATGTGCTTTACCGAGAGGGCCCAGAGATACCTCTCCAATAATCAGAGTGACAAATCCTAATCTCAATCTATGCCAACTCAACAAGTAGCATCGGAGACACCTGTAGAGCACCTTTATAATCACCCAGTTACGTTGTGATGTTTGGTAGCACACAAAGTGTTCCTCCGGTATTCGGGAGTTGCATAATCTCATACTCATAGGAACATGTATAAGTCATGAAGAAAGCAATAGCAATATACTAAACGATCAAATGCTAAGCTAACGGAATGGGTCAAGTCAATCACATCATTCTCTAATGATGTGATCCCGTTAATCAAATGACAACTCATGTCTATGGTTATGAAACATAACCATCTCTGATACAACGAGCTAGTCAAGTAGAGGCATACTAGTGACACTCTGTTTGTCTATGTATTCACACATGTACTAAGTTTCCGGTTAATACAATTCTAGCATGAATAATAAAAATTTATCATGATATAAGGAAATATAAATAACAACTTTATTATTGCCTCTAGGGCATATTTCCTTCACAAATAGCAAACGAGCAGTTAACAGGACAAAATGTATCTCGGACCCTATTTGGCCCAATAAAATTATGGGCTTTAAGCAGGCCGGTATGAACGCAGGCCGTAGGCCCAACTGTGTTATGGGCCATTAACAGATGGGCTATAAGCATGCCGAGTTCAACGGGGGCTATAGTTAGGCCCAATTGTTACATGGGCCATTAACAGGAGGATAGGCACGTTGGGCTGAAAATTATCCATGAAGACTACGGGCCGTTAAGAGGCCTAAAGTCACTTCAGACAAGAAATAACCCAGTTTCAACACAGGCTGTTAAATGGGCTAAAGTGAAACCGGGCCGACAACGGCCCAGATGCACCAAGGGCCGCAAACAGGCCGAACTGGTAAATGGGCATTTAACAGGTTGAAATAAAGAACAGTGGCCTGTTAACGGGCCTGATCTAATATGGACCGTAATTTAGCCCAAAACACGACAGGCTGTGAATGGGTCAAATCTGATATGGGCCTTAATTTGACCTAAAACATGGCAGGTTGTTAACGGGCCGACCTACTAGTGTCTGAAAAAATATGGTGGGCCTTTAGTTGGGCTGGCCTATTTACCTTGAATGGGCCACTGTTGGGCTATGCCATGTGTCGACATATCATATGTGTCTTTCGTCCATTGTAGAGATGACATGTGTGCCAACGATGAGCTGACATGTGGATCCTCTAGCGAATGAGAATTTTACACGTGGAAAGTCCCCACTGGTCCGGAATGTTAACGGGTTATCGGATCCAAACCGGAACCCGATAGCTTAACGGTGACCCGTTACGGTGGAAGCCACGTGTCAGTTACCCTTGACAAAAACACTTCCATGACACGGTATTTATCGTCATGGAAGTAGACACTTCCGTGATGATAATTTCAGTATTGTCATGGAACACTTCTACGACAGCACATGTATGACTATCTTGAATCTGTCATAAAGTCATCATGGATGTACATGCATGACAGAAAACGTGACCTACTGTGTCAAACACGTATCATCACGAAAGTGTTTTTTTTGTAGTGAAAGATGTTGTGATTCCACTAAGGGACCCTTGAGGACGGTCACCGAACTCGTACAAATTGGCAACCCTTGGGGGCGGTCACCGGAACCCCTACAAATCGCTCGGGGCAATCTTCACAACTTAATTGGAGACCCTGAAGCTTGTCCCGAAGCTTTCCACCACAATGATTGAGCTCCGCAACACCAACCGTCTATGGAACCAAAGCACCCAAGAGGAACAAGCTTAATGGTGCTCAAACACCCAAGAGTAATAAGCTTCTCAAACTACACTCCTGCGTATCACCATGGAGAACTCAAACCTATGCCCCAAATGCAATGGCAAGGGCACAAGGACTTCCACCCAAATCCCACCACAACAACTAATGCTATGGAGAAAATGAGAGGAAGAACGAAGAAGAGAACACAAAGAACTCCAAGATCTAGATCTAAGGGGTTCCCCTCACATAGAGGAGAAAGTGGTTGGTGGAAACATAAATCTAGATCTCCTCTCTCCTTTCCCCCAAGAAATAGAAATAATCATCGGAGGGATTGAGAAATAGCAAGCTCGACGAAGGTCAACAATGGGGGCAAAACACGAGCTCAAGGGATAAGGTTCAATGGGGAAGAAGACCCCCTTAAATAGGCACCCCAAATCCAACCGTTAAGCTCACAACCCACACATAAGCGGTACTACCGCTCAGGAGAGCGGTACTACCGCTCGGATGGAAGTACGCACAGAGCAGTGCAATGGCGAGGAGCCACGAGGCGGTAGTGCCACCAGAGCAGTACTACCGATCGCCCAGCTGTACTACTGCCGGGGTTGCAGCTCAGGAGACCATGGAGGCAGAGCAGGAACAGAGGGCAGAGACAGTACCGTAACGGTGGTACTGCCGTTAAGACTGGCTCAACTGTGTTTTGAATGAAGGATTTAGGCGAAGCTACATATATACTAGGCATAAAGATCTATAGAGATAGATCAAGACGTCTAATTGCGCTGAGCCAAAGCAAGTACATTGACAAGATTTTAAAGAGGTTTAAAATGGAGAATGCAAATAAAGGTGTTCTCCCAATGTCACATGGCACAACACTCAGCAAGAATCAATATCTGAAGACAGTTGATGAGCGAGTGCAGATGAGTGGAGTCCCATATGCCTCGGCCATTGGATCCATCATGTATGCTATGATATCTACTAGACCAGATGTTTCTTATGCACTAAGTGTTATTAGCAGGTACCAAAGTGATCCTAGATTGGCTCACTGGGCAGCTGTTAAAAATATTCTTAAGTACCTCAGAAGGACAAAGGACATGCTCCTAGTCTATGGAGGAGATGAAGAACTCGTTGTAAATGGTTACACCGATGCAAGCTTCATGACTGATATAGATGACTATAAATCTCATCCGGGTTATGTTTTCACCCTTAATGGTGGTGCGGTTGTTTCGAAAAGTTTCAAACAAAACACTATTGCAGATTCTACAACAGAAACAGAATACATTGCGGCTTCAGAAGCTTCGATATAGGCAGTCTAGATCAAGAAGTTTCTAGAAGAAGTTCATGTGGTCCCAAGTGCGATGAACCCAATGGCACTCTATTGTGATAATAGTGGTGCCATTGCTCAAGCAAGGGAACCAAGATCCCACATGAAGACCAGCAAGTATCACATTATTCGACAGCATGTCGAGAAGGGGTTTGTGAAGGTTCTCAAGGTTCACACGGATTTTAATATGCCAGACCCGATGACAAAGGCTCTACCACGAGCAAAGCATGAGCAACACCGGATAGCCATAGGTGTTAAGGAGACTATGTAAACTAGATTATTGACTCTAGTGCAAGTGGGAGACTGTTGGAAATATGCCCTAGAGGCAATAATATTGTATTATTGTATTTCCATTATTCATAATTAAGAGTTTATATTTCAGGCTATAACTGCTATGATCCTGGAATATGCGAATCAGTGGAAAACTCATATGCACGTGTGAAATGATAGATGGTAAACAGTAGGTTCCTGGTCTTGCCTCTAAGACTAGCTCAACTGTTGTTGGTGATCACCTTTTCTGGATACTAGAATATCATTAAGTGTAATGATAGTCCTAAAACAACATTGAGGGTATGACATTAGAAGAACGATCATATTGAATCGATCCAATACTTGTCTGTTATACTTTATGATTATACCATCTGAAATCATCTGTTATAACACGAAGCGTTAGCATGTGTTTTAGTTCCTCAGACCATGAGAGTGTCTCGGTCACTTCCTATTGGACGGTGTGCTTTGGGGTTGCTCAAGCGTCATTTGTAACAAGGTGATCATAACGACAACTTTCAGGCACACCGGAAAGTTTGACAAGTGGCCGGATAGCTCGAGAGTGGGATCTGCTCCTTCGACGATGGAGAAATATTCTTAGGGCCCTCTCTATGTGATGGCATCCATCATCGTCTGGCCATACACTGGTGACTATGTCACGGGGATGCTGGAACACATCAACGAGAAAGAAGAACACAACCGGTAACGGGAGAAAAGATATAGTGAGCATGGTGATGACTCAGGAGGATACCAATGCACACCAGGTTTTGTAAAGTATCACGAAGCATAGAAAACATCACATGATAACCAAAGGTTCACTCCAATATCATTCGTGTAATCATAGGGACCGATATGAATGTCCAGGGTTTCCCTATCAGTCATTGAACGAAGGGGTTTCGATTCATGTCTATGATTTACCGAACCTACGGGGTTACAAGCTTAAGATAATCATGATCTTCTGAGTGTTAGTAGGATGGGAGTGGTGAGAATACATTTGTGGAATTATTTCATAAATATCCAGAATAGTTCTGAAAGGTTCCGGAAGCGTTTCGGGGTCACCGGAAGGGTTTCGCTGAATATCGGGTAATACCGTATATAGGTGGAAAATGTTTCTAGGGATGTTAAATTATATATAATGCTCTAGAAGTGTTTAGAACATTTTATATTTAATTTCAATATCAACGGGCCTTAAAAGGCCAAGAGGTGGAAAGCAACTTGGGCCACAAAGGCCCAAGTGGAGTCCCCCCTTTCCTTGTGTGTGTGTGGGGGCGGGTGGACTAGGGAGGAATAGGACTCCTCCCCTAGGCCAGCGCACCAAGGGGGCACTTCCCCCCTTGGTGGCTGCCCTCTCCCTCCCCTCTAACCTAAATATATGATACATCTCCAATGTATCTATAATTTTTTATTGTTCCATGCTATTATATTATCTGTTTTGGATGTTTTATATGCATTAATATGCTATTTTATATTATTTTTGGGACTAACCTATTAACCTAAAGCCCAGTGCCAGTTTCTGTTTTTTCCTTGTTTTTGAGCTTCACAGAAAAGGAATACTAAACGGAGTCCAAACAGAACAAAACATCACAATGGTTTTTCTTAGACCAGAAGACACCCAGGAGACTTGGAGTGCAAGTCATAAGAGCCAAGAGGTGGCGACAAGGGTGGAGGGCGCGCCCCCTACCTTGTGGGCCCCTCGGTGACCCCTTGACCTAGATCATCCACCTATATATTTGCAAATATTCCCAAACTACCAGAAGCATCCACGAAAACACTTTTCCACCGCCGCAACCTTCTGTTCCCGTGAGATCCCATCTTGGGGCCTTTTCCGGCATCCTGCCAGAGGGAGATTCGATCACGGAGGGCATCTACATCAACTCTATTGTCCTTCCAATGAAGCGTGAGTAGTCCACCACAGACCTACGGGTCCATAGCTAGTAGCTAGATGGCTTCTTCTCTCTCTTTGATTCTCAATACCATGTTCTCCTCGATGTTCTTGGAGATCTATCTGATGTAATCTTCTTTTGCGGTGTGTTTGTCGAGATCCGATGAATTGTGGATTTATGATCAACTTATCTATGAATATTATTTGAATCTTCTTTGAATTCTTATATGCATGATTGGGTATCTTTCTATTTCTCTTTGAATTATCGGTTTGGTTTGGCCAACTAGATTGTTTTTCTTGCAATGGGAGAGGTGCTTAGCTTTGGGTTCAGTCTTGCAGTGTCCTCACCCAGTGACAAAGTAGGGGTAGTGAGGCAGGTATTGTATTGTTGCCATCGAGGATAAAAAGATGGGTTTTACATCATAGTGCTTGAGTTTATTCCTCTACATCATGTCGTCTTACTTAATGTGTTATTCTGTTCTTTATGAACTAAATACTCTAGATGCAGGCAGGAGTCGGTCGATGTGTGGAGTAATAGTAGTAGATGCAGGCAGGAGTCGGTCGATGTGTGGAGTAATAGTAGTAGATGCAGGCAGAAGTCGGCCTACTTGACATGGACGTGATGCCTATATTGCATAATCATTACCTTCGATATCATCATAACTTTGCATTTTTCTATCAATTGCTCGACAGTAATTTGTTCACCCATCGTATTATTTGCCTTCATGAGAGAAGCCTCTAGTGAAACCTATGGCCCCCTGGTCTATTTTCCATTATATTAGTTTCAGATCTACTATTTTCCATCAAATTAGTTTCTGATCTACTATTTTGCAATCTTTTCTTTTCATATCTATAAACCAAATAACCCCAAAAATATTTTATTTTTTGTTTATCTATCTCTATCAGTCTCACTTTTGCAAGTGACCGTGAAGGATTGACAACCCCTTTATCGCGTTGGGTGCAAGTGTTTGATTGTTTGTGCAGGTATTGGTGCTTGCGCGTTCTTCTCCTACTGGATTGATACCTTGGTTCTCAAACTGAGGGAAATACTTATCTCTACTTTGCTGCATCACCCTTTCCTCTTCAAGGGAAAAACCAACGCAAGCTCAAGAAGTAGCAGGAAGAATTCCTGGCGCCGTTGCCAGGGAGATCTACGCCAAGTCAAGACATACCAAGTACCCATCATAAAACTCTCATCTCTTGCACTACATTATTCGCCATTTGCCTCTCTTTTCCTCTCCCCCACTTATAAAACGATTTTCGAAAGATTTGCCTTTTTATTCGCCTTTCTTTCGTTCGTATTTTTTGTTTGCCCTTATGTCTTACTTGGAGCGTTTGCTCATTTTCTTGGTATAATTGTGTGTTTATTGAAAATCAGAAACAAAGTTTATGGATCCACTTGAAGTTTTCTACTTGGATCATCTTCGATCCATATGTACTCGTGCTGAAACCCCAACTAGTTTGGTTTAGGGAAAATCTTTAGATGAGAATGCTCATTTTGTGCGTCACCATTTGTCTGTAAAAGGGAGACTCTTATGGAATCAAATAATTTTTTTGCTATGTTATGCTTGGAATCTTTGTGAACTTTATGATTTTACTTGTTGCTCTAAGAACCCTAAAGAACACCTTACCTACCTATGTGTGTTTAATGATAATGAAATCTTATCTTCTTATGAAAAGGGTGTCTATAGTTACTATGATACCGAAAAAATTGAAGAATTTGTTGCTTCTAAGGGTGCTTATGAAGTTGCTTCTTTGATTGAAAAGTATGATATTACTCTCTACAAATCTGAAAATTTTGACAAACTTAAATATTGCTATGAAAACTATGCTCACAATGCCTATGTCAAAGAATTTATTGAGAGAATGACCTTTGCTTTGGAAGAAAATAATGATATGCATGAATCTATAGATAATTATGATTCCATTGATTTGATTGAGATACCTTCTCTTGATGAACATGATGCTTGCTATTCTTATGGCCATGATGCCAATATTAATTATGCTTATGGAGATGAACTTGCCATGGTTCCTTATGTTAAACATGAAATTATTACTATTGCACCCACACCTGATAGTTCCTTCAATGAAAAGCATGGTTGCAATGATGTTATTATAAATTCTATTAATGTTAATTGTGTTAATGATATGCAAAACCCTAAGCTTGGGGATGATAGTTTTGCTATGTCTACTATTTGTTGCAATGATCATGATTGGGGTGATTCTTCTTATGATCTTCAAAATTTATTTAAGCCCCATGATGAATATGAGATTGATAATAATGTTCACAATAGTATTGAAAGTGGGTTTGGAAGAGTGCCAACTTTAGATCCCACATATTTGGAGAATGTTCAATCTTATGAAATTTTTGATAAAAGTGGGTTTGGAGAGGTCATGGCTTTAGCTAATGTTAATCCCACTATTTTGGAAGAATGTCAACTCCGCATGCATGTGGATCATGTTGAGAATATGTTTTGTGATAGCTATATTGTTGAATTTGCTTATGGTCCTACATGTAATTACTATGAGAGAGGAAAATATGGTTGTATAAATTTTCATGTTACTAAATTACCTCTCTTTATGTTGAGATTGTCTATGTTTTATTCTTCTTCCTTGCATATGATAGTTTTTGTTTGTGTTGAAAATTTGTTTGCTTATAAAATTCCTATGCATAGGAATTATGTTAGACTTAGATGTGTTTGTCGCATGTTTTATGATGCTCTCTTTGTGCTTCAATTCTTCTCTTTCATGTGAGCATCATTAAAATTATCAATGCCTAGCTAAAAGGCTTTTAAAAAAGTGCTTGTTGGGAGACAACCCAATATTTTTCCTTGCTATTTTTTAATAAATAATTCATCTAGCCTCTAATTAGATGTGTTTTTGTGTTCTAATTAGTGTTTGTGCCAAGTAAGACCTTTGGGATGGCTTATGGTGATAGTTTATTTGATCTTGCTGAAAAATAGAAACTTTTGCGCCCAGGAAAATAATTTTCATAACTCACAGAAGCGTGCTTTTGACCTGAGTGTCTTACACAAGATTTATATACAAATTTCCCAGGTTGTCCTAATTTTTCAGAATTTGTGGAGTTACAGAAGTATTCAAAGTTCTTTGATTGCTACAGATTGTTCTGTTTTTGATAGATTCTGTTTTCTTTGTGTTGTTTGCTTATTTCGATGAATTTATGGGTAGTATCGAGGGGTATGAACCATGGAGAAGTTGGAATACAGTAGATATTATACCAATATAAACAAAGAATGAGTTCACAACAGTACCAAGAGTGGTGATTTATTTTCTTATACTAACGTATCTCATAGGATTTTCTATTGAGTTTTGTGTTGTGAAGTTTTCAAGTTTTGGGTAAGGCTTTGATGGACTATGGAATAAGGAGTGGCAAGAGCCTAAGCTTGGGGATTCCCAAGGCACCCCAAGGTAATATTCAAGGACAACCAAGAGCCTAAGATTGGGGATGCCCCGGAAGGCATCCGCTCTTTCGTCTTCATCTATCGGTAACTTTACTTGAGGCTATATTTTTATTCACCACATGATATGTGTTTTCGTTGGAGTGTCTTCTATGATTTGAGTCTTTGATTTTTAGTTTTCCACAATCATCCTTGCTGTACACACCTTTTGAGAGGGACACACATGAATCGTGATTTATTAGAATACTCTATGTGCTTCACTTATATCTTTTGAGCTAGGCAATTTTGCTCTAGTTCTTCACTTATACCTTTTAGAGCACGGTGGTGGCTTTATTTTATAGAAATTTTTGAACTCTCATGCTTCACTTATATTATTTTGAGAGTCTCTCTAAACAGCATGGTAATTTGCTTAGGTTATGAATTTAGTCCTAATATGATGGGCATCCAAGAGGGATATAATAAAAACTTTCATATAAAGTGCATTGAATACTATGAGAAGTCTGATTCCTTATGATTGTTTTGAGATATGAGGATGGTGATATTAGAGTCATGCTAGTGAGTAATTGTGTATTGTAGAAACACTTGTCGGTGTCAAAACCGGCGGATCTCGGGTAGGGGGTCCCGAACTGTGCGTCTAGGCGGATGGTAACAGGAGACAAGGGACACGATGTTTTTACCAGGTTGGGCCCTCTCGATGGAGGTAAAACCCTACTCTGCTTGATTAATATTGATGATATGGGTAGTACAAGAGTAGATCTACCACGAGATCGGAGAGGCTAAACCCTAGAAGCTAGCCTATGGTATGATTGTTGTTCCCCACGGACTAAAACCCTCGGTTTATATAAACACCGAATAGGGTTAGGGTTACACGAGTCGGTTACAATGGTAGGAGATCTACATATCCGTATCGCCAAGCTTGTCTTCCACGCCAAGGAAAGTCCCATCCGGACACGGGACGAAGTCTTCAATCTTGTATCTTCATAGTCTAGGAGTCCGGCCAGAGGTCATAGTCCGGCTATCCGGACACCCCCTAATCCAGGACTCCCTCAGTAGCCCCCGAACCAGGCTTCAATGACGACGAGTCCGGCGTGTAGATTGTCTTCGGTATTGCAAGGCGGGTTCTTCTCCAACTCCTGTGTACTTGTTGAATAGTGTCCGTCTTCTTGTAAATATCGCGCTCCTTGGCTTCCACGCCCAATAATGGCCATCTTCCACGCGTTGAATGAATGCGAAAAGCCAGGGTATTTTTACATTTACCCCCCTAGCTGCGCAAATGAGCTGCCTATATAAGAGACGAGGATCTAGATCCGAATCACACCACCTTCCCTTCGCGAGCTTTCATCGGAGCGCATCGATGTAAACCCATTCCATCATGGGCAATCGATCGGCTCCTCCTCTCGCCCTCCTAGTCCTGAGCACGGAGATTGGAGAGATGCTCCGTCCCGCACAATGAAGTTAGTGACGCCCAAACCAAGGGGTTTCTTCCCCAGCCTTCATGGTTCCGGTTCGAGCCGGACTCGCCACCTATAAGGGCGGAAAACAAGCGGAGAGCATCCCCAGTCCCTCCCGAGGAGAGCGGGTATGCCTTGTCCCTTATTTGATAAGAGGGCTCGGATTTCCAATTCATCCGTTTCTCTGGGGCTCTCGGAGTTCTATGGCCTCCAGTTGCACAACCTTCGCTTTGCCTCCATTCGCATATTGCGGGCTTCGTGGCCCTTTGCGAGCTGTTTTGGGCATCGAGGCTCATTTCGCTGTGGAAGAGGTTGTTACGCCTCGCACCCGTTCTCGGGAGGGGTCGATATATCAAGTTGGCGGAGCGAACTATGGCGCATCGCCGGGACGGATATCTATCCGGAACCCGAAGAAGGCGTCGAAGACCGGCCTTGAATGGTTTTATATAGAAGATGTCCCTCACGGACCCTATCCGGATCGGCCTCCGGAGTTCAATAATGCTCCTTTGAAGAAACGCCTAAGCTGGCGTCCACGGAGCCCTCAGGGGGAAAATGACAGGGACGTCCTCTACCTGATGAGCCGAATAAGGTTGTTGGCTCATTCCGGACTGACCATGATCGGGGTCATGGCCACATGCATTATGCGGGGAGTGCAGCCGCTCCAGTATAGGGGCCACCCCATGTGGGATTTCAACGGGGAGGATGATGCCACCCGCCATGGCCGTAAGGGGCCGAGATCGGTCGCCGATCTGATGAAGATCTTGTCCGCATTGTACAAGGTAGAAGAGGAAGAATTTCTTCGCGTCAATCCTCAGGACGGGTTTTCTATGAACAACCCTCCAAGCTGGGTAAGCGGACATTTCTTTATGCCCATCCGTTCCATATTCCCATAGTTAAGTACCTTATCTTGTGATTTTAACACAGGAATTGCGCCGGGCCGTAAAGGATATAAATAGCCCACCTCCACAACCTGAGGATCCGGAACGGTCCCTCGATCCGGCCTCCCAAGAGGATCCGGACATATCTGTGGAGTTGATCGATGGGGTATTTTACCAACTGAGCATCGACAATGCCTTGGTTGCCATTACGGCCGATTACCCCGGAATATTTCCAGCCTCACAGGTAATTGAGACCGAAGTCCCAATACTTTAGAAATGATCCCTCCGTGCTTATCTTTGACCACCGTATATCAATGGTATTTTGCAGGGGGATCCCTTGAGGCGGAAGGCCGAACCTGCGGTGGCTAGCCAACAAGGGGCAGCAAGGCCCAGCAGGCTGAAAAGAAGTGCGGTCCGGACTGAAGCGCTGGCGCAACGGTATGGCGTGTTGCCTTAGACCCAGGTTTTATTCCGGAAGGCATACTAACGCTTGTGCTCTCTTCAGGAAAAAGAGCGCTCGCCGAACTATATCCGGAGAGGTTGCCAATCGAGCCTCCGCCAGCCAGGCTTCAAAGCCAGGCCCAGAAGCAGAGGCGAACACTAGGCGTGCATCGGATGCTCGTCCGACAGAGGATGCCGACAGATTGTCTGCCACCAACTCCGTGGTGGAGAGTGCCATGAATCACAGGCGCCGCCGGACAATTCTTCGTGACACATGTTTCTCCCAAGAGGCGTTGAACGCCTTCAATTCGGGAGATGCACACCTCCGTGCTGCTCATAATGGTCTAGCCAGAGCCACGGAGCAGTATGTGAAAGACATACGAGTGAGGAAATTTAACGGTTATATATGCCAGTAGCCCCCGAGACTTGAAATAGTTAGAATAACTGATTTAAGGATCATTTATTGTGCAGGATCTTACAGAAAAGAATACCCAACTGTTCCAGGAGCTTGAAGAGTGCAAAGCCCAACTTGAGGCTGCACAAGCCGCGATAGGGGAAGCCAAAGAGACCCCCTCTGGAAATATACGCTTTTAAAAGATAAGTATGTTATGAAGTGCGGCGTGTATATAGATCTGATAATAACGTTGCAGATGGCGCCGGGGTAGATCCGGACAAGCAACAGCTCTTGCGCCGGTTAAAGGCCGGCGAGAACGTGCTTACGAGGGTGAGGCAGGAGAAAAATAATCTCCAAGATGCCAACACCCAGCTGGGTGAGGAACTAAAAGATGTTCGTGCCCAGCTGTCTGACTCCGTTAAGGAGAACTGGCGGCTTCGACGCGGCATTTTTAGTAAGTGCTTAAACAAACTTTAAAAAAATAAGAGTTCGGCGAGGAAGTCGACTAACAAAGTTATGTCTGTAGGTATGCTCACATGCCGTCCTGCAGAGGAAATGCCCGGTTCTACGGGTGACCTTCTTCAAGCTCTTACACTCGCTGCGAACGAGTTGGCAGTGATGAAAGGCATCGCCTGTGCCTTGTGGCCATCTGCCTCCCTGCTCAAGGCCTTGGGGAGCTTGCGAGAGAGGCTCCAGGAGCCCGGAGGCGCTCCGATTATGGAAGATATCGGCCTGCCGTCAAGGCGCCAGGAGGCTCGGGCCATGGTGAACACAGCGGTACACGAAGGCTGACCCAAACCACATGGCGAGGTCGGACTGTGGGGCGGATGGGAAGGAGATCCTGTGAGCTTAGTGTACGACACGGTAGAATTGGCGCAAAGTATTCCCAGCAGGATGTAAACTAGACAGCCTGTTAGATGGCATTGAAGAGGAATACAATCATCAAATTGACAATGTAATTTAAGGTGACATGTAAAATGCCTTCTAGCCGGATTGTAGATCGTTTGTCTTAGCGGACCTTTTCGCTTCAACCTCGGGACCCGATAGTCCGAGTGTGTCCGAATACCCTTGCGGTTATATAAAAACACGGGCATGCGTGGAGACCAGCGTAGGGGTCATTAGTGCTTTATCGGACAAGTGCCCAACTAGTTATGTTATATTACATGGTTAGTAAGAAACATCTTCCGGGAGAATAGTTCCGTTAGGGGTTCCTTTCTCGGGAGGCATGCCCTAAAGTGCATGTCCGGACATGAAAAAGAGAAAAACATCTGGGGCAGATAAATAAATAGGTAAGAAATCTTCTTTTAGTTCACCGACCGAATATTCTCTTAAGAACGCTAGCTTTCGGCTTCACCCGGTCGAGGTACACATCCGGCTGACCCGGAAGTAACAATCGCAGAGGTGCTCCCTTTACCACCTAGCCAAACAATCGGGAACGTAGGGGTAAGCACAGGAGCCAGGCAACCCAGCTTGGCCGAAACTTAAGTCATATCGATGCATATAATGGTGAATAAAAGGTACATGCGGAAGTGTGACACATGTTTTGGGCATGTAGCCCTTATAATTAAGCTTCTGTAAAAGAAGCCCCCGGGTACAATGAGCGCGGATGGCGCGTCAAGTGTGTGCGAACAATGCGCTAACGAGCCTTCAAAGGCTGGAAAGAAAAAGGAGGGAGAAGGAGAAAAATAGAAGACAGCTATAATATAAAATATGGACAGAAGAAGGAGACGAACTCAGAATCCGACGCTAGGCGTAGAATCTTCGGAGACGGGCTGCGTTCCATGGGTTCGGCTCGAGTCGGTTATCCGATGCATCTCGCAGACGGTACGCTCCACCGGTCAGGACTTGGTCGATGATAAAGGGACCTTCCCATTTGGGCTTTAGTTTGTCCTTTTTCCTGTCCGGCAGGCGTAGAACTAGGTCGCCAACATTGTAAGTTTTGGCCCGTGCTTCTCGCTTTGATATCTTGAGCTGCTGTTGATAGAATGCGGAGCGGGCTTTTGCTACGTCACGCTCCTCCTCCAAGGCATCAAACTGTCATGCCGATCGAGCTCGGCTTCTCTTTCCTCGTACATGCGCACGCGAGGTGAGTCATGAATTATGTCGCAGGGCAGAACTGCCTCTGCGCCGTATACCATAAAGAATGGTGTAAATCCGGTCGTGCGATTCGGAGTGGTCCGCAGCCCCCAGAGTACGGAGTCAAGCTCCTCTACCCAGTGCGTGTTAGATTCCTTGAGGGACCGCACTAATCTGGGTTTGATGCCGCTCATAATTAGACCATTTGCTCGCTCAACTTGACCGTTAGTTTGAAGGTGATAGACTGAAGCGTAGTCGAGCTTAATGTCCATGTTTTTGCACCAGAGTTTGACCTCGTCGGCCGTAAAGTTCGTGCCGTTATCAGTGATGATGTTGTGGGGACACCGAACGTGTACGACCCTCGATATGAAGTCTATCACGGTCCGGATTCGACCGTCTTGACAGGCTTGGCCTCTATCCATTTGGTGAATTTATCCACCATGACCAGTAGGTATTTTTGCTTGTGGGTTCCCCCTTTAAGGGGTCCTACCATGTCAAGCCCCCAGACCGCGAAGGGCCAGGTGATGGGTATAGTTTTGAGGGCGGTGGGTGGCATGTGGCTCTGATTAGCAAAGAGCTGGCATCCGACGCATCGTTGGACTAAGTCCTGAGCATCTGCCCGGGCCGTCAGCCAATAAAATCCTGTATGGAAGGCCTTGCATACAAGGACCCAGGCTGCGGCGTGGTGCCCGCCGAGTCCGGCATGTATTTCAGCCAGAAGATTCCGCCCTTCCTCTTCAGAGATACACCTTTGAAGGACTTCGGTTGTGCTTTTCTTATAAAGCTCTCCCTCATGGACTTTGTAGGCTTTAGATCGCCGCACTATGCAGCGGGCCTCATTTTGGTCCTCGGGGAGTTCTGCCTGGTTAGGTAGGCTAGGAATGGTTACATCCACAGGCGATGCCTGCCATTATTACATCTTGTTGAGGGTGTTATTTTGTTGGTAGAACCACCAAGCGTGTCGAGAATGTTTGGTGTGGGGCGGTGCGGTTGGGTCCGGGTTGTTATTTTCGGACTCTCCCTCCCATAATACGGATGGCTTGAACAACCTTTCTAGGAAGATGTTGGGGGGACAGCATCGCGCTTTACTGATGCGTGCCAACACGTCTGCTGCCTGGTTGTTATCCCGAGCTATATGGTGAAATTCGAGCCCCTCAAACCGAGCTAACATTTTTAGGACGGCATTGCGATAGGCTGCCATTTTCGGATCCTTGGCATCAAAGTCTCCATTTATTTGGGATATCGCGAGGTTGAATCCCGCGCACCTCTAGGCGTTGAATGCCCATGGAGCGCCATCCGAAGACCATGTAGAAGGGCCTCGTATTCAGCTGCGTTGTTGGAGTCCGTATACATTATCTGGAGTACGTATTGAACTGTATCTCCGGTTGGGGACGTCAGAACGACGCCAGCTCTCAGGCCAGCCAACATTTTGGAGCCGTCGAAGTGCATTATCGAGTTGGAATATGCGCCGTACTCTTTAGGGAGTTCGGCCTCGGTCCATTCAGCGACGAAGTCGGCCAAAACCTGCGACTTAATGGCTCTGCGTGGCTTATAGGTTATGTCGAACAGGAGGAGCTCAATGGCCCATTTGGCAATCCGGCCCGTCGCGTCGCGGTTGTTTATAATGTCGTTAAGAGGTACCGGAGGCTCTTGTTATTGAACACTCTTGAAAGTACTGTCGCAGCTTCGGGATGCCATAAACACCGCGACGCTATCTTTTGATAATCGGTCTGATGACTTGCATGGAGTTAGGGACGGTGGACACGTAGTAAACTGGTTTTTGAAGAGGGAACTTGTGTCCGTCCGTTTCCCGTTCGACAACGAGCACCGCGCTTACAACTTGATGAGTTGTTGCGATGTATAATAGCATTGGTTCGCCCATGTTGGGCACGGCCAGGACCGGGTTTGTTGCCAATATGGCTTTTATTTCTTCGAGTCCGGCCGTGGCGGCATCCGTCCACTCGAAGTGTTTGGTGCACCGGAGGAGGCGATAAAGGGGTAATGCCTTTTCTCCCAAACGGGAGATGAAGCGGCTTAGAGCCGCCACGCATCCAGTCAATTTTTGTATTTGTTTGAGGTCTTTTGGGATATCCAATTGTGACAGAGCTCGGATCTTGGCTGGATTTGCTTCAATTCCTCTACCGGATACAATGAAGCCCAAGAGCTTTCCGGTGCACGCCAAAACACATTTTTCCGGGTTGAGCTTAATGTCATATGTTCGGAGATTATCGAATGTGAGCCTCAAGTCGTCTACTAGAGTTTCGACGTGCTTCCTTTTGACGACCACATCGTCTACGTATGGCTCCACTGTTTTGCCGATCTGGTTTGCCAGACATGTCTGAATCCTGCGCTAGTATGTTGCGCCGGTGTTTTTGAGCCCGAAGGGCATTTTGTTGAAGCAGAATGGGCCGTATGGAGTGATGAATGCCGTTGCGGCTTGTTCAGGCTCTGCCATCTTAATTTGGTGGTAGCCGGAGTATGCATCGAGGAAACACAATGAATCGTGTCCTGCGGTAGCGTCGATGATTTGATCAATGCGGGGGAGGGGGAAGGGATCCTTTGGGCAAGCCTTGTTGAGGTCCTTGAAATCGATGCACATGCGCCAGGATTTGTCCTTCTTTGGTACCATCACCAGGTTTGCTAGCCAGTCCGGATGTTTTATATCTCTGATGAATCCGGCCTCCAATAGTTTGGCTAGCTCCTCTCCCATAGCCTGTCTCTTGGGTTCGGAGAAACACCGAAGAGCCTGTTTGACTGGCTTGAATCCTTTTAGGATGTTTAGGCTATGCTCGGCCAGCCGGCGTGGGATTCCTGACATGTCTGGAGGGTGCCAGGAAAAAATGTCCCAATTTTCGCGTAGGAATTCTCTTAGTGCGACGTCTACATCAGGATTTAATTGTGCCTCGATGGAGGCCGTTTTTGTAGGGTCCGTTGGATGAACTTGGAATTTGACTATTTCGTCAGCTGGTTTGAAGGAAGTGGATTTGGATCTCTTATCGAGTATCACATCGTCCCTATTCACCGTGGAGCGCAGCGCAGTGAGTTCCTCGGCCGCTAGGGCTTCGGATAGTGCCTCAAGGGCCAGTGCAGCTATCTTATTTTCGACGCGGAGTGCTATGTCTGGGTCACTAGCAAGAGTGATGATTCCGTTGGGCCCGGGAATTTTGAGCTTCATGTACCCATAATGGGGTATAGCTTGGAAAATTGTGAACGCCTCTCGCCCTAATAGAGCGTGGTATCCGCTGCTGAACGAGGCCACTTGGAACATGACCTCCTCGGACCTGTAATTATCCGGCGTGCCGAACACCACATCCAGTGTGATTTTTCCTGTACATCGTGCTTCCCGACCGGGGATTATTCCTCTAAAGGTTGTGCTGCTTCGCTCAATGCGGCTCCAGTCTATCTCCATTTTTCGGAGGGTCTCCTCGTAAATGAGGTCAATCCGCTGCCACCGTCCATGAGTACCTTGGTAAGGCGAAAGCCGTCCACTATCGGACTGAGGGCCAATGCAGTTGGTGCTCGGGCTGTTCGGAATTTAGGTTTGTCACTGGCATTAAAGGTAATAGCCGTGTCACTCCATGGGTTTATTGTTACTACTTGGTAGACTTCGGCAAGGCTACGGAGTGTTCGTTTCCGCATATTATTTGATGCGAAAGTCTCTGTCGGTTTACTAGAGTAGGGGTACCCTAGTATCCCGAACTTCGTGCACGGGCGAACAAAGACACCCATGCAAGGCTTGCCTAGTGATCGCTAAGGTCCTCCATGGTTCCTTTGGAGCCATTCAAGAACAAAGTATTTAAGCCAAGGAGACAAGGCCCGGCAAGAGGAGCTTGCGGGAAGGCCACGAGAGGCACGCAGAAGACAAGACCCGGCAAGAAGAGCTTGCGGGAAGGCCCGGAGGCGACAAGCTTTCGGGCGTCAAGGATTCAGCGGCAAAGCGCTTGCAGCGGCGACAACCACTCTTCATCTGCTCCGGCTCATCCACCAACGTGTCACCATGGGACCATTCGGTAGACGTGTCAAGAGGTCAGGCGGCCAGCGGAGAGCAGCGGAAGCGGCGCCGACAAGAGTGCCATCATGGCAAGCGGTGGCGCTCTGACGGTCCTGTTGCCTGTTTAAGCGACATGGACGGGCATTTAATGCTTTTGTCCCTTGCCGTCGAGTTAGGTAGAATACCTGTACAAGTAGCTGTACCAACCGCAACTCATTTTCCCTTTTGCCCTCGTCTCGTTGCCACCTATTGGTGACCCCTTGAGCATATAAAAGGAGGCCCATGCATAGCGTGGGGGTTGGACTCATCGAAACCAGAGACACTCACGCTAGGTTTTGTAGCTCTCAGCTCCCTAGCAAGAACACAACATAATCGGACAAGCAGCGGTAGGAGTATTATCTCTCCGGAGAGCTCAAGCTGGGTAAACTGCTCGTGTGCCGCCTCGATCTGCTCTTCGTGCGACCTCCGCCCCCACCGAACGAAGGGGCTCAGTCCGCCCGGTCCCATAGGTGTTAAGTGGAGTTCGATCAGCTTCCCGACATCTTTGGCGCGCCGGTAGGGGCGTCGAGGCTGTGTGAACCTGATCCAGCATTCACACGAGCAACATCTTCATCATCTTCATCAACATGCCACCGAAGAAGAAGGCTTCGGCGGCAGCGGAGCCGTCCACGTCGATCCCGCCACCACCGGAGCAAATGGGTGGCGGGGTAGACGCCGGCGGAAGAACGGGCGCCGACGAGGGAGCTCATGACGCTGCCAAGTCCAAGGACAAGGCCGCGCAGACCTCGGCGTCCGTACATGCACCGCGCCCGTCTCAGGAGCCGCGGGACCGACAGCGTCATGGTATTCACAATACCATACGTTCGTTGGATCAAGACCGAGCTGGAGGATCGCGAGGCCCTCAAGACCAGCGTGCACGGCAGCATGCTGGCACGAGCGGGGTACGGTCGCCTGGACGGGATGCTGCTCCTTCTAACATAGTTAGAAGTCCGAGCATATCCCGCTCCTCGCACCGTTCACCACTGCCGCCCGCCACTCCAGCGGAAGCCTTGGCGAGCTCAATCGCTTCCTAGACTACCCTCCAACAGCCGACAAGGTCGACGAATGGAGGGCCACCATCCAGAGTCTCATCGGCTTTGCCAACGGCGACACTCTGCGGCAACCAACTACATCGCTGCCGCGGCAAGACGACAAGGCACGAGCCGGTGGCGGCGAAACTTGTGGGGTGCAACCACCATGCACTCTCCACCGAAGGCCAAGATCACCAACTCGTCGAGATCCACCTCGACGGCGACTCCACGCATCATCGGATCCACGAGCTCGCCGTGATCAGCGCCAAGTTCTTCAGAGCGGCAACAAGAAGACGCCGAACTTCGACGAAGCGCCAAGAGAAGCGCGACGTCAATCCGACCAGCGCTGGGCCCTCTGTCGATATGCATGCGCCCGAAGAACCAGCGACTTGCCGTACACGGTAGGTTGCCCTGCGTTCACTCGTGAGCTGCGGCAAGTCGATGGCCCAGCAAGAAGAATTTCAAGCCGACGTGCGGAGAAATACGATGGCGGGGCGCATCCGTCGGAGTTCCTCGGCATCTACACCATCGCGGTGCAAGCTGCAGGGGGCGAGGCGACAAGATCCTCGCCAACTACTTCCGCGGTACTCAAGCCTAATGTCGATCTTGGCTCATGCACTTGCGGACAACTCCATATCCTCTTGGCAGATCTATGCCATCGGTTTGTCGGCGCCTTCACAGTGGCCACAAACCTCATGGCCAAGAGAGTGACCTTCATCTGCTCGCCCAGAAGGAAGGCGAGTCCCTGCGCAAGTTCATTCAGAGATTCAGCCGTGTGCACTACAACATCCCAGATGTCCACCCTGCCGCGGTGATCAGCGCGTTTCATCAAAGCGTGCGGAATCGCAGGATGAGGAAGAGATAGCGATGTGCAAAGTCAAGGACGTCGGTGAGCTGTACATACGGCCGACAAGTGTGCACGTCTTTGAGGAAGGAGGAGACTCGGGAGAGAATCTGAAGCAGGATCGATAGTGAGGAGACCGCCCGGTGAAGAAGAGCCATGACGGAACAATGAAGGAAGAAGGGCAAAGAGGTGCTAGTTGTCGAGCAGTCCCGCAACGGTGGTGCCGCCAAGAAAGCCAAAGTTGGTGGCTCCGGCAAGGAGGTTGTCGCTGGCACCGATCGCCCACTGACTGGCCGCCGACAAGCGGGACAGCTCTAACAAACGAGATCGCAAGATCCACCGCACCAAGGGCCATGACCTCCAGAGCTGCAAGAAGGTCGAGCAGCTTGTTGAACAGCAGAAGGCTGAGTACGGCGGCGCGACAAGGAGAAGGCCCAGGAAGGTCTTTGGGGAGTTAGCAAGAAGCGACCGGCCGGGAGGACTTGTGGCAAGGCCAAGCAGCGGCAAGGAGACAGACCTCCCAGCGGCGCGACAAAGATGAAAAGACGACGACGACGATGAGGATATGGAAGACGGCGAGACCGATGAACAGGAGTTCTAGAAAGCCACAGAGGTCCTCTGCGTTGACGGGCGGTGCTTCTCGCATACTTCACACCGCCAACTCAAGCAATGGATGCGGAAGTTAATGCAGCAGAACCATCCGTGAGAGTCACGCAAGCCTACGAAATGGTCCAAGACGCCTATCATCTTTGATATTGAGGACCACCCGATCGCATAATCTGCGGTCGGGTGCTTGCCGATGTTGATCTCACCAACTATCCGCAACCTCAAGGTCACCAAGATGCTAATTGACGGCGGGGCGGCAAACCTGATCTCCTCGCGGTGCTCCGAAACTTCAGATCCACGACGGCGAGCTCGAAGAGCGGCACATTCAAGGAATCAATCCGGGAAGGAGCAAGCGAAGGGAAGATCACGTTGCGGTAACATTTGGCAGCGAGCTAAACTTCAGGATCGAGAGGGTCACGTTCGGCGTTGCTGATTTTCCATTGCCTTACAATGGGATACTTGGCCGTCCAAAGACTCGCCAAGTTCATGGCAGCCTCTCATTATGCATACAACTTGCTCAAGATGCCAGGCCGATAAGTGTCATTTCTGTCCATGGCGACAAGAAGGATGCTCTTATCTGCGCCGACAAGATTTACCGGGAGGCAGCAGCTGCAACAGATAGCAAGTCACTTGCCGCTGAAGCTCCTGGGGGAAAGAAGAAGGCCAAGTCCGGCAAGAGCTCGATGCCCACTCCGCAAGCGCACCTCCTGAGTGTTGCGCCATCGTCGAGGACGCACCATCGAGCTCCACCGGCAAGTGCAAGAAGACGATGGCAGCTCCACCAAAGACCAAGAAGGTGCCCGCCAAGGAGGACGACACTGGTGGTACCTTCACCATCAGTGCCACTCTCGACCCTAAATAGGAAGGCGCTCGTTGCTTTCTGCGGCTTAACGTCGACGTGTTTGCATGGCAACCGTCGACATCCCGGTGTTCAGGAAAGTAATTGAGCATCACCTAGCTGTCTGTCCTCATGCGCGGACCGTCAGCGTAAAGTCGAAGCAGCGGTGGGCGCCAAGAATTCATTGCGAAGAGATCAAGAAATTGGAAGCAGCAGGCCTTGTCGAGGAGTGCTCCATCCCACGTGGTTGGCCAATCCTGTAGTTATGCGCAAGGCAAATGGGAAATGGAGACTTTGTATCGACTTCACAGATGTTAATAAAGCTTGTCTCAAAGACCCATTTCCCTTGCGGCAGATCGACCAGATTGTTGACTCCACGGCTGGATGTGATTTGCTTTCATTTCTTGATGCAAGCTCAGATATCATCGATCTTCATGGCGAAGAGGATGAGGAAAACCGCATTCATCACCCCATGTAGCACATACTGTTTTGTACGGATGCCTTTTGGGCTAAAGAATGCTGGTTCAACGCTTGCAAGAGTAGTCCATGACGCTTTTGAGCCGCAAATGCACGTAAATGTAGAAGCCTACATGGATGACATAGTGGTCAAGAGCAAGGACAAAGCAACTCGTTCAAGATTTAGATGAGACCTTTGCAAACCTGCGCAAGATCAACCTCAAGCTCAACCCCGAGAAGTGCGTGTTTGGAGTCCCTTCCGCAAGCTTCTCGGGTTCTTCGTGTCTCGGCGGGAATTGAAGCCAATCCCGACAAGATCAAGGCCATTGAGCAGATTGAAGCACCAAAGCGCGTCAAGGATGTACGATGACTTGCGGTTGCGTGGCTGCTCTCAAAGACGTTTATCTCTAGGTTTCTGAACGCGCCTGCCATTTTTCAAGATTTTGAAAAAGGCAGGTCCAATGAAATGGACTCCCGAAGCGGAGGCTGCGCTGCAGGACTTAAAGAGGTACCTGTCCTCCACCACAATACTTGTCGCACCTAGGCCACAAGAGAAGTTGCTGCTGTATATAGCGGCAACCAATCAAGTGGTTAGTGTTGCGTTAGTAGCGGAAAGGGAGGCAGATGATGAGCCGACAACTAAGGCAGACGCATCCAGCGACAAGCAGGGGGCTTCACCGGCAAGCTCTGGTCCCGACAAGGATGGATCTGCGCAGCGCAGTGTGAGAAGATCTGAGAAAAGGATGGTGCAGCGCCCGATGTACTTTGTCGGTTCCCTTCTCAGGGGGCTAGGTCAAGGTACTCGGTGTGCAGAAATTGCTTTCGGCCTCCTCATGGCCTCAAGAAAGCTGCGCCATTACTTCCAAGCACATGAGATAACGATCGTCACTCGCTTTCCTCAAGAGAATATTGCAAAATCCGAAGCAACAGGCGGGATTGTCGAGTGGGCACTGGAATTGTCAAGCTTTGTCCTCAAGTTTGAAAGCACTTCAACTATCTAAAGCAGAGCACTGGCAGAGTTTATAGCAGAACGGACGCCAACGCAGGATGAAGAAATTCTAGAGATGAGCATTCCCGTCAAGGAAGCAAGTAAAGAGTGGCTGATGTACTTTGATGGTGCCTTCTCGCTGCAAGGCACCGGTGCGGGCGTGCTGCTTGTCGCGCCCACCGGAGAGCACCTCAAGTATATAGTCCAAATGCACTTTCCCAAGGAGCAAGCGACAAACAATACTGCAGAGTATGAAGGTTTGCTTGCCGGTCTCAGAATTGCGGTAGACCTTGGGATCAAGAAGCTCATCGCCAGGGGTGACTCACAACTTGTTGTCCGACAAGTGAACAAAGATTACCAGTGTCCGTTGATGAAAGCCTACGTTGATGAAGTGGGAAAGCTAGAAGAGCACTTTGACGGCCTGCAGATGGAACATGTTCCAAGAGATCAGAATGATATTGCTGATGGCCTGTCAAAGTGCGCCGCACTCAAGTTACCTGTGGAACCAGGGATTTTTGTGCTCAAGCTGACTCAGCCGACTGTAACGCCATCAAGCTCGGACAGAACAAGAAGAGGAAGTTGATTTCCGGTGACTATTTTCCGGCAGAGCTTCCCGAAGCCGCCGCCAAAAAGGTCCCCAGAACAACACCAAGAATGCTGAGGAGCAGTCTGCTCCGACAAGCCCTAGGGTTTGTTTCGTTGAAGCAGATGCTCCCGACAAGCTTTGCTCCGGCAATCTTGCCGGGGAACATCAAGCTCCGGCCGAGCCACAGGTTCTTGCCGTAGAAGCGGATGTTCCCACAGCAGCATATGTGCCTTTAATCCTTGTTGTCGAGCCACAAGCTCCAGCATGGGCACAGCAGATTGTCCATTTCCTTCAGACAGGAGAACTTCCCGAAGAGCAAGAAGAAGCGGAAAGAGTAGCCCGGCAGTCAAGTATGTACCAGTTTGTCAACGGCATCTTTGTCATGAAGAAGACTCAGCGGGTGAAATTGAAGTGTATTCACGGGAAGATGGACGAAGCTGTTGGCGAGATACACGGATGCATATGTGGTCACCACATTGGCGCAAAAGCACTTATCGGCAAAGCGTTCCGCAAGGTTTCTTCCGCCGACAGCCTCGAGGATGCTGCTGCACAAGTAACCAAGTGTGAAGCGTGCATGTTCCATTCCAAGCAGATACACCAGCCAGCTCAAGCTCTCCGGGCGATCCCTTTATCCTCGCCATTTTCGATTCTGCGGGCTCGACATTCTCGGCCCCTTTCCCCGAAGCTGTCGGGGCTTTGAGTACTTGTGCGTCGCAATCGACAAGTTCACAAAGTGGCGGAAGTGGAAGCGATGAGGAAGGTGACAAGACGGTCGTGATCAAGTTCTTCAGTCGATTGTTTGCCGTTTTGGAATTCCTAACAGGATCATCACCGACAACGCCACACAGTTCACGAGCCGCACCTTCATGCAAGACGCCCAAGATCTTGGCGCTAAGGTCTGCTTTGCTTCATTGCTCATCCGAGAAGCAACGGTCAGCGTAGAGGGCAATCTTTGAAGTGCTGCGCGGACTCAAGACCGAGAACTTTCGACAAAGGCTACACAAGTGCGGAAGAAACTGGATTGAGGAGCTGCCGGTGGTTCTTTGGTCGATCAGGACGACGCCAAATCGAGCCACTGGCCAGACACCTTTCGCTCTAGTCTATGGAGCAGAGGCAGTTCTCCCCACGGAACTCGTATACGGGTCACCTAGAGTACTCGCTTATGATGAGCTTGAGCAAGAGCAGCTGCGACAAGATGAGGCGCTCCTCGAGGAGGACCGTCTTGAGCTCTTTGCAGACGAGCTGCTCGTTATCAAAGAAGCTTTGCGCCGCTACCATAGCCGCAAAGTTAACGCGAAGTCTCGAGGAAGGCGACCTTGTTCTTGGCGCCTTCAATCCGCCAAGAATTCCAACAAGTTGGCGCTTGAAGTGGGAAGGCCCTTATTGGGTGAAGCGAGTCACTATGCCCGGCGCTGTCCGCTTTGAGACCGAAGATGGCATTCCGTGAGCAACTCCGGAACATTGAACATCTTCGTAAGTTTTACCCAGAGGCGCGGTTCTTGGAACCTGTTCCGGCAACCACCTTTTGTACAAGTCTTGCAGATGTTGCATGTAATCCTTTGTACAAAGCCGGGCGCAGACCCCGTGCATAAGTAAAGCTCATGTGTTGCGCGCAACTTGTCAAATACATGCTTTCGTCATCATTTTTGCATGTGTTATCTAACATTTTGTGCAGCATCCGCACCCGGTAAGCAATAACGAGCCACAAGGCTCCATAAATTTATTTTCTCTTCTTTCTCTTTCTCAAAGAAAGGAAGGTTCCTTCGCCCACAAGTTAGCCGGGGGGGGAAGGAGAAGATAATGGTGTGGGCCAAGCGTCGCTCGAGGAAGTTTAAGCCTTACGGGAAGCAAACGACGAGAAAAGCTAAGTTGCCAAAGTCTGAGCAATCAGTTTTAAATCTTTAAGTTATATTCCTCGAACGATAGTACTTTGTATGGAAAACACATGCTTGGAGGAACCAACTCGTAGCTAGTCGCGCCCTTACTTTGTTTCGATTCCGCTCAACAACTTAAGTGAGCTGCAACTAGTTGCGACAAGGTTGCTTGTCGGAGCGGCACCGCCAGCGAGGATCTTCGACGTCCCTTTTCGGCGCTTCATGCAAAGGTGCCAGCGCCGACAAGTTCCCTAAAAGCGTAAGGCAAAAACATACAAAGGAAGGAATCAAGTAAAGGAAATAACATTGCAATCACTACCCAAGATAGAGTTATATTACAAAAATAGCTTGTCGCAGATCTAATAAATTGTTCTCCTAAACATGATCAGCAGCGACAAGGGAAAGATAAAACTGGTGGCCTAATCTACGCGGTCGCCATCAACCCGCTTGATCTTGCCCACCTTGTCCACAATGGGTGCGACAAGGGCTTTGAGCGCCTCCACATCAGCCTCCGGCGGTAGGGATCTGAGGACGCCGGTGAGGTTGAGGCCTGGATTGCGGAAGGCCACCTTCATCAACACCTTCTGGAGAGCTCCCACGCAGATTTGGCGCGATTCCTCGGCCAGCTGCTTTGGGATCTCTTCCCGGAGTCGCTGGAGAGCCGTCACCACGCCCTTGAAGAATAAGCTGAGCTTGGCGCTGGGTTGGAGGCGCTAGTCGGAAGAGTACCCAAGATCCACCATCCCCAGCTCCGTCAGCTCCGTGTCGATGGCGGCGGCGATATTCACAAGACCCTCGGTCCAGTGCTCCACATTCTCCCTGAAGGTGCTCTAGGCGGTAGTAGCGCTCGCCAGCAGCGCCTCGTCGGCCTTGATCTTCTCCAACAGGCCCACCTCCCGCTCCTTGGCGCCGTCCAGCGTCTGCATCAGGGTGGTCAGCTTCAGCTCAAGATCTGCTTTGGAGTCCTTGGCGGCGCTGAGCTCCTTGCTCCTCTCAGCGAGACGGCCCTGCAGCTCGCCAAGAGTGTAGGCGTCCTTCTCGCGCTCGTGCTTGAGTGCAGCAAGCTCCTCGCCGCTCTTCTTCAGGCTGGCCTCCAGCTGCGTCACTTTTGTCTCCAACTCTTTCTTGGCGGCCTCGGCAGCTGCGGCAGCATCCTTTGCTTCCTTAAGAGCCCCGCCAAGTGACTCCTCGCGCGCGACAAGCTCCTCCTCGTGGCTGTCAAGGTTGATCTTCCGCTGCGCCATTTCGCCTTCTGCGCGGATAGCTTCTCGGCGGTGAGCCTCTGCTGCTCTTCAACCTCTGCCTTCTCGAGGATGAAGGCTTTGCGCGCCTCAACAATTTGCTCCCGCTCCTCTGCCAAGGACCGGAGAGCTTCCTGATTGATTCCCCGGAGCTCCTCCACGCGCTTCTCGATGTCCGCTCCCGCCTTCGCGACAAGCGCTTCCCGGGACTCCAGTTTGGCTTGCCGGGCGCGGTAGAGCGACAACAGCTTCTTCAGCAGCTCCTCCTCCTCAGACTCGCCGCTGCTGCTGCTTGGCGCGTCAACCAGCGACAGCCCAGCGGAGGCGAGCAGCTCTTCACCAAAGGCCTCTCCTTCGACCGGCGCCCTGGAGCTTGATGCCCAGGGGAGCTTGATGAAGACGCCATCGCCGGCCTTCAGATAGGCGCCGGGCTGGGGCTCTTCGGAGCCTGGCGCTGCACCAGTGGCGGAGGGATCGGCGGTCGGCGTAGCTCCTGGCGCTCCTGCGGCCTCAGGGTCGTCAGTGCGATCGCTAGACCCCTCGCCAGCCTTTGCGGCGGCAGCCTTGGCGGCAACCTTGGCGGCCTCTTCGCCGGCGGACCCATCAGCGCCAGCCTCTTCCTCCATGATGGTGGCGTCGTCGGTGTTGCCTTGTGCGTCCTCCTCGCCCGGCGACCTCGGTCTCCATCGGCTCTGCGGCGGATGGATCGGCGACCAGAAAAAGAAAGAACAGTCAAGCAAATGTTCAAAAGAAAAACGAAGAAAAAAGAACCCAAGGGAAATTTTCACGCAAGAGATTACTGCGATGGGATCTGCAGCCATGGTCTCGACCACGGAGGATCATCGGTGCTGTCCCTTGCCGGAGAAGTCTCCTTGCGGAGAACGCTCCTTGCCGGAGAATTCTCCTTGGCGGCGTAGTCGGCAGATGGAATTTGGGAGGCGGCTTCCGAGTGCACTCTGATGAGGCTGCTCTGCTCCTACACAAACCAACAGTCAGATATCAACAAAGAAGGAGCACCCATGCCGCCTAACGAGAAGAAGTAAACCATATACTTACGCTGGGGGCTGTCTTTGGGGGCTGCTGAGAAGGTTGCGGTTCGGCAAGGGGTCTCAGACGTGCCTCCTGTGGCCCGCAGGGGATCATCTTCGATGACAACCACGGGTCTTGGCTCTCTTCGACGCTCTGGGCCAGCGTCACGAGAAGGAAAGAGTTGAGAATGAAGCAAATCAGATACAAGATGAAGCAACAAAATTGAAGAAATACAAGCACAATATAGAAGCTTACTCTTCTTCTTCCTCGTCGGAGCTGGCGGAGAGATCAAATTCAGCTCGCCTCCGGTGCGGCGAGGCGGAGAGTAGGTTCCCTTGACCGCTTGGCGGGGTGGCAGCGGTGGCACAGGAGGATCCGCCTCGGTTATTGCAGCGGTGTGGGGTGCTCCAGCGGCAGCTTGATGCTTGCCGTGATGGAAGCGCGTCCTGTGTGCATTGCTTGGCTGTTAGCCCGTCTGCCGCCCCATCTAAATCTCCGCCTTGCGAAGACGCCTTCTTGAGTGGAGCTGGGGGCTCCGTTTGCGACAAGCTGCTGGATGGTGGGGAAGAAGCGCCCTCGGCTGGTTCGCTCGACTTCGGCCGGGTTGACAAGCTCTTCCTCACGGTGAACTCCTTCGCTCGGCAAGGCTTGCCGCCTCTGCTGCCTCTGCCTCCTCCACAGTGAACCCAAATCGCGGTAGCAACAGCAAGCTGCTGCCGCCTCCTCCAACTGGTGGCAATGCGCTGCATCTAAATGCGTCGATGGTGTCGCGGTGAGCCTCTTACGCTTTCGTCGGGCGGATCGACACTTCTTCAAGCTATTGAAGAACCGCCGCACGGCGTCATCTGAAGGCTCTTGCCAGTTGGAACAATCCCATGCGAATCGCATCGCGGCATCATTGCGCGGATGCGGTCGGCGAAGAGTTGTTGCACAATGGGACGACTCCCCTCGGTAACCTAAACCACTCGAGGTGATCGGGGTCGTGCTTGAACAGCTCCAGCAGCATCGCATCCAACTCCAAAACAGTGAAATTGAAGTTGAGGCCCGGGCGCAGCCTCATGATGTCCGCCGCATTTTGGAACTCCCAAGCAGGTCTCCTTCTCTCCTGCAAGGGAAGCGTCGGCGGCGAAGGAAATCTCGCCATTGGCGCCTCTGATGAGTCCGGCAAGCGAGGCGCAAGATCCGGTCACGGCAATCTTCAATCTAGCATCTTCGGCGCCAAGTTGCTCCAATCGTTGCCGCACACTATTGGAGTTTGGCGCTGGGCGATCGAAGGACTGCGGGTTCTCCTCAACGATCCAACACCAATCGGCTCTCCACTCCTCCCATTTGCTTTGCGGAGCTCTCCTTCGAGATAGGCCTCTTTCTTGCCGATCCTTGAGATCCAAGCAATCCCTCCGGCAAGTGGCTCTCCTCTCTTGACGCGGGGCATGAAGAAGTGGCGGAAGAGGGCTACGTTTGGGTGGATTCCGACAAAGTTTTCGCAAAGATGTGCGAAAACTGCCATGGTTAGGACAGCATTGGGGGTGAAGTCAAGGCGAAACCCGTAGGTGTTCATGATATCATGAAAAATTCAGAGAAGGGCGGCAGAGCCATAATAGAAAAAAAAGAAGCGAAGAAGGGTACCCAGTTGGGGCTAGTTCTGGCAGCGGTGGGAGTACCTTCGTCTTGTGGATCTTGCCGCATCTCTGTCGACGAGAACAAGTAGTAGTTCTCCCTCGGCTCCTTGCGTCGAGTGGGGAAGGCGGCCGCTCCTTCGCAGCTCCGAGCAGCTGCGCCTCAGACGACTTCACGCCCTTCCCTTATCGGCTTCGAGCCATGGCGGAGGCGGTGGAGAGACCGGCGGCGTTGATGGCGTTAGTGGCGATGAAGCGGGCGCTGCTCTCTTGACTAGAGAAGAAGGGGGCGGCGGTGGTTTCGAGATGAGACAGCAAATGGCGAGGTGGGTGACCTGCCCTGTTTCCCCTTTTATAAGGAGGAGAGAGGGCGGACGTTCGCTTTTCAAATAAAGAAACCCCCACGATCTCTCCCACGGCGCCACGTTAAGCGCGTGCTGTTCGTGGGGGCGTGGTGGGTCCGGAGCAAGTTACGGCGTGATCTGGGCCGTGCGTGCCCAGCGCCTTTTTTGGGCTGGCCCAACAGCGCTCGGCACCATGTGTGGCCCAGGCAGGGGCTCTGTCGGTGTACTAGAGTAGGGTACCCTAGTATCCCTTTTCGTGCCGGCGATTCAGCACCAGCGGCAAGGCTTGCCTAGTGATCGCTAAGGTCCTCCATGGTTCCTTTGGAGCCATTCAAGAACAAAGTATTTAAGCCAAGGAGACAAGGCCCGGCAAGAGGAGCTTGCGGGAAGGCCCTCTGGGGCACGCAGAAGACAAGACCTCGGCAAGAAGAGCTTGCGGGAAGGCCGGAGGCGACAAGCTTCGGGCGTCAAGATTCAGCAGCGGCAAAGCGCTTGCGCGCACGCAACTCACTCTTCATCTCCGCTCCAGCTCATCCACCAGCGTGTCGCCATGGGACCATTCGGTAGCGTGTCAAGAGATGTGCGGCCAGCGGAAACAGTGATAGCGGCGCCGACAAGAGTGCCATCATGGCAAGCGGTGGCGCTCTGACGGTCCTGTTGCCTTTGTTTAGCGACATGGGCGGGCATTTAATGCTTTGTCCCTTGCCGTCGAGTTAGGTAGAATACCTTTGTACAAGTAGCTGTACCAACCGCAACTCATTTTCCCTTTTGCCCTAGTCTATGTTGCCACTGTTGGTGACCCCTTGAGCATATAAAAGGAGGCCCATGCATAGCGTGGGGGGTTGGACTCATTCGAAACCAGAGACACTCACGCTAGGTTTTGTAGCTCTCAGCGCTCCCTAGCAAGAACACAACATAATCAGACAAGCAGCAGTAGGAGTATTATCTCTCCGGAGAGCTCCGAAGCTGGGTAAACTGCTCGTGTGCTTCGCCTCGATCTGCTCTTCGTGCGACCTCCGCCCCCCACCGAACCGAAAGGGGCTCGGTCCGCCGGTCCCATAGGTGTTCGTGGGTTACGATCAGCTTCCCCGACAGTCTCGAATACTGTTAATACCGTACTGGTATCCTTGGGTTGGTGCTCTAGAGCTAGAAGCTCTTCGCCACTTTTGGCCACCTGCCGTAGTATCCAACATGCTCTAAGGCTATGAGTTGGAGTGGCGCCCTCTGTATTATGAATTTTACAGGGTCCATTGAGCCATCCCTCCAGTACGGTTCCATGCCCTATAGAGGTTTTTTGCTTTTTGGTATTTAACCCAGGTGCATGGCGATGATGCACCCTTTTATTTCAGACTGGGGTTGTATTCAAGGCCGGATTGTCCCAAAATCTTGATTCGGTTTTCCAGGCGCTTTCCATCGCACAATACTTTCGTACTATGGATGCCAAGTCGGCAAAGTGTGTAATGTCATGGCGACTTGTAGCGTTTAGGATCCCGTTGTCCGTGCAATTGTTGAAGAATAATGAGATTGCGTCCTCCTCGCGACAGTCCTTTATCCTGTCCATAACCAGGAGGAATCTGGCCCAGTAATGGTGTACTGTTTCTGCGGGCTCTTGCCGAATTTGAGATAGGTCGCTTATGTTTGGGTGGGCGGGTGGAATTAAATCCGGAACCGCGCCCCATCAGAGACTTAAGGGCCAAGGAGCTTCCGAACTTGGAAGCTTGGATTCTTGGATGTTGTCCAATGAATCTAGCTTTCTGCTGACTTTAGGTTCGGGGCTTGAGTGGCGTCCTCTCCTCCTCGGGAATCCGACATGGAGGGATTGGGAATCGGATGTAGCTAGTCCTTAAGATAGAAGAAGGGTCGCCGTATTGTTCCTCCACCACACAACGTGGTGGGTAACACAGTGAGAGTTGATCTCTCTCGGATCGGGTTTAGGCCCAATCGATCATAGTCATCAGCGACTCGAGCGGCGATGCGATCCAAGAGCTCGTTTAAAGAAGAGAGCTCCATCGGATCTAACTGCTCGCGAGCTCGAGTTAACGTGAAGATTGCTTTCGATGACCGAGAAGTCATCGTCGGTAGCGGCGGCGAACAAGCGGTCATAAGAAAACCGCCTAGCGGAGAGTTTGGCCGACAGCCAAAGCTTCTTTAGCAACAATGCCGTCTTTAAAGGCGGGATGAGGCATCTTTCTGACGGCGGACGACAGAGGAACTCTCAATGAAAGCACCAATGTCGGTGTCAAAACCGGCGGATCTCGGTAGGGGTCCCGAGCTGTGCGTCTAAGCGGATGGTAACGAGGAGACAAGGGACACGATGTTTTACCCAGGTTGGGCCCTCTCGATGGAGGTAAAACCCTACTCCTGCTTGATTAATATTGATGATATGGGTAGTACAAGAGTAGATCTACCACAGGATCAGAGAGGCTAAACCCTAGAAGCTAGCCTATGGTATGATTGTTGTTCGTCCTACGGACTAAAACCCTCCGGTTTATATAAACACCGAATAGGGTTAGGGTTACACATAGTCGGTTACAATGGTAGGAGATCTACATATCCGTATCGCCAAGCTTGCCTTCCACGCCAAGGAAAGTCCCATCCGGACACGGGACGAAGTCTTCAATCTTGTATCTTCATAGTCCAGGAGTCCGGCCAGAGGTCATAGTCCGGCTATCCGGACACCCCCTAATCCAGGACTCCCTCAACACTTGTGTCGAGGTTTGTGATTCCCGTAGCATGCACGTATGGTGAACCGTTATGGAGCATGATCTATTTATTGATTGTCTTCCTTATGAGTGGCGGCCGGGGACGAGCGATGGTCTTTTCCTACCAATTTATCCCCCTAGGAGCATGCGTGTAGTACTTTGTTTTGATGACTAATAGATTTTTGCAATAAGTATGTGAGTTCTCTATGACTAATGTTGAGTCCATGGATTATACGCACTCTCACCCTTCCATTGCTAGCCTCTCTAGTACCGCGCAACTTTCGCCGGTACCATACACCCACCATATACCTTCCTCAAAACATCCACCATACCTACCTATTATGGCATTTCCATAGCCATTACGAGATATATTGTCATGCAACTTTCCACCGTTTCGTTTATTATGACACGCTTCATCATTGTAATATTGCTTTGCATGATCACGTAGTTGAGATAGTATTTGTGGCAAAGCCACCATTCATAATTTTCATACATGTCACTCTTGATTCATTGCACATCCTGGTACACCGCCGGAGTCATTCATATAGAGTCATATTTTGTTCTAGTATCGATTTGTAATTCTTGAGTTGTAAGTAAATAAAAGTATGATGATCTTCATTATTAGAACATTGTCCCATGTGAGGAAATAAAAAAGAGAGGCCAACGTAGCCTAAATAAAAAAAGAGAGGCCAAAGAAGCCATTAAAAAATGAGAGAAAAGAGAGAAGGGGCAATGTTACTATCCGTTTTCGACACTTGTGCTTCAAAGTACCACCATGATCTTCATGATAGAGAGTCTCCTATTTTGTTACTTTCATATACTAGTGGGAATTTTTCATTATATAACTTGGCTCATATATTCCAACGATGGGCTTCCTCAAATGCCCTAGGTCTTCATGAGCAAGCAAGTTGGATGCACACCCACTTAGTTTCTTTCTTAGCTTTCATAAACTTATAGCTCTAGTGCATCCGTTGCATACCAATACTCACTCACATTGATATCTATTGATGGGCATCTCCATAGCCCGTTGATACGCCTAGTTGATGTGAGACTATCTCCTCCTTTCTGTCTTCTCCACAACCACCATATTGTATTCCACCTATAGTGTTATGCTCATGGCTCACGCTCATGTACTGCGTGAAAGTTGAAAAATTTTGTGAACACCAAAAGTATGAAACAATTGCTTGGCTTTTGATCGGGGTTGTGCATGATTTGAATATTTGGTGTGATGAAGATAGAGCATAGCCAGACTATATGATTTTGTAGGGATAGCTTTCTTTGGCCATGTTATTTTGAGAAGACATGATTGCTTTGTTAGTATGCTTGAAGTATTATCGTTTTTATGTCAATATTAAACTTTTGTTTTCAATCTTATGGATCTGAAAATTCATGCCACAATGAAGAAAATTACATGGATTAATATGTTAGGTAGCATTCCACATCAAAAATTCTATTTTTATCATTTACCTACTCGAGGATGAGTAGGAATTAAGCTTTTGGGGATGCTTGATATGTCTCCAACGTATCTACAATTTTTGATTGTTCCATGCTATTATTATCTGTTTTGGATGTTTTATATGCATTAATATGCTATTTTATATTATTTTTGGGACTAACCTATTAACCTAGAGCCCAATGCCAGTTTCTCTTTTTCCTTGTTTTTGAGCTTCGCAGAAAAGGAATACTAAACGGAGTCCAAAAAAAATAAAACTTCACGATGATTTTTCTTGGACCAGAAGACACCCAGGAGACTTGCAGTGCAAGCCAGAAGAGCCACGAGGCGGCGACAAGGGTGGAGAGCGCGCCCCCCTACCTTGTGGGCCCCTCGGTGACCCCCTGACCTAGATCTTCCTCCTATATATTTGCAAATATTCCCAAACCACCAGAAGCATCCACCAAAACACTTTTCCACCGCCGCAAGCTTCTGTTCCCGTGAGATCCCATCTTGGGGACTTTTCCGGCATTCTGCCGAAGGGGGATTCGATCACGGAGGGCATATACATCAACTCTATTGCCCTTCTGATGAAGCGTGAGTAGTCCACCACAGACCTACTTGTCCATAGCTAGTAGCTAGATGGCTTCTTCTCTCTCTTTGATTCTCAATACCATGTTCTCCTCGATGTTCTTGGAGATCTATCTGATGTAATCTTCTTTTGCCGTGTGTTTGTCGAGATCTGATGAATTGTGGATTTATGATTATCTTATCTATGAATATTATTTGAATCTTCTCTGAATTTTTATATGCATGATTTGGTATCTTTGTATTTCTCTTCGAATTATCGGTCTGGTTTGGCCAACTAGATTGGTTTTTCTTACAATGGGAGAGGTGCTTAGCTTTGGGATCAATCTTGCGGTGTCCTCACCTAGTGAAAAAGTAGGGGTAGCGAGGCACGTATTGTATTGTTGCCATCGAGGATAAAAAGATGGGGTTTACATCATATTGCTTGAGTTTATTCCTCTACATCATGTCATCTTACTTAATGCATTACTCTGTTCTTTATGAACTTAATACTCCAGATGCAGGCAGGAGTCGGTCGATGTGTGGAGTAATAGTAGTAGATGCGGGCAGGAGTCGGTCTACTTGACACGGGCATGATGCATATATTGCATAATCATTGCCTTGGATATCATCATAACTTTGCGCTTTTCTATCAATTGCTCGACAGTAATTTGTTCACCCACCGTATTATTTGCCTTCATGGGAGAAGCCTCTAGCTAAACCTATGGCCCCCGGGTCTATTTTCCATCATATTAGTTTCTGATCTACTATTTTCCATCATATTAGTTTCTGATCTACTATTTTGCAATCTTTTATTTTCATATCTATAAACCAAAAAACCCAAAAATATTTTATCTTTTGTTTATCTATCTCTATCAGATCTCACTTTTGCAAGTGACCGTGAAGGGATTGACAACCCCTTTATCTACTAGATTGATACCTTGGTTCTCAAACTAAGGGAAATACTTTTCTGTACTTTGCTGCATCACCCTTTCCTCTTCAAGGGAAAAACCAATGCAAGCTCAAGAAGTAGCAATATACTAGAGGATTTTCCCCCTATGTTAATACAAGTTTTGGAGCCTCCTCTAGTTGATCTAGTGCATGTTCTATTGGTCCTAGTTGACTAATTAGAGAAAGTCCTAGCCACCTCTAATCCTCATAATTAGAAGCCCTGTGTGGTTCTAAACTCCTCCCTCTAATTCTCTGGCGACGATTAGCTCTGGACAGCGAAGCCCTGCCGGATCATGATAAATGTACGTTTGCAACCAAGTAGAGAGGTCGTGATTCCGGTGTTCCGTTCGAGGGATCATTCGTGGGTGGTTTGCGAGATCTTCATCGACGTTCGAGGGAATCCAAGTATGCTCTACACCGACTCATCTACTTCTGCTGCACTCCCAGAGTCAGTAACAATCGTTGATCACAACCCGTTATGCATCTTCATATTTTTCTTGGGTGATCGTAGGGCGATTTTTTTCTCCTACGTTTCCCAACAAGAACGGCAATTGATCCTATAACCCGGTATCCCAACTACCACCATGAGACCGGTAAAATAGAAAACATATCAAGGGCAAACCTTTGCCTTGCACATAGTACACCTGAGCTAGATGATGACGATCTTGACTTCCTCAAGTTGGACCACCTTTCTTGATTGCGTTGGCTCGATGAAGACTAGTTGATTGCTCCCCCATACTCCACTATGGGTGAGCCACTCTTCGGCACATCTTCACAAGCCCATTGCTAGCAAAATGGACGGGAAGCTTCAAACACTTGATCTCTTCGTGATACACCACTTGAAGTTGCACACATCAATCTTGATGACGATCACCACTAGATGTCATCCTCCATGGGTTATATGAGATCTTCCTCTTGACGCAAGCTCATGGAAACATACCTAACCCCACATAGAACTCTCAAGTAGACCATGGGTTAGTACACAAAGCGTGATGGACAATGCTTACCATACCATGGGATCACTTGATCCCCCTCGGTACATCTTATATGCTTTGTGTGTTGATCAACTTGATTCACTCTTTGACTTAATCTTGGTCAGCCTTGAACCATGTCTTCTCTATGACCAATCCTTGGATAATTCCTTGAATAGCACCCTGGCCACCACATAAACTCCTTGAAACCAACACATGGACTTCAAGAAGTGCCTATGGACAAATCCTACGAATATAATTCAAGGCAACCATTAGTCTATAGAGAATGTCATCAATTACAAAAACCACACATGGGGAACCATGCTCTTTCAAGAACTCCCAACTTGTAAAGAGGCCCAGGACTGCTATTTCTTTTGAAACTATGAAGCACGCCCTGGAGGACAAGCATACCAAGCTGGCAGAGTCATGGAAGAATGCGAATGCCAAGACCAACGCAGCTGAATACTCGCTGAAGCTAGTCGGGAAGTTTAAAGAGGAGAACAAGACCCTTAAAGCTGCTGCTGAGGTGGCAAAAAAAAAAGAAATCTCTGAGCTCAAGAATCACTACGCCGAGTTGGAAATAAAGTGCAATACCCAGGTGAGTACCTTTGAGGAGGAGGAGACGCTGAATGACAAGGTCAACGAGATCATCTAGAAGAAGGTAGAACTTGAGCAGTATGTTGAAGATTTCGGTGAGGAAATGAGCAAGAAGCTCGAAGGTATAGTGTTTAGCCGAGTGAATCTTGCTTACTTCTGAATTTCTGCGAGTGCTGATCCTTGCCTCGTTTCTGTCGACAGAGTTCTGCACCAACGTTGAGCTGGAGACCGAGAGGATCAAGAAGAACCTGGATCCCTCAAGACAACTCCTTAGGGACAGGGCCGCCATGGCCATCCTTCAGCTGGACGATCATATCGACAACACCATGGGGTATATCACCTGGTTGAAGTCCGCGACGGTGAATATCGACAAGGATTTGTTGTCGAATGAGGACCTTCAAAGTGATCTAGAGTCCCTGATGGCCTGACTGAATGTGATTCTCGGTCGAGTGCAGTCCTGGAAGAAGTCTACATCCTGTTGTGGAGTCGACGTGTCGCTTTCACTCATCTGCGTCCACTGCAAGGATGTGGATGAGGCGAAGCTGAAGTTCCTCAAGGTTGACAGCAAGAAGAAACTCAAGTTCGAGGACTTCATGGACACGTTCATTGAAGCCGCCACTCGGATCACAGATCGATCTGGACACATTCATCGGCCCAGCCTGTCCTCAGCCTAATGCATGATAAAAAACTCTTAATTATGAATGAATTTGCCTCGGTATGCGAGTGGTTTTATGTAATTGTTAAACTTTATTGAGTTGGGGCTCATCTGCTTGATGTTTTGCCTTGATCATTCAAACAGATCATAGTTAGTCAAATGTTATCAATCAAATGTTTGAATCCTTGCTTTATTTGTTGATGTGTTTTTTCAACTTAGGCGAGTTTTGGATCGCAATTAAGCCCCCAAGTGAAGAGGATGCCCTCACTCGAAGGGATTTTTAACTTAGGCGAATTCCTGTTTGCAGCTAAGCCTTCGAGTGAGGAGGATGTCCTCACTCAGAGAAATTTAACTTAGGAGAATTCTGGTTCGTAGCTAAGCCCTCGAGTGAGGAGGATGTCCTCACTCGTAGAAGTTTCTTAAGTTAGGCAAATTCTGGTTTGCAGCTAAGCCCCCGAGTGAGGAGGATGTCCTCACCCGGAGAAGTTTTTTAACTTAGGTGAATTCTTGTTCACAGCTAAGTTCACCCGTTGGGACTGTTTTAGTTTTTGAGTTTTTTGAGTCACCGGAGTGAACTATAGCATTTAGTCAAATTCGATGATACATAGGAAAGCAAGACTTTTATTCATCAAATGTCACTCGGAAAACTATTTTACAATGAAAAAATTATTCTAAGTGAAGAATTTGCGGAGCAGGTCCGCATTCCAAGCTCGTGGCTCTTCTATGTCCTTGCTGAAGTGGTAGAGCCAATAGGCTCCATTATCCAGAACCTTTGCAATCGCAAAGGGTCCTTCCCACGGAGGGGGCAGCTTGTGTGGCTTCTGTTGGTCCAGTAGGAGGACTAGGCTGCCTTCCTGAAAGGCACGGGCCTCTGACCTGCCTGTCATGATAAAGGCATAGATCTTGCTGGTAGGCAGTTGGCCTGATGAGTGCCAGCTCACACTCTTCCTCAAGGAGGTCGAGGCCATCTTGATGTGCTTCTTCAGCTTCTGCCTCCGAATAAAGCTCCACTCGGGGGAGTTGTGAAGCAAATCATTTGGCAGGACAACTTCTGCGTCGCACACCATGAAAACAGGAGTGCGATTCGTGGATCGATTCGGGGTTGTCCGCAGGCCCCAGAGGACCGACGGCAACTCGGTGACCAAAGCTCCTGTAGCATGCTCTAGGTCGCGCACGAGGCGCGGCTTCAGCCCTTGGAGTATCATCCCATTCGCCCGCTCTGCCTGACCATTCGACTGTGGGTGAGCCACGGAGGCGTAATCAACCCAAGTGCCTTGTGTGTAGCAGAATTCATGGAATTCGTCCGAGTTGAAGTTCGACCCGTTGTTGATGAATTTGATCGTTGTGGCCGAGTCTAGCTTCTTGTTGGGCTTCGCTTCAATCCACTTGGTGAATTTTTCCACTACCACCAACAGATGAGTGAATCCACTGATCCCTATCCGGAGGGATCCAACCATGTCCAGCCCCCAGACGGTGAATGGCCATGTGAGGGGAATTGTCTTCGGCACGAATGCTAGCTTCTGCAACTGATTCGCGTAGAACTGGCATCTGACACACTGTTCCACAATGTCTCTGGCTACTTTGTTGCCACGGGGCCGATATAAACCTTCCTGAAATGCCTTGGTGACCAGCGTCTGAGAGGATGCATGGTGCCCATAGGTTCCCGAGTGAATCTCATGCAAGATCTGTCGCCCTTCCTCTGGAGAAATGCAGAACTAGACAACACCAGAGGTACTTTTCTTGTAGAGATTATCTCACATGAAGGTGTAAGCCTTCGACCGACGGACGATCTAACAAGCCTCCATGATGTGAACACAAATGCTGTTGTTGTGCCATTACAAAGTTGTACTAGTTCTGTAGTTACTACTACTTTGCAGGCACATAATTTGCTACGTGAGAAGAAGAAAACACTAAAGGAGAGGTAAAGTGCAAGTATACTGGGTGTTATTCCATGTGCTTTCACGAAGGAAGAAATGCAGGCAACTTCTTCTAGTTACAGTTTGGCAAACCTAAGAGAGGAAGCGCCAAGTATTTTCATTGGAGAAGTTTCAGTTAAACTTGTCGTTACACAAGAAGTCAAGCCAAACTTCAGGACCCCACCATGGTAATCAACCATGGCCGGAGTAGATAAATAGTATGGGTTAAAACCGTAGTGTCCCATTGGTTATTTTCTAGTACCAGTTCACGTTTGTGAGTCCTAGTCTAGGTTTGTTTGGATTCTAGTGATCAAAGGTGCCGGATACTTAATTTGTTAAATTATGATTAGTTTAAATATGAAAGAGATAGAGTCCGCTTCTAGCTTGGTTTTTAGGATCGTTTGGGGTCAGCGTGCGCGTCGCCTATATAATGGGCAGGCTTAGGCCTTTGTACGGGAGTTTTTCGGAGTTGAATAACATACAGAAAAGGCAGCCATTATGGTTGCGCTAAATATATTTGTTTGTTGATCCATGAGGGATCTGAGAGTTGCTTGGCGTGGAATTGATCTGTGATTGATTATACGCTGGTTTTTGTGCACTTTGGTCTTCTGGTGTCCTGCTTGATCCAAAGAGCCGTTCATCTACTTCTTCTTCTGTTTGCCGCTATTATGAGAATCTTCGTGGTTTGTCGCTGTTTTTTGTGTACCGTGAAAGATTGGGCCAACGAACGACTAGCCATCTAGTCGGGTCCCATCAAGTGGTATTCAGAGCAAGGTTGATCAAGGTACAATTTTCTTCTCTCTGGTTCTTCAGTTGATCTACTTGAGTTGCTACAATGGTGAACTCACAGAAATCAAATTCAAGTGTGCATGGTGCACATGATGGAGATGCGGAAGACGAGCTTCCCTTGCCCACCTATGATACGAGTGTTGCACCAGCTATCGTGCTAGAATTGGAGGCAACTCGTGACTATTTGCTGAATCTAGTGGGGAGGCGCATCGACAAGGTTGAGGAAAGTCTAGGAAAAAGGTTGCTGATTTGACTGAGGCCGTTCATCAATTGAGACCACGTTAACCACCTAGTGATGGGTCTGCTGCACCGCGTCGTCATCGGCAATTATCTGGACAGCGGGTAGGCGAACAAGTTCGCAACAATGGTGAGCATCAAGACCATCAGTCTGAGGGGGCTGGTAGCTATTATGAGCCTGTGCGATGTGCTTATATCCATCACGAAGGTGGCCAAGATGGGGGAGGACATGAACGTCCGCGGCGCGCCTACGAATAAGATGGTATTGGAAGAATAAAAATTTCCATACCATCGTTTAGCAGCAAAGACAACCCGGATGACTATTTGGAGTGGGAGATGCGAGTGGATCAAAATTTTGATGGACAACGGTACACCGAGGAGAAAAAGGTTCATGCTGCCTCTATTGAGTTCATGGGCTATGCTTTAATATGGTGGAACCAACTATGTCGCGCGGGGGGACGCCCGGAGTCTTGGAATCAGATGAAGAGTATCATGAAGAGATGCTTTGTTCCGGAGCACTTCACTAGGACCTTGTACACACGCTTGCAGCAGCTTCGGCAAGGTAACTCTAGTGTTGAGGAGTATTATAAGGAGATGGAAATATTGTTGATTCGTACAGGGGTAGAGGAGCAAGAAGAAGCTACAATGGCACGGTTCATGCATGGTCTGAAATCAGAGGTACGAGATCGTGTCGATATGGTATAATATAATGGATTACAAGGATTATTACACCATGCCATTCGAGCGGAGCAGCAAGTAAAGTGTCGTGCCTGTCATGATAATTCATCAAACTCGATGCGGTGCAATTTTCAGAGAGAGAGTGATGGTAATAGTGGTTTCAAATCTAACTCTAAGCCGGCTACCAAGGAAGCATCTTCATCCAAGGTTGAATTGTCTCGTGCTTCTAACTCTCGTACTAGTGATATTGTGTGCTTCAAGTGTGGTGGCAGGGGGCATAAGAAGTTTGAGTGCCCTAATGAGAGGACAGTACTCCTCACAGAAGAAGGATACATGTCCACGAGTGATGGAGAAAAAATAATGACACATCTAGTGAGAAATCTGAAGATGATGCAAAAGTTACTGCGAGTTTATAAGCTGCCGAAGCATACCCATCATTAATGGTGCAACGAGTGAAAGAAGACCGCATTGAGGATAAGGGGCAGCGATGGAATATTTTCCAGTCTGAGTGTAAGATCAACAATACCAATTGCAAGCTAATAATAGATGGTGGAAGCTACACGAATGCTGTCACAGCCCTAGCTTAGCCCCTGTTGTCTTTGCTTGATCATCATGTCATCATGTTTAAAATTCAAATGAATTTGAATTGGGGATGTTCAAACCCTAGTAGTTAATAATTTCAACTAGGTTCAAGTTTAAATCTTTTCAATGAACCCAAAATGACTTTGAAAATGTTCATGATTTATGATAAAGGTGAAAACCTCTGCCAAAAATGATGAGCATATTTCTCGGCCATTTATGGATTTTTGAATTAACTCTTATTGTATTTTGGTTGGAGCAGATAAATCCTATAAATACTTTTATTGCTCCAATACTTCTGAAACATGTGTGGAGCTCTGGGATAAACCATATTGCATACACAAAAGTTTCCAGAAGCTGCAAAAATAATTTGGTTAGTAAACCAGATTCAAAACAGAAGCAAAAAAAATAGAAAAACTGAAGAAAATAGGAAAGCAGAGAGAGTGTGTGTGCTCACATCGCAGCCCACTAGCGGCCCAGCCCACCCCCACCTTGCCAGTTATCTTCCTCGGCATGCCAGAAGGACAGAGCGCATGTGGCCGCGGCACGCCGGCACGCGCCAACAACCTCCTGCCTCCCTGCCTGTCTGCCCGTCACCCTCAGGACGCCACACGACCCCCTTGACGCTCTCCCTTGTCCTCATCCTCTCCTCTGGACCTCTCTCTCTCACCACCGAACGGAGCCGCCGCCGCCGTCCGCCGCTACCACCGACCTCCCCACACCCATCCGGCTATGCCACGAGCTCCACCTCGACCCATGCGTCCTCTGCACCAAGCCAGGCGCCGCCAGGAGCTCCATGATGACGTCCCCGACCCCTTCTTCCTCCTCGGGTCACTGGAGATCCCCTTCGCTGACCGCCTCCGACGCCTCCCCGAGCCAAACAAGCCACCCATCCAACTCCCTGTGAGCCCGCCGTCATCCCCCCTCTCCCCATCGTCGATTTATAGCTACAACACCAATGACCGCGTGTCCCGTATGCCACCACTGCACAAGCTCGCCACCGACGAGGCTTCGCTGACCAAATGGTCCCGTGCGTGCCTCCGTTGGGCTCGTGAGATCTCGTAGATCCCGTAGGTGCAAACCGCTGGTCCTCCCGCGCGCCGTGTCGTCGATTCTGTCAACACCCGAGCTCCAGCCGCCGCCCAACTCGCCGCTGCCGCCGCTACAGACCGCCTCACGACCTGCTACCGCCTCCGCTGGATGCGTGGGAGCACGGGCTCCCTCCTGGTGCCCTCAGCGCACCCAGCCGCTACCCCTAGCGCCACCCCGGCGAGCCACCGCCGCTCTGGTTTGTCACCGTCGTCTTACCGCTCGCGATCTGACATGGCGCCACCATTAGCTGCTAATGACCCAACTAATCACCCCTGGGTCACTGACCAATGGGCCCCAGGCCATTATTAGTTTTGGTGAAGATTAGTTTTAACCTTAATTAACCCCTTAGTCAGCGGTGATGGGTCCCCGTGTCGAGTTTGACCACAGCGCCAGATTGACCCACGATGTCACGGTGATGTAATCTGATCACGATAAGTGTTTTACGAGTTTTAAATAAATCAGAAATGATTTATTTATTTTAGAAAATGTTTGAAACTTCTAAAAATCATAGAAATTAAACTATAACTCCAAATGAAATAAGTTATATATATAAAATGATCAGAAAATGCAATCTATCCATCTGTACCATTCTCATGCATGTTAGAACAACCTATATCTGCTGTTTAGGACCAATCATATAAATGGCATTTGAAAATCCACATATGGAGTTTGAATTTGAATCTTGGATTCAAACCAACTCCATTTAACATGTTGCTAGTTGCATTAGCTCAAATCACAGCATATTGACATGTCATGATCATGCATCATACTGTTGCACTGCATTGATTGTGTTTCTTCTTTGTTTGCCGGTGTTTGTCCCCTCTCAGTAGACGTGGCTCCGATGATGAGATTGATGACACCGATGAAGAACTATACTATCTTCAGAAGTGCCAGGCAAGCAAAACCCCCTTGTTCATTACGATACAATCCCACTCTCTCGCTCCTGCTCTCTTTTCTGCATTAGGACAACAACGATTCAAGCTGTTACATGCTGCGGTAGTTGAACCCCTTTCCTCTGCATGACTGTCATTGCCACAGTAAATAGATGAAACCCACTAGCATGAGTAGGAGTTGTTTGAGCCCTGATGTGCCTACTCATTCATGCTTGCTTTTCATGCCTGCTACTACTTAGAGTTGAGTCAGCTCTGATTCATCGGGGATGAATTGGAAGTGTGTGAACATGTTCTACTGTTGAGAGCTACGTGTGTGAACATGATTTGGTAAAGGTAGCGGTGAGAGGCCGTGTAGGAGTACATGGTGGGTTGTCTCATTGAAACCGTCCTCGGGAACTGAGTTTTGTGTTTGTGATCCATGAACAGCTACTACCACACGTTGGGCCCTGAAATATGACCCCGCTCGACTTATTAACCCCCTTATCCTCTGTACAGGAGTTGCAAATAGTTTCTGGTGTTTGTAGTATGCTGGAGGCCATGCGCAACACTGACTCGAGGGGTGGGCTGTGATGCGGTACGCACGTGGCACGGTGTACCGGGCGCCCGTTTGGTGTCTCGGGAACCCTGCACACATCGTTCGGGGCCGTAAATGGAAACCTCGGCCGGACTCCCTTTGGATGGAACCTAAATAGGCGATAAACCTGGACTAGGGACTTGTGTGGTTTGTCAGGTCGTGGTCTACACCCACGTCGGCTTTCGCTTGAAGTCTGCCGAGCACATGTCGTGTGGAGACGCTAAGTGGTGGAAACATGTGTGAAGAAGTACACCCCTGCAGGGTTATAAATGATCTATTCGAATAGCCGCATCCGTGGTAAAGGACTTCTGGGTTGCCTATACAGTTCATAGACAAGTGAAAGTGGATACCCTAAAATGCGGAAGATAAGGGTGAGTGCTATGGATGGCGTTCTCGTAGGGAGACAGGAGCGGATCCATAGTGGTGTATTGATTGGTGAATATGTGGACCCGTGTGTGCCTCCCAAAAGAGTTACTTGCACTTGTAGTTCAAGATAGCAACCGAGTCAAAGCTGGCTTGCTGCAGTTAAACTCCACCACCCCTTTGTTGATATGATGCATGTGTAACTAGTTCTGATGTAATTCTTGTTGACGTTTGCTAATTTATGTTTTGCAGAGAGACTTCAGTCTCACTAGTAGTTCCGCGTGGACTTCGACGTTTAGCTTGTTACCTCAGCTACGATCATGTGCCTTCGGCAGGGTCTTGTGGATAGTCAGGCTTCTCAGCCTTTTCATTTTGTCGTGGTTTTATCACGGTAGATGTCCTAGTGTGAGGACTTAGTCGTGAGGCCAACGCATCTATGTGGTAGCTTGAGAGGGGTTGAGCGGAATCGAGAGACGCAACACAAGACAAGGGTTTAGAAAGCTTCGAGCCCCGGGAAACATCTTCCGGTAACAACCCTACATGCTGTTTGTGGCTAGGTCTTATTATCATCACGAGGGAGTCGCCGTAAACCGGCTCTCCCAGTTATGTCTAGCCCTATGATTGTTTCTTCTTGCTTGTCCCTCTTTGGGGAGTCCTGCCCCTCCTTATATAAGTTGAAGGGGCGGGTTACATGTAGAGTCCAACTTGGATTAAGACTTAAACTATTCTGACTTCTCTTCATGGGCTTTTTAACGTCTTGGGCTTCATAACGTCTCGGGCTTCATAACTCCAGGCGACTCTATCTGCCGAGTTATGGCTGTCAACCAGTTATCATTGTTTGCGGGTTATATTTGTTAACGATTATCTTTATCAGTCGGTATATGATTGTCCTTTGGGTTATATTTGTCAACCGATTATCCTTTGTTTATCGGTTTATGATGGTCTGCCGGTTTACGATTGTCTTAACACCTGCCGAGTTATCATCTCACTTAACACCTGCCGGTTTACCGTCTGTCTTAGCCATGTGTCTTAACTGTCTGTCTTAATTGTCTACCGGTTTACCATCCGCCGGTTTACCAAGTCCCAACCAGGTTATGACTCCGGTCGGGTCATACCGCAGGGTATATCCCCGACACATTTGTAGTTGTCTGTACTCAGACAAGTTAAGCTTCCGCATGTGCTCGTTGCCTGTATGCTTTGTATATTGGGTCATGAGACCCTGTTGGGGAACGTAGTAATTTCAAAAAATTTCCTACGCACACGCAAGATCATGGTGATGGCATAGCAACGAGAGGGGAGAGTGTATGTCCACGCCCTCGTGAGACCGTGGCGAAGCGTTATGACAACGCGGTTGATGTGGTCGTGCGTCTTCACGATCCGACCGATCCAAGTACCGAGCGTCACGGCACCTCCGAGTTCAGCACACGTTCAGCTCGATGGCGATCCCGGACTCGATCCAGCAAAGTGTCGGGATGAGTTCCGTCGAAGACGACGGCGTGGTGGCGATGATGATGCTCTACGGCGCGAGGGCTTCGCCTAAACTCATGACGATATGCCCGAGGTGGAATATGGTGGAGGGGGCACCTGACACGGCTAAGGAGCGATCACATAGATCAACTTGTGTGTCATGGGGTGCCCCCTGCCCGTATATAAAGGAGCAAGGAGGAGGGGCGGCCAAGAGGAGGAGGCGCTACCAAGGGGAGTCCTACTCCCACCGGGAGTAGGACTCATCCTTTCCTAGTAGGAGTAGGAGAGAAGGAAGGGAAAGGAGAAGGGAAGGAAGGAGGCGCAGCCTCCCCTAGTCAATTCGGACTAGGCCTTGAAGGCGCGGCCTGCCCTATGCAGCCCTCTCTCTTTCCCGTATGGCCCAATAAGGCCCAATACTTCTCCGGCAAATTCCGTAACTCTCGGTACTCGAAAAATACCGAATCACTCGGAACCTTTCCGAAGTCGAATATAGTCGTCCAATATATCGATCTTTACGTCTCGACCATTTGAGACTCCTCGTCATATCCATGATCTCATCCGGGACTCTGAACTCCTTGGTACATCAAAACTCATAAACTCATAATATAAGCATCATCGAAACCTTAAGCGTGCGGACTCTACGGGTTCGAGAACTATGTAGACATGACCTAGAACTATTCTCGGTCAATAACCAATAAGCGGAACCTGGATGCTCATATTGGCTCCTACATATTCTCGAAGATCTTTATCGGTCAAACCGCATAACAACATCGTTGTTCCCTTTGTCATCGGTATGTTACTTGCCGAGATTTGATCGTCGGTATCCAATACCTAGTTTAATCTCGTTCTTGGCAAGTCTCTTTACTCGTTACGTAATGCATCATTCCGTAACTAACTCATTAGCTACATTGCTTGCAAGGCTTATAGTGATGTGCATTACGAGAGGGCCAGAGATACCTCTCCGACAATCGGAGTGACAAAACCTAATCTCGAAATCGCCAACCCAACATGTACCTTTGGAGACACTGTAGTACTCCTTTATAATCACCCGATTCGTTATGGCGTTTGGTAGCACCAAAGTGTTCCACCGTAAGCAGGAGTTGCATAATCTCATAGTTATAGGAACATGTATAAGTCATGAAGAAAGCAATAGCAATGTACTAAGCGATCAAGTGCTAGGCTAACGGAATGGGTCATGTCAATCACATCATTCTCCTAATGATGTGATCCCATTAATCAAATAACAACACATGTCTATGGTTAGGAAACATAACCATCTTTGATTAATGAGCTAGTCAAGTAGAGGCATACTAGTGACTATATGTTTGTCTATGTACTCACACATGTATCATGTTTCGGTTGATACAATTCTAGCATGAATAATAAACATTTATCATGATATAAGGAAATAAATAATAACTTTATTATTGCCTCTAGGGCATATTTCCTTGATCTCCCACTTGCACTAGAGTCAATAATCCAGATTACAGTAATGATTCTAACACCCATGGAGTCTTGGTGCTGATCATGCTTTGCTCGTGGAAGAGGCTTAGTCAGCGGTCGCAACATTCATATCCGTATGTATCTTTCAAATCTCTATGTCTCCCACGGACTTGGTCCGGATGGAATTGAAGCGTCTCTTGATATGCTTGGTCCTCTTGTGAAATCTGGATTCCTTTGCCAAGGCAATTGCACGATATTGTCACAGAATATCTTCATTGGTCCCGATGCACTAGGTATGACACCTAGATCGGAAATGAACTCTTTCATCGAGACTCCTTCATTTCTGCTTCCGTAGCAGCTATGTACTCGCTTCACATGTAGATCCCATACGGCGCTTTGTTTAGAACTGCACCAACCGACAGCTCCACCGTTTAATAAATACACGTATCCGGTTTGCGATTTAGAATCGTCCGGATCAGTGTCAAAACTTACATCGGCGTAACCATTTCGACTAGCTCTTTGTCACCTCCATATCTGAGAAACATATCCTTAGTCCTTTTCGGTATTTCAGGATGTTCTTGACCGCTGTCGATGATCCATTCTGGATTACTTTGGTACCTTCCTGCCAAGCTTATTGCTAAGCATCGTCGGTCGGTACACAGCATTGCATACATGATAGAGCCTATGGCTGAAGCATAGGAACATCTTTCATTTCTCTCTATCTTCTGCTGTGGTGGGCATTGAGTCGACTCAATTTCACACCTTATGTCTGGTAAAAATCCTTTCTTTGCACGATCCATTTTGAACTTTTCAAAACTTTATCAAGGTATGTGCTTTGTGAAAGTCCAATCAAGCGTCTTGATCTATCTCTATAGATCTTGATGCCCAATATATAAGCAGCTTCACGAGGTCTTTCATTGAAAAACTTTTATTCAAGTATCCTTTCATGCTATCCAGAAATTCTATATCATTTCCAATCAATAATATATCGTCCACATATAATTTTAGAAATGCTCTGAGCTCCACTCACTTTCTTGTAAATCTGAGCTTCTCCAAAAGTGCAGTATAAAACCATATCTTTGATCACACTATCAAGCGTTTATTCAACTCGAGATGCTTGCACGGACCATAAATTGATCGCTGGAGCTTGCACACTTTGTTAGCTCCTTTTGGATCAACAAAACCTTCTGGTTGCATCATATACAACTCTTCTTCTAGAAATCCATTCAAGAATGCAGTTTTGACATCCATTTGCCAAATTTCATAATCATAAAATGCAGCAATTGCTAACATGATTCGGACAGACTTAAGCATCGCTTCTGGTGAGAAAGTCTCATCGTAGTCAACCCTTGAACTTGTCGAAATCCTTTCGCAACAAGTCGAGCTTTATAAACAGTTATATTACCATCGCGTCGGTCTTCTTCTTAAAAATCCATTTATTCTCAATGGCTTGCCGATCATCGGGCAAGTCAACCAAAATCCATACTTTGTTCTCATACATGGATCCCATCTCAGATTTCATGGCTTCTAGCCATTTTGGGAATCTGGGCTCATCATCGCTTCCTCATAGTTCGTAGGTTCGCCATTGTCAAGTAACATGACTTCGAGAATAGGATTACCGTACCACTCAGTGCGGATCTTACTCTGGTTGACCTCTGAGTTCGATAGAAACTTGATCTGAAGTTTCATGATCAATATCATTAGTTTCCTCACTAATTGGTGTAGTTGTCACAGGAACGGTTCTTGTGATGAACTACTTTCAATAAGGGAGCGAATCTGATTATCTCATCAAGTTCTACTTTCCTCCCACTCACTTCTTTCGAGAGAAACTCTTTTTCTAGAAAGGATCCGAATTTAGCAACGAAAATCTTGCCTTGGATCTGTGATAGAAGGTGTACCCAACATCTCCTTTGGGTATCCTATGAAGAAACATTTCTCGATTTGGGTTCGAGCTTATCTGGTTGAAGTTTCTTCACATAAGCATCGCAGCCCCAATCTTTAAGAAACGACAACTTTGGTTTCTTGCCAAACCACAGTTCATGAGGTGTCGTCTCAGCGGATTTTGATGGTGCCCTATTTAGCGTGAATGCGGCCGTCTCTAAAGCATAACCCCAAAGCGATAGCGGTAAATCAGTAAGAGACATCATAGATCACACCATATCTAGTAAAGTACGATTCGACGTTCGGACACACCATTTCGTTGTGGTGTTCGGGTGGCGTGAGTTGCTGAAACTATTCCGCATTGTTTCAAATGTAAACCAAACTCGTAACTCAAATATTCTCCTCCAAGATCAGATCGTAGAAATTTTATTTTCTTGTTACGATGATTTTCCACTTCACTCTGAAATTCTTTGAACTTTTCAAATGTTTCAGATTTGTGTTTCATTAAGTAGATATACCCATATCTGCTCAAATCATCTGTGAAGGTGAGAAAATAACGATACCATGGCGTGCCTCAACATTCATTGGACCACAAACATCGGTATGTATGATTTCCAAGAAATCAGTTGCTCGCTCCATAGTTCCGGAGAAGCGGCGTTTTAGTCATCTTGCCCATGAGGCACGGTTCATAAGTACCAAGTGATTCATAATCAAGTGATTCCAAAAGCCCATCGGTATGGAGTTTCTTCATGCGTTTTACTCGATATGACCCAAGCGGCGATTGCCACAAATAAGTTGCACTATCATTATCAACTCTGTATCTTTTGGTTTCAACACTATGAATATGTGTATTACTACTATCAAGATTCAACAAAAATAGACCACTCTTCAAGGGTGCATGACCATAAAAGATATTATTCATATAAATAGAACAACCATTATTCTCTGATTTAAATGAATAACCGTCTCGCATCAAACAAGATCCAGATATAATGTTCATGCTTAACGCGGCACCAAATAACAATTATTTAGGTCTAAAACTAATCCCGATGGTAGATGTAGAGGTAGCGTGCCGACCGCGATCACATCGACTTTGGAACCATTTCCCACGCGCATCGTCACCTCGTCCTTAGCCAATCTTCGCAATCCGTAGTTCTGTTTGAGTTGCAAATATTAGCAAGAACCAGTATCAAATACCGGTACTCTGCGAGCATTAGTAAGGTACACATCAATAACATGTATATCACATATACCTTTGTTCACTTTGCCATCCTTCTTATCCGCCAAATACTTGGGGCAGTTCCGCTTCCGATGTCGATCGCTTGCGGTAGAAGCACTCGATCTCGGGCTTAGGTCCAGACTTGGGTTTCTTCTCTTGAGCAGCAACTTGTTTTGTTCTTCTTGAAGTTCCCTTCTTCTTTCCTTTGCCCTTTTCTTGAAACTGGTGGTCTTGTTGACCATCAACACTTGATGCTCCTTTTGATTTCTACCTCCGGCTTTTAGCATTGCGAAGAGCTCGGGAATAGTCTTGTCCATCCCTTGCATATTATAGTTCATCACGAAGCTCTTGTAGCTTAGTGGCGATGATTGAAGAATTACATCAATTACACTATCATCGGAAGATTAACTCCCAGTTGAATCAAGTGATTATTATACCCAGACATTTTGAGTATGTGTTCACCGTGAACTATTCTCCTCCATCTTGCAGCTATAGAACTTATTGGAGACTTCATATCTCTCAATCCGGGCATTTGCTTGAAATATTAACTTCAACTCCTGGAACATCTCATATGCTCCATGACATTCAAAGCGTCGTTGAAGGCCGGTTCTAAGCCGTAAAGCATGGCACCTTGAACTATCGAGTAGTCATCAGCTTTGCTCTCGCCAGACGTTCTTAACGTCGTCGGTTACATCGGCAGCAGGTTCTGGCACCCAGCGGTGCTTCGGGGCGTAATTTTTACGTGCAGCAATGAGGATAATCCTCGAGTTACGGACCCAGTCCGTGTAATTGCTACCATCATTTTTCAACTTTGCTTTCTCAAGGAACGCATTAAAATTCAACGGAACAACAACACGAGCCATCTATCTACAGTAAACATAGACAAGCAAAAATACTATCGGTACTAAGTTCATGATAAATTTAAGTTCAATTAATCATATTACTTTAGAACTCCCACTTAGATAGACATCCTCTAATCTTCTAAGTGATTCGTGATCCATATTAACTACACCATGTCCGATCGTCACGTGAGATGGAGTAGTTTCAGCGGTGAACATCAATATGTTGATCATATCTACTATATGATTCACGCTCGACCTTTCGGTCTCCGTGTTCCGAGGCCATATCTGTTATATGCTAGGCTCGTCAAGTTTAACTGAGTATTCGCGTGCAATAACTGTTTTGCACCCGTTGTATTTGAGCGTAGAGCCTATCACACCCGATCATCATGTGGTGTCTCAAGCACGAAGAACTTCCATAGCGGTGCATACTCGGGAGAACACTTCTTGATAATTTTAGTGAGAGATCATCTTAAAATGCTACCGTCAATCAAAGCAAGATAAGATGTATAAAGGATAAACATCACATGCAATCAATATAAGTGATATGATATGGCCATCATCATCTTGTGCTTGTGATCTCCATCTCGAAGCACCGTCGTGATCACCATCGTCACCGGCGCCGACACCTTGATCTCCATCGTAGCATCGTTGTCGTCTCGCCAACTATTGCTTCTCGACTATCGCTACCGCTTAGTGATAAAGTAAAGCAATTACATGGCTTTGCATTTCATACAATAAAGTGACAACCATATGGCTCCTACCGATTGCCGATAACCCGGTTACAAAACATGATCATCTCATACAATAAAATATAGCATCACGTCTTGACCATATCACATCACAACATGCCCTGCAAAAACAAGTTAGGCGTCCTCTACTTTGTTGTTGCAAGTTTTACGTGGCTGCTACGGGCTGAGCAAGAACCGTTCTTACCTACGCATCAAAACCACAGCGATAGTTTGTCAAGTTGGTGCTGTTTTAACCTTCGCAAGGACGGGCGTAGCCACACTCAGTTCAACTAAAGTGAGAGAGCAGACACCCACGGTCACCTTTAAGCAGCGAGTGCTCAAGCGGTGAAACCAGTCTCGCGTAAGCGTCTGGCGTAATGTCGGTCCGGGCGCTTCATCTCACAATACCGCTGAACCAAAGTATGACATCTTTGGTAAGCAGTATGACTTATATTGCCCACAACTCACTTGTGTTCTACTCGTGCATATGACATCAACGCATAAAACCAGGCTCGGATGCCACTGTTGGGGAACGTAGTAATTTCAAAAAATTTCCTACGCACACGCAAGATCATGGTGATGGCATAGCAACGAGAGGGGAGAGTGTATGTCCACGTACCCTCGTAGACCGTAAGCGGAAGCGTTATGACAACGCGGTTGATGTGGTCGTACGTCTTCACGATCCGACTGATCCAAGTACCGAATGTACGGCACCTCCGAGTTCAGCACATGTTCAGCTCGATGATGATCCCCGGACTCCGATCCAGCAAAGTGTCGGGGATGAGTTCCGTCAGCACGACGGCGTGGTGACGATGATGATGCTCTACCGGCGCAGGGCTTCGCCTAAACTCCGACGATATGACCGAGGTGGAATATGGTGGAGGGGGCACCGACACGGCTAAGGAGCGATCCGTAGATCAACTTGTGTGTCATGGGGTGCCCCTGCCCCGTATATAAAGGAGCAAGGAGGAGGGGCGGCCAAGAGGAGGAGGCGCGCCTTGGGGGAGTCCTACTCCCAGGAGTAGGACTCCTCCTTTCCTAGTAGGAGTAGGAGAGAAGGAAGGGGAAGGAGAAGGGAAGGAAGGAGGGGCAGCCCCTCCCCTAGTCCAATTCGGACTAGGCCTTGAGAAGCGCCTGCCTGCCCTAGGCAGCCCCTCTCTCTTTCCCGTATGGCCCAATAAGGCCCAATACTTCTCGGCGAATTCCCGTAACTCTCGGTACTCGAAAAATACCGAATCACTCGGAACCTTTCCAAGTCGAATATAGTCGTCCAATATATCGATCTTTACGTCTCGACCATTTCGAGACTCCTCGTCATGTCCCTGACCTCATCCGGGACTCGAACTCCTTGGTACATCAAAACTCATAAACTCATAATATAAGCATCATCGAAACCTTAAGCGTGCGGACTCTACGGGTTCGAGAACTATGTAGACATGACCTAGAACTATTCTCGGTCAATAACCAATAAGCGGAACCTGGATGCTCATATTGGCTCCTATATATTCTACGAAGATCTTTATCGGTCAAACCGCATAACAACATACGTTGTTCCCTTTGTCATCGGTATGTTACTTGCCCGAGATTTGATCGTCGGTATCCAATACCTAGTTTAATCTCATTACTGGCAAGTCTCTTTACTCGTTACGTAATGCATCATTCCGTAACTAACTCACTAGCTACATTGCTTGCAAGGATTATAGTGATGTGCATTACCGAGAGGGCCCAGAGATACCTCTCCGACAATCGGAGTGACAAAACCTAATCTCGAAATACGCCAACCCAACATGTACCTTTGGAGACACCTGTAGTACTCCTTTATAATCACCCGATTACGTTGTGACGTTTGGTAGCACCAAAGTGTTCCTCCGTAAGCGGAGTTGCATAATCTCATAGTTACAGGAACATGTATAAGTCATGAAGAAAGCAATAGCAATGTACTAAGCGATCAAGTGCTAGGCTAACGGAATGGGTCATGTCAATCACATCATTCTCCTAATGATGTGATCCCATTAATCAAATAACAACACATGTCTATGGTTAGGAAACATAACCATCTTTGATTAATGAGCTAGTCAAGTAGAGGCATACTAGTGACTATATGTTTGTCTATGTACTCACACATGTATCATGTTTCCGGTTGATACAATTCTAGCATGAATAATAAACATTTATCATGATATAAGGAAATAAATAATAACTTTATTATTGCCTCTAGGGCATATTTCCTTCAGACCCATGGTTGTAATACTTGGCTCCTCGGAGCTTAATGAATAAATAATTTGAGTGGTAGAGTTTTGTTGTGATGCCATGTTGTATTTGCACATATCGGGCATATTGTGTGTATGTTATTGAAATGCTTGGTATGTGTGGGATCCGACAACCTAGTTGTTTATCCTTGGTAGCCTCTCTTACCGGGAAATGTCTCCTAGTGCTTCCATTGAGCCATGATAGCTTGCTACTGCTCCGGAACACTTTGGCTGGCCGGCATGTGTCCTTCTTCGTTCCTGTGTTTGTCCCTTCGGGGAAATGTCACGCGGTGTCTACCAGAGTCCTGTTAGCCTGCTATAGCCCGGATTCTCCGGAGTCCTGTTAGCCCAGCTCCTACAGCCCGGATTCACTCGCTGATGACCGACACGTTCGTTGCTGGGTCATGTATGCCTGTCCCTGTAAGTTAGTGCCACTTTGGGTTTACGACTAGTCATGTCGGCCCGGGTTCTCTGTCATATGGATGCTAGCGACACTATCATATACATGAGCCAAAAGGTGCAAACGGTCTCGGGCCAGGTAAGGTGGCACATGTGGGAATACCGTGTGTGAGGCCGAAAAGTGATATGATGTGTTACATGCTAGATCGGTGTGACTTAGGATCGGGGTCCTGACAGCTTTGGTATCAGAGCCTAACTGCTTGTAGGATTACCAAGCCAAACTGGTCGAAGTTGAGTCTAGAAATGCTTTAGTTACATAAGGGAATTGCTTGTGGCAGGGAACGTAAGGCTCTTTTTACTCCTTTACCTGATGCCCTTCTGATCTGTGTCAACCTCTTGTTTTCTACGGGCTTAAGAACTAGGCTTCTCATCTTTCTATCAGGATCACGTGTTAGTAATCTGTAGACTTATAAGATTGATGGTTTCAAGCCCCAGTTCAGTTCCTACTACTTCTGTGTGTTGACAGTTGATCTCAGAACTTTGTTATTGTGATGTTAAGTGTAGCGACCAGACCGAATGGATCTAGCGCTCGTGCTCGATGTCATCCTGGATCGATAATCTGACACCACACAAGATGCTTGAAGGATTTATAGCGAGTAGCAATCACACACTTATTACATCGTTGTCCACAAGGAACTGAATACAATAATATGGCTTAAGGCCATCTAATAATAACAGCGGAAGGCTTGGAAGATAAGCGAGTCCATCAACTCCAACGGCATCACCGAGTATAGAACCACGACCTAACACCTTAATCGTAAATGCGAAAAGTCTGCAGCGTGAAAAGTTGCAGCCAAAACAATTGACACATGGAATATCTTTGGCAATGTAACACATAAAGAGCAATGAATGAATAAGCCTATACTACATGCATATTTGGCTGGTGGTAAGGCTCTCTGATTACATTTGCATAAAGCTGATTTTCCCTACATCAAAGGAATAATTTTATTTAACTATCATGGTGGTTGTTAAACATTGAGAATGGTTGTGACATCCTCAATCCCAATTAAAAAGTACTCATCAAAACCCAATAACTTTTATTTAGAACTAACATGTTGAGATTCACATGATAATCAAGTACCGGATACTCAAATTGTCCATAACCGGGACACGGCTAATCATGATTAGTTTATACACTCTGCAGAGGTTTGCACTTTTCCCCACAAGACTCGATCGCCCCGCTTGGTTCTCGTGACTACATGGTGTTTGAGAAGCGGATGGCCGAGACATAGTCTTTCGAAGCGCTAGCACCTTACATGTGGGTAGACCGTACCAACCTACATCCCCTACATCAGCTAGCCTACCGTAAGAGTTCGCACAACTTAGTCAACTACGCCAGAGCCCATAATTGGCTTGTGGCTGCACGGAAGTTTCAGTTTGACAAATCTTATGATCCCTTAGAGCACAGGTGGCGGTCAGAAGAAATACAGCAAGTCTGATGGAAACCAGGTGCCTCAATCCACCCGGATGTGTGTTTAGGTTGCCACCTTAGATAAACCATTAATTAACAATCTCACATCTGTCATGGATATTCACTCACCCAATCCACGTCTACTAGCATAGCATGGCATGAACAAGCAAGCGAGAAGTAACTCCCAAGGTTTCATAAGTAAAAGCAGTAATAGGTACTACCTCAATCTACTTCCCAAACCCACAATTTAATTTGATCCTAACCATGCAAGTGTTTGAGGTTTGATCTAATGCATAAAAACTGGGTAGTAGAAAAGGTATGATCAAATGTTACTTGCCTTGTCGATGATCCATGAGTCCTAGAGATTCAAGTAACAAGCGGCGCACTCGGGTGATCTAACGCAGACAAACAACAAGCATACAATAAGTACTCATCTAATGCACAGGAAATCTCGAATAAAAGATCTAACCAGAAAGTTCAACTTAAGAACCCTGGTTACAAAAGAATCGAATCAAAACAAACTCGAAAATCGAAACTCGAGAGAGAACGTCTCGGTTTAGCGATCTGAAATTAGGTCAAAATTTCACAGTGGCAAAACTCTGTGAAAGTAGGGTAGTCGAACGGCGGTTTCGTTCTGAAACTCCAGCGCTTGAATCACTGATTCCGATAAGCGGCGAGAAATAAAACAGTTTTGAAAATCAGATCGAAATCAAATCGAGAAAATAACGGATTAATTCCGATTAAAAGAAAACGACGAGCGAGTTCAAAAGCGAGCGTTAGTTAACGTAAGCGAATCTAACGAACGCGTTCATTGAAGCGAGCGGTTCGGTGAGCGTCCGTTAAATAAGAAAACCGAAAAAATAAAAATAAAACCAATCTAGGTTTTTTTAAAAAAAACCAAACATATATTTTTTTAAAAAAACCGGATCGGTTCACGGAAAACCGGGTCGGGCGGCGGGCGGCTACCTCCGGTGGCTCTCGCCGCGAGGCTCAGGGCGGGGTTGGCGGGGCTCGGCGAGGGGGCGAGGTCCCAAGGTCGTGGGCGGCTCCTTGGCGGCGGAGGTTGTGTGAGGCTCGGGTGGCGGGCGGCTCATGGGTGAGCGAGTGAGAGAGAGGGGGGTCCGGGGTATTTAAAGGCGAGGGGTGGCGGTGGCTTGGGAGGGAGGGGAGGCCGGGTCGGGTGGGACTCGGGCGGGGCGATGGCGTCTGTGTGAGGAGACCAGGAGGGGAGCGGGCGGCGGGAGGAGAGGAGGTGGGGCAGGCTGGCCTCGGCCTGGCTGGCTTGGCCGGGTGGGCCTCGGTCGGGCGCTAATTTTTTTAAATAAAAATTAACCAAAACGAATTAAAAAAATACCAAACGAACTCGGATTTAATTAAAACAAATTTTCCCGACTCCTAAAATGAGTCGAACAAAATGAACTTTAAAAACAATATACATGCATAATTTTTTTAAATGCTCATTTTGCCTAAGCAAAATAAATCTTCCAAAACCAAATTTGGTTTATTTATAATATCTTCATTTTTCCTAATTGTTTGGGAAAGTCATATTATTCCCTCTCAAATATTTTTATAGGAAAACTTTATGAAGATAATTTAAATAATCCAATGATCCTATTTTCAAAATTTGAGAGATCCCAAATATGAAAATTATGAAACTTCCAACTCTCTCGAGGGTCCTTGAGTTGCGTGAAATTTCTAGGATCGGAAAAAATGCGAGAAAATATGATATGCATGATGACCTAATGTATAACATTCCAAATTGAAAATTTGGGATGTTACAAACCTACCCTTAAGATGAATCTAGCCCTCGAGATTCGGGTTAACTAGAAAATAGGTGAGGTGGTCCTTAAGCAAAACTTCCTCTCTTTCCCGGTGGCTTCATCCTCGGTGTGGTGGCTCCTTTGAACTTTGCAAAACTTGATAACCTTGCTGCGAGTAACTCTGCTGGCATAATCGAGAATCTTAACGGCTTTTCCTCATATGTCAAGTCATCCTTCAACTGAATTGCCTCCAATGGCTTGTGTCTCTTAACGGTACCTCTGCTATCTCGGGTGACATTTCTTCAAGCGAGAAACATGGAATACATCATGAACTCCGACAATCCTTCCGCAATTCCAACTTATATGCAACTTCTCCCATGCGTTGCAAAATCTTATCTGGTCCAACGAAGCGGGTGCTAACTTTCCTTTAACTCCAAAACGCTTAACTCCTCGAGCGGGGATACTCGAGATATACTCTGTCTCCAACGTCATACTCAATCGCTGCGCTTTGAATCGGCATAGCTCTTACATGCGGACTGGGCTACCTTGAGCTGTCTCGAATCATCTTAACCTTTCATTCGACTCCTTAATCAAATCTGGTCCAAATAGTGGCGATCTCGGTTTAGTCCCATGACAATGGTGTCCTGCACCTTCTTCCATACAAGGCCTCGAAGGTGCCATCTTTAAGCTGGTTTGGTAAGCTGTTATTGTAGGAAAATTCTGCATACGGCAAATTGTCATCCCAACTAGATCCGTAATCTAGTGCACAAGCTCTCGACATGTCTTCCAAAATCTGATTGACTCTCTCGGTTTGTCCATCGATGCGTGGGTGGAAAGCTGTGCTGAATTCTAGTCTGGTTCCCAATGTTTCGTACAAGCTGGTTCCAAAATTTTGAAGTAAACCGGGTTCCTCATGCGATACAATGCTCCTCGGAACTCCGTGTAAACACACAATTCTGGTCATGTATATCTTTGCCAACTTAGCACTGCTATAGGTAGTCTTGATTGGAATGAAATGAGCTACCTTGGTCAAACGGTCGACTATGACCCAAATCGAGTCATATCTGGCGGGTCTTTGGCAAACCTGTGATGAAATCCATGCCTAGTTTATCCCACTTCCATTCGGTATCGGCAATGGTTGTAACAATCCTGCTGGCTTCGATGCTCGCCTTTACTTTCGACATACGCCGCAAACTGCTACATACTCGCAATATCCTTCTTCATTCGGTCCACCGAAAATATTCTTCAAATCCAAATACATCTTGGTATTTCGGTGAATCGAATAGGGTGAATCATGGGCTTCTTGTAAAATCAACTTCCGATCTACGGGTCATTGGGCACATAAACACGGTCTTCAACCATAGGGTATCGTGTTCATCCTCTCGAAATCCTTTAGCTTTTCCTTTGCTCATTTTCTCCTTTATAGAGGCAACTTCCTTATCGCCTTTTGGGCTTCTCTGTTTTGTCCATCGGTGTCGATTGAATCCCCAATGCTGCTACATAGCCTCTGGAACTATTTCCAAACATAGCTCTCGAAGGTCCTCGGCTAACTCATTGGGTATTTCTCCCATCATTAGGGTATTGGCGTGGCTCTTACGGCTCAATGCGTCTGCTACGACATTAGCCTTTCCGGGTGATAATGCAATCTCATATCATAATCCTTGATTAGCTCTAACCATCTCCTCGTCGAGATTCAATTCTTACGTGTGAAGATGTACTTCAAACTTTTGTGATCCGTGTATACTTCACAATGATTTCCAATGAGAAAATGTCTCCATGTCTTCAAGGCATGCACAACGACTGCTAACTCCAAATCATGAGTGGCATAATTCAACTCATGGGGCTTAAGTTGTCGTGAAGCATCTGAAACAACTCTTCCTTCCTGCATAAGCACTGCTCCAAGTCCTCGGCGTGAAGCGCCGCAATACACCTCATAATCCTTAGTTTGATCGGCAATATCAAACTGGTGAGGTAACCAATCTTTCCTTCAACTCCACGAAAACTTGCCTCACAGTCCTCGGTCCATATGAATTTGTTTTCCTTCTTCAACAATTCTGTCATAGGCTTTGCAATCCTTGAGAAATTCTCAATGAATCTTGGTAGTATCCTGCGAGTCCAAGGAAACTCGAATCTCTCCCACTGTCGTTGGTGCTTCCCATTTGGTTACGGTCTCAACCTTTGTGGGGTCAACTGCTATCCCTTCTCCGGATATAACATGTCGAGAAATCCAACTTCCTTTAGCCAAAACTCACATTTGCTGAACTTGGCATACAACTGGTGTTCCCTCGGTTTCTCAAAACCAATCTCAAATGTTCCTTGTGTTCCTCTTCATTCTTGAGAAAATAAAATGTCATCGATGAACACCACGACGAACTTATCCAAAAACTCCATAAACACTTTGTTCATCAGGTTCATGAAATAGGCTGGTGCGTTAGTCATCCAAATGACATAACGGTATACTCATCTGATCCATATCTCGTGGTAAAAGCTGTCTTGGGTATATCTTGCTCCCGAATCTTCAACTGATGGTACCCTGATCGCAAGTCGATCTTGGAAAACACTTTGGCTCCTTGCAAGCGATCAAACAAATCATTTATCATCGGTAGTGGGTACTTGTTCTTGATTGTTACTTCATTCAATCCACGATAATCAACAACCATTCTCAACGATCCATCCTTCTTTTCCACCAACAAAACGGGTGATCCCCAAGGTGAAGAACTTGGGCGAATAAAACCTTTATCCAATAGTTCCTTAATCTGCTTCTTGATTTCTGCCAAATCCTTTGCGGGCATCCTGTACGGTCGCTTCGATGTCGGGCCTGTTCCTGGCAACAGCTCGATCAGAAACTCAATGTCTCTATCGGTGGCATTCACGCAACTCCTCAGGAAATACATCAGATAATCCTTCACCACTGGTACTTCTTCTGTACCACTCTCGATAAGCAATTAACTTGTGCTCTCCTCGGCTCGTGCCGTGATACATACTTAATCCTTCTTCCTTACGGTGTGGTGAGCAAAATTGACCTTGTGGTACAATCTATGTTTTCCATACTTTGATAACCAATCCATTCCTAATATCACATCCAATCCTTGGGATTCCGAACTATTAGGTGCGAGGGGAAAACATAGTGTCCGATCCTTAGTAGCGATCGATCACACCATTTACTAGCCATGTACTCTGCTCGGGTGAGGTTACTAGCATGGGTGACCTAAGGGCTTGGGTTGGTAACTTGTACTTATCCACAAATCCCTTGATATGTATGAATGCGATGCACCGTATCAAAAAGAACAACTGCAGAAAAGACTTAACCAAAAACTTACCGATTCTTGCATCGGGCTGATCTTCAACCTCCTCCACATCAATGTGGTTCACTTGTCCCCTGTTGAAAGGGTTGGGCTTCTTTCCAGAGCTTCCATTGCCATTTCCATTCGCCTTCGGACAATCATTTGCATAATGCCCAGTCTTGCGGCACTTAAAGCAAGTAACGTGACTCAGGTCTACCTTGGATGGTGTAGACGGGTTGGTGCGGTTCTGTCCGTTGCTTCCTCCATTCCCGTTCCCATTCTTGGTGCCATTATGGTTGTGCGAATTACCTCCTCCATGGGTATCTGAAACTGAATTCTGATTTAGGGGTATAACGAGGCTTCACCTTTGGGATCGAGTTATACTTCCCTTGTCCATACTTCCGCTATGCAGTTCTCAATTCTTCTGCTTTCCTTCAATCATGAGAGCTCGGTCTACTAACTCCTGGTAGTTGTTGAAACTTGCTACCATCAACGGCATCTGAACTCATCATTCAGTCCTTCTAGAAACTTCTCTGCTGCATGCCGTAGTAACGTCATCCGGGGCATAACGTGCTAATTTGCTAAAGTCATCCACGTCTCGTGTGATCCTTCCTCCTTGGCGTAAGTTGCGAAACTCACGCTTCTTCATGGCCATGGCTCCTGCTGAAACATGGCGGTCTGAAAAGCTTCTTCAAACCGATCCCATGTGGCGGTGTTCACGGGATAAGTGGTGTAGAAATTCTCCCACCATGTCTTTGTGGGTCCTTCAAGCTGATGTCTGCAAACTTCACTCTTTCTCCATCTGTGCATCCTGCAGTGGTCAGCTCCTTCCTATCTTGCGGAGCCGGTCATCTGCTACAATTGGCTCGGTGCTCTTTGGAATACACCGCGGGTTCGGTCTAAGAAGCGAGTCGATGATCCATGGTGGTGGTGGTGGCGGTGGGTTGTTGTTGTTGTTGTTGTTCGCACCAATGTTTGAATCGGGGTATTCTGCTGCTGGATCAATTGGGTGATCTCTGGCGGAAAACGAATCCGGGTCGCGTCTCGGAGGCATCGATGGGTTTAGAAAAGAAGAGAATGTAGAATAGAATGAGGTCTAAGGGGAATCACTACCCAAATGCACATGAGCAAATGCACAAAATTCACTTCATTCAATCAAACAAGGGCTACAACGATCTAACTATCGCAAAAGTCGTGTACTATAATGTTTACATGGAGGGTATACTACTAATATATGGGGACTTCTACTAATTTGAACGGTGGAAGACTCCATGATGTCTCCGCTCGACCGTCTTCAAAATCGGGTTCACTTGGATCCGAATCGTGTCGTCGATGTTGATGTAGTCGATTGGGTGTTCGACATCTGGTCTTCATTCTGGCGCCAACTTCTTCTTGAGCTCTTGATCTCGTACTTAAGATCGTTATTGTGTCTTGCCGAGCTACGATCTCGTCCATGTAGTCCTTGCGTGTAGTCTTTAGTTCTTCTTCGATTCGATGATCCTTTCCTTTGTCTTCTGCAACTCCAACATGTCATTGCACATTTGATTCTCCTGGCGTCGAATGGGCTGATTTAACTCCTGGATGAAAGCTGCAATGGACCTATCCTTCTTGGTGTTGACGATGTCCCAATTGTCATCTCGGCGTCCGCAAATCTGGTAGATAGTGTCCTTGAGGTCTTCTTGATAGACTTCTCCAATGCGTCCCATGGTGATGTGAGCTGCCATGCTCTTTCCCAGACTCAAGTGGGTGCATGAAAACACTATCTATTGGCTTGGTGATTGGGGTGAATGTCCTTCCCGCGTGAGCATGAACCTTCAGCGCTCCTCTTGAGCAGAGTGGCGTTGAAAGTCCGGTGAAGCTTGGTAATCCAATGTTCGGTGCTTAGTAACTTCCTTCAAGTGAAATCCAAAAGGTGTGCCTTCATCCGGTTGGGTGTACTTGATCTTCGCGTCGTCATCCTAAAGAGAGTAGAAAAGATGAGGAGTTAGAAAATGAGAAGAGAGAGTGATCTATGGCTTTAACTTAGTGGTCGTGTCTCTATCGGCGTGTGCTCGATACCATTCTCTCAGAGCGACCGGACCGAATGGATCTAGCGCTTTGTGCTCGGTGTCATCCTGGATCGAATGTCGACACCACACAAGATGCTTGAAGGATTTATAGCGAGTAGCAATCACACACTTATTACATCGTTGTCCACAAGGAACTGAATACAATAATATGGCTTAAGGCCATCTAATAATAACATGGAAGGCTTGGAAGATAAGCGAGTCCATCAACTCCAACGGCATCATCGAGTATAGAACCACGACCTAACACCTTAATCGTAAATTCGAAAAGTCTGCAACGTGAAAAGTTGCAGCCAAAACGGGTGACACATGGAATATCTTGGCAATGTAACACATAAAGAGCAATGAATGAATAAGCCTATACTACATGCATATTTGGCTGGTGGTAAGGCTCTCTGATTACATTTGCATAAAGCTGATTTTTCCCTACATCAAAGGAATAATTTTATTTAACTATCATGGTGGTTGTTAAACATTGAGAATGGTTGACACATCCTCAATCCCAATTAAAAGTACTCATCAAAACCCAATAACTTTTATTTAGAACTAACATGTTGAGATTCACATGATAATCAAGTACCGGATACTCAAATTGTCCATAACCGGGACACGGCTAATCATGATTAGTTTATACACTCTGCAGAGGTTTGCGACTTTTCCCCACAAGACTCGATCGCTTCCGCTTGGTTCTCGTGACTACATGGTGTTTGAGAAGCGGATGACCGAGACATAGTCTTTCGTAAGCGCTAGCACCTTACATGTGGGTAGACCGTACCAACCTACATCCCCTACATCAGCTAGCCTACCCGTAAGAGTTCGCACAACTTAGTCAACTACGCCAGAGCCCATAATTGGCTTGTGGCTGCACACGGAAGTTTCAGTTTGACAAATCTTATGATCCCTTAGAGCACAGGTGGCGGTCCAGAAGAAATCTGAGCAAGTCTGATGGAAACCAGGTGCCTCAATCCACCCAGATGTGTGTTTAGGTTGCCACCTTAGATAAACCATTAATTAACAATCTCACATCTGTCATGGATATTCACTCACCCAATCCACGTCTACTAGCATAGCATGGCATGAACAAGCAAACGTAGAAGTAACTCCCAAGGTTTCATAAGTAAAACAGGTAATAGGTACTACCTCAATCTACTTCCCAAACCCACAATTTAATTTGATCCTAACCATGCAAGTGTTTGAGGGTTTGATCTAATGCATAAAAACTGGGTAGTAGAAAAGGTATGATCAAATGTTACTTGCCTTTGCGATGATCCATGAGTCCTAGAGATTCAAGTAACAAGCGGCGACCGGTGATCTAACGCAGACAAACAACAAGCATACAATAAGTACTCATCTAATGCACAGGAAATCTCGAATAAAAGATCTAACCAGAAAGTTCAACTTAAGAACCCTGGTTACAAAAGAATCGAATCAAAACAAACTCGAAAGTCGAAACTCGAGAGAGAACGTCTCGGTTTAGCGATCTGAAATTAGGTCAAAATTTCACAGTGGCAAAACTCTGTGAAAGTAGGGTAGTCGAACGGCGGTTTCGTTCTGAAACTCCAGCGCTTGAATCACCGATTCCGATAAACGAGCGAGAAATAAAACAGTTTTGAAAATCAGATCGAAATCAAATCGAAAATAACGGATTAATTCCAATTAAAAGAAAACGACGAACGAGTTAAAAGCGAGCGTTAGATTAGCGATCGAATCTAACGAACGCGTTCATTGAAACGAGCAGTTCGGTGAGCGTCCGTTAAATAAGAAAACCGAAAAATAAAAATAAAACCAATCTAGGTTTTTAAAAAAAAACCAAACATATTTTTTAAAAAAAAAACCGGATCAGTTCACGGAAAACCGAATCGGGCGGCGGGCGGCTACCTCGGTGGCTCTCGCCGGCCGAGGCTCGGCGGGGTTGTGAGGGCTGGGGGCGAGGGGCGAGGTCCCCGGGCCGGCGGCTCCTTGGCGCGGGGTTCGGCTTGAGGCTCGGGTGGCGAGGCGGCTCGGGCGAGGTGAGAGAGAGGGGGGGTCCGGGGTATTTAAAGGCGGGGGGGCAGCAGTGGCTTGGGAGGGGCAGGGGAGGCCGGGTCGGGGTGGGACTCGGGCGGGCGGCGATGGCGGCTTGGCGGAGAGGGAGGCGGGAGCGAGGCGGGAGGAGAGGAGGTGGGCGGGGCTGGGCCTGGCCTGGCTGGCTTGGGCCGGCTGGGCCTCGGTCGGGGGCGGCGAAATTTTATTTTTTAAATAAAAAATTAACCAAAACGAATTAAAAAAAATACCAAACGAACTCGGATTTAATTAAAACAAATTTTCCCCGACTCCTAAAAATGAGTCGAACAAAATGAACTTTAAAAACAATATACATGCATAATTTTTTTTTAAATGCTCATTTTTGCCTAAGCAAAATAAATCTTCCAAAACCAAATTTGGTTTATTTATAATATCTTCATTTTTCCTAATTGTTTGGGAAAGTCATGTTATTCCCTCTCGAAATATTTTTATAGGAAAACTTTATGAAGATAATTTAAATAATCCAATGATCCTATTTTCAAAATTTGAGAGATCCCAAATATGAAAATTATGAAACTTCCAACTCTCTCCGAGGGTCCTTGAGTTGCGTGAAATTTCTAGGATCGGAAAAAAAATGCGAGAAAATATGATATGCATGATGACCTAATGTATAACATTCCAAATTGAAAATTTGGGATGTTACATTAAGTGGTCATGCCACCATTTTGCAGGATGTCTGAAATCTTCTTGAGCATTTACAACCGTTATGTTGTCCGAGTCATCCCAGGTTTCTAAATAGTATGATGCATTTGCAAATCCCTTCTTTCTGTTCTCGATGTTCCTTTGGGCCAGATTAACCACACTAATCGGTGAGTTGAGGTACTCTGTTGCCTCGACATATATGTTGGAGCTATTATTATGACCCTAGGTGTCTTAGAGAACCACCCAGTAATCTAGCAATGCTTTGTATTCCTAGTGTGATGATTCTGGCCACCATTCTCGAAAGCATCTCGTGATGTTATTTAGTATGTAGGTATTCTAATTCTGGGTTCTTGAACCCAAGATTCACTCTACTTACCTCATGTTGATAGTGTTTGCTAGTTCCTTTAGGATATTAGTAACCTTTTGTGATAGTCTTGCGGTCTGTGGTATGTCGTTCTTCCAAATACCATGAACTGCTTATGGCTGAAGTTCTTCTGAACCAAAAGATCACAACCAGAGTGCTCTTGATGAGTTCTCCACTCTACATTGTGAATCTGCCAGTTCAACCTTTCTGCATGGGTTATCCAAAAGAAATATGTTGAACTCGTTCGACATGCTAATCTATGCATCCACAACTCAGAAAATTGTATGTTCCTTTGAGTTGTCCCTCTTTAGTTGTTTTCTGACCTTCGTCTATCAATTGATAGTCAAGTGTATGCGTGCATTCATTCATCGATGCCTATTGTGGTCTGTCAATCCATTCTATTTACGAATGACTAGGAAAAACAAACTCTAGTACATTATCCATTTCTAGGATTGGGTCAAAGTAGTTGTGCTCCGCAGATCAAAATGCCAATCCAGCTTTTGTTCTGTTCTACCCTGGAGTATTATCCCTTTTATGTCAGGGTTGTCATGGGAATTTCACCACCTCTTATGAATTCTTGACGCAATGATACTTCTTGCCATCATTATTCATTCCTTGGTTCCCGTGTTGTAGTAACCGGAATGCCAGCAAGTGAACAATGATGTGTGAAATTAATACTCCTAGCAACCCCGTTGCTTGGTAGTTAATGGACGATAAATTCATTCATAGCGTGTTGGTTACTAAAACATCATTCTAAGATTGATCGTGCTACCTAGTCCTTATTTCAGTTGCACTATTCGATCAATGGGTTAGGATTGTGCTAATCCCTCACTCTTTTGATCATATCATCTTGCCCTGAAAAGCAAGATTGTTCTCGAGCTTAGAGTCATATTGGTGGTTCGTGATTTTCCGTATATCTTCCCGGAAGTATCACCAGGTCGTCCCCTGACCGCTATGTTGAGTTCGTGATCGTGTTGGTCTTTCTATAAACAACCCTTTCTCCAAGGATCTATGTTGGATACTCCTGAACTAGTTGGATCAGCTAAACAATAACTGGGAGAGTTGGAAGATAGAAGCTTGTCCGACTTAGTTCATTACTAAGGGATATCTTTTTGTGTGTGTGTTGAAGAAAGATGATATCTTCATCGATTGATCCTCGTGATCAATTGTTGGATCTATTGTCTTGTCCAAACTTTGATTTGAGTGTGGGCTATCCTCAAATTAAATCAGAACCAACAATGTTTGTAATGTTGTCTTACTTGTGGTTGATCTCTCAAGCATACACAATTACATCGTTTGGTCTGACCAATGCTAACACCGTGTTCACCTAATTGTGGAATTCCATCTATATGGAAGCCTTGATGACTTGTTGTTGAGCCCATCGGTAGCATTTTATCTTCTCCATGATTCATGTTAAACATTAAGCTAGTGTTGGAAACTTTTAAAAGCATTTCTTCATGCTAACCCATGAAGTATATGTTTGGTGTAAGAAGTGATTTTCTCTAGTTAATGTGCATTTGATTAAGTTGCCGCCATGAATTCGAGAAAGTTAGTTTTGCTTCCTCTGGAATCATCCCAAGTCATTCATGCATGTGCAAAGTATTCCATGGTTTGATAAGCTCGCTACCTCCACTCCATGTGTAATTCCTAACAGCCCAAGCCACTGATTGATTTGTTCAAGGAAAAGGGAGTTTGTTGTGCTAATACTAGTTCATGCACAACATTCCGTTATCCTCAATGATGGTTCCCTACGAGAACTCGGTAGTGTTTTTTTGTAAGACTACCTTGTGGTCATGCTTGTCTGCGACATTGTGTTCACATGTGTGTAGCAGAACCAGCTCATGTTTTGGAGCTTGCTATCGTAGTTTATTTCCCGAGAATCTCGCAACGTTATCTCGTCGATTTGTGTTGCAGCTCTTCTTTTCAGACATGTTGAGTCTGAAGTATCCTGTTACTAACCAGATCTGAATCTCAGGCAGATATGATGGTTGGAGCATTCCAACATCTGCATTTTGTTCCTAGCTTGCACCGCCATTGCGCCAATTTCCATGGGCTGCCCTTCTCAGTAATTGCTGTTCGGGATCATCTACAAAAGTGGTCCTACCATGGGTCCCATCCATTTCCGATGATAAGCAAAAATCATTCGTTGCATTGCCTTGAACAAGGTAGTCCACATAATCCGTTCTAATCTGAGTATGCCATTTCTTCAAGCTCCTTCACATGATCGTTTATGATTGCCTTAGGCTGGTATAAAGAGTTTCAATGATCTTTGTATCAAAAGTAATTCTTTTTGCCACTTAAGGGAATAATTCTACGAGTCACCTTCCCTAAGGTGTCCCATTTTAGAACCATGGCAATTACTTCCTCGCTACTTTGAAACCCATGCATCATCTTACCCAAGTGTAGAGTTGTTTCCTACCGAATTGAACCTTCATTATCTTCTACCTTCCCTCGTCCCTGATGTGTGATTTATATTTCAACTCTAGAGGTGTTCTTACGTCTCACTCCGTGAGTTGATCGTTAGTTGCTCGATCTTTGAGAAGATTGATCCTTCTAGAGCTTTCCCTTTCTTCTCGTTGACATGTTGGATGAAGATCTCGAAAGCAAAGACGCCAAGATCAATTTGAAGCAATGGAGCAACATCTTCGAGAAGGGCAATTGGATCATGAAGATCGTGTTAGCTTTGTGTCCCTGCTGTCTTCTTACCTCACGTCTTGAATCTCGGGACGAGATTCTTGTTTAGTGGGGGTGAGTTGTCACACCCCTAGCTCAGCCCCTGTTGTCTTTGCTTGATCATCATGTCATCATGTTTAAAATTCAAATGAATTTGAATTGGGGATGTTCAAACCCTAGCAATTAATAATTTCAACTAGGTTCAAGTTTAAATCTTTTCAATGAACCCAAAATGCCTTTGAAGGTGAAAACCTCTGCCAAAAATGATGAGCATATTTCTTGGCCATTTATGGATTTTTGAATTAACTCTTATTGTATTTTGGTTGGAGCAGATAAATCCTATAAATACTTTTATTGCTCCAATACTTGTGAAACATTTTGTGGAGCTCTGGGATAAACCATGTTGCATACACAAAAGTTTCCAGAAGCTGCAAAAATAATTTGGTTAGTAAACCAAATTCAAAACAGAAGCAAAAAATAGAAAAAACTGAAGAAAATAGGAAAGCCGAGAGAGAGGTGTGTGCTCACCTCGCAGCCCACTAGCGGCCCAGCCCACCCCCACTTTGCCGGTCATCTTCCTCGGCGCACCAGAAGGACATAGTGCGTAAGGCTGCGGCACGCCGGCATGCACCAACCACCTCCTGCCTCCCTGCCTGTCTCCCCGTTGCCCTAAGGACGCCACACGACCCCTTTGACGCTCTCCCTTGTCCTCATCCTCTCCCCTGGACCTCTCTCTCTCAGCACCGAACGGAGCTGCCGCCACCGCCACCGTCCGCCCCTACCATTGACCTTCCCATGCCCATCCAGCTATGCCACGAGCTCCGCCTCGACTCTCCCGTCCTCTGCACCAAGACAGGCGCCGCCAGGAGCTCCGTGACGACGTCCCCGACCCCTTCTTCCACCTCAGGTCGCCGGAGATCCCCTTCGCCGCCCACTCGCTCCGACGGCTCCCGAGCCAAACGAGCCGCCCATCCAACTCCCTGTGAGCCCATCGTCATCCCCCCTCTCCCCATCGTTGATTTCTCGCTGCAACCCCGATGAGCGCGAGTCCCGTATACCGCGACCGCACGAGCTCGTCGCCGACGAGGCTCCGGTGACCAAATGGTCCCGTGCGTGCCTCCCTTGGGCTCGTGAGCTCTCGTAGATCCCGTAGGTGCAAACCGCTGGTCCTCCCGCGCGCCGTGTCGTCGATTCCGTCGACACCCGAGCTCCGGCATCCGCCCAACTCGCCGCTGTCGCGGCATAGACCGCCTCACGACCTGCTACCGCCTCCGCTGGATGCGCGGGAGCACGGCTTCCCTCCTGGTGCCCTTAGCGCACCCAGCCGCTGCCCCTAGCGCCACCCGATGAGCCACCGCCGCTCTGGTTCGTCGCCGTCGTCTAACCGCCGGTGATCTGATGTGGCGCCATCAATAGCTGCTAATGACCCAACTAATCACCCCTAGGTCACTCACCAATGGGCCCCAAGCCATTATTAGTTTTGGTTAAGATTAATTTTAACCTTAATTAACCCCTTAGTCACTGACTGATGGGTCCCACGTGTCAGGTTTGACCCTGGCTGCCCAGTTGACCCGATGATGTCACAGTGATGTAATGCTGATGCAGTAAGTGTTTTCTGGAGTTTTAAATAAATCAAAAATGATTTATTTATTTCAGAAAGTGTTTGAAACTTCTAAAAATCATAGAAATTAAACCGTAACTCCAAATGAAATAAGTTATATATGAAAAATGATTAGAAAAATCCAATCTATCCATCTGTACCATTTTCGTGCATGTTAGAACAACCTATAGCTGCAGTTTAGGACCAATCATATAAATGGTATTAGAAAATCCACATATGGAGTTTGAATTTGAATCTTGGATTTAAACCAACTCCATTTAACCTATTGCTAGTTGCATTAGCTCAAAATCACAACATATTGACATGTCATGATCATGCATCATACGGTTGCACTGCATTGATTGTGTTTCTTCTTTGTTTGCCAGTGTTTGTCCCCTCTTAGTAGACGTGGCTCCGATGATGAGATTGATGACACCGATAAAGAACTATACTATCTTCAGAAGTGCCAAGCAAGCAAAACCCCCTTGTTCATTCCGATACAATCCCACTCTCTCGCTCCTACTCTCTTTTACTGCATTAGGACAACAGCGATTCAACTGTTACATGCTGCGGTAGTTGAACCCCTTTCCTCTGCATGACCTGTCATTGCCACAGTAAATAGATGAAACCCACTAGCATGAGTAGGAGTTGTTTGAGCCCTGATGTGCCTAATCATTCATGCTTGTTTGTCATGCCTGCTACTGCTTAGAGTTGAGTCAGGTCTGATTCATCGGGGATGAATTGCAGCTGTGTGAAAATGTTCTACTGTTGAGAGCTAAGTGTGTGAACACGATTTGGTAAAGGTAGCGGTGAGAGGCCATATAGGGTACATGGTGGGTTGTCTCATTGAAACCGTCCTCAGGAACCGAGTTTTGTGTTTGTGATCCATGAACAGCTACTACCACACGTTGGGCCCTGAAATATGACCCCGCTCGACTTATTAACCCCCCTTGTCCTCTGTCCAGGAGTTGCAAGTAGTTTCTGGTGTTTGTAGTATGCTGGAGGCCGTGCGCAACGCTGACCCGAGTGGTGGGCTGTGATGCGGTAGGCACGTGGCACAGTGTACCCGGCGCCCGTTTGGTGTCTCGGGAACCCTGCACACATCGTTCGGGGCCGTAAGTGGAAACCTCGGCCGGACTCCCTTCGGATGGAACCTGAATAGGCAATAAACCTGGACTAAGTGACTTGTGTGGTTAGTCAGGTTGTGGTCTACACCCTCGTCGGCTTTCGCTTGAAGTCTGCCGAGCACATGTCGTGTGCAGACGCTAAGTGCTGGAAACATGTGTGAAGAAGTACACCCGTGCAGGGTTATAAATGATCTATTCGAATAGCCGCGTCCGCGGTAAAGGACTTCTGGGTTGCCTATACAGTTCATAGACAAGTGAAAGTGGATACCCTAAAATGCGCAAGATAAGCGTGAGTGCTATGGATGGCGTTCTCGTAGGGAGTCGGCAGCGGATCCATAGTGTTGTATTGATTGGTGAATATGTGGACTCGTGTGTGCCACCCCAAAAGAGTTACTTGAAGTCGTAGTTCAGGATAGCCACCGAGTCAAAGCTGGCTTGCTACAGTTAAACTCTACCACCCCTTTGTTGATACTGATGCATATGTAGCTAGTTCTGATGTAAGTCTTGCTGACGTTTGCTAATTTATGTTTTTGGAGAGAGACTTCACTCTCACTAGTAGTTCCGCGTGGACTTCGGCGTTTAGCTTGTTACCTCAGCTACGATCCTTTGCCCTCGGCAGGGTCTTGTAGATAGTCAGGCTTCTCAGCCTTTTTCATTTGTAGTTGTCTGTACTCAGACAAGTTAAGCTTCCGCATGTGCTTGTTGCCTGTATGCTCTGTATGTTGGGTCATGAGACCCATGGTTGTAATACTTGGCTCCTCGAAACCTAATGAATAAATAATTTGAGTGGTAGAGTTTTGTTGTGATGCCATGTTGTATTTGCACATATCGAGCATATTGTGTGTATGTTATTGAAATGCTTGGTATGTGTGGGATCCGACAACCTAGTTGTTTATCCTTGGTAGCCTCTGTTACCAGGAAATGTCTCCTAGTGCTTCCACTAAGCCAGGGTAGCTTGCTACTGCTCCGGAACACTTTGGCTGGCCGGCATGTGTCCTTCGTTCCTGTGTTTGTCCCTTCGGGGAAATGTCGCGCGGTATCTATCGGAGTTCTGTTTGCCTGCTACAGCCCGGATTCTCCGGAGTCCTGCTAGCCCAGCTCCTACAGCCCGGATTCACTCGCTGATGACCGACACGTTCGTTGCTGGGTCATGTATGCTTGTCCCTGTTAGTTAGTGCCACTTTGGGTTTACGACTAGTCATGTGGGCCCGGGTTCATATGGATGCTAGAGACACTATCATATACGTGAGACAAAAGGCGCAAACGGTCCCGGGCCAGTAAGGTGGCACCCGTGGGAATACCGTGCGTGAGGCCGCAAAGTGATATGATGTGTTACATGCTAGATCGGTGTGACTTAGGATCGGGGTCCTGACAAATGCAGTCAGTAAAGGGTTAGTTGATGCTTTGAGGTTGCCTGCACAGAAGCACCCGCAGCCCCACCGCGTCGAGTGGATGTACCATACCGGAAAGCTAAAGGTCACTCAGAAGGTGCGCGTCAAATTCTATGTTGGTGATTATACCGATATGGTAATATGTGATGTCATACCGATGGATGCATGTCACTTGTTATTGGGAAGACCATGGCAGTATGATCATAGTGCTACACATGAAGGTCGAATAAACACTTATTTGTTTTGGGCTGCTGGAAAGCGGTGTGTGCTACGACCAATGTTTGACAACGCAATCAAGGTGGATGGACATGTTGCATTGAAGAGCAAGGTTGGAAAGACTGCCCTGAAACCGAGGACGGTTTCCTTTGAAGGGGGAGGGGATGATGTGAACACAGATGCTGTTGTTGTGCCATTACAAAGTTGTACTAGTTCTGTAGTTGCTACTACTTTGCATGCACATAATTTGCTACGTGAGAAGAAGAAAACACTAAAGGAGAGGGAAAGTGCAAGTATATTGGGTGTTATTCCATGTGCTTTCACGAAGGAAGAAAAGTAGGCAACTTCTTCTAGTTAAAGTTTGGCAAAACTAAGAGAGGAAGTGCCAAGTATTTTCATTGGAGAAGTTTCAGTTAAACTTGTCGTTACACAAGAAGTCAAGCCAAACTTCAGGACCCCACCATGGTAATCAATCATGGCCGGAGTAGATAAATAGTATGGGTTAAAACTGTAGTGTCCCATTGGTTATTTTCTAGTACCAGCTCACGTTTGTGAGTCCTAGTCCAGGTTTGTTTGGATTCTAGTGATCAAAGGTGCCAGATACTTAATTACTTAAATTATGATTAGTTTAAATATGAAAGAGATAGAGTCCGCTTCTAGCTTGGTTTGTTATGATCGTTTGGGGTCAGCATGCGCGTCGCCTATATAATGGGCCGGCTTAGGCCTTTGTACGGGAGTTTTTCGGAGTTGAATAACATACAGAAAAAGCAGCCATTATGGTTGCCCTAAAGATATTTGTTTGCTGATCCACGAGGGATCTAAGAGTTGCTTGGCGTGGAATTGATCTATGATTGATTATACGCTGGTTTTTGTGCACTTTGGCCTTCTGGTGTCCTGCTTTATCCAAAGAGCCGTTCGTCTACTTCTTCATCTGTTTGCTGCTATTACGAGAATCGTCGTGGTTTGTCGCTGTTTTTCGTGTACCATGAAAGATTAGGCCAACGAACGACTCGCCATCTAGTCGGGTCCCATCACTCCACCTGATCTTTGGGGAGCTCCTGCCTGTGCAAGTATGCTATGTACGTCTCTGTCCACTCGAGAATGATCACCAACACTTCATGAAGTAAATCAATCACTGTCGTCAACTTCGGTCGGATCGGAAGGTTCGACTGGCTATGGGGGCTCCTCCAAAAAGGGATCTTCTTTGATCGTCGGGGAGTGCAAATGCTCAACGAACACACTCTTAGGCACTTCCTTCCGAGTGTAACCAATCTTAGCTAGATCATCATCGTCTTGATTCTTGAGTTGGGGAACGTGGTGTAACTCCAATCCTTCGAAGTTCTTCTCCAATTTCCTGACTGCATTGCAGTATCCTATCATGTTCGGGTTGCGGATGTCCCATTCCTTCATTACTTGGTTCACCACAAGATCCGAGTCACCATAAACCATCAGTCGGTGGATGCCAAGTGAGATAGCCATTCGCAATCCATAAAGGAGAGCTTCATACTCGGCTTTGTTGTTGGAGGAATCGAAGTGAATCTATAGGACATAGCTGAGTCGGTCTCCCTTAGGAGAAATTAGGACTACTCCAGCCCCCGAGCCATCAAGCATCTTAGAGCCATCAAAGAACATGGTCCAGTGCTCGGGGAGGCTCTAGGTTAGCTGTTGTTGCTCCATCCACTCGGCCAGAAAATCCGCCAATGCTTGAGATTTAATAGATTTATTGATTCGAACTTGATGTCCAAAGGGAGGACCTCAATAGCCCACTTGGCAACTCTACCCGTTGCATTTCTGTTGTTCATGATTTCGGACAACGGAGCATCACCGACAACTGTCACCGAGTGCTCTTGAAAATAATGATCCACCTTCTTTGTAGTTAGATAGATGCCATAAACCAGCTTCTGATAGCGCGGGTATCTCTTCTTGGAAGGGGTCAAGACTTCTGAAATGTAGTAGACTGGCCGCTGGGTCTTAAAGGATTTACCTTGTTCCTCACGCTCCACAGTGAGCATGGTGTTAGCCACTTGGCTCGTGGCTACAATGTACAAGAGCAAAGGCTCTCGGCTACCAGGACAGCATGCACCGGCTGGGTGCAGAGTAGAGTTTTGAGTTCCTGGAACGAAGCTTGCGCTTCATTTATCCACTCAAATTTATCTGATTTCTTCATGAGTCGGTAAGGCGGCAATGGCTTTTCACCGAGTCGTGAAATGAATCTGCTCACGTCTACCAGGCAGCCTATGAGTCTCTGCACATCGTGGAGACATTCTGGCTGCTTCATTCGGACTATAGCGCTGATTTTTTGGGGGTTAGCGTTGATCCCATGCTCGGAAACAAGGAAACCGAGTAACCTGTCGGCTGGAACCCCAAAAGTGCACTTGGCCGGGTTGAGCTTTATTCCAAATCTGCACAGATTTGCAAAGGTCTCGGCGAGGTCAGACATGAGGTCAGAACCTTTCCTAGACTTGACCACGATATCATCCATGTCGGCCTCCACATTCCGACTAATCTGCCTTTGCAAGCATTTTTGGATCATGCGTTGGAAGGTCGCCCCGGCATTTTTTTATCTGAATGGCATCGTGATATAACAAAAGCATCCGATTGGGGTGATGAAGGCTATTTTATTTCATTCAGACCATACATTCCGATATGGTGGTACCCGGAGTACGCATCCAGAAATGACAAGTGCTCGCACCTCGCAGTAGAGTTTACTATCTGATCTATGCGGCGGAGAGGAAAATGGTCTTGGAAATATGCCCTAGAGGCAATAATAAAATGTTTATTATTATATTTCCTTGTTCATGATAATTGTCTATTGTTCATGCTATAATTGTATTAACCGGAAACCTTAATACATGTGTGAATACATAGATCACAACATGTCCCTAGTGAGCCTCTAGTTGACTAGCCTGTTGATCAATAGATGGTTGTGGTTTCCTGACCATAGACATTAGATGTCATTGATAACGGGATCACATCATTAGGAGAATGATGTGATGGACAAGACCCAATCCTAAGCATAGCACAAGATCGTGTAGTTTGTTTTGCTAGAGCTTTTCTAATGTCAAGTATCGTTTCCTTAGACCATGAGATTGTGCAACTCCCGGATACCGTAGGAATGCTTTGGGTGTACCAAACGTCAGAACGTAACTGGGTGGCTATAAAGGTGCACTACAGGTATCTCCGAAAGTGTCTGTTGGGTTGGCACGACTCGAGACTAGGATTTGTCACTCCGTATGACGGAGAGGTATCTCTGGGCCCATTCGGTAATGCATCATCATAATGAGCTCAATGTGAATAAGGAGTTAGTCACGAGATCATGTGTTACGTAACGAGTAAAGAGACTTCCGGTAATGAGATTGAACAAGGTATAGGGATACCGACGATCGAATCTCGGGCAAGTAACATACCGATAGACAAAGGGAATTGTATACGGGATTGATTGAATCCCTGACATCATGGTTCATCCGATGAGATCATCATGGAACATGTGGGAGCCAACATGGGTATCCAGATCCCGCTATTGGTTATTGGCCGGAGAGGTGTCTCGGTCATGTCTGCATGGTTCCTGAACCCGTAGGGTCTACACACTTAAGGTTCGGTGACGCTAGAGTTGTAATGGGAATAGTATGTGGTTACCGAAGGTTGTTCGGAGTTCCGGATGAGGTCCCGGACATGACGAGGAACTCCGGAATGGTCCGGAGGTGAAGATCGATATATTGGAAGACGGGTATTGGAGTCCGGAATTGTTTCGGGGGTGCCGGGTGACGACCAGCATGTCCGAAAGGGGTTTCAGAGGCCCCGGCAAGCGTTGGGGGGCCTTACGTGCCAAGGGGAAGGGGCACATCAGCCCACTAAGGGGCTGTGCGCCCCTCCCACCCCATCTCACGTAACCTGGAGAGGTGGGGGCGCTTCCCCTAGGGCAGCCACCCCTCCCGGCTTGGGGGGCAAGTTTCCTAGGGGTGGGGGCGCCCAAACCCATCTAGGGTTCCCCTGTGGCCGCCGCCCCTCCCCTAGGGAAACCCTAGGGTGCCTCCTCCTCCCCCTTCCCCCTATATATAGTGAGGGAGAGAGAGGGCAGCCGCACCCCCTTCCCTGGTGCAGCCCCTCCCTCCTCCAACACCTCCTCCTCCTCCTCCTCCTCCGTAGTGCTTGGTGAAACCCTGCCGGAGAACTGCAAGCTCCACCACCACATCGTCGTGCTGCTGGAGTTCTCCCTCAACTTCTCCTCTCCCCTTGCTGGATCAAGAAGGAGGAGACGTCCTCGTGCTGTACGTAACGCAGAGGCGCTGTCCGTTTAGCGCTAGATCGGATCTTCCGCGATTTGAATCGCCGCGAGTACGACTCCATCAACCACGTTCTTGTAACGCTTCCGCTTAGCGATCTTCAAGGGTATGAAGATGCACTCCCTCTCTCTTGTTGCTAGTATTTCCTAGATTGATCTTGGTGAAACGTAGGAAAATTTTGAATTATTACTATGTTTCGCAACAGTGGCATCATGAGCTAGGTCTATGCGTACATTCTATCCAGGAGTAGAACACAAAGTAGTTGTGGGCGATGATTTGGTCAATTTGCTTGTCGTTACTAGTCTTATCTTGATTCGGCAGCATTGTGGGATGAAGCAGCCCGGGCCGACCTTACACGTACGCTTACGTGAGACTGGTTCCACCGACTGACATGCACTTGATGCATAAGGTGGCTAGAGGGTGTCTGTCTCTCCCACTTTAATAGGATCGGATTCGATGAAGAGGGTCCTTATGAAGGGTAAATAGCAATTGGAATATCACTGTTGTGGTTTTTGCGTAGGTAAGAAACATTCTTGCTAGAACCCATAGCAGCCACGTAAAACATGCAACAACAATTAGAGGGCGTCTAACTTGTTTTTGCAGGGTATGGTATGTGATGTGATATGGCCAAAAGGATGTGATGAATGATATATGTGATGTATGAGATTGATCATGTTCTTGTAATAGGAATCACGACTTGCATGTCGATGAGTATGACAACCGGCAGGAGCCATAGGAGTTGTCTTAATTTATTGCATGACCTGCGTGTCAATGAAAATGCCCTGTAATTACTTTACTTTATTGCTAACCATTAGCCATAGTAGTAGAAGTAATAGTTGGCGAGACAACTTCATGAAGACACAATGATGGAGATCATGTTGTCATGCCGGTGACGAAGGTGATCATGCCGCGCCTCGAAGATGGAGATCAAAGGCGCAAGATGATATTGGCCATATCATGTCACTTTATGATTTGCATGTGATGTTTGTCATGTTTACATCTTATTTTCTTAGAATGATGGTAGCATAAATAAGATGATCCCTCACTAAAATTTCAAGAAATGTGTTCCCCCTAATTGTGCACCGCTGCGAAGGTTCATTGTTTCGAAGCACCACGTGATGATCGGGTGTGATAGATTCTATTGTTCGCATACAACGGGTGTAAGCCAGATTTACACATGCGAAACACTTTGGTTGACTTGACGAGCCGACCATGTACAGACATGGCCTCGGAACACGAGAGACCGAAAGGTTGAACATGAGTCATATAGTAGATGCGATCAACATGGAGATGTTCACCGTTGATGACTAGTTTGTCTCACGTGATGATCGAACACAGCCTAGTCGATTCGGTTCATGTATCACTTAGATGACTAGAGGGATGTCTATCTGAGTGGGAGTTCATTAAATAATTTGATTAGATGAACTTAATTATCATGAACATAGTCTAAATAGTCTTTGCAAATTATGTTGTAGATTAATAGCTCGCGCTTTAGCTCCTTGTTTTAATACGTTCCTAGAGAAAGACTAAGTTGAAAGATATTGTAAGAAATTGTGTGGACTAGGGCCATAGTCCGAGGATTGTCCTCACTGCTACACAGAAGGCTTCTGTCCTTGATGCACCGCTCGGTGTGCCAACCCCTCTGGCGTCGTCTGTGGATGTTGTGAACATCTGGCAGACACGTTCTGATGACTACCTGATAGTTTAGTGCGCCATGCTTTACGGCTTAGAGTCGGGGCCCCAAAAGCGTTTTGAACGCCATGGAACATATGAGATGTTCCAAGAGCTGAAATTGGTATTTCATGCTCATGCCCATGTTGAGAGGTTTGAGACCTCTGACAAGATCTTTGCCTACAATATGGAGGAGAATAGCTCAGCCAGTGAGCATGTGCTCAGAATGTCTGAGTACTTCAATCATTTGAATCAAGTGGGAGTTAATCTTCTAGATAAGAGAGTGATTGACAAAAGTTCTCCAGTCACTATCACCAAGCTGCTAGAGTTTCGTGATGAACTATAACATTCAAGGGAAGATGATCCCTGAGCTGTTCGTCGTGCTTAAGGCCGTATTGGTAGAAATCAAGAAGGAGTATCAAGTGTTGATGGTTGACAAGACCACTGTTTTCAAAGAAGGGAAAGAAGGGAGACTTCATGAATGGCAAGCCAGTTGCCGCTCCAGTGAAGAAACCCAATAACCCAAACCCGAGACGAAGTGCTTCTATTAGGGGAACGATCGCTGGTAGGAACTGCCTCAAATACTTGGTAGATAAGAAGGCTGGCAACTTCAACAAAAGTATATTTGATATATGTGTTATTGATGTGTACCTTACTAGTACTCCTAGTAGCACATGGGTATTAGATACCGGTTCAGTTGCTATATTGGTAACTCGAAACAAAAGCTACGGAATAAACGGAGATTGGCTAAGGGCGAGGTGACGATGTGTGTTGAAAGTGTTTCCAAGGTTGATTTGATCACTATCGCACGCTCCCTCTATCTTCGGGATTATTGATGAACCTAGATAAATGTTGTTTGCATTGGTGTCCATGTTGAGCATGAACATGATTAGATCATGTTTATTGCAATACAGTTATTCATGTCAGAGAATAATGGTTATTCTGTTTACATGAGTAACACCGTATATGGTCATGCACCCAATGTGAATGGTTTATTGAATCTCGGTCGTAGTGATACACATGTTCATAACATTGATACCACAAGATGTAGAGTTGATAATGATAGTACCACTTTCTTGTGGAACTGCCGCTTAGGTCATATTGGTGTAAAACGCATGAAGAACCTCCATGTCGATGGACTTTTAAAGTCACTTGATTTTGAATCACTTGACACATGCGAACCATGCCTCGTTGGCAAGATGACTAAAACCTCGTTCTTTTACAATGGAACGGGCAAGTGACTTGTAGGAAATCACACATGCTGATGTGTGCGGTCCAATGAGTGTTGACGCACGCGGTGGATATCATTATTTTCTCACCTTCACCGATAAATTGACTAGATATGGGTATATTTACTTAATGAAGCATAAGTCTGAAATGTTTGAAAAGTTCAAGCAATTTCAGAGTTAAGTTGAGAATCATCATAACAAGAAGATCAAGTTCCTACGATCTGATCAAGGGAAGAGCATCTAAGTTATGAGTTTGGCAATCACTAAAGACAAAGTGGAATCGTTTCACAGTTGACGCCACCTGAAACACCATAGCGTAATGGTGTGTCCAAATGTCGTAATCTCACCCTATTGGATATGGTGCGATCTATGATCTCTCTTACCGATCTACCGCTATCATTTTGGGGTTATGCATTAGAGAAAATTACATTCACTTTAAATAGGGCACCATCTAAGTCCGTGGAGACGACACCATATGAACTATGGTTTGGCAAGAAACCTAAGTTGTTGTTTCTTAAGGTTTGGGGCTACGATGCTTATGTTGATAGGCTTTGGCCAGAAAAGCTCGAACCCAAAGCAGGAAATTGTGTCTTCATGGAATACCCAAACAAGACGATTGGGCATACCTTCAATCTTAGATCTGAGGGCAAAGTGTTTGTCACTATGAACATGTCTTTTCTTGAGAAAGAGTTTCTCTCGATAGAATTGGGTGGGAGGAAGATAGAACTTGATGAGGTTGTTGAACCTTCACTTCAACCAGAGAGTAGCGCATCACAGAAAGATGTTTCTGTGGCACCTACGTCAGTTGAAGAGAAATCTAATGATGATGATCATGAAGCTTCAGATCAAGTTACTATCGAACCTCATAGGTCGACAAGGGTGTGTACAACTTCTGAGTGGTAACCCTGTCTTAAAGGTGTTGTTGGACAATGTAGCGACCAGACCTCAAGCGATCGATCTACGTGCTCGGTGTCATCCACGGATCGATAATCTTGACACCACATAGTACTCTAAGGATTTATAACAGAGTAGCAATCACACACTTATTACAACCGAATGTCTCAAGAGAGAACTTAATAAAATAAATATGGCTTAAGGCCATCTAATACGATAACAGCGGAAGGCTTGGAAGAATAAGCAAGTCCATCAACTCCAACGACATCACTGAGTATAGAACCACGACCTATGCACCTTACTCGTCGTCTGAAAAGTCTGCAACATGAAACGTTGCAGCCCGAGAACGGGTCAACACATGGAATATGCTGGCAATGTAACACATAGAGAATAATGGAATGAATAGCCTATACTACATGCATATATGGCTGGTGGAAAGCTCTATGGTTACTGTTTTGCATAAAGCCAATTTTTCCCTACTGCAAAGGAATAAATTTATTTAACTATCATGGTGGTTAGAAACATTGAGAATGGTTGACAACATTCTCAATCCCAATTAAAAGTACTCATTAACAAACCCAACAATATTAATTAGAAGTAACATGATGAGATTCACATGATATCCAGGTACTAGATACTCAAGATGTCCATAACCGGGGACACGGCTAACCATGATTAGTTTATACACTCTGTAGAGGTTTGCACACTTTTCCCCACAAGACTCGATCGCCTCCGTTTGTTTCTCGCACTACATGGTGTTTGAGAGATGGATGACCGAGACATAGTCTTTCAGAAGCGCTAACACCTTACATGTGGGTAGACCGTACCAACCTACATCCCCTACATCAGCTAGCCTACCAGTAAGAGTTCGCACAACTTAGTCAACTACGCCAGAGCCCATAATGGCTTATGGCTGCACACAGAAGTTTCTAGTTTGAATTATCTCATGATCCCTTTGAGCCTGGGTGGCGGTCCGAAGAAAATACAGGCAAGTCCTGATAGAAACCAGGTGCCTCAATCCATCCAGATGTGTGTTTAAGTTGCCACCTTAAATAAACCATTAAATAACAATCTCACATCTGTCATGGATACACTCACCCAATCCATGTCTACTAGCATAGCATGTCATAATAAGCAAACATAGAAGTAACTCCCAAGGGTTTATAATAAAACAGGTAATAGGTACTACCTCATCTACTTCCCATAACCCGCAATTTAATTAGATCCTAATCATGCAAGTGTTTGAGGATATATCTGATGCATAAAAACTGGGTATGAGAAAAGGTATGATCAAAGTGTTACTTGCCTTGTCGATGATCCACGAAACCTAGAGACTCAAGTAACAAAGCGCGACCGGGTAATCTATCACGGACAAACAAACAAGCATACAATAAATACTCATCTAATGCACAGGTAAAACTCAAATAGATCTAACCAGATAGTTCAACTTAAGAACTCCGGTTTGCAAAAAGAATCAAATCAAACGAAGCAACGAAAGTCAAATGGCGGAAGAAAACAGCTTCATTTTACTAATCTGGATCTAATTCAAATTTTACAGAAGCAAAAACTTGTTTAAGTAGATTATTCGAAAGAGGGTTTGAGGCGAAACTCCAGCGCTTGAATCGCCTCGATTCGATAAACGAATTAAAAGTTATACTAAAAGCGAAAATCGAATCGGAATCGCAATCAGAAAAATCGCGGATTAAATCCGAGAAAAAGAAAAACGAAGAACGGGTTAACGAACGAACGTTCGTTAACTAAACTAATCTGACGAACTCGTTCGTTAAAACGAACTAACGGACGAACGTCCGCTAATTAACCTAAACCGGAAAAAAAGCCAAAAACTAAAAAAAACCGAAAAACCGCTTGGTTTTTATAAAAAAACCGGCACGTAACACGAGGCAATGGCGAACCTGGCGGCGGCGAACTCCGCGAGGCTCGTGATGGCGGCGGCGGATTAGGGTTAGGGTTTGGTGGAGTGAGTGGGGGCGGGGCGGGCGACTTGGGCGGGGGGAGGCGGGCGGTGGCAAGAGCATGGGCGCATGATATATAAAGACCCGAAGCGGAGTCCCGCTCGGTGCGGCCTGGCGGTGCATGCGCATTTTTTTAATAATTACGCTCGAAAAAAACAAAAGAAGTACTAAACGGTCTCCAAAATCCGAAATAAATTTTCCCGCTTCTAAAATCAAGCGGATTTAATGAACATTTATTTGGGGCCTAAATGCAATTTTGAAAACGCACATTTTCCTAAATTCAAATAAAAGGAAAAACTCCAAAATAAAATCTTATTTGATTTTATTATTAAATCTTCATTATTTCTTTATTTTGGGAAAGTCATTTTATTCCCTCTCTCATAATTTGGTAGTAGAAATAATTGAAGATAAAATAATTAAAATCAAATGATCCTATTTTCAAAATTTGAGAAAACTCAAATATGAAAATAACGAAAATCCTCAACTCTCTCTGAGGGTCCTTGAGTTGTGTAGAATTTTCTAGGATCGAGCAAAAGTGCAACGAAAATGCAATGAAAAATATGATATGCAATGATGCTCTATGTATAACATTCCAAATTGAAAATTTGGGATGTTACAAACCTACCCCCTTAAGATGAATCTCGCCCTCGAGATTCGGGTTGGCTAGAAAATAGGTGAGGGTGGTCCTTAAGCAGATCTTCCTCTCGCTCCCAGGTGGCTTCTTCCTCAGTGTGGTGGCTCCACTAAACTTTGCAAAACTTAATGACCTTGCTGCGGGTGACTCGGCTGGCATATTCGAGAATCTTAACAGGTTTCTCCTCATAGGTCAAATCATCATTCAACTGAATCGCTTCCAGTGGCACTGTATCTCTGAGTGGTATATCAGCCATCTCTGCGTGACACTTCTTCAACTGAGAAACATGAAACACATCATGGACTCCTGACAATCCTTCGGGTAATTCCAACTTGTACGCAACTTCTCCCATGCGTTCCAAAACACAATAAGGTCATACAAATCGGGGCGCTAACTTTCCTTTAACACCAAAACACTTAACTCCTTGAAGTGGCGATACTCGAAGATAAACTCTATCTCCGACTTTGTATTCTGTCTCCTTGCGTTTTGAGTCCGCATAACTTTTCTGTCTTGACTGGGCTACCTTGAGCCTATCGCGAATCAACTTTACTTTCCGTTCAGACTCCTTAATCAAATCTGGTCCAAACAACTGGCGGTCTCCAACTTCATCCCACAACAACGGGTCCTGCACCTCCTTCCGTATAAGGCTTGAAAGGTGCCATCTTGATTTGGTTTAGTAGCTGTTGTTATAAGAAAACTCCGCATACGGCAAGTTATCATCCCAACTTGATCCATAATCCAAAGCACAAGCTCTAAGCATATCCTCCAAAATCTGGTTGACTCTCTCGGTTTGTCCATCTGTCTGTGGATGAAAAGCTGTGCTAACTCCAGCCTGGTTCCCAAAGTTTCGTGCAACTGCTTCCAGAACTTTGAGGTGAATTGGGTTCCTCTATCTGATACGATACTCCTCGGAACTCCATGCAAGCATACAATCCTGGTCATGTATATCTTGGCCAATTTGGCACTGCTGTAAGTAGTCTTTACTGGAATGAAATGAGCTACCTTCGTCAAACGATCGACTATAACCCAAATCGAGTCATAGCCTGAATGAGTCCTGGGCAATCCCGTGATGAAATCCATACCTAGTTTATCCCACTTCCATTCGGGTATAGGCAATGGCTGTAACAATCCTGCTGGCTTCTGATGTTCTGCCTTCACTTCTGACATACATCACAAACTGCTACGTACTCAGCAATATCCTTCTTCATTCCGGTCCACCAGAAAGTATTCTTCAAATCCAAATACATCTTGGTATTTCCTGGGTGAATCGAATATGGTGAATCATGTGCCTCTTGTAGAATCAACTTCCTGATCTCCGGGTCATTGGGCACATAAACGCGGTCCTCAAACCATAGGGTATCATGCTCATCCTCACGAAATCCCTTAGCATTTCCTTCGCTCATTCTCTCCTTTATAGAGGCAATCTCTTTGTCAGTCTTCTGAGCTTCCACGATCTTGTCCATCAAAGTTGATGAATCTCCAATCTTGATACATAGCCTCTGGAACTATTTCCAAACATAGCTCTCAAGATCCTCGGCTAACTCCTTTGGTATTTCTCCCATCATTAATGTGTTGACGTGACTCTTACGGCTCAACGCGTCTGCTACAACGTTAGCCTTTCCGGGGTGGTAATGCAATCTCATATCATAATCTTTGATAAGCTCCAACCATCTCCTCATGCGAGATTTAGCTCCTTCTGCGTGAAGATGTACTTCAAACTCTTGTGATCCGTATACACCTCACAATGATTTCCAATGAGGAAATGTCTCCATGTTTTCAACGCATGCACTACGGACTGCTAACTCCAAATCATGCGTAGCATAATTTAGCTCATGAGGCTTAAGTTGTCGTGAAGCATACTGAAACAACTCTTCCCTCCCTGCATAAGCTTTGCTCCAAGTCCTCGGCGTGAAGCGTCACAATACACCTCATAATCCTTGGTCCGATCCGCGAATTAACACTGGTGAGGTAACCAAACGTTTCTTCAGCTCTTGGAAACTAGCTTCACACTCCTCGGTCCATATGAACTTGGTATCCTTCTTTAACAGTTCTGCCATAGGTTTTGTAATCCTTGAGAAATTCTTAATGAATCTCCGGTAGTATCCTGCTAGTCCAAGGAAACTCCGGATCTCTCCAACTGTTGTTGGCGCTTCCCAGCTTGTTACGGTGACAACTTTAGTGGGGTCTACTGCTATACCTTCTCCGGATATAACATGTCCAAGAAATCCAACTTCCTTCAACCAAAACTCACACTTGCTGAACTTGGCATACAACCGGTGTTCTCTCGAGCTTCTCGAGTACCAAACATAAATGCTCCTTATGTTCCTCTTCATTCTTGAGTAAACAAAAATATCATCAATGAACACCACGACGAACTTATCCAAAAACTCCATAAACACTTTGTTCATCATGTTCATAAAATAGGCAGGTGTGTTAGTCAGACCAAATGACATAAAGGTATACTCATACAGCCCATACCTAGTGGTAAAAGCTGTCTTAGGTATATCCTACTCTCGAATCTTCAACTGATGGTACCCTGATCGCAAATCGATCTTTGAAAACACCTTAGCTCCTTGCAATTGGTCAAACAAGTCATTGATCATCGGCAGTGGGTACTTGTTCTTAATGGTCACTTCGTTCAATCCTCGATAATCAACAACTATTCTTAAGGATCCATCCTTCTTCTCCACTAGAAGTACTGGTGATCCCCAAGGCGAAGAACTTGGGCGAATAAATCCTTTATCCAGTAACTCCTTAATCTGCTTCTTAATTTCTTCCAAATCTTGGGCTGCCATCCTATACGGTCTCTTAGATATCGGCCCAGTGCCTGGCAGTAGTTCAATCAGAAACTCAATGTCTCTATCCGGTGGCATGCCCGGCAACTCTTCCGAAACACGCTGGGTAATCCCTTACCACCGGTACTTCCTCTGCACAACTCCTCGATAAGGAATTTACATGTGCTCTCCTCGGCTCATGCTGTGATACAAACTTGATTCTCCTCCCTTCTGGGGTGGTAAGAAAAATTGACTTACTGGCGCAATCTATGTTCCCTCCATATTTCGATAACCAATCCATGCCTAATATCACATCCAATCCTTGGGATTCCAGAACTATTAGGTCCGAGGGAAATACATAGTGTCCAATCCTTAATGGCAGTCGATCACACCATATACTAGCCATGTATTCTGCTCCGGGTGAGGTTACTAGCATGGGTGACCTAAGGGCTTGGGTTGGTAGGTTATACTTATCCAAAATCCCTTGATATGTATGAATGTGATGCACCAAGATCAAAAGAACAAGCTGCATAAATGACATAACCAAAAACTTACCTATTATCGCATCTGGTGAGCTTCAACCTCCTCCATGGTAACGTGGTTCACTTGTCCTCTGTTGAAAGGGTTCGCTTCTTTCCGAGCTTCCATTGCCATTACCATTTTGGCCTTCTCGACATTCGCTTGCATAATGCCCGATCTTGCGGCACTTAAAGCAAGTGATGTGGCTCAGTCTACCTTGGATGGTGTTGACGGGTTGGTGCAGTTTTGTCCATTGCTTCCTCCATTCTCGCTCCCATTCTTGGTGCCATTATGGTTGTGCGAGCTACCTCCTCCATGGGTATGCTGAAATTATCCTCTGTCTTCGGGTAAAGCGAAGTTTGCTGAGCTCCGAGTTATTCTTCCCCGTCCATACTTCCTCTTGCGATTGTCAATCTGCTGCTGCTTCCTTCAATCATAAGAGCATGATCTACTAACTCCTGGTAGTTATTGAAGGTGGCTACCATTAGCTCGCATGCTCAGCTCATCATTCAGTCCTTCTAGAAACTTCTCACGCTTAGTCTGCGTCAGTAGCAACGTCATCCGGGGCATAACGTGCTAGCTTATCAAATCATCTACATACCGCCAACTGTCAGTCCTCCTTGGCGCAAGTTGCGAAACCCACGCTTCTTCATGGCCATAGCTCCCTTTGAGACATGGGCGACTGAAAGCTTGTTGAAACCGATCCCATGTGACAAGTGTCTCTGAGGGTAAGTGGTGTAAAATTCTCCCACCATCTGCTGCGGGTCCTTCAAGCTGATGTGCGGCAAATTTCACCCTTTCTCCATCTATACATCCTGCAGTGGTCAACTCCTCCCTATCTTACGGAGCCAATCATACGCAACAATCGGCTCGGTGCTCTTGGAAAACACCGCGGATTCAGCCTTAAGAAACGGGTCGATGGTCAGCGGTGGTGGTGGCGGTGGGTTGTTTTGTTGTTGTTGTTGTTGTTGCCTTGGTTCGTACCAATGTTTGAATCAAGGCATTCGCACGCTGAATCAACCGAGTGATCTCCGGCAGGAAAACAAACCGGGTCGCGTCTCGGAGGCATCTGAGGGTTTAAGAAAAGACGAGAATTTAGAATAGAATGAGGTCTAGAGAGAAACACTACCCATATGCACATGATACAAATCGCACAATATCACTCCAATCAATTCAAACAAGGGCATACAACGGTCTATCTATCGTTACAAAGTGTTGAAACTAAAAACTACAATAACATGGGGGTAATCTACTACTGTTTGGTGGTCAACTAGAAAAACTGTCCGATGAAGACTCCATGATATCTGCTCCAGCTTCATCTTCGTAATCATCATCACTCCGATGAAGTCCTGATAGAAACCAGGTGCCTTAATCCACCCAGATGTGTGTTTAAGTTGCCACCTTAAATAAACCATTAAATAACAATCTCACATCTGTCATGGATACACTCACCCAATCCACGTCTACTAGCATAGCATGGCATAATAAGCAAACGAGAAGTAACTCCCAAGGGGTTTATAATAAAACAGGTAATAGGTACTACCTCATCTACTTCCCATAACCCACAATTTAATTAGATCCTAATCATGCAAGTGTTTGAGGATAGATCTAATGCATAAAAACTGGGTATGAGAAAAGGTATGATCAAAGTTTTACTTGCCTTGCTGATGATCCGCGAAACCTAGAGACTCAAGTAACAAAGCGGCGCACTCAGGGTAATCTATCGCATAAAAAACAAGCATACAATAAATACTCATCTAATGCAGGTAAAACTCAAATAGATCTAACCAGATAGTTCAACTTAAGAACTCCGGTTTGCAAAAGAATCAAATCAAACGAAGCAACGAAAGTCAAACGGCGAAAGAAAACAGCTTCGTTTTACTAATCTGGATCTAAGTCAAATTTTACAGAAGCAAAACTTGTTTAAGTAGATTATTCGGAAGAGGGTTTCGAGATTAAACTCCGGGCGCTTGAATCGCTGATTCCAATAAACGAGCAAAAGTTATACTAAAACGAAAATCAGATCCGAATCACGATCGGAAAAATCGGGGATTAAAAAACGACGAACGGGTTAACGAACGAACGTTCGTTAACTAAACTAATCTGACGAACTCGTTCGTTAAAACGAACTAACGGACGAACGTCCGCTAATTAACCTAAACCGAAAAAAACCGAAAACTAAAAAAACCGAAAGAAACCGCTCGGTTTTATAAAAAAAACCTGCACGTAACACGAGGCGGCGGCGAACCTCGGCGGCGGCGAACTCCGTCGAGGCTCCGGCGACGGCGTGATGGATTAGGTTAGGGTTTGGGTGGCGGAGTGGGCGGCAGTGGGCGACTTGGGCCGGGAGGCGCGTCTTTGGCGGCGGGGGGGCACGCTTTATATAATACCGAGCGGAGTCCCGCTGCACGGCCCGATAGGCGGTGCATTTTTTTTAATAATTACGCTCGAAAAAAAAAACAAAAGAAGTACTAAACGGACTCCAAAAATCCCGAAATAAATTTTCCCCGGCTTCTAAAATCAAGCCGGATTTAATGAACATTTATTTGGGGCCTAAATGCAATTTTGAAAAACGCACATTTTTCCTAAATTCAAGTAAAAAGGCGAAAAACTCCAAAATAAAATCTTATTTGATTTTATTATTAAATCTTCATTATTTCTTTATTTTGGGAAAGTCATTTTATTCCCTCTCTCATATTTTGGTAGTAGAAATAATTGAAGATAAAATAATTAAAATCAAATCATCCTATTTTCAAAATTTGAGAAAACTCAAATATGAAAATAACGAAAATCCCCAACTCTCTCCGAGGGTCCTTAAGTTGTGTAGAATTTTCTAGGATCGAGCAAAAATGCAATGAAAATGCAATGAAAAATATGATATGCAATGATGCTCTATGTATAACATTCCAAATTGAAAATTTGGGATGTTACAGACAACAATGAACCTATGAGCTATGGAGAAGCTATGGTGGGCCTGGATTCCAACAAATGGCTAGGAGTCATGAAACCCGAGATAGGATCCATGTATTAGAACAAAGTATGGACTTTGGTGGACTTGCCCGAAGATTGGCAAGCCATTGAGAATAAAATTATCTTTAAGAAGAAGACAGACGCAGATGGTAATGTCATCATTTATGAAGCTCGACTTGTCTCAAAGAAGTTTCCGACAAGTTCATGGAGTTGATTGTGATGAGGCTCTCTCAATCATAGCGATGCTAAAGTCTATTAGAATTTTGTTAGCAGTTGCTGCATTTTCATTTACGAAATCTGGCAGATGGATGTCAAAACAAAGTTTCCTTGATGGTTTTCGTGAGGAAAGGATGTATGTGATACAACCAGAAGGTTTTGTCGATCCTAAGCATGCTAAAAGATATGCAAACTCCAATGATCCTTCTATGGACTGGAGCAAGCATCTCGGAGTTGGAACATACGCTTTGATGAGGTGATCAAAGCTTTTGGTTTATACAAAGTTTGTAAGAAACTTGTATTTGCAAGAAAGTGAGTGGGAGCACTACAACATTTTTGATAAGTATATGTGGATGACATATTGTTAATCAGAAATGATTTAGAATTTTTGGAAAGCATAAAGGGTTGTTTGAATGGAGTTTTTTTTCAAAGGAAGACCTGGGTAAAACTGCTTACATATTAGGCATCAAGATCTATAAAGATAGATCAAGACACCTGATAAGACTTTCACAGAGCGCATACCTTGACATTATTTTGAAGGAGTTAAAAATGTATCATTCAAAGAAGGAGTTCTTGCCTAAGTTGTAAGGTGTGAAGTTGAGTAAGACTCAAAGCTCGACCACGGCAGAAGAAAGAGAAAGGACGAAGGTCGTCCCCTATGCCTTAGCCATAGGCTCTATATGATATGCCATGATGTGTACCACACATGATATGTGCCTTGCCACGTGTCTGGCAAGGGGGTACGAGAGTGATCCAAGAATGGATCATTGGACAGCAGTCAAAATTGTCCTTAGAGGAATAAGGAAATGTTTCTCGGTTATGGAGGTGATAAAGAGTTAGGCGTAAAGGGTTACGTCGATGCAAGCTTTAACACCTATTCGGATGACTCTGAGTAGCAAACCGGATACGTATAGTAGGAGCAACCATTTGGAATAGCTCCAAGTGGAGCATGGTAGCAACATCTACAATATGAAATAGAGATTTTCGAAGTACACACGAATCTGAATGTTGCATACCCGTTGACCAAAAACCTGTCTCGTAAGCATAACATGATTAAACCCTAGAACTCATTGAGTGTTAATCACATGGTGATGTGAACTAGATTATTGACTTTAGTAAACTGTTGGGTGTTAATCACATGGCGATGTGAACTAGATTATTGACTCTAGTAAACTCTTTGGGTGCTAGTCACATGGCGATGTGAACTACGAGTGTTAATCACATGGCGATGTGAACTAAATTATTGACTCTAGTGCAAGTGGGAGACTGTTGGAAATGTGCCCTAGAGGCAATAATAAAATGGTTATTATTATATTTCCTTGTTCATGATAATTGTCTATTGTTCATGCTATAATTGTATTAACCGGAAACAGTAATACATGTGTGAAGACATAGATCACAACATGTCCCTAGTGAGCCTCTAGTTGACTAGCTCGTTGATCAATAGATGGTTGTGGTTTCCTGACCATGGACATTAGATGTCATTGATAACAGGATCACATCATTAGGAGAATGATGTGATGGACAAGACCCAATCCTAAGCATAGCACAAGATCGTGTAGTTCGTTTTACTAGAGCTTTTCTAATGTCAAGTATCATTTCCTTAGACCATGAGATTGTGCAACTCTCGGATACCGTAGGAATGCTTTGAGTGCACCAAACGTCACAACGTAACTGGGTAGCTATAAAGGTGCACTACATGTATCTCCAAAAGTGCCTGTTGGGTTGGCACGAATTGAGACTCGGAACTATCACTTCGTATGACGGAGAGGTGTTTCTGGGCCCACTCAGTAATACATCATCATAATGAGCTCAATGTGACTAAGGAGTTAGTCATGGGATCGTGTGTTATGGAATGAGTAAAGAGACTTGCCGGTAACGAGATTGAACAAGGTATAGGGATACCGACGATCAATCTCGGGCAAGTAACATACCGGTAGACAAAGGGAATTGTATACGGGATTGATTGAATCCCCGACATCATGGTTCATCCGATGAGATCATCGTGGAACATGTGGGAGCCAATATGGGTATCCAGGTCCCGCTATTGGTTATTGGCCAAAGAGGTGTCTCGGTCATGTCTGCATGGTTCCCGAACTCGTAGGGTCTACACACTTAAGGTTCGGTGACGCTAGAGTTGTAATGGGAATATTATGTGGTTACCGAAGGTTGTTCAGAGTCTCGGATGAGATCCCGGATGTGACGAGGAACTCCGGAATGGTCCGGAGGTGAAGATCGATATACTGGACGAAGGGTATTGGAGTCCGGAAATGTTTTGGGGGTACTGGGTGCCGACCAGCGTGTCTGAAAGGGATTTCGGAGGCCCCGACAAGCGTTGGGGGCCTTATGGGCCAAGGGGAAGGGGCACATCATCCCACTAAGGGGCTGTGCGCCCCTCCCACCCCATCTCACGTAACCTGGAGAGGTGGGGGCGCCTCCCCTAGGGAAGCCACCCCTCCCGGCTTGGGGGGCAAGTTTCCTAGGGGTGGGGGCACTGATACGTCTCCGTCGTATCTACTTTTCCAAACACTTTTGCCCTTGTTTTGGACTCTAACTTGCATGATTTGAATGGAACTAACCCGGACTGACGCTATTTTCAGCAAACTTTCCATGGTGTTATTTATGTGCAGAAACAAAAGTTTTCGGAATGACCTGAAACTCCACGGAACGTCTATTTGGAAATAATAAAAAATCGTTGCAAAAGATGAATTCCAGTGGGCCCACACCCAATCCACGAGGGTGGGGGGCGCCCCCTACCTCGTGGGCCCCCTGGAGCTCCTCCGAAGCCAACTCCAACTCTATATATTTGCTTTCGGGAAGAAAAAATGAAGGAGAAGAATTCATCGCGTTTTACGATACGGAGCCGCCGCCAAGCCCTAAAACCTCTCGGGAGGGCTGATCTGGAGTCCGTTCGGGGCCCCGGAGAGGGGGGTTCGTCGCTGTCATCATCATCAACCATCCTCCATCACCAATTTCATGATGCTCATCGCCGTGCGTGTGTAATTCCATCGTAGGCTTGCTGGACGGTGATGGGTTGGATGAGATCTATCATGTAATCGAGTTAGTTTTGTTAGGGTTAGATCCCTAGTATCCACTATGTTCTGAGATTGATGTTGCTATGACTTTTCTATGCTTAGTGCTTGTCACTAGGGCCCGAGTGCCATGATTTCAGATCTGAACCTATTATGTTTTCATGAATATATGTGTGTTCTTGATCCTATCTTGCAAGTCTATAGTCACCTACTATGTGTTATGATCCGGCATCCCCGAAGTGACAATAATCGGGACCACTCCCGGTGATGACCATAGTTTGAGGAGTTCATGTATTCACTATGCGCTAATGCTTTTTTCCGGTACTCTATTAAAAGGAGACCTTAATATCCCTTAGTTTCCATTAGGACCCCACTGCCACGGGAGGGTAGGACAAAAGATGTCATGCAAGTTCTTTTCCATAAGCACGTATGACTATATTCAGAATACATGCCTACATTACATTGATGAATTGGAGCTAGTTCTGTGTCACCCTATGTTATGATTGTTACATGATGAACCGCATCCGGCATAATTATCCATCACCGATCCAATGCCTACGAGCTTTCCATATACTGTTCTTCGCTTATTTACTTTCCCGTTGCTACTAAATACTTTGTTGCAGATATTAAGTTATCCAGGTGTGGTTGAATTGACAACTCAACTGCTAATACTTGAGAATATTCTTTGGCTCCCCTTGTGTCGAATCAATAAATTTGGGTTGAATACTCTACCCTCGAAAACTGTTGCGATCCCCTATACTTGTGGGTTATCAAGACTATATTCTGGCATCGTTGCCAGGGAGCATAGCTCTATTCTTTGAGTCACTTGGGATTTATATCTGCTGGTCACTATGAAGAACTTGAAAGACGCTAAGACAACAATTTATCCCTCAACTACGAGGGAGGTAAGGAACTGCCATCTAGCTCGCACTTGATTCACCTTCATTTTGAGTAAGCTTGCAACACCTAAACCTGCGTCGCTATTCGATTCGATATGTCGCATGTTATTGATGATGCCACTTCTGCTATGCATGATACTTATGATGAAACTACTTCTATGCTTGATACTACTGTGCCCCTTAGTGAATTTCTTGATGAACAAATTGCCAGGGCTAGAGAGAAAGAAATTATTGAAACTGATTATGTTGATGAAATTGATGATGAAAAGTTGCCTGTTATTCCTGAGGGTTATATTTTTGATAAAGAAGCTTCTGCGGCTATTTTAGCTTGCAAAGATAGTTATGAACTCAAGAGGTTATTAGCTAAATGGAATCAGCAATCTCTTAATGATAGAATGAGACCTGTCCCTGCTTTTGCAACTTCACCTATCTGTGTTACCGATAAGGATTATGAATTCTCTGTTGATCCTGATATAATTACTTGGTTGAATCTGATCCTTTTCATGGCTATGAATCTGAAACTATTGTGGCACATCTTACTAAATTAAATGATATAGCCACCCTGTTCGCTAATGATGAGAGATCTCGCTACTTTTATATCCTTAAAATATTTCCGTTCTCATTAAAGGGTGATGCTAAGATATGGTTTAATTCTCTTGATCCTGGTTGTGTGCGTAGTCCCCAGGATATGATTTATTACTTCTCTGCTAAATATTTCCCTGCTCATAAGAAATAAGATGCTTTGAGGGAAATATAGAAATTTGTGCAAATTGAAGAAGAGAGTCTCCCACAAGCTTGGGGGAGGCTTCTCAAGTTACTTAATGTTTGCCTGATCACCCTCTTAAGAAAAATGAAATACTTGATATCTTTTATAATGGACTAACGATGCTTCCAGAGATTACCTGGATAGTTGTGTTGGTTCTGTTTTCAGGGAAAGAACACCGGGTGAAGCTAAAATTCTATTGAATAATATGTTGACAAATGAAAATAATTGGACACTTCCTGAGCCTATTCCTAAACCAACTCCAAAGTAGAGGGGTGTTCTATTTCTCAGTCCCGAAGATATGCAAGAGGCAAAGAAATCTATGAAAGAAAAAGGTATTAAAGCTGAAGATGTTAAGAATCTACCTCCTATTGAAGAGATACATGGTCTTAATTTACCGCCTGTTGAGGAAACATATGATCTTAATCCATTACCTATTGAAGAACCTCATGGTCTTGATAACCCGACACATGTAGTAAAGGTAAATTCTCTCTATAGATTTGATGAAGGTGATATTCCTCACTATAAGTGTGCTAGACAATGCTTGGATGAGTTTGATAACTTTATTGTCAAACAAGAAAACTTCAATGCTTATTTTGGTAGACAACTGAAATACAATTCCGATACGCTTAAACACTTGGGTGATTATATGGCTAATGTTAAAGGTGAACTTAAACTCGTTAGCAAACATGCTTCTATGGTTACCACTCAAGTAGAACAAGTACTTAAAGCTCAAAATGATTTGCTCAATGAAATGAATAGTAAGAAAAATGATTATGCTGTTAGAGTGGCTACTAGAACTGGTAGAATGACTCAGGAACCATTGTATCCTGAAGGCCACCCTAATATAATTGAGCAAGATTCTCAGAGAAATAATATTGATGCACCTAGTTCTTCTAAAAAGGAGAAAAAGAAAAATGATAGGACTTTGCAAACTTCTAGTGAACCTATTGCTGAACCATTGTGAATCCAAATGATATCTCTATTTACGATCTTTGAAACACAATCTGGTAATGAACATGAACCTAATGAAAATGCTAATGATGATGTTCATGATGATGCTCAACCTAGTAATGACAATGATGTAGAAATTGAACCTACTGTTGATCTTGATAACCCACAATCAAAGAATCAATGTTATAATAAGAAAGACTTTTTTGTTAGGAAACATGGTAAAGAAAGAGAACCATGGGTTCAGAAACCCATGCCTTTTCCTCCCAAACCATCCAAGAAAAAGGATGATGAGGATTTTGAGCGCTTTGCTGAAATGATTAGACCTATCTTTTTGCGTATGCGATTAACCAATGTGCTCAAAATGAATCATTATGCTAAGTATATGAAAGATATCGTTACAAATAAAAGAAAGATACCGGAAGCTGAGATTTCCACCATGCTTGCTAATTATACTTTTAAGGGTGGAATAACAAAGAAACTTGGAGATCCAGGAGTACCTACTATACCATGCTCCATTAAAAGAAATTATGTTAAAACTGCTTTATGTGATCTTGGAGCCAGTTTTATGCCTCTCTCTTTATATCGTAGACTTGACTTGAATAAGTTGACACCTACTGAAATATCTTTGCAAATGGCTGATAAATCAACTGCTATACATGTCGGTATTTGTGAGAATGTGCCTGTTGTGGTTACAAACGTTACTATTTTGACGGACTTTGTTATTCTTGATATTCCCGAGGACGATAGTATGTCTATTATTCTTGGAAGACCTTTTTTTAATACTGCAGGGGCTGTTATTGGTTGCAACAAAGGCAATGTCACTTTTCATGTTAATGGTAATGAGCATACGGTAGACTTTCCGAGGAAACAACCTCAAGTTCATAGTATCAACTCTATTGGAAAAATTCCATCGATTATATTTGGAGGTTTTGAATTTCCTCTTCCTACTGTCAAGAAGAAATATGATATTCTTATTATAGGGGATGTGCATATCCCCGTTGAGGTAACATAGTGTTATTCGAAATTTCTCCGGTTCCATGTTATTCGGAATGAGTTTGTTAACAAGACTTGATCAACCTTGTTAGTGGATTCCTTTTGATGCGCATGAGATGGATGAAACTAGAAGCACAATCTTTTATAACCTCTCTCTACTTTCTGTTATTTAGTTGAAATAAAGTAAAAATAGTATTTTTCTGTCTGTTTTCTGATTTATTCGTGCAATACAAAAATACCCCGAAAATAAAAGTTCTCCAAATGCCCTGAAAATGGAATATGATTTTTTCTAGAATTTTTGAGGATTTCTGGATCTGAGAACACAGCAGGGGGGTCAACCACCTGGACACTAGGGTGGAGGGTGCGCCCTACCCCCCAGGGCATGCCCCCCTGCCTCGTGGGCCCACGATGGCCCTCCTCCACTTATTCCTGCACCCATACACTCCTTCTTCCTCCCACAAACACCAATATCCAGCTCAAGCACGAGTTCTAGCTCACTTTGCTGCGATTTTTGATCTCCTTGCTCAAAGCACCTCTCACAGAACTGCTTGGGAAGATTGTTCCTTGGTATGTGACTACTCCATTGGTCCAATTAGTTTTTGTTCTAGTGCTTTATTCATTGCAAATTTGTGCTGCCTAGGTGACCATGTTCTTGAGCTTGCATGTCAAATTTATATAGTTCCAAGTAGTTCTAGTGCATGATATAGTCTCTAGGCACTTGTAGGAGTAGTTGCTATCAATTTTATTGAGTTTGGTTCACTTTTATTTTGAAGTTACTAAAAATTTCAGAAATTTTTCAGAGGAAGAAATATGTTTAGGAAAATGTTCCAAGGTGGTTCTTCAAGGAAGCAAGGACCCAGGCTTGCAATGCGTGATGCTGACGCGGAGCCACCAAGGGATGCTCCAGTGCGGCCTTGTGAGTGGCCTTCTGAAAATTTTATGGATCGAGCGGGAATCAAGGAAGAATTTAACGCATATTTGCGTAATGCAGATCTTGTGAGCTTTGAGGCAGACAAATGCCCCCAGTACCATCAACTCACTAGTTCATTTGTGAGGAGGTTTGAATTTTCATCTTCACGTAATTCTCCAACGGTCATGTTTGATCTTTATGAAAAATCTTATACCATGGACTTAGAGGATTTTACTTTTGCTTGCAAACTTCCACATTGGGGTAGTGTTAGTGATCCCCGTAAATCTGAATTTAGAGACTTTCTTGCTGGTATAACTGTAGGGGAATCTAGAGATATAGCACAAGCTACCGTAGGGAGCATTCACTTTCCTGCTATACATTATTTTGCTCTCTTCATAGGAAGGTGCATAAATGGTAAAGATGAAGCATGCCATATGTGTGTGCCTGACCTCAGTATTCTTAGGAGTGCTGTGTTAGGAGACCAATCTTATAATTTGGGAGCCATTGTTGCACGTAGGTTGCATCATAATAGATTTAATGGAGATTTCTTTGGAGGAATTTATGCAACCCGCTTAGCTGATTTTCTTGATGTGGACGTCCGTGAGGATGATATGGAGTTTCCTCCTACTTATTTAGACTATAATTCTATGGTCTATCACCAGTTTGTCGAGAGGAATGAATCACCTCTCCAGTATTGACTAATCTTTGACAAACGGCGTGCTGTCCGTATTACTCTCCCAGCTCCTGCCTTCTTTGATTATCAGACAAAAGGAAGATATGTTATTACCAGAGAGGAGGCAGATGAGTACGAGAGGAGGGCGGAGGCAGCTCGCCGCCACGCTGCAGCTCAGGAGGCGATAACTGCTGCATCTCAGTATGATCCCAGCTACAACTACGGGTATCCGCCAGGCCATCCTTGGCAATGAACCAACTTAGGCCAAAAGCCTAAGCTTGGGGGAATACGTATTTCCCACCGACATTACATTTATGTTCACACACTCATTGCTAGATGTCGGTGCTCATACTTTTTCACTGTAATATCCATGCTAGTTTATTTTCTTTTCTGCTTTCTTCTTGTGTGTTTGTTAAACTTTAAGAAAAACAAAAAAATTAGTAGTAACTTTTAGTTAGTTTACTTTTCTTGCCGTAGTAGCAATAATTAAAAAGAAAACCCAGAAGGATTTCCCGTTCTTCTTTTGCTTGTTGGGAGCTTTTCCGTGTAAATAGTTTTATTTCTTTTCTTTTCTTTGGGGGTCGTAGGAGAAGACCATAATTAAATTGTTGAAGTGGCTCTTATATGCATTATTGTTAATTTAACCAAGAGCCCATATTGCCTTGCCTTCTCCTGTTTATTGAATGCTCGCAAATTCCAGCTTAGTCCAATGCACATGCACTCTTATTATATTCACATCGTTCCGTCGTGCAAGTGAAAGGCAATTATGACGATATATGATGGACTGACTGAGATAAGAAAAGCTGGTATGAACTCGAACTCTCTTGTTTTTGTAAATATGATGAGTTCATCGTTCCTGATTCAGCTTATTATGAATAAACATGTTTGCAATGACAACTAGAGATCATAGTTGCTCGTGCCATGCTTGATTAGCTATGATTTATAATGGTTTACCTTGCGTGCCAACATGCTATTAAAATGGTTGTGATGTGGTATGATGGAGTGGTATCCTTCTTTGAATGATTTAAGTGACTCGACTTGGCACATGTTCACACATGTAGTTGAAACAAATCAACATAGCCTTCGCGATATTTATGTTCATGGTGGATTATATCCTACTCATGCTTGCATCCAATGTTTATTAATTTTTATGCATGTTCATCACTGTTGTCGCTCTCTAGTTGGTCGCTTCCCAGTCTTTTCCTAGCCTTCACTTGTACTAAGCGGGAATACTGCTTGTGCATCCAATCCCTTAAAACCCAAAGTTATTCCATATGAGTCCACTATACCTTCCTATATGCGGTATCTACCTGCCGTTCCAAGTAAATTTGTATGTGCCAAACTCTAAACCTTCAAATAAACATTCTGTTTTGTATGCTCGAATAGCTCATGTATCAACTAGGGCTGCCCTTATCTTCCATGTTAGGCGGGTTATTCTCAAGAGGAGTGGACTCCGCTCCTCATTCACGAGAAAATGGCTGGTCTCCGGGATGCCTAGTCCCATGCTTTATGCAAACTAAATCAAAATAATTGCAAACAAAACTCCCCCTGGTACTATTGCTAGTTGGAGACACTCGTTGTTTCGAGCAAGTCATGGATTGATGCTTGTTGGTGGAGGGGGAGTATAAACTTTACCATTCTGTTTGGGAACGGCCTATAATGTGTGTAGCATGGAAGATATCGCCATCTCTTAGTTGTTATGTTGACAATGAAAGTATGCCGCTCAAAATATTATTTATCTCTATTTCAAAACCGAGCTCTAGCACCTCTACAAATCCCTGCTTCCCTCTGCGAAGGGCCTATCTATTTACTTTTATGTTGAGTCATCACCCTCTTATTAAAGAGGACTAGCTGGAGAGCACAGCTGTCATTTGCATCCATTACTGTTAATTTATATTCGGTATGACTATGATTGGATCTCTTTTACCATGAATTACAATGTCTAGTCAGTCCTTGATCTTTAAAGGTGCTCTGCATTTATGTTTTGCGATCTCAGAAAGGGCTGGCGAGATACCATCTTGTTATATCATATCATGATTGTTTTGAGAAAGTGTTGTCATCCGAGATTTATTATTATCACTCGCTAGTTGATTATGCCATTGGTATGACTAAACATGAGACCTGAGAGTTATTGTGAATGTGGTTAGTCATAATCTTTGCTAAAAACTTGAATGCTGGCTTTACATATTTACAACAACAAGAGCAAACAGAGTTTGTAAAAGTTTTTCTTTATCACTTTCAGTTTGTCAACTAAATTGCTTGAGGACAAGCAAAGGTTTAAGCTTGGGGGATTTGATACGTCTCCGTCGTATCTACTTTTCCAAACACTTTTGCCCTTGTTTTGGACTCTAACTTGCATGATTTGAATGGAACTAACCCGGACTGACGCTGTTTTCAGCAGACTTTCCATGGTGTTATTTATGTGCAGAAACAAAAGTTCTCGGAAAGACCTAAAACTCCATGGAACGTCTATTTGGAAATAATAAAAAATCGTTGCAAAAGATGAAGACCAGGGGGCCACACCCTGTCCATGAGGGCGGGCCCCCCCTAGGGCGCGCCCCCTACCTCCTGGGCCCCCTGGAGATCCTCTGACGCCAACTCCAACTCTATATATTTGCTTTCGGGGAGAAAAAAATGAAGGAGAAGAATTCATCGCGTTTTACGATACGGAGGCGCCGCCAAGCCCTAAAACCTCTAGGGAGGGCTGATCTGGAGTCCGTTCGGGGCTCCGGAGAGGGGGATTCGTCGCCGTCGTCATCATCAACAATCCTCCATCACCAATTTCATGATGCTCAACGCCGTGCGTGAGTAATTCCATCGTAGGCTTGCTGGACTGTGATGGGTTGGATGAGATCTATCATGTAATCGAGTTAGTTTTGTTAGCGTTAGATCCCTAGTATCCACTATGTTCTGAGATTGATGTTGCTATGACTTTGCTATGCTTAATGCTTGTCACTAGGGCCCGAGTGACATGATTTATATCTGAACCTATTATGTTTTCATGAAAATATGTGTGTTCTTGATCCTATCTTGCAAGTCTATAGTCACCTACTATGTGTTATGATCCAGCAACCCCGAAGTGACAATAATCGGGACCACTCCCGGTGATGACCATAGTTTGAGGAGTTCATGTATTCACTATGTGCTAATGCTTTGTTCCGGTACTCTATTAAAAGGAGGCCTTAATATCCCTTAGTTTCCATTAGGACCCCGCTGCCACGGGAGGGTAGGACAAAAGATGTCATGCAAGTTCTTTTCCATAAGCACGTATGACTATATTCGGAATACATGCCTACATTACATTGATGAATTGGAGCTAGTTCTGTGTCACCCTATGTTATGATTGTTACATGATGAACCTCATCCGACATACTTCTCCATCACCGATCCAATGCCTACGATCTTTCCATATACTGTTCTTCGCTTATTTACTTTCCCGTTGCTACTAATTAATTTGCTGCAGATATTAAGTTATCCAGGTGTGGTTGAACTGACAAGAGAGAACCAGTTCTAAGAGAGAACCACCTACTCATGTGTTGAGGCCAAGATATTCCATTCCAACCACATGAATCTTGATCTCTAGCCTTCCCCAAGTTGCTTTCCACTCAAATCTTCTTTCCACCAAATCCAAATCCTGTAAGAGAGAGTTGAGTGTTGGGGAGTCTATCATTTGAAGCACAAGAGCAAGGAGTTCATCATCAACACACCATTTGTTACTTCTTGGAGAGTGGTGTCGCCTAGATTGGCTAGGTGTCACTTGGGAGCCTCCGACAAGATTGTTGAGTTGAACCAAGGAGTTTGTAAGGGCAAGGAGATCGCCTACTTCATGAAGATCTACCGCTAGTGAGGCAAGTCCTTCGTGGGCGACGGCCATGGTGGGATGGACAAGGTTTCTTCTTCGTGGACCCTTCGTGGGTGGAGCCCTCCGTGGACTCGCGCAACCGTTACCCTACGTGGGTTGAAGTCTCCATCAACGTGGATGTACGATAGTACCACCTATCGGAACCACAACAAAAACATCCGTGTCTCCAATTGCGTTTGAATCCTCCAAACCCTTCCCTTTACATTCTTGCAAGTTGCATGCTTTATTTTCCGCTGCCAATATACTCTTTGCATGCTTGCTTGAATTGTGTGAAGATTGCTTGACTTGTTCAAAGATAGCTAAAATCTCCCAAAGTCTAAAATTGGGAAAAGGTTAGGTTTTTATTGGTCAAGTAGTCTAATCACCCCCCCTCTAGACATACTTCAAGGTCCTACAAAAGTGTTAGTGTACATCAAACTGTGAGAGTACATATAAAGGAGCATGCAACTGCAACTTGACTCGGTCAGGTAACGTCTTGGTGTTGATGCTCATGAGGTTCATCTGATCTTGCCAAGTCTGTTGTGTCGTGAGTGCTTGAAGTAGTGTTAGGTGTGAAGGCAGCTTGGGGCGCCAGCCCGAGCAAACGAACGAGTAACTGGTTGAGATGTTGGTACAGTTGAAGCAGATGTTGCAGCTGGTGGAGCAGGTGATACTGTGTTTGTACATTTAGCCGGTGGACTTGGACCTTCTACTGCACTATAAGTACCAGCAGAATCTCGACGGTAGAACCTTTTCCGTTTCACCCAACGAGTAACAGCACTCCCTACTATATTATTTTCCTTGCTCTTTTTGACTTTGCCATGTCTAGTTGTACCCACAACACAAAAGAATAAAATCACTCTTCGAACTCATTGATGCATGATCTGAGACAAGCAATACTTTGATGTAAGACAACCGTATGAGGATGGAATATGTAAGAGAAACAGACGGCATGACATATTCACAGCTACGATGTGCAAACTAAGCGAAGGATTTTCAAGAAAATAGAAGTAATGCAAGCTAGACACCATATGAAAGATGCAACCAATATTACTCGCCAAGTTAAAAGTGTCTTGTCATAAGTGGCAATTCGAAAAATTAGAAGCGATTACAACATAGAAATCAATGCAAGATGCAATCACTATCAAACTGCCATGTTAAAAGCGTCCAATCATGAGTGAGTGATGCGGGATACACAACAGCAGTACTTTGATGTAAGAACATGGTATGATATATAGATGCAGTGTATTCTAGACACAGAAAGCCATGTCATATGCACATGTATAACGTATAAACTCAGCAAGTGCAATTTAATCAAAATAGAAGAAATACAGGCTAGACAATATATGCAACATGAAACCAATTATCACACTGTCAACTTAGAGCAAGCACCTGCGATGGTGGAGTACGGGAGATGAACTCATCATGTAGACTTGGGACTTCAACTTCATTAGCAGTAGCAGTGGCAAATCTAGAGAGTCTCTATTTGCGTGGGTGCGGAGGACCACCAACATCCCCTAACTTACTCTTTTCCTTCCTATTTTCTGATATTGCCTTATAAAGTCAAAACCACAAGAAGATGAATAAAATTAGCTCGGCATAACTGGTTGATGCATGATACATACGAACACTATTTTGATGTAAGGCAAGCACGGGATAGGAGGATGGAATATATACAAAAAAGACAACGTTTCATATTCACATGTACGATAGGAGGATGGAATATGTATGAAAAAACAGTAAGCGGAAGGCATTTCAACAAAATTAGAAGAAATGAAAGCTAGGCACCATATGAACATGCAACCAATATCACTCTATCAGGTAAAAAGTGTCTTGTCGTAAGTGCCACTTCAAGAAATTAGAAGCAGTGCAAGCTAGAAGACAATGCAAGATGCAACCTACATCACAGTCCCAAGTTAAATGTGTCTTATGGGTAAGTGATTGTTGCAGGTATAAGTTGTAAGCTACGCAGATGCAATTCAACATAATCAGAAGCAATACAAACTAGACATCATACGGAAAACGCAACCACGTATAACAGTTCCAAGTAAGAGCAAGCACCTGTGATGGTGGAGTAGGGGAGATGTGCTCATCATGTACACGTATGTTCTAGAAAGAGGAACACGGGTCATATTCACAGGCATTATGTGTAAAGTAAGCAGATGCAATTCAAGTTAGAAGCAATACAAGCTAGACGTCATACGCAACATGCAACCACATATAATAGTGTCAAGTTAGAGCAAGCACCTGTGATGGTGGAGTAGGGGAGATGTGCTCATCATCTACACAGCTACGTTGACTGTCCAGCCTTGTGTTGTCTTGCCAATCTTGTTGGGAGGATGGCGGAGTAGAATCTGTAGAGACCCCCGGTTTGAGTTGCTTCGAAGGACCACCATCATCCACTGCCGGACTAATTTCCTTCAGCTATAATGATTTTGCATTGTGAAGTCAAACCAATAATAAAAAGGAATAAAATTCGCTCTTCAGAACTCATTCATGCATGATCTTGTGAACACTACTCGGATGAAAGGCAAACACATGATGCGAGGATGGAATATGTATGAAAAACAGGATGGTGTGACATATTCACACCTATGATGTGGTAACTAAGCAGAAGGCATTTCAACAAATTAGAAGCACTGCAAGCTAGACACCATATGAAAGATGCAACCAATATCACTCTGCCAAGTTAAAACTGTATGGCGTTTCAACAAATTAGAAGCAGTACATGCTAGAAATCATATGCAAGACACAACCAATATCACAGTGGCGACTTAAAGGTGCCTTATCATAAGATATAGTATGTACCAAAAACAGGAAAGCGTGTCATATTCACATGTATCATGTGTAAGCTAAGCAGATGCAGTTTACACTAATTAGGAGCAATACGAGCTAGACACCATATGCAACATGCAACCAGATATCACACTGCCAAGTTAGAGCAAGCACCTTGGATGGTGGAGTAGGGGAGCGGAGACTTGGACCTTGTAATGCACTATCAGTACAAGGAGAATCGGTATAGATGCTCCGTTTATGTTGCTGCAGAGGACCACCATCATCGCCTTCCTTACTCTTTTCCTTCCTCTTTCTTGATTTTGCCTTGTCAAGTCAAGCCCACAAGAAAAAGGAATAAAATTTGCTCTTCGAACTCATTGATGCATGATCTTGTGAACACTACTTTCATGTAAGGCAGCCGCATGATAGGAGGATGGAATATGTATGAAAAACAGGACGGCGTGACATATTGACATGTATGATGTATAAAGTGTAAACTAAGCACAAGGTGCTTGAGCTTGTTAGAATCGATGCAAGCTAGAAACCATATGAAAGATGAAACCAATATCACTCTGCCAAATTAAAAGGGTGCCCTAACAAATGTATTTGACCAAATTAGAAGCAATGCATGACAACATGCTAGAAATAATATGCAATATGCAACGAATAAAGGTGACTCATCGTAAGTGATTGATGCAGGATACAGAAGAGAGGTAGTTTCATGTAAGAGCAAGGTTAACACATAGATGTAGTGTGTACCAAAAATAGGAAGGCATGTCATATTCACATGTATAGTGTGTAAACTAACCAGATGCAATTTACCCTAATAAGAAGCATTACAAGCTAGACACCGTATGCAACATGCAACCACATATCACACTGCGAAGTTAGAGCAAGCACCTGTGATGGTGGTGTAGGGGAAGTGCGGTCTTCAGGTATAGAGCTACGTTCAATATCTTCATTTAGGCTTGCTGTTTCTTGAGAATCATGTGGAGAGGATGAAATTGCATTCTTTATAAGAGTATTGCGTCTCATATTAACCAACGCGTGTGACTGTCTCATCATAAGCGATAGACGCAGGATACACAAGAACAGTAGTTTGATGTAAGAACATGGTGTGATAGGCAGATGTAGTATGTACCAAAAACAGGAAGGCGTGTCATATTCACATGTATAATGTGTAAGCTAAGAAGATGTAATTTAACAAATTAGGAGCATTGATGAGGGATACACAAGAAAAGTAGTTTGATGTAAGAACATGGTTAATAGAAAGACGTAGTATGTACCAAAACAGGAAGGCATGCCATATTCACGGGTATAATGTGTTAACTAAGCGGATGCAATTTACCCTAATTAGAAGCATTACAAGGTAGACACCATATGCAACATGCAACCACATATCACACTTTGCCAAGTAAGAGCAAGCACTGCGATGGTGGTGTGGTGGAATCATGGTGATCAACTAGAGAGCTCGTTGACTATCTTCATTTAGCCCAGTTGTTTCTTGAGAATCATGTGGGAGGATGACCTTGCACTCTTTAAGCAGTATGGGGTCTCACAAGAACCCACCCGGGTTGTCCCATCATAAGTGATTGACGAGGGATACAAAAGAGCATTAGTTTGATGTATGAACATGGTTAATAGACATATGTAGTATGTATCGAAAACAGGAAGACATGTCATTATCAAAGGTATAATGTCTAAAGTAAGCAGATGCAATTTAACCAAATTGGAAGCAATACAAGCTAGTCACCATATGCAACATGCAACCACATTTGACAGCGCGAAGTTAAAGCAAGCACACAGGATGGTTGTGTGTGGCAATTGAGATCATCAACTGCAGAGCTACGTTCTCGTCTCCAGCTGCGACCTTCGCACCCGTTAGAGCTACTGGGCGCTTAGTGCTTATCTTGAATTACACTTTGGCGACTTACATCTTTTCTTTTCTGCATTCATCAACACTGCGTTAGAGTCTGAAATACCCATGCATAAAAAAACAATAGTGTGAGTATGGGTGAAATGTGTGCACAATTAGTACAGTGTAAAGGTTGCAGATAGCAGGTCGGTGAGAAATAAATGACGTGAGACATATGATAGCTCTACAACATGCATGGCACACTAAATTACTACAGGATTCTATGAAAATAACAGTCGACTGAAAGCAAATAGGTTAGTCCATCTTTTCTACACCGTCCGATGTACAAAGAACGGGCAGATCGCCTTCATCTACCTCCAGCCGGTCAGTGTTGATGATCTTCCTCGAAATGACAGCGACCACCGGTCCAGTATTCCTCCCCTGCCTGCACCCTCCCCTCGACCTCACCGCACCGTCGTGCTTGGCACCACCCCCCCCCCCCCCGGCCATCCATTCAAGCCCCACCGACCTCTAGATCGGGCGCAAGCAGCTCCTATGCCCCACACCCCGCTTCCCCGGGGAACAAGCGGACTAGGTGCTCCGCGCGCCTAAGCGGGTGCTGCTTCTTTTAATTGCGGTTAGACTGACCCTGAATTGAAATCCAGGTAGGCTACTGACCTCTAGCAAAGGTGAAATAGTAAAAGGGAGGAAACCTTGTGCATTTAGTATCACGAAGAAGATGCGATGAAGCGCTCAACTAGTTTCTTTCGTGGGATGAATACGGTGTGGCGGAGACGTAAGATTTGCACGAATAAGGAAGAGGAGTACCTCTTTCTGCTGGCGATCTTGTGTCATCCTTCTGTTTTTCCGACGATCTTCTTGTTGTTCGCCGGAAACCAGAAGTTGTGGAGGACGGTGCAGCCTTGGACAAACCCATGGCCAAGTTGTTGAGTGTGCTGCGGTGGTCGTCTGTCGGCGGCGGGGAAGCAGATCCGAGGCGGCGAACGACGGCGTAGCGGGAACAGCTCTCGTGCGGTGGACGGTTGCGACAGTGGAGCCGCAGCAGTGAGGCGCAGGACGGCATGGTCGGAGTGGTTCTGGTACGGCACACGTCGGCGTCGGCGTCGTGGAGGCAGCTCTGCCTCGGCTTCAGCTGCTAAGTCCTTGAGGGTGTTGCGGTTGCGGTTGCGTTGGACGACGACGTCGGGGTACCGGTTCCGGCGTGATGGAGGAGGGCGGCGGTGGATTGGCCGCTATGGGGTGGAGGACGGAGGAGGGTGGGGTTTCGCGGCTGGTGGAGAGGGTGTTTTCGCGCCCACGGAGTATGAATGGGGAAACGGAGGGAGGCGGGGAACTAAGGGGGAACAATGTTTTGGTTTGAGACGCGCTTGTTTGAAATTTGGGGGAAGTTACAAACTTTCCCCCCATCTAAAATTTCGGACATATTGCGGGTTGGGGGTAGGACAGTCATGTCAGGTGTCCCAAATGTGGGCGGGATAGATTTCGGCCGAGCGCATGGGTAGGCGCCCACGGTGTATGAATGCTTATCTGGCGTCTTGGTGAAGTTACAAACCTACCCCGGTTTAGACCTTTGGACATCGGGCCGATAGGCTACACGGGCCAGAGTCAGGACAGTAATTTCCTACCACCAAAACATTATTCTCGCGCGGTTTCGGGTGACTAGAGGCCTATTTGGCGCTTCGTTCAATATTTGGGAGCAGAAGCATTAACGTTTTCAGTTCTCTTGAATTGAACTTTCAAGATTTGTCAAACTTCACAAATCTTTACTCTTAAAAATCCTAAAGCTACGATTATTTTGGAATGGAGGGGGTACATTTGAATATACATTGTACATGAGTATATATTAAAAAATGTGCTACTTACCTCAGTTCATGCATGGTTCCAGATATAATCTCCTTGGTTGCAAAAAAAGTTAGATATGCGTATGAATATATATAGCATGTTCAAACTCACGACAAAGATTGATGCCCCCTTTTACATCTGATTTACAAATGCCATTATCTCGAGTTCAAATAGATGAATGCACTTCCTATGAATTCAAATCTTCAAAACCCCCTTTATGTTGAATTCGACATGTATTCTATTTCGTAGCTAGCAATTTGGAATGTATCCATGCAAGTGACAAATGTATAAAGTGCTTCACATTAACAACATGGAGTGCACTAATTAATGTTTATATATGAATTGCAAAAGCATCCATTGCCTGTATTTCAAAATGATCTCACTCTATGGATCGATAATATGAAATAAACACATGCACATGCTAGAATTCAATTGCAGTTGAAGAAAGAGCCTACTCCTAGTACTGTATATTAGTGATAGGGGTGTGTACAAAGTACACGTGAATACCAGGCATTGTGCGTGTGTGTATACTATCGACGAACTAGCCCCCAAGCTTGTATAACATACTAAGGGCCTAGGGTTACAAATCATATATAGTCGGCTTATCACGGTGGGGATAGAGTCCTCCAGCGACTCTGGTAACCGTGTTGTATGCCGAGTCCTCCACATGGGTCTTCATATAACACGTCTCGGTCCAACCTATATGTGGCGCAGGATGGAACCGACCCATAAGTCTTCATGTTGACCCACCACAACTAGAAATGATGTGCCCACCACACCACACATGCAATCGGCCACTAAGAAAATAAGCATATACAATAGTACAGCGGTATCTAGCTCACGATCGTCTCCATATTTTGTTGATGACACCGACGGACTTTGCATTTGATCGTGCTCCGTATTTTTGACGACACATACGGTCATTGTATTTGAAGCGAAAGCACGATATAGTCCTTGGACTTGAATAAGCTCATCATGGTCACCACATACATTTTGTCGTGCTAACCAACATGTGGTTGGATGGTTAGAGGACAGTGGTTTCTCGAGCCCACCAAGGTTAAAGTCCCGGTGCTCGCATTCATCTTGTGTTAATTTCAGTATTTTCCGGCGATGTACGTTCAGTGGGAGGAGATGTTCCACTCGACTACGAGGCACCTATGGTGACTTCGTAAAATCTCAAGATCATATATGTTGGCCCACTCTCTCGAAGGTGCTCATAGGGGTAGGGTTCGTGTGTGCGCGCCTATAGAGGTGAGTGCTTGCGCGTATATATGAGCCCTTGCGTCTATACCGTGTTAAACAAATACATATCATGATTATATGGTCACTGGCTCACCCGTACAACTCCGTATTTTGTTGAAGACACAATCAATTGACCAGTCAAACATTCCACGCGGCGCAACTAGTGTTGCACCATCGGGGCGCGTAACCGTGGGCCCCACCTGTCAGCTCGTATATGAAAGAAAGAAATGATAGTTTGAGTCTGTACTATGTTAATAAAATAGGAGTACATTTTAGGGTGATCATACGGTCACTGGCTCACCATACAGCTCCGTAATTTGTTGATAACACGATCAATTGACCAGTCAAACGGTCCACATTCAGCAGCGCACATTACCATAGGGCCCACCCCTCAGCGCGTATATGAAGGACAGAAATGGTAATAAATTAGTGGTCGGTGGGTATTCAAAGTCGTGATACCTCTGGTTGGCAGTCACCGGCGGTTGGGGGGTGTCCATTGGGCGGTGAGGTGGGGATCCCTGGAGAAAAAGCTCGGCGGGGGGCTAGAGGGATGGCCGGTGCGGCGGTGGACCGGCGGTGGGGAGTGGTTTCGGGGAGGGCGGGCCGGCCGCGGGCGACGGAGGCTGGCGGTTCGGCCGGTGGTGGCTGGCGGCTCAGGGGACGTGGAGTTTGATGATAAACTGGAGGCCCTTGATTTCGTATCCAATGGCTGGAAAATCTAATGACCAGAGATGAAAAAGTTAGTCGACTGACGTGTAGCCTCACCCCGCATGTACACATGCACGCACGCAAGACACGCACGCATGTAGGCGTGCAACACTGACACGTACACACGCACGCATGCTGGCATGCAACACTGACACGTACACATGCACTCACGAACACACGCACGTATGCACCCATGCATGCAACATTGAAACATACCCTTGCACGCACACAACACTCGCACGCCTGCATGCACACAGCACACGACGCAAGACACACGCTCAACCTATACGTGCATGCACCCTTTGTTAAGGACATGGATTGTTACGGGTATTAATCAATCTTATCTGTGATAAGCAGAACATTGATGTTTGCAGCGGTCTTTATGAATCACAACGGATCGAACGGGCTATCGACATAGTAGGCTTATCTACATTAAAAAAAGATGACGTCACACTCAATGAACAATCATCGGTTTATGAAATGCCTGCTTCTGACTGCCCTGGCCCACCAAAGGTTCCTCTGCTGTGCGCTGCCTGCGTTGGGTCACTGACATGCAGGCCATGCATGTTGGGGAACGTTGCAGAAAATTAAAATTTTTCCTACGGTTTCACCAAGATCCATCTATGAGTTCATCTAAGCAACGAGTCAAGGGAGTGAGTTTGCATCTACATACCACTTGTAGATCGCGTACGGAAGCGTTCGAGGGAGCGGTGATGATGGAGTCGTACTCGACGTGATTCAGATCACCGATGACCAAGTGCTGAGCGGACAGCACCTCCGCGTTCAACACACGTGCAGTGCGGGTGGCGTCTCCTCCGTCTTGATCCAGCAAGGAGGAAGGAGAGGTTGAGGAAGACAGCTCCACCGGCAGCACGACGGCGTGATGATGGTGGAGAAGCAAGACTCGGCAGGCTTCGCCGAGCACATGAGAGGAGGAGAGGTGTTGGGGATGGGAGGGCTGCGCCTTGGCTTGTGGTGCTGCTGCCCTTCCCTCACCCCTCTATTTATAGGGGAAAGGGAGAAGGGGGCCGGCCCCTCTATATGGCATCTAGAGGGGGGCGGCGGCCAAGGGAGGGGCTTGCCCCCAAGCAAGGCGCCCCTCTGGGGTTCCCCCTCAACCCTAGGCGCAAGGGCCCAGGGGTGCGCCCAGCCACCGAGGCTGGCTCCTCCCATGCAGCCCATGTGGCCCCGGAGGTGGCCCCTCCCGGTGGACCTCGGAACCCTTCCGGTGGCCCCAGACAATACCGTCCGCCCCAAACTTTCCGGTGTCCGTTTGACAACTTCCCATATATAAATCTTTACCTCCGGACCCTTAGGAACTCCTCGTGTCGTCGGGATCTCTCCGGGACTCGAACAACATTCGGTAATCACATACAAGTCTTCCTAATAACCCTAAGCGCCACCGAACCTTAAGTGTGTAGACCCTACGGGTTCGGGAGACATCTGAACATGACCGAGGCGCTCCCGGTCAATAACCAACAGCGGGATCTAGATACCCATGTTGGCTCCACATGCTCCTCGATGATGTCATCGGATGAACCACGATGTCGAGGATGCAAGCAACCCGTATACTATTCCCTTTGTCGGGCGGTATGTTACTTGCCCGAGACTTCGATCGTCGGTATCCCAATACCTCGTTCAGTCTCGTTACCGGCAAGTCACTTTACTCGCATCCGTAATGCATGATCCGTGACCGGACACTTGGTCACTTTGAGCTCATTATGATGATGCACTACCGAGTGGGCCCGGTGATACCTCTCCGTCATACGGAGTGACAAATCCTGTCTCGATCCGTGTCAACCCAGCAGACACTTTCGGAGATACTGTAGTGCACCTTTATAGTCACCCGATTACGTTGTGGCGTTTGGTACACCCAAAGCACTCCTACGGTATCCGGGAGTTACGATCTCATGATCTAAGGAAGAGATACTTGACATTGGAAAAGCTCTAGCAAAGCGAACTACACGATCTTGTGCTATGCTTAGGATTGGGTCTTGTCCATCACGTCATTCTCCTAATGGCGTGATCTCGTTATCAATGACATCGATGTCCATAGTTAGAAACCACGACTATCTGTTGACCAACGAGCTAGTCAACTAGAGGCTTACTAGGGACGTATTGTAGTCTATGTATTCACCGTGTATTACGATTTCCGGATAATACAATTATAGCATGATTAAAGACAATTATCATGAACAAGGAAATATAATAATAATGCTTTTATTATTGCCTCTAGGGCATATTTCCAACAGTCTCCCACTTGCACTAGAGTCAATAATCTAGTTACATTGTGATGAATCGAACACCCATAGAGTTACGGTGTTGATCATGTTTTGCCCATGAAGAGGTTTAGTCAATGGATCTGCGACATTCAGATCCGTATGCACTTTACAAATTTCTATGTCTCCATCCTGAACATTTTCACGGATGGAGTTGAAGCGACGCTTGATGTGCACTGGTCTTCTTGTGAAACCTGGGCTCCTTGGCAAGTGCAATAGCTCGGTGTTGTCACGAAGAGTTTGATCGGCCCGATGCAATGGGTATGACTCCTAGGTCGGTGATGAACTCCTTCACCCAAATTGCTTCATGCGCTGCCTCCGAGGCCGCCATGTACTCCGCTTCACATGTAGATCCGCCACGACGCTCGCTTGCGGCTGCACCAGCCATCTGCTCCACCATTCAACATATACACGTATCCGGTTTGTGACTTAGAGTCATCCAGATCTGTGTCAAAGCTAGCGTCGACGTAACCCTTTACGACGAGCTCTTCGTCACCTCCATAAACGAGAAACATGTCCTTTGTCCTTTTCAGGTACTTTAGGATATTCTTGACTGCTGTCCAGTGTTCCTTGCCGGGATTACTTTGGTACCTCCCTATCAAACTCACGGCAAGGTTTACATCAGGTCTGGTACACAGCATGGCATACATAATAGATCCTATGGCTGAAGCATAGGGGATGACACTCATCTCTTCTTTATCTTTTGCCGTGGTCGGGCATTGAGCCGAGCTCAATCTCACACCTTGTAGTACAGGCAAGAACCCTTTCTTGGACTGATCCATTTTGAACTTCTTCAAAATCTTATCAAGGTATGTGCTTTGTGAAAGACCAATGAGGCGTCTCGATCTATCTCTATAGATCTTGATGCCTAATATATAAGCAGCTTCTCCAAGGTCCTTCATTGAAAAACACTTATTCAAGTAGGCCTTAATGCTGTCCAAGAATTCTATATCATTTCCCATCAAAAGTATGTTATCTACATATAATATGAGAAATGCTACAGAGCTCCCACTCACTTTCTTGTAAACGCAGGCTTCTCCATAAGTCGCATAAACCAAACGCTTTGATCATCTCATCAAAGCGAATGTTCCAACTCGAGATGCTTGCACCAGCCCATAAATGGATCGCTGGAGCTTGCATACTTTGTCGACATTCTTAGGATCGACAAAACCTTCCGGCTGCATCATATACAGCTCTTCCTTAAGATAACCGTTAAGGAGCGCTGTTTTGGCGTCCATCTGCCATATCTCATAATCATAGTATGCGGCAATTGCTAACATGATTCGAACGGACTTAAGCTTCGCTACGGGAGAGAAAGTCTCATCGTAGTCAATCCCTTGAACTTGCCGATAACCCTTAGCGACAAGTCGAGCTTTATAGATGGTGACATTACCATCCGCGTCCGTCTTCTTCTTAAAGATCCATTTGTTTTCTATCGCTCGCCGATCATCGGGCAAGTCAGTCAAAGTCCATACTTTGTTTTCATACATGGATTCTATCTTAGATTTCATGGCTTCTAGCCATTTATTGGAATCTGGGCCCACCATCGCTTCTTCATAGTTCGAAGGTTCATCGTTGTCTAACAACATGATTTCCGGGACAGGGTTGCCGTACCACTGCAGTGCGGGCGTGTCCTTGTGGACCTCTGAAGTTCAAGAGCAACTTGATCCGAAGTACCTTGATCATCATCATTATTTTCCTCTTGGTTGGTGTAGGCATCACGGGAACATTTTCTGAGCTGCACTACTTTCCCGTTCAAGAGGTAGTACTTCATCGAGTTCTACTTTCCTCCCACTTACTTCTTCGAGAGAAACTCTTTTCCGAAAGGATCCGTTCTTGGCAACAAAGATCTTGCCCTCGGATCTTAAGTAGAAGGTATACCCAATGGTTTCCTTAGGGTATCCTATGAAGACGCATTTTCCGACTTGGGTTCGAGCTTTTCAGGTTGAAGTTTCTTGACATAAGCATCGCATCCCCAAACTTTTAGAAAGCGACAGACTTAGGTTTCTTCCCAAACCATAATTCATACGGTGTCGTCTCAGCGGATTTAGGCGGTGCCCTATTTAAAGTGAATGTAGCTGTCTCTAGGCGTATCCCCAAAATGATAGCGGTAAATCGGTAAGAGACATCATAGACCGCACCATATCCAATAGAGTGCGATTCGACGTTCGGACACACCATTACGTTGAGGTGTTCGGTAGCGTGAGTTGTGAAACGATTCCACATTTTCTTAAGTGTGTACCAAATTCGTGACTTAAATATTCTCCTCCACGATCCGATCGTAAGAATTTTATCTTTCGGTCACGTTGATTCTCTACCTCATTCTGAAATTCCTTGAACTTTTCAAAGGTCTCAGACTTGTGTTTCATCAAGTAGACATACCCATATCTACTCAAGTCATCGTGAGAGTGAGAACATAACGATATCCTCCATGAGCCTCAACGCTCATTGGACCGCTTTTACATCGGTATGTATGATTTCCAACAAGTTGGTTGCTCGCTCCATTGTTCCGGAGAAGGAGTCTTGGTCATCTTGCCCATGAGGCATGGTTCACATGTGTCAAATGATTCATAATCTAGAGACTCCAAAGTCCATCGGCATGGAGCTTCTTCATGCGCTTGACACCAATGTGACCAAAGGCGGCGAGTGCCACAAGTATGTGGGACTATCGTTATCAATTTTACATCTTTTGGTATTCACGCTATGAATATGTGTAACATTACGCTCGAGATTCATTAAGAATAAACCATTGACCATTGGAGCATGACCATAAAACATATCTCTCATATAAATAGAACAACCATTATTCTCGGTTTAAATGAGTAGCCATCTCGCATTAAGCGAGATCCGGATACAATGTTCATGCTCAAACTTGGCACCAAATAACAATTATTAAGGTTCAAAACTAATCCCGTAGGTAAATGCAGAGGTAGCGTCTTGTGGCGATCACATCGACTCTGGAACCATTCCCGACGCGCGATCGTCACCTCGTCCTTCGCCAGTCTCCGCTTATTCCGCAGCTCCTGCTGTGAGTTACAAATATGAGCAACGGCACCGGTATCAAATACCCAGGAGTTACTACGAGTACTGGTTAGGTACACATCAATTACATGTATATCAAATATACCTTTAGTGTTGTCGGACTTCTTATCCGCTAAGTATTTGGGGCAGTTCCGCTTCCAGTGACCCTTCCCCTTGCAATAAAAGCACTCAGTGTTAGGCTTGGGTCCATTCTTTGACTTCTTCCCGGCAACCGGCTTACCAGGTGCGGCAATATCTTTGCCGTCCTTCTTGAAGTTCTTCTTACCCTTGCCCTTCTTGAACTTAGTGGTCTTATTGACCATCAACACTTGATGTTCTTTCTTGATTTCAACCTCTGCCGACTTCAGCATTGAAAATACTTCAGGAATGGTCTTCACCATCCCCTGCATATTATAGTTCATCACAAAGCTCTTGTAGCTTGGTGGGAGCGACTGAAGGATTCTGTCAATGACCGCCTCATCCGGGAGGTTAATGTCCAGTGGGACGGCGGCTGTGCAACATGGACATTTTGAGTATATGCTCACCGACAGAACTGTTTTCCTCCATCTTACAACTATAGAACTTGTCGGAGACTTCATATCTCGACCGGGCATGAGCTTGGAAAACTAGTCTCAGCTCCTCGAACATCTCATATGCTCCGTGTTGCTCAAAACGCTTTTGGAGCCCGGTTCTAAGTTGTAAAGCATGCCGCCTTGAGCGAGGGAGTAATCATCGATGCGTTCCGCCAAAGCGTTCAAATCGTCTTGCGGTCTGGGAGAGCGGTGGGTCACCTAACGGTGCTTCTAGGACATATGCCTTCTTGGCAGCTATGAGGATGATCCTCGGGTTCGGACCCAGTCCGTATAGTTGCTGCCATCATCTTTCAGCTTGGTTTTCTCTAGGAGCAGCGTTGAAGTTCATGTTGACATGGCGTTGGCCATTTGATCTACAAGACATATTTTGCAAAAGTTTTAGACTAAGTTCATGATAATTTAAGTTCATCTTAATCAAATTATTGAATGAACTCCCACTCAGATTTGACATCCTCTAGTCATCTAAGTGTTACACGATCCGAGTCGACTAGGCCATGTCCGATCATCACGTGAGACGGACTAGTCATCGTCGGTGAACATTCTCATGTTGATCGTATCTTCTATACGACTCGTGTTCGACCTTTCGGTCTCCGTGTTCGAGGCCATATCCGTACATGCTAGGCTCGTCAAGTTAACCCTAAGTGTTTTGCATGTGTAAAACTGTCTTACACCCGTTGTATGTGAGCGTAAGGATCTATCACACCCGATCATCACCGGTGCTTGAAGCGACGAACTTTAGCAACGGTGCACATTTAGGGAGAACACTTCTTGAAATTGTTGTAAGGATCATCTTATTTACTACCGTCGTTCTAAGTAAACAAGATGCATAAAACATAATAAACATCACATGCAATTATATAAAGTAGTGACATGATATGGCCAATATCATATAGCTCCTTTGATCTTCATCTTCGGGCTCCATGATCATCTTGTCACGGCATGACACCATGATCTCCATCATCATGATCTCCATCATCGTGTCTTCATGAAGTTGTCACGCCAACGACTACTTCTACTTCTATGACTAACGCGTTTAGTAATAAATTAAAGTAGTTTACATGGCGTTCTTCAATGACACGCAGGTCATACAAAAATAAAGACAACTCCTATGGCTCCTGCCGTTGTCATACTCATCGACATGCAAGTCGTGATTCCTATTACAAGAACATGATCTCATACATCACAATATATCATTCATCATTCATCACAACTTCGGCCATATCACATCACATGACAATTGCTGCAAAAACAAGTTAGGCGTCCTCTAATTGTTGTTGCATCTTTTACGTGGTTCTAGCAAGAACGTTTTCTTACCTACGAATAACCACAGCGTGATTTTTTCAACTTCTATTTACCCTTCATAAGGACCCTTTTCATCGAATCCGCTCCAACTAAAGTGGGAGAGCAGACACCGCCAGCCACCTTATGCAACTAGTGCATGTTTGTCGGTGGAACCGGTCTCACGTAAGCGCGTGTAAGGTTGGTCGGGCCGCTTCATCCCACAATACCGCGGAAGCAAGATAAGACTAGTAGCGGCAAGTAAGTTGACAAGATCACGCCCACAACAAAATTGTGTTCTACTCGTGCAATAGAGAACTACGATAGACCTAGCTCATGATGCCTTTGTTGGGGAGCGTTGCAGAAAATTAAAAATTTTCCTACGGTTTCACCAAGATCCATCTATGAGTTCATCTAAGCAACGAGTCAAGGGAGTGAGTTTGCATCTACATACCACTTGTAGATCGCGTGCGAAGGCGTTCGAGGGAGCGGTGATGATGGAGTCGTACTCGGCGTGATTCAGATCACCGATGACCAAGTGCTGAACGGACAGCACCTCCGCGTTCAACACATATGCAGTGCGGGTGGCGTCTCCTCCGTCTTGATCCAGCAAGGAGGAAGGAGAGGTTGAGGAAGACAGCTCCACCGGCAGCACGACGGCGTGATGATGGTGGAGAAGCAGTACTCCGACAGGGCTTCGCCGAGCACACAACAGAGGAGGAGAGGTGTTGGGGATGGGAGGGCTGCGCCTTGGCTTGTGGTGCGGCTGCCCTCCCCTCACCCCTCTATTTATAAGGGAAAGGGAGAAGGGGGCCGGCCCCTCTAGACGGCATCTAGAGGGGGGCGGCGGCCAAGGGGAGGGGGGCTTGCCCCCCAAGCAAGGGGGGCGCCCCCTCTAGGGTTCCCCCCCTCAACCCTAGGCGCAAGGGCCCAAGGGGGGGGTGCGCCCAGCCCACCAGGGGCTGGCTCCTCCCCACGCAGCCCATGTGGCCCCCCGGGAGGGGTGGCCCCTCCCGGTGGACCTCCGGAACCCTTCCGGTGGCCCCGGTACAATACCGGTACGCCCCCGAAACTTTCCGGTGTCCGTTTGACAACTTCCCATATATAAATCTTTACCTCCAGACCCTTAGGAACTCCTCGTGGCGTCCGGGATCTCTTCCGGACTCGAACAACATTCGTAATCACATACAAGTCTTCCTAATAACCCTAGCGTCACCGAACCTTAAGTGTGTAGACCCTACGGGTTCGGGAGACATGCTGTGACGCCCCAAGACCGGAGCTTCTGTTGCCTTCCAGGGTTTCCGAGTTTTGCCATGTGATTTGTTTTGTTTGTGCATTCATCATGTCATCTCTTGCATTGCATCATGTCATCATGCCATCATATCATTAATTTTTAAAACTCTTCTAAATAAAATCGTATGGATCTTGGTCCATTTAAATCGAGGATTCACATGGTGACTTCTCTTTATAACATATCCTCCCAATATTAGGGAGCTATAATAAATATTCCATTGTTTTGGAATCACCATAACCCACTTGCAAAATAAATCCCATGCCTTTTTCTGTTCGAGTTGACCTCAAAACCTTGCCAATATTATTTCATCATTTCCGGAGTTCCACCAAAATCCTCGGGCCATTTTGTTAAATTCTTCATATTTTTGTGAGCCCGGAAAATTGTCCTCGTTCCCAAATTCTTTCCCTAACCCTCTCTTTCTTTTTGTCTCTCTTTATTTGTTTTACGCTAAATAGAAGAGAGAGCCCAACAAGGCCTTACGGCCACTTCTTCTCCTTGGGCCAGGCCGCCCACTAAACCCCTTTCAGCCCAGCCGCCCCATCAACTCCTGTAACCCTAGCCGCCAGGAGCCGACCCCCCCTCCTCTCGATCTCTCCTCGACTCCCTCCAGCGCCCAGCGCGCCTCCTGCCCGATCCCTTCTCCCTCGTCCTTCCCGATCCCTCGTCCTCCCCATCTCTCCCTCTACGCCTCTCATGGCGCCCGCATCAACCGGCCCCTTCCTCTCCTCCTCCATGGCGCCTCCCTTCCCGAGCAGCCCGCGACCACGACCTGGCGAACCGGCGCCAGCCCCCATCTCCCTCACCTGCGGCCTCCTCCTCGCCCTTCCTTCTCCCGCGTGCCGCCGTCTGGCGAGTTCGCCGTCCGCCTCGCGACCCGTCGCCGCTTTCTGCCGCCCGGCGCCGAGGACTCAAGGCTGAGCCCCATGCAGCTCCGCCAACCACCCGGACCTCACGCCTGCGGCCCGTGCACGGCCTCCGCGCCATCCATCCCGAGCGCGGCCGCTGCCCGGATCCACCGACCCCTGCCATGGCGCGCCTCCTGCACCACCTCGGGAAGCCCTGCCCGGCGCCATGGCCGCCGCCCCATGGAGTCCCACCGGCTGGACCCGGCGGAACCAGATGAGCCCTGCCCCGCCTGCGCCTCGTTCGGCGGGGTGGAGGACGCGTCTCTGTTGCCCCTCGTTGCTACCAAGACTCGGCAACCAGGGAAGCCCGAGGGCGCGCCGTGGGTTTCGCCAAGATCCTCTCCGAACAAACGCACGACTACACGGTGATGCGGCAAGTACCCCCTCGGATCGTCAAGTTCGACTACACGGAGCTGCCGAGTACCATTACCATTGCTGTGTACATCTACCGTCGCCTGAAAAAAACGTGTACCACGAGCGCCAAGTTCATCTACGGAACATGTACGACTACCATCGCGAGACCGCAAGTACCACGACAACCCCGAAGGGATTCGGACCCGTCAAGTACCTCTTCGAAAACGAACGTGAAACACTACTTCCTCTACCGTCGCCGTGTACCACTACTTCCCTCGACGATCATCGCGAGAACGACTACTTCCCTCTACGAAACGCGAACCGTCCCGTTTGAACGATCCGAAGGTATAACCCGAGACGACCGCGATGAGATGCCCTTGCATGTATGAGATGCACGATATGTTTGCACCGTGTCCGAATCATCCTTGCGATGCCCCTCTTTTGCCATGCCACCGTTCCGTGGGAACCCGGTAATCGGGATCGCCCCACCATCTTGCATGACTCGCTCACGTCCACACTTCCTTTTGCACCGGTATCTCCGTGAGCTACCGGAACCGATATGTTGCCGTGGCACCATTTTCGGATTCGTTGCCGTGGCACCCCTTTCTTCCACCACGGTGACATAATGCTTCATAACATGCTCTTGTCAACATTTTCATAATATTGCATAAAACTTGCTCATGTCATCCGCCTCATGATAACAACATTTAAATGTTTATAATTGTTGTTTGCTTTAATTTGCTTAAATGCCATGCTAAAATGATTTCTTTCATAACTAAATAACCGTAACTCGGATTTAAATAAATTATATATGTAAATGGGGTAGAAAAATGCATAGATTAACATGGTAGCATTACTTTTCATGTTTAACAACTCTAAAATATGCTTTAGGTCAGATCAGTACCGAATCTAAAATATGCACATGAGGATTTTCCGGAATTATCGTTTGTTGTTTCCGGCCTCATTTAAACTTGCCTAAATAGGTAGTTTAATTATGCTTCACCCATTGCCATGTTTAATAACGTTTAATATTGTTGGGTAGCCTAAACAAGAGAGAACTAAATAAGTGTTGTGGTGTTTTGTCAATATGCAACCCGTTGCATATTGAGCTCCACTTAACTTGTAGTGTTGTTTGTTGCACTTTGCCGTGCCATGCTATTTAAACCGGACATGCATCATACTTGATTGTGCATCATGCCATGTTTATGATTGTGTGTTTACTATGTTGTTTGCTTCTTTCCGGTTTGCTTCTCTCGTTAGCTTCGGTTCCGTTCCGGAGTTGTGAGGATTCGTTCGTCTACGTCCGTTTGTCTTCTTCATGGACTCGTTCTTCTTCCTTGCGGGATTCCAGGCAAGATGACCATACCCTTGAAATCACTTCTATCTTTGCTTGCTAGATGCTCGCTCTTTTGCTATGCCTATGCTACGATGCCTATCACTTGCTTATCATGCCTTCCCATATTGCCATGTCAAGCCCCTAACCATCCTTTCCTAGCAAACCGTTGTTTGGCTATGTTACCGCTTTGCTCAGCCCCTCTTATAGCGTTGTTAGTTGCAGGTGAAGATGAAGTTTGTTCCTTGTTGGAACATGGAGATGTTGTTCCTTGTGGGAACATGTTTACTTGTTGGGATATCACAATATATCTTATTTAATTAATGCACCTATATATTTGGTAAAGGGTGGAAGGCTCGGCCTTATGCCTGGTGTTTTGTTCCACTCTTGCCGCCCTAGTTTCCGTCATATCGGTGTTATGTTCCCGGATTTTGCGTCCCTAACGCGGTCGGGTGATTTATGGGACCCCCTTGACAGTTCGCTTTGAATAAGACTTTTCCAGCAAGGCCCAACATTGGTTTTACCATTTGCCTCACCTATGCCCTTTTTCCCTTGGGTTTCGGAGCCGAGGGTCATCTTTATTTAGCCCCGGACCAGTGCTCCTTGAGTGCTGGCCGAACTAAATCTTGTCTGGCGCCCCTCAAGGCAACTTGAGGTCTGGTTTTAGTTATACGGACTGCTCATCCGAAAGTGTGCCACGAGACCGAGATATGTGCAGCTCCTATCAGATTTGTCGGCACATCCGGCGGCTTTGCTGGACTTGTTTTATTGCTGTGAAATGTCTTGTAGCAGGATTCGAGACTGATCGGGTCTTCCGGGAGAAGGAATATCCTTCGTTGATCGCGAGAGCTTATCATGGGCTAAGTTGGGACACCTGCAGGGTTTGAACTTTGAAAGCCGTGCAGCGGTTATGTGGCAGATGGGAATTTGTTAATGTCGGTTGTAGAAAACCGAAGTTGATCTTAATTAAAATACACCAACGCGTGTGTAACCGTGATGGTCTCTTCTCGTGAGTCCGGAAGTGAACACGTGTTGGAGTTATGTTTGGCGTAAGTAGTTTCAGGATCACTTCTTGATCATAGTTGTTCGACCGTGCTTTGCCTCCTCTTCTCGCTCTTTTTGCGTATGTTAGCCACCATATATGCTAGTCGCTTGCTGCAGCTCCACCTCACTACCTGTCCTACCTTTAAGCTTAAATAGTCTTGATCTCGCGGGTGTGAGATTGCTGAGTCCCGTGACTCACGGATACTTCAAAACCAGTTTGCGGTGTCGATGAACCGTGCGGTGATGCATCCGAGCTCAAGGAGGAGCTCGGCGAGGATCTTGTTCATTGTGTTGTTTCGTTTGATTGATCGGTAGTGGAGCCAGTTGGGACGATCGGGGATCTGTGTAGCATTTGGGGTAGTCTTCTTTTATTTTGGTTCCGTAGTCGGACCTTGATTGTATCTGTATGATGTAATGCTTTACTCATGTAGTGTGTGAAGTGGCGATTGTAAGCCAACTATGTATCTCTTTCCCTTATGTATTACATGGGTTGTGTGAAGATTACCTCACTTGCGACATTGCTTTCAATGCGGTTATGCCTCTAAGTCGTGCTTCGACACGTGGGAGATATAGCCGCATCGAGGGCGTTACAAGTTGGTAATCAGAGCCTTCCCCGACTTAGGAGCCCCTACTTGATTGTTTCTTGGCGTTGTTGAGTCTAGAGCGGAAAATGTTTTGAGTCTTAGGATTATATATATCGGAGTAGGATTCTTTTACTCCTCGGTCCTTCGTCGCTCTGGTGAGGTATCTGGCGTAGAGTTTTGACTTTTCTCTCCTCAAATTTCACAAAAAAAATTTAGGATCACGCGGGTATCTTGGAATCGTTCCGATGGTTTTGTGGCGAGAACATTGTTCTTGGTGCCTCGACATTTAGGGGTTGTGGCGGTGTCCCGGGAGTTGAGCTACGAGGTGTTGTCGTCACAAATTTATCGTTGCATTCTGGAATACGACTTTTACCGACATCGAAATCTCTTTTGTGCAGTTGTTGGTGAGATAACCCGATAGCCCGATCTTGGCGAGTCGGGAGTATTGCCATGACTTGTATAACGGATGTTTTTCGAAGGTCGAGGTACACGATTTCCGAAGGTTTCTCGGTTATGTGTTGACGGATGGATACAACTGGATCTAGGTATTGTTAGTTTGGGTGACATATTTTGTGTCCCCTGTATCCCCAACACCAGATTGCATAACCAGGAAGTTTCGGGAGTTTATAGGTGGGAATTCAAGTATCTCGTAGGATATCTTTCCAACACACACATGATACGATATGGGATCTATCATATGTATTTGTTCCGGCTTATTCTGCAAGCCAAATCCTTTGTTTTTTGTTCCGTTTTGTGGTATTCAAGTTGCTTCAATGCCAAGTGTTGATTCCATACCTTTCCTAAATGGTGTTCTCATATTGCTACATGAATACTAATCCTTCTTGATCACTGAGCTCGCCATGTCAATTCTTTTCGCAACCGGCGTGCTTCTCTTCAAGTGGATCCGATCATTCCAACATTCGCAAGATCAATTCTAAGCTTTTTCTCAACGGTGTTCGTTTCATCCGACCTAAGTTGCCTTTGTTTTCCCGCCCTCCCACCCTTTTCTTCAAGGACTCAGATTTCTTACTCAAGTAGCCATTTTATTGAGTGAAGTTTCTTCATTCTTTCCCTTTAATGTTTTATCCGGTGATTTCTCATGAAGACGCTAAGGAAGCTTTTACCTTATCATTGTTCCATTCTAATTTTCTTCTCCGGTGGATTTAGTTCAAGATTTCGGTGTTGATCTTATCCCTTTTCCTCTTTTCAAATGTTTTCCCATGCCGGTGTATCTCCTAATCATTCACTTCTCGCTATTCAATTGTTCTGGAGTGTTGAAGATATCTCAGAAGATTCGTGTTTCCATTCTTAATCCGTTCAAACTATTTCAAGATTGTTATCTCATTCAAGCCATTTAATTCTACCGGTGCAATATCTGTTTCAAACAATTGTTCAACGGTGGTTCTTTTGAGTGGGCCCTAACCCACAGGTCTTTTTCCAGGATCTTACCTGACTCTTTTATTTTCCCGGAGCTATTCCCAAATTCTTTTCGAAGTTTGATGTAAGGATGAATTGTCATCAGTCATATGTCTTTCTCCAAGATCTTTCAAATTATTTTCATTGTGGGTTCAACCTTTCTAATTTTCATTCCGAAGTGTCTCAACAATTCATGGTGGTGTTTCTCGTCGTCATTCTTGAATTTTGAAGACCGAAGACGAGTTTCTCTTAATCTTGGTCCATTCTCTTCAAGATACATGGTTCTAGCTTCGTGCCATCCTCATATTTGTTTTGATTGTGAGAATTCTTTTCACCCATCCGAAGAAATTCAGAAATCTTTTCAGTTTGATTATCCAGAGCCCATCATTTCAGAATTATTCATTCCAGCTTTCAGCTCTTGTTCTCCAAATCTGACCGGTGCATCATTCAAGTATTCACTAATCAGTTCATGATTTCTCCGTTCTCATGTATCTAAATTCTCTCAAGTATCTTCGTTCATTTCTAATTCCTTACGGCGATTCGTTCTTTTTCTTCGTTCTTTTTCAATTCTTACGGTGGTTTGTTCAAGATTTCACTTCCTTTGTTATCATATCAATTTATTCGTTGTTTCAATCCCACCGGTGGTTCCATCAATACCTTCTCAAGTTTGCGCTATATCTATCTTAATCCTTTCAATGAGAATAAGTAGTATGCCAAATCCATTGCTTGTCATCAATTTAATTGGTGAAGGATCAGCATAATGTAATTCTTATCCTTGTCCCATCGAGTAAATTCAATTCCTTATTCCGGAGGTCCATCAAAATTCTTGATCTCATTTGTTCATCTTTCTTTTCCGGAGTTCCAAGTTTTCTCGGTTATATCATTTTCAAAGCTTCATCTTATCACTGCAAGGTTTCACCTTGTGTTGTCAACTTCTCTTTCTTTCTATCATCCTTTTATTACCGGAGTTCTTCATGGAGGCTCTACATGGTGGTTCGTCAAGGATTCATTTCTTTCTCGAATTGTCCTTCAAGTTTCTCTCGAAGTTATGATCCGTCAAGCTATACTCTAATATAAACATGGTGCTCAACACATGTTTTGTTTTGAGGAGCTCAAGTATTCTTCATCTTGCATTCCGAAGTGCAATTCTTTCGTTATTATCTTTTGAGATGGTGTTATGTCATTGTTGATAATTTTCCTTCGCGTTTCATGATTCACAGATTTTTAAGAGTGACATATTTAAATCCATCATTTTATCTTTGTTCATGAGATATTTAAATCCATCAATCTCTTCATTGGAGTTATCTTGGGCTATATTTCACCTAAAGCTTTCCCTAAGGATTGTTGCTATTTATGGTGCTTATAAATGACCCAAGTTCTTCATTTGTCCTCCCGGTGATATAAGTTTCTCGTCTCCTTGTTGATATCAATCCAATCATGTGCTTCCGTTGGTGGCAGAAGCTCACCTCGTAATGTTGAGATGTTTCCATAAGTCCACTACAAGGTTATTCTTTTCGTTGTTGGTTTTCCAACAACTCCGTTCTATCCTTTTTTTAAGGGTGCTTTCCAAACTCATTTGTGGTAGAAGTTGTCATTTTCTTCTCCATCCCTTTATCCCAACAATCTAGATTCTATTCTTTCGTTTCGAAGGCATTGTGATGTTGCTCTCTTCGACCCATCGTCTCGTTTTGTCAAGATCATGTTCTTTTCTTGCATTATCCATTTAACCGGAGTGTCATGTTTTCATTCGAGTTCCCTCATCTTATCAAGTTTTGCTGCTTCCTCAACGGAGAGCTGTCTGAAATCTTTCTTACCCTTGTGCCATTCTTTCAATAGTTAGGAGGCGGTGTGTTGTTGATTTCATCAACTATCATCCCATCTTCTCAAGTTCATGATTCTAATTCCTTCCATTTTCAGTCGGAGTGCTGCCCAAATTTTATCAATCTTATTCCTTGTCTATCTTGTTTTAACGAGTGGTTTCAATATCTATTTTATCACTAAACCTCTTGGTTCTCGTCGTATCCCTTGTTCCTCTTTTCTAACAGAGTGTTTTCAACTTTGTTCATCTTCGTTGTTTTCTTTCTTTCAAGTTTTAAACCTCTCGAGGTTCATTGGTTTCATTCGTTTGTCAAAGAAGCAACTTAGTTTTACCTCTTTCTTTCTCCGTTTTTCTATCCGGCGCCATCCTAGATCTGGGGCGAGATCCTCTCGTAGTGGTGGAGTGTTGTGGCCTTCAAGACCGGAGCTTCTGTTGCCTTCGGGGTTTCGAGTTTTGCCATGTGATTTGTTTTGTTTGTGCATTCATCATGTCATCTCTTGCATTGCATCATGTCATCATGCCATCATATCATTAATTTTAAAACTCTTCTAAATAAAATCGTATGGATCTTGGTCCATTTAAATCGAGGATTCACATGGTGACTTCTCTTTATAACATATCCTCCCAATATTAGGGAGCTATAATAAATATTCCATTGTTTTGGAATCACCATAACCCACTTGCAAAATAAATCCCATGCCTTTTACTGTTCGAGTTGACCTCAAAACCTTGCCAATATTATTTCATCATTTCGGAGTTCCACCAAAATCCTCGGGCCATTTTGTTAAATTCTTCATATTTTTGTGAGCGGGAAAATTGTCCTCGTTCCCAAATTCTTTCCCTAACCCTCTCTTTCTTTTTGTCTCTCTTTATTTGTTTTACGCTAAATAGAGAGAGCCCCCAGCAAGGCCTTGGCCACTTCTTCTCCTTGGGCCAGGCCGGCCCACTAAACCCCTTTCAGCCCAGCCGCCCCCATCAACTCCTGTAACCCTAGCCGCCAGGGAGCCGACCCCCTCCTCTCGATCTCTCCCTCGACTCCCTCCAGCGCCGCACGCCTCCCTGCCCGATCCCCTTCTCCCTCGTCCTTCCCGATCCCCTCGTCCTCCCCATCTCTCCCTCTCGCCTCTCATGGCGCCCGCATCAGCCGGCCCCTTCCTCTCCTCCTCCATGGCGCCTCCCCTTCCCGAGCAGCCCCGCGACCACGGCCCTGGCGAACCCGGCGCCAGGCCCCCATCTCCCTCACCTGCGGCCTCCTCCTCGCCCTTCCTTCTCCCGCGTGCCGCCGTCCTGGCGAGTTCGCCGTCCGCCTCGCGACCCCGTCGCCGCTTTCTGCCGCCGGCGCCCCGAGGACTCGCGCCGAGCCCCGCGGCTCCGCCAACCACCCCGGACCTCACGCCTGCCCGGCCCGTGCACGGCCTCGCGCCATCCATCCCGAGCGCGGCGCTGCCGGATCCACCGACCCCTGCCATGGCGCGCCTCCTGCACCACCTCGGGAAGCCCTGCCCGGCGCCATAGCCGCCGCCCATGGAGTCCCACCGGCTGGACCCGGCCGGGAACCAGATGAGCCCCTGCCCGCCTTTGCCTCGTTCGGCGGGGTGGAGGGCGCGTCGTCTGTTGCCCCTCGTTGCTGCCAAGACTCGGCAACCAGGGAAGCCGAGGGCGCGCCGTGGGTTTCGCCAAGATCCTCTCCGAACAAGCGCCGACGACTACGGTGATCGGCAAGTACCCCTCGGATCGTCAAGTTCGACTACGGAGCTGCCGAGTACCATTACGATTGCTGTGTACATCTACCGTCGCCTGAAAAAAACGTGTACCACGAGCGCCAAGTTCATCTACGGAGCGTGTACGATTACCATCGCGAGACCGCAAGTACCACGACAACCCGAAGGATTCGGACCCGTCAAGTACCTCTTGAAAGCGAGCGTGAAACACTACTTCCTCTACCGTCGCCGTGTACCACTACTTCCCTCGGCGATCATCGCGAGAACGACTACTTCCTCTCTGAAGCGCGAACCGTCCCGTTTGAGCGATCCGAAGGTATAACCCGAGGACGACCGCGATGAGATGCCCTTGCATGTATGAGATGCGATATGTTTGCACCGTGTCGAATCATCCTTGCGATGCCCTCTTTTGCCATGCCACCGTTCGTGGGAACCCGTGTCGGGATCGCCCACCATCTTGCATGACTCGCTCCGTCCACACTTCCTTTTGCACGGTATCTCCGTGAGCTACGGAACCGATATGTTGCCGTGGCACCATTTTGGATTCGTTGCCGTGGCACCTTTCTTCCACCACGGTGACATAATGCTTCATAACATGCTCTTGTCAACATTTTCATAATATTGCATAAAACTTGCTCATGTCATCCGCCTCATGATAACAACATTTAAATGTTTATAATTGTTGTTTGCTTTAATTTGCTTAAATGCCATGCTAAAATGATTTCTTTCATAACTAAATAACCGTAACTCGGATTTAAATAAATTATATATGTAAATGGGGTAGAAAAATGCATAGATTAACATGGTAGCATTACTTTTCATGTTTAACAACTCTAAAATATGCTTTAGGTCAGATCAGTACCGAATCTAAAATATGCACATGAGGATTTTCGGAATTATCGTTTGTTGTTTCGGCCTCATTTAAACTTGCCTAAATAGGTAGTTTAATTATGCTTCACCCATTGCCATGTTTAATAACGTTTAATATTGTTGGGTAGCCTAAACAAGAGAACTAAATAAGTGTTGTGGTGTTTTGTCAATATGCAACCCGTTGCATATTGAGCTCCATAACTTGTAGTGTTGTTTGTTGCACTTTGCCGTGCCATGCTATTTAAACGGACATGCATCATACTTGATTGTGCATCATGCCATGTTTATGATTGTGTGTTTACTATGTTGTTTGCTTCTTTCGGTTTGCTTCTCTCGTTAGCCGGTTCCGTTCGGAGTTGTGAGGATTCGTTCGACTCGTCCGTTTGTCTTCTTCATGGACTCGTTCTTCTTCCTTGCGGGATTCGAGGCAAGATGACCATACCCTTGAAATCACTTCTATCTTTGCTTGCTAGATGCTCGCTCTTTTGCTATGCCTATGCTCGATGCCTATCACTTGCTTATCATGCCTTCCCATATTGCCATGTCAAGCCCTAACCATCCTTTCCTAGCAAACCGTTGTTTGGCTATGTTACCGCTTTGCTCAGCCCCTCTTATAGCGTTGTTAGTTGCAGGTGAAGATGAAGTTTGTTCCTTGTTGGAACATGGAGATGTTGTTCCTTGTGGGAACATGTTTACTTGTTGGGATATCACAATATATCTTATTTAATTAATGCACCTATATATTTGGTAAAGGGTGGAAGGCTCGGCCTTATGCACAGTGTTTTGTTCCACTCTTGCCGCCCTAGTTTCCGTCATATCGGTGTTATGTTCCCGGATTTTGCGTCCCTAACGCGGTCGGGTGATTTATGGGACCCCTTGACGTTCGCTTTGAATAAGACTTTTCCGGCAAGGCCCAACATTGGTTTTACCATTTGCCTCACCTATGCCCTTTTTCCCTTGGGTTCCGGGGCCGGGTCATCTTTATTTAGCCCCCGGACGGTGCTCCTTGAGTGCTGGCCCGAACTAAAGTCTTGTGCGGCGCCCCTCAAGGCAACTTGAGGTCTGGTTTTAGTTATACGGACTGCTCATCCGAGTGTGCCACGAGACCGAGATATGTGCAGCTCCTATCAGGATTTGTCGGCACATCCAGGCGGCTTTCTTGGACTTGTTTTATTCTGTGAAATGTCTTGTGGCAGGATTCGAGACTGATCGGGTCTTCCGGGAGAAGGAATATCCTTCGTTGATCGCGAGAGCTTATCATGGGCTAAGTTGGGACACCCTGGGGTTTGAACTTTGAAAGCCGTGCCGCGGTTATGTGGCAGATGGGAATTTGTTAATGTCGGTTGTAGAAAACCGAAGTTGATCTTAATTAAAATACATCAACGGCGTGTGTAACGTGATGGTCTCTTCTCGTGAGTCAGGGAAGTGAACTGATGTTGGAGTTATGTTTGACATAAGTAGTTTCAGGATCACTTCTTGATCATAGTTGTTGAGCGTGCTTTGCCTCCTCTTCTCGCTCTTTTTGCGTATGTTAGCCACCATATATGCTGAGTAAACTTGCTGCAGCTCCACCTCACTACCTGTCCTACCTTTAAGCTTAAATAGTCTTGATCTCGCGGGTGTGAGATTGCTGAGTCCCCGTGACTCACAGATACTTCCAAAACCAGTTTGCAGGTGTCGATGAACCGTGCAGGTGATGCATCCGAGCTCAAGGAGGAGCTCGACGAGGATCTTGTTCATTGTGTTGTTTCGTTTCAGTTGATCAGTAGTGGAGCCCAGTTGGGACGATCGGGGATCTGTGGACGTGAGCGAGTCATGCAAGATGGTGGGGCGATCCCGATTACCGGGTTCCCACGGAACGGTGGCATGGCAAAAGAGGGGCATCGCAAGGATGATTCGGACACGGTGCAAACATATCGTGCATCTCATACATGCAAGGGCATCTCATCGCGGTCGTCTCGGGTTATACCCGGATCGTTCAAGCGGGGCGGTTCGCGTTCGTGAGGGAAGTAGTCGTTCTCGCGATGATCGTCGAGGGAAGTAGTGGTACACGGCGGCGGTAGAGGAAGTAGTGTTTCACGTTCGTTTCGAAGAGGTACTTGGCGGGTCGAATCGCCGGGGTTGTCGTGGTACTTGGCGGTCTCGCGATGGTAGTCGTACGCGTTCCGTAGATGAACTTGGCGCTCGTGGTACACGTTTTTTTCAGGCGACGGTAGATGTACACAGCAATCGTAATGGTACTCGGCAGCTCCGTGTAGTCGAACTTGGCGATCCGAGGGGGTACTTGGCGCATCACCGTGTAGTCGTGCGTTTGTTGGAGAGGATCTTGGCGAAACCCGCGAAGGCGTCCTCGGGCTTCCACGGTTGCGAGTCTTGGCAGCAACGAGAGAACAGAAGACGCGTCCTCCACCCCTTTCGAACAAAAAGAGGCGGGCGGGGCTCATCTGGTTCCCGGCGGGTCAGGCGGTGGGACTCCATGGGCGGCGGCCATGGCGTCGGGCAGGGCTTCCAGTGGTGCAGGAGGCGCGGCCATGGCGGGGTCGGTGGATCCGGGCAGCGGCCGCGGCTCGGGATGGATGGCAGGGAGGCGAGCACGGGCGGCGAGCGTGAGTCGGGGTGGTTGGCGGAGCGGGGCTCAGCAGCGAGTCCTCGGGCGCCGGGCGGCAGAAAGCGGCGGCAGGGTCGCGAGGCGGACGGCGAACTTCGCCAGGGGCGGCACGTGGAAGAAGGAAGGCGAGGAGGAGGCGCGGTGAGGAGATGGGGGCTGGCGCGCGGGTTCGCCGAGGCCGTGGTCGTGAGGCTGCTCGGGAAGGGGGCGCCATGGAGGAGGAGAGGAAGGGGCGGCTGATGCGGGCGCCATGAGGCGAGAGGGAGATGGGGAGGACGAGGGATCGGGAAGGACGAGGGAGAAGGGATCGGGCAGGGGGCGTCTGGCGCTGGGGAGTCGAGGAGAGATCGAGAGGAGGGTCGGCTCCTGGCGGCTAGGGTTCTGAGGAGTTGATGGGGGCGGCTGGGCTGAAAGGGGTTTAGTGGGCGGCTGGCCCAGTGGAGAAGAAGTGGCGAGAAGGCCTTGCTGGGCTCTCTCTCTTCTATTTAGCAGAAAACAAATAAAGAGAGACAAAAAGAAAGAGAGGGTTAGGGAAAGAATTTGGGAACGAGGACAATTTTCCCGGGCTCACAAAAATATGAAGAATTTAACAAAAATGGCCCGAGGATTTTTGGTGGAACTCCGGGAAATGATGAAATAATATTGGCAAGGTTTTGAGGTCAACTCGGAACAGAAAAGGCATGGGATTTATTTTGCAAGTGGGTTATGGTGATTCCAAAACAATGGAATATTTATTATAGCTCCCTAATATTGGGAGGATATGTTATAAAGAGAAGTCACCATGTGAATCCCTCGATTTAAATGGACCGAAGATCCATACGATTTTATTTAGAAGAGTTTTTAAAAATTAATGATATGATGGCATGATGACATGATGCAATGCAAGAGATGACATGATGAATGCACAAACAAAACAAATCACATGGCAAAACTCGGAAACCCTGGAAGGCAACAGAAGCTCCGGTCTTGGGGCGTCACACATGCAGACATGACCGAGACGCTCCCAGGTCAATAACCAACAGTGGGATCTGGATACCCATGTTGGCTCCCACATGCTCCTCGATGATGTCATCGGATGAACCACGATGTTGAGGATGCAAGCAACCCCGTATACTATTCCCTTTGTCAGACGGTATGCTACTTGCCCGAGACTCGATCGTCGGTATCCCAATACCTCGTTCGGTCTCGTTACCGGCAAGTCACTTTACTCGTACCGTAATGCATGATCCGTGACCGGACACTTGGTCACTTTGAGCTCATTATGATGATGCACTACGAGTGGGCCCAGTGATACCTCTCCATCATACGGAGTGACAAATCCTGTCTCGATCCGTGTCAACCCAGACACTTTCGGAGATACCTGTAGTGCACCTTTATAGTCACCCGATTCGTTGTGGCGTTTGGTACACCAAAGCACTCCTACGGTATCCGGGAGTTACGATCTCATGGTCTAAGGAAGAGATACTTGACATTGAAAAAGCTCTAGCAAAGCGAACTACGATCTTGTGCTATGCTTAGGATTGGGTCTTGTCCATCATGTCATTCTCCTAATGGCGTGATCCCGTTATCAATGACATCGATGTCCATAGTCGAAACCATGACTATCTGTTGACCAATGAGCTAGTCAACTAGAGGCTTACTAGGGACGTATTGTAGTCTATGTATTCACGTGTATTCGATTTCCGGATAATACAATTATAGCATGAATAAAAAAAAATTATCATGAACAAGGAAATATAATAATAATGCTTTTATTATTGCCTCTAGGGCATATTTCCAAAGATGCACCCAAAGAGCCCACACTCAGTGGAAGAACGGCGCGGTGTCCTAGGTCAGAGTCGAGGGCGCCACTCGCGGCACGCCTGCTGAACACGCCTCCGTGCCGCATTCAAACGCCTCCATGAAACTCTCCCGTGTGGAAGCCGAGAAACCCACTCTGGACACACGTCCGTTCATGACCGGGCCGGCGTGAAGCATAGCGCCGGTGAGCTCCTCCCGTCCGTCGTCTATTTAATCTCCTATTTAAACGAGGCCAAACGTTGGCCAAGAATCGCACACCTTCGCGCTCCCTATCTCCTCCACCATTTTGTCCACTCTTACAATGGCTTCTGAAGAGTAGTTATTCCGCATCCAAGCGGCTGGGTAGCCCGCGGATCTGAGCTATGCAGCTCGCTGATCCACCTCCTCCCCGCCTTGCGGAGCGAGTTGCCGCCCCAAGCCGGTAGCGGTTCAACAACTTCGCCGCTCGAGCCAGCTCGGCGAGGGCAGCGCCACGGGCATCATTGTTGCCGTCCGCCGCCGCCTCGTACCGCGTCTCCCGTTTACGTGGCGAGACTCCCATGCGGCGGTCGCGCCATGCAAGCAGCGGCGAAGCGGGTGCGTGGAAAGCGGCGAGTCGGTGGCCAGCGCCTCGCATCTGCCGCCATCATCGAGAGAAGTAGAACACGGAGGCGCCGCCACTTGGGTCCCATGAAGGCCACAGGAGGCGACACGGCGTATACGGCAGGTGTCTTGCGGATCCTTTGTTGTGAGGACTTCGCCGACCCGCATGGGCTCCACAGAAGAGAGGAATGTTAGGATGAACTCGAGCCGGTGCCAGCCATGGCGAAGTAGTCGCCAATATTTTGGCTACCCCGGGCAAGATCCAAACAGCCCCTCCCAACAGATTCAAATCCCTCGTTCACCGTGGAATTTTACCATGTGTTGTTTTCATGGACTAGCAAGATGCCCGTGCATTGCACGGAACATCAAGATGCATTTTTTTACAAACTCCCGCATGCATGCAAGTGATAATTAATGTCCTCCTTTGCTAGTACCACGAGGCAAACACCATTAATATTGCATCGATTAGTCTTAGTGGCCTTGTATATCTGCAAATTGTAATTTTGATAGTCGCCCCTTGTATATAAAAATGGAGGAGAAAGATGAGAGATAAGGTGAGGAGGAGTGGGGCGTGGTGGTGGTGGTGGTGGGACTGGGCGGAGGCATGGGGATGGGCGGCGCATTATGTCTAGGTTTGTATCTCTCTCACACACGCTCACGTGGGTGGGGGCGTCAGAAGAGAAGAGGTGCACGCGCTTGCGCACGTACTCCGTCTCTTTCCCAACCACACCCGCTGGTACACGGTGGAGCTCATTTCTGTCGAAAAAGGCAGCCCACGTGGTAATTTGGCACGTGTACTGGTTGTACATTTGGTGGAGGGAGGATCGTCTACCATGGGTGAACAAACAAATTGCGACTTGACGCGTTATGTTAAATTAAAAAGAGGCAAACCATGTGGGGCCTACCTTAGAGGCAAGGCTCTATACTTTGGAGTACTTTTATGTGTCCCGTCAACTCATGAGCGAGGAGAAGCTTGCTTAGTCGCCGTCTCCCCGCCCAGGCGCGGTGGCTCGCAGGATGAGATGAAGCTTGCTTACTCGCCTTACGCCCGCTCCCTGCGCCCCTGGCTGCTGCTCGCAGCACGAGGAGAAAATTTTACTACTCCCTCCGTTTACTCCTCGTCCTTACTAGTGCGTACTTTGGTTAGTACTCCTCCATTTACTTATACAAGGCCACTATAAAAAATACATTTTGCATCTATACAAGGCCACAAATAGTAATCGAGACAAAAGTTACTACTCCCTCCTTTCCAGTTTATGGCTCAATTTCAAAATCTCTCCAACCAAGGTAGACGGTGAGTGGTCGAATTAATTTTGTAGTTTGCACAAGTAATTAGTACGCTAGTTTTTCTCAAGAAGTTATGTTTACCGAGGCATTAATTAGAACGAATGCATGAATGACCACTAAATTTCCATGAACTTGTACATGCATTGGTTAGTTTCCTCTTGACACTGCTTGCGTCGGGTGATCTAGCGCACCTTGAAATCCAACATGTAATGGTACTACTACTAGTATAGTAGAATTGAGACTTACCAAACGGAAAACGGATGTTTTTTAGATGAGCCCTATAAACCCTAGTGGGTACGTACTCCGGAAAAACAGATTTTTTCCAAAACTAAGTTGCTCCCTTTCGTGAATTCTGTAGTATACTCCTCCGTCAACGCTCCCTTTCTTGATTTCTGTACTTCCTGTCACCGACATGTGGGACATATAGCAACCGGGTCGACGTTTCAAGCACCAAATAACAGTGCAGAACAGCAGGGGGGAAGCACCCCACTCGTACCGGCCCAGTAGTAGTAATGAGCAATGAGACGTCAAATCACAATGCCGCACCTTCCCAGACGGACGAAGCAACCATTATTTCACACTTTGGTTCGCCATCATCTCAAACCACGTACTAGTATTGCTTCTGCATCAAGAGGGACACACGCATCGCCTTGGTACATCATGACACGTGGGACCGCATGACATACCATGCTCCCCCGCTGATCGCTCGGTAAAATCACCTCATTTTTACTATACTTTCTCCATGTCGGTTTACTACATGGCATGCACGTCGTTCTAGGTTGAGAATTTAACTGGCTATATATGTGATGAACAGTACTCTAGCCTTTTAAAAAATGTATACTTTTGTACAGTAGTACTATCGATGGATTGCGCCATGGAGCAAAATTGAAATTAAAAAAGGTGGTACATATAGAGAGCTGTAAGCCAAATTATGCATATAGTACTATTAAAAAAGCTAATGCGTGCTTAATTGAGGTGCTAAATTCTATTAACGAAATACTAGTAGTATGTACATACTAAAGAGTTAAAGTAACGAGAAGAAACATAACATAGTTCTGCTGGGGGCTCAACACAACACACCCTCAAATTAAACTAAGCACACCTGAAATTAAACTATGCAACTAATCCGGTGAACTTTGCATTAGAAGTTTAGAACCACCATGAGCAACGACACGCCACCTTACTCGGGTCCTCGTCCACGTCCTCGACTTCGTCCTTGTCCCTCTTCCTCTTGGCGATACTTCTTTGCTTGAACCGCACACTTGGTTGTTGCTCTTCATCCAACCCTTGTAGATACTGAAGCAAAGGTAGCCATCCATTGCAGCGTAGTGGATGTGGTCTATATCTAGTACATTCTGCTACCATGCATGACGATGAAACGTGTATGGAGGTTTCTCCAGTTTACCATACGAAGGATGAACCATGGCTCCTGCTAGGGTCAGCATTGAAGGCTGACGAGAGGGCACCAGCCGATTCTTCTGGAGGTCGAAGGGGTTGCCTACAACGAGGCCGATCCGATCAACGACTTCTTCGTCGTTCTTAAAGTCTACAGTAACGAATTTCACTGTTTTGTCCTTGAGGAAGTTCTTAAAATCCTGGCACTCAACATCGGCATGGCATATGTGGTAGACCAAGCAAACGTTATGTACGCAAACCTGGATCACGGTGGGCTTCTTCCTCTCTTCGTCCGTTAGATCCTTCTCTCGTCCAAGGACTGTGGTGTACTCAACATCTAGCCCAGCGACCCACTCATCATCAGAGTTTTCGAACATGCGTGCAGGCGAAAGGCATCCTTTCACCGTCGCGGAAGAAGCGGGTGTAGATGACGTCGAACTCATCACGGTGATTGTTCTAACCTTTTACTCACCGCCGATCGTGGAGATTTGGGGCGCCATGGATTTGGGAGGAGGTTAGGATTAGTGGAACTGCCAGTAATGTGAATGGGCGGGATGACTAGGAGCGAACCGCCGTAGTATTGAAGGGCGTGTGGGGACGAGTAGGAAGCGAACTGCCAGCGCGGCGAGCAGCAGGGTAGTGGCTTTCCATTCTCCCATGATACGGGCTTCCGAGAGCCCTTGGATCTGAGATCGAACGGTTGCATGGCGTGATTCTAGACCTATGGGTGAAGATCCTATCCTGGAGGGTTATTCTGCAAATTTTCAGCAACTTAGCATGCGACCGTTTGATCTCAGATCCAAGGGCTGCCAACAGCCCATATCGTGGTCGCGCCTACCACGACCGCCGCGTCGCTCGTGCGGTCGCGCCCTTGGAGATTTAACACGGTGCGTTAGGCTATCTGATGTTGGCATGTCATACATAGTCATCACTTAGTCACTCATACTACAACAAGGTTTTGGCTATAAGGTTGGCTATAAGTGTATTTATTTTTTTACTTCTATCTATCTCTTTCTTCGTACTCCCTCCGTCCCATAATATAAGAACGTTTTTGACACTAGTGTAGTGCGAAAAACGTTCTTATATTATAGGACACAAAATACTAGTATTATTGCATTTGCCAAGGAGTGACCACTTCCAATGAAATGGTGTTGCTAAGTTTGCTTCATTTAATTAGCTATAGACTCAAAATTGTCTTTTCACCTAGGTACACGCGCTTAGCACCGTTTCTTCCTTGGGTCACCAAACTAGTCTCTCTCTTCTTGATTAACTTGCCACATCGGACTTTATGCCTATGTGGCAAGCTTAACTTACCTGAGAGCAAGTAAAAGTAAGTACAATAGTCGCTTTACATGGCATTTTGCATATGTGGAGGAAAGAGAGGCAAGGAAAAAGTGGAGAAGTGGGCTCTCATGCAAGAGCCAGCCTCTACTACATGGTGGAGCATTGGGAGAGGCACCTGTATGGAGGTGGTCAGGAATCTGGGAGACTCGCGCCGATCGTAGCGCCGTAGTTAAAATGACAATGGCAAGTCAAATCACGAGGCCCCACCTGTCCAGCAGTAACTCGCTGTCAAATCACACAGCCCTACGTTTGCAGCAGCCTACTCCCTCGTCTTCTCGCATCTCTGTCGAACCGATTAGGTGGAACTGCCTCGCCGCCTACCGCGCAGGAAAAGCCCCGCCCTCGACTTTTAAATACAACTACATCCGCCTAAGAATCCAATGATATACTTTTTGTGACATAGTAACTCATATTTAGTTAGTCAAATGGATGACCTAGAACTACGTGCAGGCCCTATAAACCGAGGCGCCTAAAAATAAAAAAAGCGAGGCGGAGAGGGTAGTTCAGCACGTATCTTTTAGATCAATATAGTCGGGATTCACCAAGGAGCAAAACCAAGTGGTAGGCTGCTCTGTCGTGTTGGCGTAAGCAACTCAAGCAGGTCGATCCGCTTTGCGAAATGGCGACACCTTATGAGGACCCCTTTGGCCGACATGTGGCTCAAATCCACCGTCTTGTTCCACGTCGATGCCCCAAATTACAGTTGAACAGCGGTTGGAATTGGAGGCACCCGGTCGTAGCTCATGATAGTAGAAAATGAGCGATGAGCGGTCAAATCACAAAGCCCCACCTTTCCCACATTAAGCTGGACGGACGAAGCAACCATCATTCCACTCTACTCAAAACTAGTAAGGTACACATGTATTGAACGCATGAGATTTCGAAACCAAATTATAAATAAATACACACTATAGCATGTAAAGCTTTGAGTCATATATGCATGATGTAGATGTTTGTTTAGTTCTTATAGTTCATCTCATTCAAAATCAATTAGTTTTATAAAAGTGTTAAGATTCATGGGGTTGTGCATTGTAAATCGTAAAGTAAAAAAAAATAATGGCAATTCATTTAGAAAAAAATAATCAATTATGATCTGAGAAGATTCTAGAACAAAGGAGAAGTGCTTGTGTTTTGAGGTTTGTGCATTATGCTTAAGTTCAACCATGGAGTCTTCTAAATTGTACATGTGGCAGATCTGGTGGAATGTTGATGATATCCAACGGCCGATAGTGCTAGGATTTGCCTATCTCTGCACTGTCGGGTTAGCTTCATCGGGCGACCATCTTTCAAAGTTATTGGCACACTATATAGTTCTTGTGCCATAGTTGCATGTTTTGCAAAAAAGCTACTAGTGGGTTGTACTATCTATTTAGGAATAGAAGATGTATGCATGGAAGTTGTAGGGAAAGAGATGACATGGAGCATCTCAATTCCTATGAGTAGGGATTGGAAAAGAGATGTCATTTGGTTCACATCATAGGAACTTTTCTACTGAATCTAGAGATGAAATGTATCTCAATTCCTATGAGGAGGGATTAGAAAAGAGATGTAATTTGGTTCATATCATAGGAACTTTTCTATTGAATATACGCTAATGTTTATTTTCCTTTGAAATTAAGGGAGTATAGGAATCCATTCATATGAACCAAGTGGCTCTAAAGCTATTGAAATGATATCATGTTTATTTCCTTTGAAATGTGGAGTGTATGAATCTATTCCTATGAACCAATTGGCTCTAAAGGAAAAAACCCTATAAAAATCATATCATATAGAGTTCCTATGATATTCCTCGACACTAAAGGATGCTTGAAATTGCTGCGGGTGATACGATGGTCTTCCTTTGTAGACTCCTCACCCATCTTTATAGTTACCTCTCGAAGATGAATGAAATGATATATACCTGGTATTCTACATGTGCAATTCGGTACACGAAAACTTCGGTAAAAGTTTGCGAGGTTGAATTTTCAATAAAGCTATATACCTTTGCATTTGAACGGAGGGAGCATCGGCAGTTGCTAACACTCACGTGGAAGATTTGTGTGTAGGAGGAGTGGCTGTTACATTAAATGAAATGGCAAAACCGACACCGTCGGATGCCGATCTAACGGTTCATCTGGCGTTAAATCGGGAAAAGGCTTGTGGCGAGCGTTTGTCGGATAATGATTTACGGACACATGCATTGCATTGATCGTGCCCCCTCTCTCTCACGCACACGCATCCTCACAGTCACGACTCTCCGAGTCCTCTCGCGAGACTCGCACGTCGCACCCACCGTCTATCTCAGGTACCGTCACACACATATGTGCTCTTCACACCCTACCCTCGAACTTCTAAAAACAAAAGACAGTAGCGCACATTTTATTTTAGCTCACACATCACACACTTATACTATTACTCTTGCGGCGAAAGTTCTTTGGGCATAGTATATTGTACTCTCACGAAGAGAAGCGGTGCCGCACGCACTAGTTCTCTCACACCCACTCATGGGTAGACGTAGGAGCACATTTTTTGAAGCTGGTACAACAAAATCACTCCACTATATATAAAAGAGAGCCTTAGCGCTTGCTTTACTAGGGTTCCTCTCGTTCACTCTCTCATGCTCTCCAGATCTAAGCAACACATAGGTGGCCACACTCTCTCTCAGCTCACAGCTGGTCACAAATCCGGCGGACAACCTCGACCGGGGCGGGGGTGTAGGTGCATCGATCCTGCTTGTCGTCGGCGCGAGGAGAGACCAACGGCTGCCAGCGTCCCGATCGGCGGCCGTGTCGTTCTCTCAGAAGGCGCCCGGCTCGGGAGGCCTCGACCCCTTCTTCCTCCTGCGGTATTGTGGCCAAGATCGGCCTCCCACGCCGTCTTTGCCACATGCCGACGACCCTCAGGTATATATTCCTTCAAAACCTGCCTTGCTCTACTGCCCTAGCTCCCTTCGTGTGGATCCTTTTCTACTTCCGTCCGCTGTTCCAAAGCCACCTAGACTTCTACTATTATTAGAAGTAAAGCTAGTTCATACAGTCGACTCAAATTGGTTCAAACAGGGAAGAAAGTGGGAAATCTGTAGCATGAATCTAGGACTTGGTTCTAAGAGGAAACGGGGGAAAGTAGTAATATCTGTCATTGTTTAAATAACTATATTTCGTATTTGCGCAAACAGGGATGTCTGTCTCCAAATCGTTTCGGGATGTCTGTCTCCGCATCGTTTCTATCCACGCAATCAAAAGCACACACCTCAGTTTTAGTACAATTGCGCAAAATGAGATGGCTATCCCTCGTTGTCATCGTCTAACCTCCCGTCTTCAAGGTATCCCTACATTGGTAGTAACTAAGGTAGAATGACCAAGCATAATCTAAAAGAAGCTGATTAAGTATGTTTTACTTCCTGATTGCGGTGCGAGGACGCGAAAACAACTGCATCCTAGTCGGAATGCACTTTCTACCAGTTCATCCATGGACCAAGGACTAGCTTGCACGGCTGCTGGCGGTTTTTGGACAGGTGTGCGGACAAGAGGCATTGTGGTGCCTTATTTCTGCAAATAGCGGTGCTTAAATTTAGTGGAATGCACAAGACTTTCAGCTGGTCGATTACCTTTGCATGGTTCGATTCTGAGACCACAATTATAATTGGTTATTATGGAATGAGAGAACCTAACCCTGAATGGTGTCAACAAGAAAAACCAGAGTGAACTCCAGGAAATTTAAGCTGCCGGGAATCTTTGCTCGAGAGAAGCCTTGCTTGTTTTTCTGATTTGTAAACCTTCTCACAACTTTGTCTTTTCTGTGAACTAGTATATGTTTGTTATGTTCTATGAATCATTGAGATGTATAAAATTTCTTAACTTATGTTTTCAAGTATTTTATGAAGAGCGAGTTTAATGTGAGTGTTCCACATGGCTTGGACTTAGCGTGTGAATGTTTGGAATTTATTACATTGTGGCCTCAATTAACTGCATGAACCCTTTGTAACAAGATACATAGTTGCTTATATGTCGACAGACAGATTGTTGATTGTTAGCTGGTCGATAGCCTAGTGTTGAAGCGAGCTGAGCCAATGTGTCATGTTTTGCTGGCAACTGCTTACAAGTGGGGTAGCACCAACAGTGTTTACAAGTACTTATGTATCGTCGGTATACGGTTCTCGAGCGAGTGCTCTATTTCATCAAAACACACTGATCGTATGATAAACCGTGACAACTTATGTCTTACCATGCCATATTCATGAAAAAACTAGTGAGGACACATCTGTTTACGCAACAATTACGATGGTTCTCACATGATTCACTGGCACACAAAAGTAGCAGTTCCCATAGGCGGATTCAAGCAGTACTAGCCCGGAGGGGTCGATAACAAGCAAGGTTTGGATAATTAGACATAATCCAAACTACTATTAAACACTAGCTGGGTCAACTATTTCATGCCTCGATCTAATTTGGGCTGGACACAAGACGGACCTTGCCACGAACATCATCGAGGACGTCCCGCAACAGCTCAATCCTGTGAACCTTCATGAAGACAACCTTGTGGCCTTGCCACTAATAAACTTGTTTGTGGAGGCATGCCACGTCATCTTCCTGCGTAAGCTTGACAAGAACAGTATTCCTCACAAACAAAGGAGTAGCTTTGAACTTCTTGTGCTTCAGTACACCCTTGACAACATGCCTGACAACAGTGAGGCTGGAATACAACTCTTCATTGGTATAACCGCAAATAGCTTCCAGGATCCAACAGCCTAAGAACTCTGTTTTCCTAGTGTGTATATTCAGGTCGTCCGCCTCATAGCGAGCGACATGTACAACCACACAATCCTTGTCTGCATCAGGGCTCTAATTGAAACAGAAACAAATTCTGAATTACTTTTCAGTATAAGAAACACAAGTTATTTAAACCACTATGTATAGCATGGCATCAAAGCTAATAAAATTTTGCATTATTAATCACCACATACTTCCTTTTCTAAAAAATCACCACATACTTAGATGAAAAACCACAATCGAGATCGGCAAAGAAGGAAATCACCTTGGGCAGCTCAGCGGGGGGGACACATCCTCGAAGGGGGAAAACTGCTCCTGCAGTGCCACGGGGGCTGTAACCTCAAACGGGGCGTTGACCATCTCAGTATCTGGGGTCGCCTCGGTGGTTGCCTCCATCTTCTTGGAGCTCTCTATCTCGTGGGGATCAGCCTCCCGCGTCTGCTCCAATATCGGCAGATCTTTGCACAGTTCTCCTTGGTCCATCATGAAACAGCGAATACTAGGAGACCACTGAAAGGAGAACACAATCGCAATGACAATGAAACAAAAAGAGAGTGAGGATTGGTTCTTGCTTTGCAAAAGTTCTTTTTTCTCTCGAGCGAAAATATACCAACATCACGGATCCGCTTACCTTCCCTTCATTGGAGAGAAGAACGATGGCAGATGCAAGTGTTGCCTTTCTTGAAGGCGGTGAGGAGAAGGGATTCAGCGAAGAGTGAAATGATGGTTGCTCCGTCGTCAAACTTAGACTGCGGGGAGGTGGGGTTTTGTGATCTGACGGCTCGTTCTTGCCGCACTATGACCGGGTGACTCTCCTTTGCATACTGCCTTCTAATTTGGTGGATGGCATTTGGGCCCTTGCTGCATGGCTCGCATGTCGGTGAACAAAAGTATAACGACATTCAGATGAGGGAGAAGTTTCAATGACCTAGGAGGAGCAGAAGCGGTAGAGTGTCTCCTTTGTACTAGTAGTAATTGTTTTTACGGGTAGTTGTAGAGTGTCTCCTTTGTACTAGTAGTAATTGTTTCTTGGGGCCCAAGAAAAACAGCCCATCCACACTAGTAAATAGTAAAATCAATTCAAAAGCCCATATATTTCTTGAATGAGGCACTACCCACACCAAACACACCCCCCCAAAAAAACACAGGTGCTCTTCTTCCTCCTCGCTCCCACCCACCTCACGTCATTTCGCTCCTCGTACCCCAAATTCCTCACCTCACTCCTCTGAAAACCCCAGCTCCCTTCTTCCTCCTCCTCTGAAAACCCCAGCTCCCTTCTTCTTCGCTCGCTTTTCTACAACTAGGCTCGTCATTCGTTACTCTGCTCAAATCCGTGGCGCGACACGGCGCCCTCGAGGAAAATGGAGTTGGCTGACCCCAGCGCCAAGAAGATGAGGCTCCCTTGGCGGGCGACGCTGTGTAGATCCCGCACCCGGCAGCCTTGGGAGAAGCGGCGACCCGCCCCACCGGATCCGGGGAACCGTAGAATCTCGGGTGGACCGCATCAGCGATCTCCGGACGCCATCCTTGGGAGATCATCTCGCTTCTCCCCACCAAGGATTGCTGCCGCCGCAAGTCCTCTCAATTCGGTGGCGCCCTCTATGGCGCGCCGTTCCCATAATCTCGACCGTCGTCGCTATCTCTCTTCAATGATTTTGAAATCCCCGAGCCATCATCTCCTCCCACGAGGGCTCCGTTCAAAGCCTCTGCATCCCGTCATGCTACGAGCAAGCATACCATGCCCTGCACGGTGGGCCTTTGGCTGGAATCCCACAATTCACAGAACTACAGCTGCTTGAGTTCTACTATTCCCCTGGAAATCACATACCACATACCGAACGCCATGAACATGTGCCCTCAACACCGATGTCCATCTCGGGGTTTTTTTCCTCTCTCCACACCGCCACCTTTGCGCAGTGCTACCTACCAGACAATCTGGTACTAAACCTTCGACTCCCATTTCTCAAGAAACTTTCACTTGTGCGGGTTCGTATATCGGAGGCCTCATTGCACAGCATCATCCCTCCAGTTGCCTCTATTTGGAGTGCTTAGTGCTGTTTTCCAGATTAGAATCGGTTGTCTCCAAATAAAATCGCCTAACCTTGTAAGAATTGAATTTCTTTTGACGGAAGGCAGCTCATCATCAAGATGCCCTTCACTTCAAAGGTTGATCCTTGATTCTAGTCATTCACCATTGCAAATAACTGTCCTCTCTGCGCCTAAGCTGGAGACCTTGGGTGTAATACATGATCTCTGTGCTCATTTCAATATGGTGTTTGGCTCCACAGTTCTTCAGGTACTTTATATTATCATCTACACTTGTAACCATAAGCTGTATTTTAAATTTCTGCGCATGATTTATATGTCATCTTGGAGTACACATTTTGTACTAATATTATGTTCTATGCTCAATGAAGAGTTTCTCCATGGATGGCCTATCAATGGTCTTGGATTCTCATCAAGATCTTATATATCCAAATGAATAGTTTTGATCTGAACAAGATTATTGGCTTGCTGCAATGCTTTCCATGTCTGGAGAAGTTGTATATAAAGGTGATAATTTCACGCACATTGGAAGCCCGCATATAGTGTACTAGAATTAACCGTTCAGCTGTTGCTCTTTCGACACTCTTCTTTTAGACCTTAACTGTTTTCAATCTTCATCTATTTAGGCAACAGGACGGGGTAAGAAAGTTATAACCAATCGGTGGATTCATAAGCATCGGGATTTTCTTACTTCTCATGATATTCGATTGAAGACAATAACGCTAGAACGATATGTAGCCAACCGTGCAAACACAAGATTTGCCACATTCTTCCTGCTGAATGCGAGGTTACTATTGTCCATCAGGCTTAAGTTTATCAGCAGCATGGTTTTGACGGATGGGTATGTCGAAGAGCAAAAAAAGGAGTTTCAGGTGGGCAAAAGAGCTTACGAGCGTGCGGGCTTCTATTTACAACATATTGTGGTCATAATCCGATAAATTTTACGACCGGGATGTTCATTCTATGGACTGACCGATCCATTTGTGTGATTGCCAAAAATAGTCTTTGGAGTTAGATGTTGTTGCCCTTTTCAATCTGGTTTTTGTAAACCGATGAACAATTAACCCTCGTGCTTTTGTATAGTTTGTAAGCTGGAGTTAGATGTTCCTGCCCTTTTCAACTCGGCTGTGTGTTGTCATATTTTCTTTGAAACAAGGCAAATGGCTTGCCATTCGTTTAATTTAGAGTGAAATATTGTAACAAATCCAAACCAAGGAAATAAAATCACTCTACTTGGCTGCTTGAGCTCCTTTGTGCATTCTGAAGCCAAGTGATTAGCCCCACCAGCACCCACAAACTTATTTGAACTAGCACATCAAATGGGCTGTAAATTTTCATAGGAAAGGCTGCATGACCGTGACAGATTTGGATTACGACATTTGGGACCCGCGAGAAATAGCCTATCAAGGTGGTGTCGACTTACTAGCCGGTCAACAAGCGATTTCGCCTACCAGCCGTTGGATTGACATCCAACATCTGTCGTGTATCTTCTATCTCTTGTCTTCTTCTTCCTCCGGCCGCCCAAACCAAACCACCCGTCGGCTCCTTTGCTCCCGCCTCCCATGGCTGGTTGCGCCTCTGTCGCCCTACCGTACGTACCCTCCAAAGTTGGCCAGTCCCTCCCTCTATTCCCCCACACGTCCTATTATTCTCCAGCGATGTCAGCCCCAACATGCACCCGCGCCCGAACCAGTCAACCCTCGTACTCTCCTCCGCTTGCGGCTGGACCGACGCATCTTCAATGGCTCCTGTTCGTTTCGTCCGAGGCCTCGCCGTCGTCCTCTGCCATGCAGCCTTGGTTCGCTCGCCGTGCGCGATGCGCCGCCCTCTTGCGTTGTCAACGTCGTCAACAACCGAGAGGAACAAGGAGATGACTGTACGTGGAGAGGATGACAGTAGGGACCCACCAGCGTCATGGCAGTACGCAAGCCCAAAAATATGGTTCCTCTTAATGGTTGGACATCTGGGGCTCACGCCATTGTCAACATAGTCAATAAACGAGATAATTACACTACGAGCGGCTGACACCAGGGACCTAGCAAGTCGCGTAGTTTTTTTTTGAGGAACAAGCAATTGTTATTTATACTAGTTTTAGCGACGGATCAGGGTAACAACGGGGCTGTGCGGGGGCTGTGGACCGTCTAGCCAGGGTTTTATATATGTTTACCACATCATGAGCCCAGTTGTGTTTTTTTCTTGCTGAAAATGGCTAGCCCAGTTCTATTTTTTCAAAGAAATACCCAAACAAGGCCTACTTGCTTTATCGGCCTCTTGGCTGCAAATCTTTCAAAGCGAGGAGAATTTCATTGGTTTGCCCGAAATGGGATGTACATTTTTAAACACATCAAACCGGAATTAGTTTCAAATTTTTTCATTACAAGATCTTAAATTCCATTGATTTTTATCGTGGACAATTATTTGGATTTTATATTTATATAAATTATTTTTCAAAATAGTTTGAATGTGAATCGATATTTCGGATGAAAAACAGTTGACCGCTTTTGAAATATGCAAAATTTCGTATACTTTTTAACGTGGCCACAATATGGGGTGTGATGCTAACAAAAGAAGATGGGCTCCAAAAAATTCTTAAGAATTAGCAAATGGGTTGTACATTATTAGAAATAATGGCGGATGGGTTGTATGTTGTTTTCCACAGATTTGAGGCTGGCGTGTGCGCCTACTACAGGTTGACACGTATGCTTTCATAAAAAAGGTTGATGCAAGCATAGCGCCTGTCAACTTAGTCAACACACGAGAGCAGTGACTGTTGGATGTCCATCCAACGGCTGTCGTGCTTCTTCAATCTCTGCTATTCATGCTCAAGCCGCTCAACCAAGCACCGGCGGGACTGCCTGCTCCCTCCTCCCGCGGCCGGCAATGCTGTCGCGCAGGCCTCACGGCCCCACCGTACTCCCATCGCTGGCCTAGCCATCCCTCTACTCACCCACACCTGTTGTTATTCTCCGGCGACGGTAGACGAACTAGTAAACCCTCGTACTCCTCTGCGTGGGAAACAACTGCCAAGTATTCCCTGGCTCCGTGTCGTTCCCTTCCTAGGCCTCGCCGTTGTCCACCGCCCTGGTGCTCTCGGCGCGGCCTGGTCAACGTGGTCAATGAACGACATCCATCGGAAGTGGATCATGCGTGGAGAGGCGACAGCTGGGTCCATGGCCGCACGCAAGGAAATGCCTCCTTATTACGCGCAAAATAATGATTCATCCACCTGACAGCTAGGACCCACAGGAAGGGCCTCTGTATTTCACGAAAAAAACATTCCCGCCACTGACAGGTCGGACCCACCAGCTATATCTTCGCACGCAAGGAAGTGCCTCCTTATTACGCCCAAAAAAATGAATACCACCCTGCTAGCTGGGACCCACCATATTGTTGGGCTGACTTGTGGGCCTACTAAGTTGACGGGGACGGAGAGCTTTGTCAACTTAGTCAATACTCCAGTGACCGTATGATGTCCATCCAATGGCCATAGTGCTTCTTCAACCTCTGGTCTTCTTGCTCCAGCCGCCCAAAGCAGCGTCGGTCGTGTCGCATGCTCCTGCCTCCTGTGGCCGGCTGTGTTACCGTGGAGGCCTAACCGCCCCCATACTACTCCCACCACTGGCCAGGCCATCCCTCCACTCACCCACACCCCCTATTATTCTACGGCGACGGCAGCCTCACACCGCAGCCGAACCAGTGAACGCTCGTACTCCTCTCCGCGTGGGCATCCACTGCCGCGTCTTGCACGGCTCCGCGTCGTCCCCTTCCTAGGCCTCGCCATCGTCCACTGTCGTGGTTCTAAGTCTGACGGTAGAATGGGGGGTAGGTATGGAGAGGCAAGATCCTAGCTATGGAGTAGTTGTATACGCAAGGGATTTACGAGTTCAGACCCTTCTCGGAGGAAGTAACAGCCCTACGTCTTGGAGCCGGAGGCGGTCATTGGATTATCTGCGTATGTGTTCTGGGGATCGAACCCTTCTACTGTGGAGGGGTGGCTTATATAAGTGCGCGGGACCCCAGCCAGCCACGTAGTAGAGGGTTTAAGGTGCGTTAAATCTAGGCGTTCTTGGTAGCATGCCTTACATAAAGTGTCATTAAGGTCATAAAGACTATTTAATTCTGAGACCGTTTGGACACGAGTGGCTCTTGGACTCTTGGTGGTCGAATGGGTCTTCATAGTCAGTGTCTTTGAATCTGTCAGTGGAAGCCTACCGGTCATTGGAAGGCTGCTTCTCTTGTGAATGTCCTTGTGGAGGTACCTTTGGGCAGGTCTATGACCCTACCCCAGGTACATGACTTCATCATTAGCCCCCGAATGGATCGAGGTTTGAGTGAGGAAGGAGTTGATAATCTTTCCGACCTGTTCTTCGTGTTGTGAGTGCGTCTTACTCTGGATCAACGACCTTTTAGTGATGGCATCAACTTCTCTTTCAGTCGCCTTGATCCATTCTTCACGTTTGTCGAGTGAACTTTGTGAACACGAGGATTTCGGCGGCGGATCGAGGAAATCTGTTATCGACGAGTTGCTCTGCGGTCGCCGGATTTCGCGGGATCGAATTTTTGGAAGCGCATAAGCGGGAAAACGCGGCTTTTCGGATGGGATATCTGATGATGCCTCGATCCTCGTGCGCTTTTTTCGCCACGTATCGCGCTAGCGCTGTTGCGGGATAGTGGCGGGATTGCACAGGCCTACCGGTCAGCCACTCAGGCGACCCCATATAAAGCGTTGGCGGGCACTTTGAGCAGTCGTCCTCGGACTTCTCCTCTCTCCGCCTCCAAAACTTTCTTGCCACGCTCTCCGTCATCCAGCGCGAAGCTCGGTACTTTTCTCGCTTGGCGACCATGGTGAAGGACAAGGCTGCGCATACTGGAGCAGGTGAAGAAGGCGGCGAAGGCCAAGGGAGAGCGCCCGGTCGAGGCGGTTCCTCTTCAGCGGTCCAAGCTGCGCGCAGACTGGGTCAAGGAGGCTGGATCGGTCAACCATCACCGAGAAAGATCTCACCGATCTGGCCAGCGAAGGACTGATCCCCATGGGTCGGCGAGGCTTAAGACGCACGGAGTGGTAACCGCCTTTGAAGAGGGTGAGTCGTCCTCTGGCCACCCACGTAGATGGGGGTTTTCTGCCGCCAAATCCTTTTTTCCGGGGTTTGAACTTTTTGGGCGCAACTCCACCATTTCCTCAAACTCCATTGTGTATCTTGCTGCTTCGTTTAGCTCTGCGATAATTTCTTAGGTTGTCATTGCATTGGGGTCTTTTCAAGCACATATTCACTGTCGCTCTCGGGCGGTGAAGAAAAGCGAGCCCGAATAGCGAGAGGACCTAAGTAATCAAATGTGTGGGGACTCGGGGTCCGGATGAGGGGAAGAGCGCCTTTCGGCTATGACTCTCCCGACTCGGTTAGAGGGTGGCGATCGACCTGGTTTCTTGCCAAGACCAGCCGATGTCAGGCGGTCATTGGGCTCCCTCCTTTCTCCATGAGTCGAGTGAACAAGCCATCTTCCTGAAGGTGTTACCGAGGAGAAGGCCCAAGTAAAGCTGCGATGGGCGTGTAGTCCAGCTTATTAGCGATGGGGTGACCGGCATGGATCTCTGGAGGTTTTTCTCCGGCCGGCGTATTCAGCCTCTCCAATACCGAGGTCATCCGATGTGGATGTACTCAGCACGGATGATACCACTCGGGTCCATCCGGAGGAGGTTGATGACGCCATACTAGAGAAGTGGATGACTGCCATCACAGGAAATAAAGACAACCCTCGCGGAGCTGGGAGGATTCCACCACTCGACCAGGGTTACCAACCGGACAAGGTATCACGGTTATCTCCATTGTGATTCTGCTGCATTCATTCATTTTGATGTCAATTTTGTCGATTGACTTTCACCTTGTTTTGTTGTCTTCTAGGTCACCTTGAGATGTACTCGATGCCCAGCGAGGTGCAGGAAACAGCCGAAGAAGAAGAAGGAAGTGGAGGTGAGAGTCAGGAGGAATGGGAGTCAACGGTGAGGAGGATGAGGAGGATGATGGCTCGATGATGAGGAGGAGGAGGAAGAAGAGGAGGAAGGCGTCGACCCTCCTCGCTCGGAGGAAGGTCCAAGTTGGCCTTACGACCCGTGGTCGGGCGCGGTAAAACTGTTGTGCCCACGGTCGATCGATGAAGCGACCTAGGACAACTTCTCCAGCGCCGGTGAGAAGCCGCCAAAGCAACCTCGGCGGCGTCGTCAAAGCCGTGAAGGCCCTGCCCAAGATGCGAATGGTCATCCCCACCATCTCCGGGTAACCAACGGAACCTTGTATTTCCTTTTTCAACATGAGTGAACTTTTGGTCGACTTGATGGTGATCAGCCGACTCTTGAAATCTCTGCGCCGCTACCTCGAGACTTCACCAAGCACGATGATCGGAAATGGAGGATCGGCCACTTCCAATCTTGGTAAGATCTACGAGGTTTCACGTTTAGCCATTTGGAGCTTTTTAGTCGATTGGGCTTCCATGTTTATACGGATCTCTCTTGTAGTTCCGCCTCCGTCATTGATCTCCCGATGATGACGAGGAGCGCCATTGAGGAAGAGGAGGAACAAGAAAGTGCCTGCTTGGCAAGGCTGCTAAAAGTCATGGCGACTCTGAGACACTGATTTCGAGGGAGGCAACCCCACTCGGACTTCTGTATCTTTTGCTGTACCGGTGACAAGTGCCGACCCACTTAAATCATTGCTGATCCACCATCTCTCTTTGCTACACACCACGTCCCGAAGACCAAGTAAGTGCTGCTAAGGAGGCCATCGCATGAGCAGGGATCATGATGGAAGCGGTGAAAGCGGCTCGAGAGGCAAGTCGAGTGACCTAGGATGCGATTCAGCTCTCGAGCAATGTCCAAGTAAGTCGATCGTCGCTTGCTTTGTTAGGATATACTATCTGAAACTGCTTTCTTACGGAGATTTCCATATCTACACCCCTTGGGTGTGTGTGTCATTGAACTTTTGTGGGGGCACGCTTGAGTGCACCCACCAGGTGTAGTCCCGAGACTATGGTCATTGCGTGCGATCGGCTATAGTCTTTATTCTATGATCTTCTTCACTCGACACTGGGACGGACCAAGTCGAATGGGCTGTAAAACCGGTGGGAGCACGCTAAGTGCACCCACTAGGTGTAATCCCGAGACTATGGTCATTGCGTGCGATTGACTATAGTCTAAGAACTATTTTTTACTGCGGTGACCGTGACAATTAGCCATGTTTTTAGAATCATAGCCTTTTTGCCTCTTTTGGTGTTGATCGAACCAAATTGGTAAACCAGTGGGGGCATCTTTGAGTGCACCCGCTGGGTGTAGTCCCGAGACTCTTGTAGAATGTTTTATTCGACCGTAGTCTTAGAAATGCTACTATTTTTCCTAGTCACTCGGAAGTGATCTGTCTTTGATGTCTTTCGTTGGTTGACTCTTTGTAGAAATCTTGCGAGCTTGTGGCTCGCTATCTTTGAGATTAGAGAAAAGCAGATTCAGCTCAACCTCGATTTGAAGCTTGCTCGGGAGAATTTGCGAGAAGGCAAAGGATGAAGCAAAAGGTATGGCGGTGAGAATTTTTGTGACTGCCTTTGTTTTCTGCTCATTCTCAACTCTGTTCTCATTGTTGCTTTGCGAGATAAAGCTGGAAGAGACTTTGAAGAAGAAGGACCTTGACCTTGCAGAGGCACAGAAGGCGGCTTTGGAGAAAACAAAGCTCGCTGAAGAGAAGCTTGCCTCAGTCGACAAACTTGAAGATGAAAATGCCAAGATGAAAGCCTCTCTTGACGCGGCTAACAAGGAAGTCAGTCGACTGAAGAACGACAAGAATGTTCTGTCTGACAAGGTTGGCCAGCTGGCGGGGAAGCGAAACGACCTGGAGATTTATTTTGGAGGATTCGCCCAGAAGTTGTTTCTCATGCTTGAAGGTAATCTCTTTTATCCAACTGTCTTGCTCTCACCGGCTCATCACATGATCTTCATTTTGAGTCTGAGTCGTGTTTTCAGAATTCTGCCAAAACTTTGAAGAAGAAACCAGTCGAGTGGAAACCAGCTTGGACCCCATCAACTCTCCTGTGAAGGACGAAGCTGCTATGAATGTGCTCCATTTGGAGTCTCGTGTTGCTAGCCTAGTGGATTATCTTGCTCATTGAAAGTTGCGATGTCGCGGATCGACTCAACTCTCGGCGAGCAGACTCTCGAGAATGATCTTGAATCTGATGACTTGGTGAATGAGATTCCAAGTCGAGTGCAAGAATGGAAAAAGTCATCCGCGGTGTGGTGCTGATGTTGCTCTATCTCTGGTTCGTGTCCCTTGCAAAGAAGCGCCAAGAGGACAAGCTGGTGTCTCTCAAGGTTGCCAATACCCGAAGCACGACTTGAGATCTTTCATGGAGACTTTCATCGCTGCTGCTACCCGTATTCTTGTGGAATCGACCTCGACCAGTTTGTTGCACCTTCCGATCCTCCGCCGGAGGTAAAAACTTCTAAGTCCCACTTTAAATTTGCCTCGGAATGCCGAGTGGTTTACGTGTCGATAAACTTTAATGGGCTTAACGCTGGCGCCTTTGGATCCGTAGGACATTTATCGAACTTGGTTTTCCTTTAACATGCTTTGCTTGCATTCGAGAGAACTTTATTCCTCATTCGGAAGATATTCCGTTGAAATTCCAATCGACTTGTGCTTCATCTATCCTGCAGGTAGAGGTGAAACACAGACTGCGACTGACCTTGTCGTCCTCACGGATCGGGACGAACCGCACGTTGTGCTTGTGGCGAAGCTCCGAAGGAGGAGGTTGCAGTCGACCTGCACCTCGTCGTCCTTGTGGATTGGGATGGACCGCACGTTGTACTTATGGCGAAGCTCCGAAGGAGAAGGTTGCAGTCGACCTGCACCTCGTCGTCCTTGTGGATTGGGATGGACCGCACGTTGTACTTGTGGTGAAGCTCCGAAGGAGGAGGTAGCAGTCGACCTGCACCTCGTCGTCCTTGTGGATTGGGATGAATTCCTTACTTAGGCGAGCACTAGGCTGCAGCTAAGCCTCCGAGTGGGAGGTTTGCTCTCCACTCGGTAGGATTTTTATTACTTAGGCGAGCACTGGGCTGCAGCTAAGCCCCCGAGTGGGAGGTTTGCTCTCCACTCGGTAGGATTTTTATTACTTAGGCGAGCACTGGGCTGCAGCTAAGCCCCCGAGTGGGAGGTTTGCTCTCCACTCGGTAGGATTTTTATTACTTAGGCAAGCACTGGTGTAAGTGCATCTAGTGCCCCTTAGTGATTTTGGTGTATTGAAGACTTATAGGTTAAGGAATTAATGCGTTTGTGAGTGTACACAGGTCTATAAGTCTATGAGGAGTTTGATATTCTGAGAGAAAATCGACCCTAAAATGAAGTTCTTCAATGAAGACTTTGATATTCGAAGACTTTCGAAGACTTTGAAAGTGAAGAAATTGGTGTGACCTTGAAGACTTGGTATTCATTTGAGGAACATGAAGCGTGAAGACTTTTGTTTTCGTAGTTTCATTTCTCTTTCTTGAGTCATAGGAAACACCGTCTTGTTAAAGGGGTCGAGGAAATACTAAGGAAAAATTTCCATGTGATGCTCAACTCAAAATCCTACACCTACCAATCCCTTGAGTGAAGCCTTTGGAAATCTCATACAGATTCAGTCAATTTCTTGATGATGAGCGAAGTTCTTACAGTATTTGAGAATTTATCTGACCGAGAGTTAGGAATTCGCCGGTCTGGATTGCCTACAATGAGGATCATGATAGCCCCGAGGAATTTGATATTCAAATTTCCGACCGTTCTTTGTCTTCTTGGCGCCACTGTCCCAAAATATCTTATCCACCTAACGGTCATATCATTGAAGGGCATTTATGTCTTATCATGTCGGGCTGCTCCCTAGGCTATAAATAGCCGCCCCCTACAACCACTAGCTGGTTGGCTGCTCGAAGAACTTGACACTTGTCATTTGAGAGCAACCCATCCTCCGAGGACTTTGGCGAAAATCATCAAGTGAGGAAAACCCAAAAACCAAACCCTACAAACCCAAAGTGATTGAGCATCATGAAGAAATTGATCTGCGTGGATCCGGCGCTTATTACCTTTGAAGGCTGTGCTTCTTCCAGACGGTTAGGCGTCATGGTCTAGAAACATCCAAGAGGAATTGTGGATCGCCGAGTGACCCAGTCTGTGAAGGTTTGGAAGTCGCTGAAGACTTACCACGAGTGATTGGACGAGGTATGTGTGACCTTAGTTCAAGGAGAATCTGATGAGGACTTGGTGTTCTAAGCTGCGTGCTCGATGGTCGGGTGTCCGGGACTGTGTGTCCTCGAGTTTAAATACTCGGCCGCTCCAACGGGACGTACAACCGAGACAGCAGTTGGAACTGGTCTACCAAATCATTGTCTTCACCAACCTAACTGGTTCTATTTCCTCAACCCTTTCATTTCCTCATTCTTGTGTTGAGTGTTTGTTCATATCTGTGTTTGAAGACTTTGGTGAAGACTTTCTCAATTTCCTCAGTTCAATTTCTTCGATCTGTTTGTCTTCATCTTGTGTTATCCTGTGATTACGCTTTCTGTACTCTGTGCTTGTCTTCATTTCATCATGATGACCATGCATGTATTCTGTTATGCTTACTTCGAGTACTTATTCGCTGCAAGTAGTTCTTCGTTAAGGAATTTCCTCACGGCAAATTCCTCGATGAAGAATTCATAAAATCGCCTATTCACCCCCCTCTAGTCGATATAACGCACTTTCAATTGGTATCGAGCAAGGTACTCCCTTGTTACGTGTGATTTTAGTTTAACCACGGAGTTTTAGTTATGTCGACCGCGGTATGATCAAGGTCTCAGCTGGGTGTCCTACCTTTGATGGGACGGACTACCCCTCTTGGAAGAACAAGATGCGAATGCATCTTGAAGCAATTGACAACGATCTACGGTATGTTGTGGAAAATGGTGTTCCCTCGGTCACACCTTCTCTCGAATCTGCTGATGTGAAGAGATTCAAGCAACTCGATTCTCAAGCGAAGAATATCATATGTGGCCATCGAGCAAAGGTCAATATGGAAGAGTGAGTGCTTTGGAATCTGCCAAGCTCATACGGGACAGGTTGTCCAAAGTAAATGAAGGTGTCTCAACTCAGCGTGACTCTCGAGTTGATGTTCTTGGAATCTCTTCAACGCTTCAAAAGACTCGACAACGAAAATGTTCAACAAACCTTGATCGCCTCACCGACATCTCAAATGAGCTTCAAGCACTTGGTGCCCTTGACATCACCGACCATGAGGTGGTGAAGAAATTATTAAGATCGCAATTCCTCATTTGATACTCGCAGCGATGATACAAGAACGAGCTGACTACAAGTCTCTTGATCATGCCGATATCCTCGAAGGCTAAATACTCACGAGTTCCACTTCTGAAAGAGAGATCTCTATGGTTACGGCTATGGAAAACACGTGCCACGAAGGCCAAGGCTGTGTCCGAATCGAGTGTGAAGACTCTGGTAGTAGCCTTGGAGATCTGAAGAATTAGGCGAGAGCTAGCATTGCTCGTGAAGAAATTCCAGAAATTCTCAAGGCGTGGTCGCTTTGGAAAATCCTCAAGAAGCGGTGATTCCTCATCTAGTGACTATAAGAAGACTTTGTCACAAATGCAAGAAACCTGGTCACTACATCCAAGATTGTCCTCGATGGGAAAAGGAATTAAAGAAGAAGAAACACAAGGATTACAGATTCGATGATGGCGAAGAAGAAAAGAAATCATCGAAATCTTCATCATCAAAATCCTCAAAACCTTCTTCTCACAAGAAGAGCAGCTCCAAAAGGCTCGGGCATTCATTGGCAAGGAAATGGACTCGAAGCTGAATCGAGGAACATGAGGAAGAGGAGGAGTGCGAAGAATCGAATCTGGTGTGGCTAGTCGGCTTTCGCTCTTGCTTTGTTAGCAAGTCCATCTTCAACATGAAGAAACTGACTCCGTCGACAAGCACGATGAGGATGATGATGACTCGCTCCCACCTATTGCTTCATGGCAAAAGGTGCCAAGGTCTTAATTTCACCTCCTCGAATCTAGTGAAAATGAATCGATGAGGATCTCAAGCCCAGCTACTCTAAACTTGCTAAGATTGCTATAAAACAACAAAGGGCTTTTGAAAAGGTTCAAAACATGCTAGAAAAAAGTGATGATATGTTGGGTGAAGAAATGGATCGCACTAAAGCCCCGATGAAAATCTTGAGACTTGATCTAGGCTTGACAACCTTCAAGGTCATCATAACACTCTCTTATCGATCATGAGAAACTTTCTTATGAATTTCTTCAAAGAAAGCAAGATCTTGAGAAGCTAAGAGTGAGTTATGAAGATCTTGAAAGGCGCGATTCATTACTTGCTCAACAAATCAGCGCTTCTCAAGAAAAATTTGTTCCTCCATGCTTAAAGTGCATTGAGCGTGAATCGCTAATTCTTCACTGGATGTTCAAATGCTTCAAGCTGTTACAAATTCTTCACCTGCCTCTGCTATCACTAATTCCTCATCTAAGGACATTGCTAGTATCCCGACGATGCAGGGCTGAAGGAATTGTACATGACGAGCATGTACAAAAGCCTCAAAGGGCATCAGACTCTTTGTGATGTGCTTAAAAGCAGATCCTCAACAGAACACTAGGAAAGAGGGTATTGCCTTTGAGAGGAAACTCAATCTTGATGGAACATATTGGAAGCCTGAGCGGTATCCCAAAACCTCATGGGTTGCTGCAAAGGACCTCGATTGATCCATCTAACTTATCTGGCTTTACATGCGAATTTCCTCATTCTGCGATGAGTCATTTGACTCAACTATAAACTGTTCAAAAATCAGAATGGTGAAGTATTTGCTAGATATGTTGGCACTAGCTGCAGAGCGGTTCCCCTATGAAGAAAATCTGGGTTCCCAAGAAGTGCCTTGAAAGTCTTGGTGAATGTCCTCATGACACCACCAGTGAAGAATAGGAACCCCAGATCAAATTCTTCATATGGACCAAATTCTTCATATGGATCCAAGTCCTCATACGGACCAAATTCCTCACGTGGATCAAATTCCTCAAAAGGATCAAAGTCCTCATATGATTATCATCGTGCTAACAACTCTGTTTGTGAGGTAGAGCTAAGGGCTATGAATATGTGCATTATTCTTCAAACCAATATGTTCATATGTCCTCGAAGAATTTCTCTGCTTATTCATATGCTTACCTAACCCCTCTTATGTGAAGCGAAATGGTTTGGCCTCTATGCCACCATTCTCGTATGGTGCTTTCATGAGTGATGAACTCTTTGCCACCCCTTGAGATGTGGGTGGTGAAGAAAAGAACTAATCTCTTCTGCAGGGTCAGGTCTCGGGCGTGCCTCAACGTCTGAAGAATTTCTTTGGGGCACGACAAAAATGCACGAAAGGGCCGAGCTAATCATGATGAAATGAACTTTCATTTCACACGTCCTCCTCTTGCTTATCAGTTGATCTTGGTGATGAAATTCATCGATGAACTTGACATCATATTCTTCACTTATGAAGTATATGAGATCGTAAGTTATACTAATTCATCTGCAGGATGATCAACCCAAAGCCACCGAGTGGGTTCTCGATAGTGGATGTACAAATCACATGGTGGTGATAAGAATCTATTGATGGATGCTCCCTTATCACCGTCACATAAAACATATCATCTTTCTTGACAAAGGCAAAAGTCGGTATTGGGTCTTGGTAAGGTTGCTATCTCTAAGGACATGCACATGGACAAAGTCATGCTTGTTGAGTCCTTAGGATACAACCTCATGTCGATCTCAATGCTTTGTGATCTTGATATGGTTGTTATCTTTGGCAAATATCGTTGTGTTGTGATTATGGAAGTGACAATTCCAAAGTCTTGAAGGCTTTAGGAGAGGAGACTTGTATATTGTTGACTTCTCCACGGGACCACAACCAGCCGTGTGTCTACTTGCAAAAGCTTGGAAGGCTGGCTATGGCATCGGCGACTTAGTCACGCAGGCATGAGGAATTTACTGCAGCTTGCAAAGAAGAAGCATGTCATTGGCATTGAGAATGTCAAATTCCTCAAGGATCACTTATGCGAACTGTGAAGCTGGAAAAATGACCAAGGCCAAGCATCCAGTGAAGACTATCATGACCACTACTCGTCCCTTGAATTGCTTCACATGGACCTCTTTGGTCCCAATCATTACTCAATTGTCGTTAATGATGCATCTCTATATGGCTTTGTTATTGTTGATGATTACTCTCGTTACACATGGGTACACATTGTTACTTACAAAAATCAAGTGCAGGAAGTCTTCAAGCGATTTTCCTCGAGGGCTTCAACTAACTTTGGTGTGAAGATCAAGCACATCGGAGTGACAATGGAACTGAGTTCAAGAATTCGGTCTTGATGACTATCTTGATGAACTTGGTATTACTCATGAGTTATCTGCTCTTATACTCCTCGGCAAAATGGCGTCGTGGGCGCAAGAACAGAACTCTGGTTGAGATGGCTCGCACTATGCTTGATGAATACAAACGCCTAGTCATTTACGGATTGAAGCAATCGACCTTTGCGTGCCATATCATCAATAGAGTATATCTTCACAAATTCTTCAAGAAGACTGCCTATGAACTCCTCAACGACAAGAAACCTAATGTAAGTTATTTCAAAGTCTTGATTGCTAAATGCTGGATTAGAGATCCTCATCACAACTCTAAATTTGCACCGAAAGCACATGAAGGTTTTATGCTTGGTTACGGAAAGGACTACGCACACCTCTGAGTCTTCAACATCACTCTACACAAGATTGTTGACCTTTGTAGTTGTGCGGTTCGATGAAAATGGCTCGCAAAGAGAGCACCTACCTTCTGTGTTAGATGAACTAGCTTTGAGGATTCTATCAGGTTCAAGGCAACGGAGGATGTCATTCCTCTTGAAGAAACTGCTGAAGAACTCATCCTGTCTGTGAAGAACGTCGAGTGATGCACTGAAGATAATCTTGAAGAAAATGGTCTTTGAGGAAAATGATCAAATTCCTCGGCGACAACCAGCTCATCCTCGCGTTGCAAAAGAAGTGCAAGTGGGAAGATCATCAATGACATTAAAGCGCTAGGTCCTCTCACACGCTCAAAAGCTTCACATTTATCTAACTTTTGTGGGCACTATGCTTTTGTCTCTATCACAGAGCCCACTAAGGTAGATGAAGCATTTACGGAGCGGAGTGGATTCAGGCCATGCAAGAAGAATTACATCAGTTCGAGCTCAACAATGTGCAGGAACTGGTCAAGCGTCCAGATCCTCGCAAGCATAATATCATTGGCACAAAGTGGATCTATCGCAACAAGCAAGATGAAAATGGTCTTGTGGTGAGGAATAAGGCACGACTAGTAGCTCAAGGCTACACGAGTTGAAGGAATTGATTTCGATGAAACTTTTGCACTGTCACTAGACTTGAGTCTATTCGCATATTACTCGCCTATGCTAACCATCACAATATCACCTTATATCAAATGGATGTGAAAAGTGCATTCCTCAATGGTAAGCTTGAGGAAGAAGTATATGTTGCTCAACCCCCAGGTTTTGAAGATCCAAAGAATCCTGACAAAGTCTTCAGACTCAATAAGGCCCTCTATGGCCTCAAGCAAGCCCCTCGGGCGTGGTATGATACATTGAAGGAATTCTTTGTGAAGAATGGCTTCACACCCGGTTCACTCGACCCTACTCTCTTTACTAAATCTTATGATGGTAAACTGTTTGTGTGCCAAATATATGTTGATGATATTATCTTTGGCTGTACTAACCAACGTTATAGTGATGAATTTGCCTATATGATGAGTGAAGAATATCAAATGTCTATGATGGGAGAGTTGAAATTCTTCTTAGGTCTTCAAATTAAATCAACAACACAATGGCATATTCATATCTCGGAGAAATACCTCAAAGATGTCTGAAGAAATTCGGCATGCAAGATTGCAAAGGTGTCAAAATTCCTATGCCCACAAATGGCCATCTATGCCTTGATGAAAATGGTATTGACTTGATCACAAGGTATACCGCTCCATGATTGGTTCTTTATTGTACTTATGTGCATCTAGGCCAGATATAATGCTTAGTGTTTGCATGTGTGCCCGATTTCAAGCTACAGAAGGAATCACACCATAAGGCTGTGGAGCATATTCCTCGATATCTAGCTCACACACCAACACTAGGATTATGGTACCCCAAGGGCTCTACTTTTGATCTCATTGGATATTCGACTCGACTATCTTTGGTGATTGTGTGGACCGCAAGTCAACATCTGGTACTTGTCATTTCCTCGGACGATCTTTGGTCTGTTGGTCGTCGAAGAAACAGAACTGCGTATCACTGTCTACTGCGGAAGCTGAATACATTGCTGCTGGCTCGTGTTGTGCTCAATTGCTATGGATGAAGCAAACTCTCAAGGACTACGGCATAATCGTGAAGAATGTGCCTCTCTATTGTGACAATGAGAGTGCCATCAAGATTGCTCACAACCCAGTTCAGCACTCGAAGACAAAGCATATTCAAATTCGTCATCATTTTCCTCGTGATCATGTGTTGAAGGGCGACATCTCCATCGAGCACGTGAAGACTGAAGAACAGCTAGCTGATATCTTCACTAAGCCCTTGGATGAGAAGAGATTTAGCAAGTTGCGGTGTGAGCTAAATATCTTAGAATCTTGAGCGTTCTTTGAAAAAGACACACATCCTAACACTTATGCAAAATTGATGACTTAGATGTGCAACACATGAAGAAGCGTTTTCTTCAATCAATGGAGAATAACACTCTTATTGTGAAGAAATTAATGAAGAATTTGATTCTCAGAACCCTCGATAATTGTATGCGGTGTCTGAAATCATCATTTTTATCTGATGGGTCACGCCACCACCAAAGTTGAAAATCTTCAATTTGAGTTTTCCTCAGTTTTGAAATTCTTCAGTTTTTCAAATTCTTCAACTTTGCAAAATCTTCACTGTTTCCGTCGTCTTTCTTCATTGGATATATATATACGGGTTTATGTCCTCTACAACATTCACTTATGGCTATTTCTTCAAGTCGCTTTTTCTGCTAAGTGAGTGTGATCGGACCCTTCCCCCTCTATGCTATACTCAACCCAATCCATTCTCAAATTCTTCATGTGCGTTCTATTTTGAAACTCGTTCAAAATCTTCACTGTGTCCTTGTCAGCTGAAGAAATTGCAAACGGAACTTTAAAACTGATCTTATCCAAACTTTCGGTTTTGCCGCTCAAACCGTTCCGCATCCCACGATGCATTATTCTATTCACCCACGATCGTACACGATCTCCACTACGCAGTACGTGGGTGACACATGTCGTGAGAAGGGAAATGGTCAGGGGCATGTTCGTCCTAAATCTTCGGGCGATCCGTTTTTCACCGTGTCTATAAATACCCCTCTTCCCTTCCTCACTTCTTTTACTCTGCTCGAGATCTCTCTCCCGCTCGAGCTCCTCAAACCCTAGCGCCGCCGCTACTTCATCATCGCCGGTGAGGAAAAGCTTCACTGCCTCGACCTCATCGCCGACGTACTCGCGCCGACCGCGGAAATCCTCACTCCGCCGCCGCCGTAGCTGTCTTCCTCCGCCAAGTTAGGGCGTGGAAGATCTGAACGGACGAACTTCCCAACTGTTCTTCTCAGTTCGTCGTGTTCTTCACTTCGGGTAATTAAAAGCTACTTTTATTACTCGCTTTGATTCTCAAACCTTCTTGAAAATCTTCAAAGGTGTTTATTCTTCAAATCTTCACACATATAAACACCTCAAATCTCTTGATTCGTTTCTCTAAGCAATGATTTTCTTCAAAGATTCCTCAATTGTGTGGATCCTCGATCTATACAACTCTGGAACCTAAGACAAAGAACGCTTAGTGAAATTCTTCAAGGCTCATCTGGTCAAAATCCTCAAAACTTGTTCTTTTGAAAAACCTTACGAGAAGCATATGACCTCTCCAAATTCCTCGCAACTATACTCTGTTCACAGGTACACATGTCATTGCTGAATCCCTAGGTTCTCATCAACTTAACTCATTTGCAGCGTTCCTCGAAGAAAAACTGCATACTTCTTGAGAGAACTCAATTGTTCAAATTCCTCAAGCTGAAGAACATGGCGAAGGTAAGAAGCCACGAGAAAGGAGGAAAGAAACCTAAGGTTATGACTGCGTTTGAAATCCACGAGAAATCTATCTGACTCTCGCACACGGATGAAGAAAACAAAAATCAGCGCAAGGTGCGTATTCGGAAGATTGAGCGGAGATGGGCACGGAATGGAGGAATACAGATATGTAACTTCTAAGTACATGAAGAAATTCGCTCTTAATCCTCCATGCCCAAGAGCTCCATTGGCACTGGCCAAGTAGCTGATCCCACAAGCATCAAGCGAGGTGAGGACTTTCACGATGAATGGGCTAAGCGCCAAGCAAAATTGGCAAAGCAAGCAAAGGAGGCGGTGAAGAAATTCAATGAGGATTACGCCGCTGCTCTGCCACAGAGGTCTCGGTCAACCGAGGAAATCCATGCAAAAGAAGCCTGCTCATAAGCCAAGTGCTTCACCATCTGCGCCCTCACGGCCAAGTTCCTCAATGACACCCTCCAAGCAAATTCCTCACTGCGCTGCTGCTCACCAAAGTCCTCAACAGCTCGTCAAAACCTTCAGTTCCTGTGCACTGCTACATGTCAAAGGACTGCTGGCTTCTCAATTGCCTCGGCGTTTTGCAAGTTCTCGGCCGCTCCCATTTCTTCAATGGCCCGACTCATTTGAAGACCAAAGCAACAGATGGACGAGGTCCTCGGCCTAGCCCAAAGAAGAAACAGGTTGCATTCCATGTGCCTTCTGATGATGAAGCATCTGATGATGAACTTGCGGAAATCATCAGAGACCGTCAAGAAAAGGCTGCTAGAGCCAAAGGTACATCTGTGCCACTGCTGTTGGATCCGAAGAAAGTCCTCGACTATATTGATCTACGGCACAAGGATCCCAATACCCCTATGCGACCTTCATCGACACTGTACAAAGTCATATGTTGACTCACTTCATCGCTGAAGAAAATGGAAGTTTGAGAAGTCAAGGGAAATCAAAAGGCTCAATACAGGAAGGAGAAGTTCTGAAGAAAAGCGTTGTCAAGATGACACGAGGAGCTTCTCAAGGTCGGTGAAATTCAAGACCTCGGCAAAAACTTGATTCCTATTATGCTGATTGGCAAGGAGCCAAGGTCGATTTGTGAACTGACGAAGAAATTCACAAATGTTGCAGCCCGATGCAACATGAAATTCCTCAGTGAAGCCTCGCCCAACCGACCGAAGAACATGCCAAGCACCGCTGATGGCGTTCAGCCTGCTGATGAAAATGCTAGTTCGAGGCTGATGATCCCATTCCACCATTGAAGAAATTGCCGGGCACCCACTAGTGGTGCGCTGAAGAAGCTACTCAAGGCAGCAAGCTGCATCGATTCGCTGAAAGCGAACCAAATTCCTCGGCTCCTCCTGCGCCAACTCCAACTCCAATTCTTCCATCGCCTCGATGTGAAGAAAACCGAGGCTGCAGATCGAGCTGCTGTGAAGAAAAGGAAAGCATCGAGATCGTCGATTCTTGACTCTGAAGAAAATGAGGCCTATGACCAACTCATCGAAAATCCAATTGATGCTGTTCCAATTTCCTCCATACCATCAAAGGACGTTGTTCCTTTTGGAGAAGACTATGAGATCCCAATCGGATCGATGAAGAACATCATTCTGCTGCCGTCGAGCAGATTGATGAAGAAATTGAAGTGGATGTAATCCCTTCAACCCCGATCATTCCTCACCTATGCCTCGGTTCAAAGTGAAGAGGCTGGTGTTGAGAAAGTGAAGATGAAGATGTGGATATTGGATGCACCACACGGTGATGAATGATGACTTTTGGGAAAGTCGCATCCCAATACTCCTCTCTTCACCCCGCTCAACAGATTCCTCGGTCCCCTACACAAACAGTCCAAATGGACTCTGAAGAAACTCAACCCACTGGTTACGTGCATGAAGAAATTCCAGCCACTAGTCTTGATGAAACTGCTGCTGCTGATCCTCGGGCGCATCCGTTGAGGAACAAGAAATTCCTCGGCTGAAGAACCTGAACTTGCGATTCACGAGGTGGTGATGCAACTCATCGACACCCTCTGCCAAAGCAAAAGAATCCGTTTTCAAGCAAGCAAAAGTTCAAGGCTGAAGATTTCTTTGCCGAGCACGTGTTCTTCATCGACTATAATCCATATGATTACGCTCGCATTAGGAAGAGGCGTTTACGGACTGCCACCAAGCCAACTTCTATTCCTCGGTGCTCTTCAACAAGGATAAAATCTTGATCATGCTCATATTCCTCATGTGGATATGGAGTCGCTGCCGAGCTTTGAGCCAGTCCTCGGTGTTCTTCACGACGCGGGACTTCTAAATTTCTGCGATATACGTGGTGGAATGAAGAACTAATTCTTGATTTTATGCAACCTTGCACATCACGGAGACGCGAAGGCGTGAACTCATGGGTCTTAGATTGGATGTCGAAAATACTCACTACAAGGCACCAAACAAGCTGAATTGCTTCGTGCCCTACCACTCGATCATCCACTTGATGGTGCACGTCGTATCTACAACGAACGAACTTTCAAATCACTATATGCAAGTCTTGATGAAGCCTTTGAAGCCAAGGCAGGCCCCAAGAACCAAATTCCTCGTCAAAGAATTATTATATGTGCCTCGGACTGTCATCGGATTTCAGCGAAGACAATGAGTCCTATCAAAGGCCACGACTCGAACGATGAAGAAGTCATTGGCATCATGAAGAATATGCTTTTCAACATCATCCATGGCGTTCCCGTCACCTTCCATGATTTCTTCATGAGGACTCTGGCAAACATTGCTATGTCACCATTTGAGCTGAAGCCTTATGCGCCTTGGATTATGAGATTCATCAGGACAAGATCTTCACTCAATTAAAAGGCTGATACTTTGAACCACTGCAGCTACTTGCCCCGATTGAAGTCCTCAAGCGGACCTTTACCTCGGTGATGACAAGGGCAAGGCTCTGCTGTGATTGATGAAGGCATTCGTCCATTGGATGGACAGTTTCGCAGCAAGCGACATCCTACTCCACCAATGATGACTGCCACACATGAGTCTCGCATAAATACCTCGGTCAAGCAAAGTCCTCAAGCTCGCACCTGGGGTGATGGTGATCGTGAGTTACTCCTCGGTCTTCATCAGAAGGTTGATCGTAATCATAAATGGGTCAAGCGTCAGTTTGGTACTTTTCTTCTGTAACATCCCAAATTTCCTATTCGGAATGTTTTACAATTATAGCTAAGCATCTATGCATGTTGTTTGAATTTGAGTGGCATTTGAAGTTTTGGGGGTTTTGGAATTTGAATTCAAATTTTGGCAAGTGGAAATCATTTCAAAAACTATGCCTGATAAATACTTGAGAAAAAAGTATGAGAGGAGTAAACATGACACTCCAAAAATATCAGAGGAAAAATATTGCCAAAAGTTTTGAATTCAAATTTGAGTTTTATTTGAATTTTGAAAAAAATGAATTTTTATAAAGTTTGGATTTTGCCCCTGGAAAAATGTTCAAATGATAGGGAATATTCCCCTGATCATTTTGATATATATATGTCCTATATAAAATATTTATATTTTATATATTATATATTATCTCTGTTTTTATTTTTTCAAAAAAATAAAATTAGAAAAAGAAAAATACCAGCGCCACCAGCCGACCTGCCCAGCCAAGACTGGCGACCCACCTAGCCGAGGCCACCAGCGGCCGAAGCCCACCAGCGCCACCCAACCGCCCGACTTGCCCCTCGCCTGAACCGGCTCGGGTCGGCCGACCGAACCGAGTTCCCGCTCCCCCTCTCCGACGGTGGACCCCACCTCCTCTTCCCTTGCCCACGCCACCAGCCCGCGCCGCCATCTCGGATCCGCGGATCCGGGATTCGCCATGGATCTCTCCCCGATTGCCCCTCGTCCAAGCCGAGGCGCCCCTATAACCCCCCCCCACCCGACCCGTTCCCCTCGCCCCACCCGACGCCCTCCCTCCCATAGCGCCTCGGGAGCCGAGGCGCGCGCCGCCGCCATTACCCACCCCGAGCACGCCCCGGTCACCCCGAGCTCCACCAACTCCACCAAACCCACCTCGTCGTCGCGCCTTCATGACCCCCTCCGCCCCGACCACCGGAGACGCGGAGCACTCGCCGCCCGAGCCGCCCGCCCGACCTTCGGTGAGTCGCCGGAGTTCCCCTCGCCGTCCGATCTGTTTTCTACGGTTTAGATTAGATCCCCCCAAGGGGTATGTTATTTAAATAAAACCGGTTCAGTCCGGTTAGTTCCGGTTTATTTATTTTAGTTAGGGTTTTTATTTGAGCCGGCCCGATTCGTTTAAACCCTAGGCCCGTTTAGTTAAGTTACGCCTGTATGCGTTAGTTAGCCCATTAGGCCATTTTCATTTATTCTCGTTTTCTGTTTTTGAGAATAGTTTGATTTGAAAAATTCATAACTTTTAATCTACTTAATATTTTTAAGTGATTCTTTTTTGTTGGTTTGCAAATTTCCTATAGTTTCTGTAGACAATATAATTAGGCATGTTAAAATTATTTAAAATTGCTTTAATTTAGATTTAGACAGAATAGTAAATCTGCTATAAAATGAGTTAGAAAAATTATTTTTAGTGATTCTTTTGTCACAACTTTGTTTTGACATTGCCTAACCGTAGGAATTTATTTGGGCATTTTAGGATTAATAAAAAAGTTTTAATCAGAATCATGTTATTCTTAATTAATTAACTAGCTACTGTTTTCCTATTATTTTAGTTAGCAAATAAATTTATTTTTCATATGTGATAGATTATTCTAGGTTATTTTCTGTAACTTTAGAGCATGGACTTTTATTTATAATAAATAAAACTTTTATTTTATTTTTCTTACTAGAATTTGTTTTAGGCCTAATAGGAGTTTCATAATAGTTTTTAAGGTGATTCTTTTTGCTACTAGTTGCTTGATGAATCCTTTTCTGTTAGGAAACATAAACCCATGTTTAGGATCTGTTAAGAAAATTTTTTGTTATGTAAAACTATTTTTAGTTGTTGCTTGAAGTAGGAAAACTTTGAGTTGGATTTCTTCGAGTTTTCCTTTGGGTTTTGATTCGTTTGTTTTGGTGTGTTATGTTACTATGATGTTATGTTAACTGATCATATGCTATGTGCTTATTATGGTTATTGTTTGCCTCGGTAGAATTTCCGGAGTGCGAAGCTTGCTACCACGAGTCCTTAGCTTACGAAGATCGTCAGCAAGGCAAGTCATTGATCATGTTTTCTTTATAATACCTATGATTTTTGTTGCATTAGAATTATACCTCCCCACCATGCATGCAGTAGTTGAAATTTGAAGTTATGTTCTTGAGTAGTATCATGTGGTAGGATGAACCAATTCCCCTTGCTACCATGACCGGGACGAAGTAGTTTACTTTTGCTATGCTCGTGAAGCGGGGTTGGTTGAGTGAATTCATAAGAAAGATGTGAGAGTCAAGATGATGACAACCCCATGAACTTCAAAGCTCAAGATGGACTTGAAATTCACTCTTTGGGTGGAGGGCGGTTGTGGGCACCTGGAGAACCCAGTGGTTGGTCGGGATGCATGGAGAAGTGCCATGACATCGGAAAGCTTCACCCAGCCACGAAGAGGCGGATGTATACCCCATTGACGGAAGCTTACGTGCAGCCGCAAGCCATTATGGGCTCGGCTTGGTCAACCCTAGTTGTGACGCTGGCGGACGGTACTACGAGATGTAGAAGAGCGGTAGGATTGGATGGGTACGGCGGTGGCGGAAGAACTCTTGGAAGACCCTGTTTGTTCATCCCGTCTTCAAACACCACGAAGTGCGAAGACTTAAAAAGGAGGAGCGATTCTTATGGGTAAAGTCATAAACCTCTGCGAGTTAAAGATCTAATCGATTAGTCGTGTCCCGATTCACGGACAATTTGAGCCTCTGGAACTTGGAAGTATTCGAAATCTCAACATTGTAATTAATAAATTAATTGAGGGGTTATGACTTAATAATTTGGGAATGAGACATTGGTTGGCGGAACCATCTCAATAACTACCAACAATTTTGTAGTATTTTGCAAACAAGTCCACTGTAGTAGGGAAAAATTGGCTTTTCGCAAAATGATGAAACATAGAGCCCCACAGCCAAATTGCATATAGTGTTAGTAATTTTATTATTGTATTCTCTCTTCATGACTTGCCGGCATATTCAAAATCTTGACCTACACGGCTGCAACGTCTTATGTTGCGAGAGGAGTATTCGATCGGGATTGAGGCTACGATCCGCGCTTGGCGATTGCCCTTTGGAGTCGGATGGACTCGCTATTCTTCTACGCTTCCGCAGCTTATTTTAGTTTATTTCTCATGAGTTGGCCTTCGGCCGAATTTATTCTATTGTAATAAAGACTCGATATGAGAATCGTGTAATAAATTCAGGTGTGATTGAACTTTGATTATTTCATCAATGTACTGTGAGTACCAGCATGATCTTGGGATGGTACAGACACAGAGTCTTGACCGATTTTGGGTCAGGTCGCTACAGAGATGGTATCAGAGCACACGTTGACCGTAGGATGTAACCCCTAGGATCGGAAAGCCATAGGAAGAGACTATTTACTTTATATCCTTATCATTCCATAATTCTCCCCTGCTCATTTCTGACTTCTCTCCGATTTTCAACATTCTAGATGGCGTCGAGTTCACCCAGTTTGCTACGGAGTTTTGCCACCAGATGAGACGATGCCCTTGGCGGGAAGCTGGTCCAGATGGTGAAGAAGCTGAAGATTGCTTTGCCCTCGATCACCGGAAGCCTACCAATGCACTTAAGCGGATACCGCTCTGAGGATCGAGGTGCACATTCCAGGAGAACCTTCGGAGGACATCTGAGCCTATTGACTTTGAGTTTACCGACTTCAACTGGATCCTCGGAAGAGACATGGCGATATATCGTGCACTTGGACATCTCCGAGAAGAGTACAGGGCGAGCTCGATCCATCGAGACCTCGCCATGGTTTCTCGCAGAGCAAGGAATGGAGATATCATCCGTCACCGTGAGGGCGACTCCATTCTCTCTTATGTCCAAGACTTGGAGTGTCTCCTCAGAAGCGGAGATCCGGACTCGCCAGTAACTTCGAAGGTACACAGGAGGCTGTTGTTCCGTGAACTGGAACTGGAGGAGAAGGCACACGCAGACTTCCTTGACCATGAGGAAGAAATCGCGGACTTCATGGAGAGAGTCGACGACCTGAAGATGAAGGTTGCCGCATTAGAGGAAAATATGGACTTGGGAGAGGACCTTTTTCCGAGTGGAGATGACGGACCCCTCGTGAGCAATGATCAGGATTATGAAGGGAGTTCCACTGGAGAAAGCCGCAAGAGGAGGCGCCGCAACAGAGGACGCCACACCGGAGGACATCGCACCAGAGAACGCAAGGATTATTGATGAAGACATTTAGTCGACCACCATGTTATTTTACTTTTCGTCGATCAGTTAGGCCGATATTTTCGATTAGTCGTGAGCATTTTGTAATCGAGATTGAACCATGTTTGAGTGGATTTAATAAATGATTGGTGTGATTATGCATTCATATGGGTAGTATTATTTCTCATTAGACCATTGTTCTAACACGCGGACGAAATGGGGGATGAACACCACCCTCTCATTGGGCTTCAGGGTGGGGACGACTTGCCCCTTGGCCGGAAGCTGGTGAGAGATTTCCTTCGCCAGATACCCGGCCTCCCGAAGCTCGGTGATGTCCTTCTCCTTGATGGAGGAGACCATCCACTTGCCTTGCCCTCCAGATCCGGACATGGCTGAGTGCTTTCTGGAAGCGAAAAAGATGAAGACTTGGGTGCTGGAGCTCGAGAATGGAAGGGCAGAGAAAGAGAAGGCGCGGGTGAAGAAGGGGAATCCTTATCTCCTTATAAAGGCAGTGAATATCAAACGCCTCCCCACTCGCCTTAAAACTCACCTGTTCCCACGGGCTGTGCAAACGGCACGGTTGGATTACCTACGCCTGTATTGATGAGAATCCCGCAATAAGGGGACACGATCTCTGCTTCGACAAGACGTGCCAATGAAAACCGCGTCTCGAAACGTGGAACGGTAGACGAAAGCAGTTCGAAATAATGACCGGGCGAATGTGATGTCACATTACAAAAAGTTGTCAGCGATTGGACTCGTGAAATATTATACTCTCTGCGGTTGTGTGTGTGGTACTTGTGTTGCAGATTCGGACACTTTCGTTGCATCTGAAGACTATCTTGGAGTATTTGGAAAGGGGAGCCCGCCTTGCAATGTTGAAGACAATCTGCGCGCCGGACACCTTGTCATTGAAGCCTGGTTCAGGGGCTACTGAGGGAGTCCTGGACTAAGGGGTCCTCGGGCGTCCGGCCTGTTGAACATGGGCCGGACTAATGGGCTGTGAAGATACAAAGACCGAAAACTCTACCCGTGTCCGGATGGGACTCTCCTTAGCGTGGAAGCCAAGCTTGGCGTCCAAATATGAAGATTATTTTCTTCGTAACCGACTTTGTACAACCCTAGTCCCCTCCGCTGTCTATATAAACCGGAGGGCTTAGTCCATAGAGGATACATATGCAATTATAGTCATACAGGCTAGACTTCTAGGGTTTTAGCCATTACGATCTCGTGGTAGATCAACTCTTGTAATACTCATATTCATCAAGATCAATCAAGCAGGAAGTAGGGTATTACCTCCACAGAGAGGGCCCGAACCTGGGTAAACATTGTGTCCCCTGTCTCCTGTTACCATCAACCCTAGACGCACAGTTCGGGACCCCCTACCCGAGATCCGCCGGTTTTGACACCGACAACAATCTCTTTCATTCTTCTGCGAGCTCTGTTCGCGAGCATCTTGGCGAAAATCTTGGCCACACTATGCGGGAGGTTGATGGGCTGGAAGTCTCCAACCTCCTCGGCATCCGGCTTCTTCGGAATAAGGATGATGTGAGCCCGGTTAAGCTTGATGAAGCCACGCCCATCTCCCACATAGAGCTTGAGGAACACCGCCATGACCTCATGTTTGATAATAGGCCACACCTTCTGATAGAACTAGGTGATACCCTGCGCGTTGCTGCGGAAATTTTTAGAACACAAATGTATAAGTTAAATTCTATAAAACCATCTGGCTCAAATGTTCAGTAGTAGTAATATCGTAAAAATAAATTGTAGAAAAGAAGTTAAGTATAAGCAAATGACAATAAACCAATCGATCATAGAGAAATCCCGACAAAAAGAAATTCAAACTTGTCCTGGTTAGAGGAGGCATGAATTTCACATAATGCAAGGGTATGACTAATCACTAACTTACACACAATCATGCGGAACAAACTATGCATTTTGACATTTTTCTGCATAAGTGGTCTACCTGACTAATATAAAGAAGTTATGTGATATTATATTATGTTTTAGAATTAGACATATGAAGAAATAATACAAAGAACAATTATTCGTTACCCCTTGTAGTTTGTGACTGAATAGCTTCTCTTGTTTTCCAGGAATGCTGATCTAGTGCCCGGGGCCACCGTGCCCAGGCCCAATGCATCACAGACGCTTTATGGCCAGTGCATGGAAGCAACGGCGATGAGGGAAAAATAGTGGGTGTGAATCGAAGTTGCAAGGATACCATTAGTAACACACCACAATAAAATGTACAGCCATCTTGTAAGAAGTCCATGCGTGCATGTGTCTCAGGTGTGTGCATGACAGGGGCATGTGTCCGTGCACGTACCCGGATGTGCGCATGACTGGGGAGCCAGAGCGTGCAGCCGATGCAGGGTGTGCATGGCCTCGCGCTTGTGCGTACATGGCAGGTGTTCATGCGTGTGACCCCAGGCTCTTGTGTGTGCATGGCCAAACGCCCATGCGTGTGTGTGCATGCATGACCTCCACTCTAATTCCAACATTTCTCCACTCCCTGCTTCCACAACAAACAGAAGGTGTTGGTGAGGTGCTGGCAGGTGTCAAACTGAAGGTTTCTTACTGGCAAAAAAGATGACATATGGAAGAAATTGCTCAATCGGACACATCTCATATAAATTTTAACAATTGCAAGTTTAGAACCAGAAACACAATTCTTGATTAATGAACACAATACATACGTAGAGAGAGAGAGAGAGGCGTACGTACCAACACAGGTGCTCTGAGAGGGGTGCGGCATCCTATCAGAGAGAGAGAGAGAGAGAGAGAGAGAGAGAGGGGCGTACATACCAACATAGGTGCTCTGAGAGGGGTGCAGCATCCTATCAAACACCTTTGGCGCGTTGGCATGTTCCTCCTCCTTGATCACGGGGATAGAGAAGCAGCAGCGACCGTGGGAGGAAGCGAGTGATGTTCATCGGGGGCATTTGTATATGTGCTTATTTTCTTCACTTGATGATCTGAAGATGGTGGCGGCGTACTGGTATAACATACAAGATTCAGTTGGGTTGTGCAAGATGCAGAGGACCAGTTGAATCCATCATCGTATCAATAAGAAGATGAGGAGGGGGGAGGGGGGGATATAAGTGGAAGATGTGCAACAGAAGAATAAGGGGACATGAGAAGACATGTTTGCGGGGGAAGGGAAAAAGACTCGACTAAACACAGATAACAGTAAGCATTTAAATGGTTGCATTGATAGTGGCCATGCGTAAGAGACGGAAGGTGGTGTGATTGAAGTTTCACTATCACCTTGAGTTACAGTAGGTGAGAAACGCATGACTTGTTATACTATTTTGGGTGATGTGGTTGTATATAATTGCATAGTTAAGGCGAAAAACTGCTTGCCGCAAAAAAGGTGGAAGACTACATGTCTCATGGTTGAGTGGATGGAGAATTGCTGACATGGCAGACTACTGATGTGGATAATCTGCATGCTGAGAGAATGCATTGTAGTGGGAAGCAACTTCTTAATAATGGTAGATGCAGCTGTAAACCCATCCGGCCCCCGCGCCCGCTCCGGGTGCATCTCTTTAATCGTACTCCACACTTCATCTTCCGTGAAGATTGCATCAAGGTCCGAAAGGTCGAGCTCGACCATATCAAGAAAACCTAGGTCCACGTCAACGTCTCGAGCAAAGGCATGACCCAACAGTTGTTCACAGGCTTCTGTGAAAATCTCCTCCTTCCTCTCTTGCTGCAAGACCAACTCACCGAGATGAAGTTTTTGGTTCTCCTTCCGTTCGCCGCCGCTGTGCCTGATGTGGGGTCATTACGGTGATCGAGCCAATACGGTGATGTATATAGTTGCTCTAAGCAAACATAAAGTAATGGCGAGGAGCTCTTAGATTCAAAGATTAACCGAAACTGCTCTGTGGACGACAGTAGCAGGCCGAACTCCGCACGATGGAGTATTTTGCTCAACGCATGGACGGTTTGATGTGCTGCATCGTCTCGTCCAGAATCTGTCGTGTGTGTAGCAGACGATGTTTCACTTTTGCTCAACTGTCAGACAAACATTGGAAGAATTACTGTAAGGACAAGCATTGGATGTTCTTCTTGCAGGCTTAAGATTCTGACACAAGATCAAAACAGAGCACGGATACACGATTAAAGATTTCAAGAACCGTGCTAGCTCAGCCGATGTTTCGCTGTTTTTCCTAAATCTCATTCTCAAATTCCAAGCTCTCCACGCATGCATGTACATGACAAACTACAGATTTCCAGTTTAATTACCACGGTGACACACCCACACATGGAGCGTTCACTCTAAACCAGTAAACTAAACTCTACTGATCATCTCATCTCTCATCTTCTTTACAAGTCTCTCTGAACCCCAAGAACCCAAAACACAAAGAGACAGTACCGTCTGAACTCTTCTTCTAAGCCTTCCCCGCCATTCCGGCTGCTGCCCTGTCGTTGCTCTTCCGGGTGACCCGGATGTAGAGGAAGATGACGGCCATGACGGCCGCGGCGAACCCGGCGAGGATCACCTCGGCACCGGCGATGGACCGGTCGTGCCTCCCGCCGGCAGGCCGCGCCACGCCGTCCGGCCCCTCCGCCGGCAACGGCGTCGGCGCGTCCGCGGTAGCGCCCAGCAGCGGCCTGGCCATCGCCATCGCAACCACATCACCGAGAAGCACCAGAAGCAGCACCAGCCTCGGCCGGGACAAGAAGGCGCACCTCGCCATTGCAGTGACTAGCAACTCTCACTGACTCTGTGCCGTGTGGGCTCTCCGGAGTTGTGTGAGCTGGAGATGTGAGGAGCAGAGCAGAGCAGAGCAGAAGAGGGTTAGTGGAGAGTGGGTGCGGATGAGTGAATATATAGGCCGTGAGCCGAGCTGGAGGCTGGGAGTGAGCTGGATGCTGACCATGGTTGGCGCACATGAGATTGGAGAGAGGAGGGGGAGGAGGAGGAGGTTGGGATCGGGGGAGATTGTCTCCGGGGAGGGACGGGTGCTGCTGTGCTGTGGAAGGACGACGTGTCTTTGGCATTAACTTCGAGTAGTTGGCTCTGTACTAGACAGGCAGGCTGCGTACGATTATGAAGCGATGCTATTGATGCTACGAGTACGACATTGTTCCATTCGTTATATGGTATCCTCAGCTCCAGTTTCATACAAGCTTCCTTCTTTTTTCCCACTCGCTTTCTACCTATTATATGTTTTTCTTATCCCGCGTTTTACCCTCATTCAGGTGAGTATAAGAGTATTGTTGCTACTATACTACTTTTCGTGCATTTTGCTATTCCTTGCCTCCCTCCGAAATCCATGCGTTTGAGCGTGCAAATACATTTTGGAGCCGTGCAATGCCGCTGTTTCCAGTTGGGCCGGCGGTCAGCAGCCGGCACTAACATTGACCCTTGCCGAAAGCGCGCGGCGGCATCTCCTTGTTTGGTGGAGCGAGGAGAGGACGGCTTGCCTGTCTCACGGCCACGCCCAGCTGGATGCCAACCGGCTAGCTAGTAGCTAGGCTACACGACTAGTAGTCCTACTACTACCACGATTCTCAGTCAGAACACGCGTTTGGTGCCGGGGCGCGGGGCGCCTGCCCTACTACCTACAGTGTCTACGTACGTGCAAACACATGGGGTGAGCCGGCGCAAAAAATGGCACCGGGCGAGTCGATCTCACCGTCGGTTCGGCGCGCCCTGCACGCGTATATAAAAAAGGGCCGTTCGACGAAGTTATGATAAAAAGTAGTTAAATTTCGGCTAAACATGGCAAATTTTGGCGAAATTCGCGCATTTTCATTACTATAAGCCTTGCCGCCCGTGAGGAATCAATGGCAAGGTTGACCGGCGGCAGCCTTGCCATTGATTCCCATGGGAACCAAGGCTGTTGGGGAAGACGAGGCGTAAGTCGTCGACGTGCTGGCCAGCGTCTTTTTCATATAAAACAGCTTCGCCTGGCGCCTCGGCGCCAAAGTACGCCGGGTTCGGGCTGGGTCCTTGGTGTTTATTTTTCAGCCATGGCCGTAAAATCGGCTCTGAGGGCTGCTGGCTTTTTTTTTGCCGTCGTCAAAAAATCGCTCGAGAAGGCCTTCTGAAGCGCGGTGGAGATGCCCTTACACCACTTTGCTCGGCTTCATTCACCTCCATCTTTTCTAGCTAGCTAGAGAGCGCGTACATACACGAGCGAGTGTGCGCTCTCATCTCCTGTTGCGCGTGGTTGTGCTTGGATTTCTAGAGTCATCGAGCCAAACCCGACTCGCGGGATTTAATTCAATTTTTCTCTCTACAGGTTCCACTTTAACCCCAGCACACGAAATAAAGTTGGACCCATCACTTGAGCATGGATCGCCGACCGACAAAGCATGCACTGTCTCGAATCAAGGGAAAGGATCCGTACCAAGGTTCTCGATCCGCATCTAGCACGATTGTCAAACCAAAAGAGCACACGTGTTATGGTCCTATGAGACACCTTTACTCGCACAAAGCTGTTTCACCCCGCTAATGCTTCTGTATTGCTAAGACCAAGTACTACAATAGTAGGTTTATAGCTCGTTTACATGACAAATTTACTTATGTGAAGAAGAAAGATGTGAAAAAATAAAGAAAGTGGTCTCGCATGCAAGAGTCTAACTCAACGCATGCTCCTAAACAGATACAATAAATATGAACGAAAAAGATAAAGAGATAGCTAAGTGTTATTTTTGTTACCCTACCTTTTGTAGCCTGCATGACTAAGCTACTTACCTTAGGCCCCAAGTCTTTGATCTGGTCGAAATCTAAAGCGAATGGAGAAACTCCCTAAAGAAACCACGCACGCGGTCAGGTCGGTCTTGGTCGACAGCAGGTTAACGCAAATGCGATCCACCGAGCAGCCGGAGAATCCACCGGCAACTTGCCATGTAGTATAGGCACAGGACGATGTGTTCGCCGGTCTAGGGAACATGGCAAAGACAGAGGCGCAGCTCCAGCAAAAGAGATGCTCTAATCCTCTCCTCACCTGAACCAACCATGTTATTCGCTTCGGTGCAGGGAGTAAGTGATTGGGCTTAGCGTTTGGTGCCTATGCTTCTTGATGATGAGGTATCAGATGATGGATTTGCCCAACAATTGAAATGATGATTCGCATGCAAACGATTTATCTGCAGCTGAGCTCAGTTCTTGAAGCCATCGCGTTTGAACAGATGCACGCAAGCCAGCACTTATGAAACAACGAGACGACATATGAAACAAAGCTGAACAAAGATGCTTGTTAAGCGAAAATGCAGTTTGGTGCTCGGGCGACATGAAGCTCGGTATCCCTAACGCCAGCCCCATCTCGTGATCATGAACTGGCCCGTATGCTCAGCATGTATTTGTCAGAACAGTATTTTATAGCCATGTATTCCATAATTTAGCACAGTGCATGACCCCACCAATCCGCACATGATGCCGCAAACACGTGATGGACCAGGACGACTGTTCATCATGTGACGTTTCCCTCTGCAGCTCTATATGCATGAACAATCAATGATTTATTATATATAATTAAACTCTTCTGCACTCAAATCTCCAACATCACTTCCTTGATTTTGAACAAAATGAAGATAAACCACCAAAAAATGTTGATGATCGTTGATATACATTTTTCCATACCAACTAGTTCTTCCAAAAAACATCATAAATTTCACATATCAGTATACATGGATAATGTAATAGTACATGATCAGCAGCAATTGAATCCATGATGTTTTTAGTACTGACAAGCACATCCTGATGTTATTAATTTGTAATTTTGCACTGCAGTTAATAGCAAAGCTACTGAATCTTTGAAAGTAGGAAAAGAAATAGTACATGATCAGCAGCCACTGATAACATAATTATTAGCACAGATTGCAGAATAGACAACAATGGAATTCAACTTTTTGGGCACGATCCATATGATCAAATCTGAAATCACAGCAATATCCTTGACATACAAGCAAAATTTATATTATGACAATTGACAAGTAATGATCAGAAAACTATAATCCAAAGGGCAACAACCAGCAATTGGTCCACTAAACCGTAACATCAAATGCACTCGTGGAGACATTTTGGTTGCTTCACTAAAGCGCACACTTCAAGTGTACTCAAAGAAACATTTGCACTACTTTTATAAGTAAAATTTCGGATCTGATATGAAAGAGTCTGCCCAGTACAAATTGTTGGAGCTCGTCTGAGTTGCATAAAGAAAAAATGCACAAAACAAAATTAAAGAGCAGGGATAAAGAAAGAATGCACAAAACAAAATTAAAGAGCAGGGAGAGGATTGGACAGCAAACATTTTAGAGGTAACAATCACATCCTAAACAATAAGCATGGAAATTTCTGGGACGAAGCCCTCGGGCGTCGTGGCTCCCTGCCACTGCTGTTGACTACTTCTAGCCCCGGTGACGGCAACCACCGGTGAGGACTGAACTGCACCTGAGATCTGGAGCGGAAGAATTCATCGACCTCTCCACGCTGCCCCCCGAATCGTCCCTCCCGATGGATCTACACCTTTATGGTTACAGGTGAGGCCTCGGCAGCGCCAGAACAAGACCTCGTGGCTGTCGGAGTGCATGGCAATGACACGACCGCCAGTGGTGGTCAGGTCGATGGAGACAGGGAAGAGGGCGAACCAGCGATAGTACAGGCGCGCCGGTGGCACATGATGTTTTCTACGGTGATATAGCCAACTCAGCCTCGGCCCTCAGCCCAGGTAAAAACACGGGAAATATGGGCCAGCCATATACGAGCGCACTGTTCAAAACCCATGTATTGAGAAACGTATTGGGCAGAAATAAATGCTGGCCCATATCTCAATTGAGGAGCGTACGATCAAGATAACGAGCTCCCTGTAGCTCGAGCGCCAAAACGCCTCACTCCTTGTTAAAGACTATACATAATGCTAGACCAAAGAAAGCAGGTGAAGCAATACTGGAACAAAGCAGAACAAAGCATCACACTGTCGCACGCAAGCAGACAGATGCATGTGCAACAAGGAAACAACAGCTGAACCTTCGCAAATCAACAACCAAACATCAACGGAGAGATATGCTTCCGCCAACCGAGCTAAATGCTGTAAACCTATTATTGGCTCATCTTATTCTTGGGGCATGCCCTCCATTACTCATCTAGGTGGCACAAACCCACTCATGTAGTAGTATACAACAAAAAGGGGCTCACATAGAGAAATGATACCCAAAACCAGAAAGAGCGTATCAGCACAAGAAAACTATGATGGTTACAGTGCGACTCAAAAGTGTTCAAACGCTGATTTGGACCAATTGCCTAAGGTCAAATCTCATGAATGTCTTGTGGTATCGACAGTGCACCGTAATCATCTGCCATTACCTGCAACCAAAGGAAAAGTTCGATGATTTTGTATTATTGACAAAGGCACAATACAGACATGCAAACAGTTGTACGTAATATGGATGGTAATAATCCTCTTACCTTGTATTGACGACCATGAAATATGTACTCGACAAGCAGTAGCTTTGGATCTCCAGGGCAAGGATCATAGAAGCCCATTATTCCAGACTTCTTTATCCCCTCGTGAAGCTGAAGGCGGCAGAAAGAGAACATTCAGTCGGATAACCAGATACATGTACCAAATGGTTTATAACCTACTTAATCTTAAAGAAGAGTGCAATGCATCACAGCCAATCTGGAGACGTAAAATATTATTAAATGTTACCTAGCACCGGAGCAAAAGTAACATGCACTAGATCTTTAGCCATAATTTTTACGTAATGTCCCCTCTCCTTTTATGTAAGGCGCCTGTGCAATTAAAGATTTAAGTTTGACCAACAATTAGACAAATATAAAACGTGGGCTATGTGATACAAAACTGATGCCGTTGGATTCACATTGTGAGTTGTGACACATAACACATATTTTATTGGCCTAATTGCTGGTTAAACTGAACCATGAAACAGGCAGGGGCCTTGAAAGGAGGGAATATGACTTCAAGGTGCTAGCTACTAATAGGTCATGCAGCAGATATATTCATGATCTCATTCATTAATAGTAGTGGGGACTGAAGCTGACTTGTTCTGACAACCGCATTGAACGCGGGTATCTGAGAGATGATTAGTTGCATATATAATTTGGAGACCAATTTTGGTTTCCTTAAATTAATGCACACGTATTTAGGAGGCAAAACTTATAAATATAAAATGGATACAGGCAAGTTATTCCTCGATTGTTCTATACTCCCTCCGACCGTGAATAAGTGTACATCTAGCTTTTGTCTTAAGTAAAAGTTTTAAAACTTTGACCACCTTTCTAGAAAAAAGTAAAAGCATTTATGACACCAAATTAGTATCACTAAATTCGTTTTGAAATGTAGTTTGAGAATATATCAATTTGATGTCATATATGTTACTACTATTTTCTATAAAGTTGGTCAAAATTTTAAAACTTTGAATTAGAACAAAAGCTAGATGTACACTTATTCACAGACGGAGGGAGTACCTTCAATATCAGATCATGTTTATGCAATAAGCGACCTAGTACAGTAGTGTTCTAACAGACCCAGGAGAACTTAATCAAACCCTCTTCCAGTCTTCCTGGAGCATCTACAGTCCAAAGAGGAATTGCTAGCCTAACATGTCTTGCTGAAACGAGAAACCAAAGGTAGTAAAAAAAGAACAGATTTGCTTTACAAAAGATAAATTTCGAATGCATCGATTGTTTTAAGAAATATATGATAGTTTTGTGACAGCCTTCATTTGCAAGTTGCAATCTACCATACTGCTATTATTGGCCTTCTAACAGAAACACAAGCCAGAAGAGCAAGTACAACAATAAACTCACGGTTCATCTTGTCAAGTGCTAGGTTTATAGTTCACATAAATAACTTAACTTATAAACAATATGACTGAAACATACCTTGAGCTGACCTGCCTCGGTCACGAGGAAGTTGAGTGGGATCGTCACATCTAATACTTGTGAAGCCACATTATCATCTATCTCACTCAATTGACTGCTCTCTTTGACCTTTTTATGATTGCCATACAGAGCTTTTGTGATTACCAAACCATCACTCTCCTGCTGTTTATTCTTCTTGCGATTAGAGACGGGTTCCAGCAATCTTTGTGACTTCTTAGCTGCTTGTCTAGCTTCTGTTAGCTATACAGAGAAAGATGTCTTCAGAAGTATACATGACACAGGAAAATACGCCTTCAATCACTAGATGAGTTAATATCATAAAAAGAATTATGAAATTTCGACAGAAAAACACTGCCACCAATGCAGTCGAGGGGTATAAGCTAAATGCCGCAAGTAGCAGAAACTGAGAAACAACAATCCGATTTATTATCTAAATACATACTAATAAATTATGTTAAGGAGAAGTAAATAGCTAGTCACAACTATGCATCTTGCCAAATGGGCTAACCCAAGTTATTTGTGCCATATGGAGCCTTCACAAACTGAACTAACATGTAGTAACAACCAAATATAGATGACTATTTCCTTAAACACAAATATGTGATGATTCAAACACAAAAGTTAACCAATTTGCCTTTTATGTGATGAAGTACATAAGCTGGTACGTAATCAAGAACATAAACGCTGATTCTACCTGTGTAGACAAGCTATCCATTTTTTCAAGTGTCTTCTGCTTTTCTCGCCTTAGATAATAAGGCTTCACAACATATGTCTGTCAAACAATAAGACACCACAGCTTGGCTTTAGTAACCACATTACAGATGCAGCAAAGGTAACAAAAGTGAGCTGCCTTATCTGCATGCAACTATCAGTTCACACATTTCTGCCAGGGTAAGAATGCAAGTAGGTCAGGAATATTAGAACCTGAAGTAGAAAATATAGAGTTGAAGGAATAGCAAATGCGCCGGTGACGAATAACGCATTGAAGTCAGTTGAAAGCAAGACCTGCACAGTTACTGAAGAATTCAGTGAAATCCAACAAGTTTACGATCTACCCCACTGTGTTACAGGGATCATAGCTGCAAGTAAATGAGACTGCCGTATACTCCCTCCATTCCTAAATATAAGCCTTTTTAGAGATTTCAGTACAAATTACATGCGGATGTATATAGACGCATTTTAGAGTGTAGATTCACTCATTTTGCTTCGTATGTAGTCTGTATTGGAATATCTAAAAAGGCTTATATTTAGGAACGGAGGGAATAGTTCCGTTAAATTTATGCTACATGTACATCTATACTATCAGATAAAAAACAGGCAGAGGTGCAATAGCTCAACTTACTGGGATAACTAACTTTTGCCCAGCACGATTCAACTCAAATCTCCAAGTGACACCCTGCATCTCAGAGCAAATAATGAATATTAAGATAACATGCAACACGAATCGCACACAAACTAGTGAAACTGTTCCATGAGATGAAAAGTAGCTAAGATTACATGATCATAAATGCATGGTTGCTGCATGTAATCAAATACTCCCTCTATCAAATAATGACGTTTTTGGGTCTAGATTTAGAGCAAAAAATGTCTTATATTTTGATACGGAGGGAGTAGTATCAACTGCAATTTCCTAGTAACAATTCATATTCTGGTTTTTGTATTGGACAAACAATGAACATGCAAGAGTCGTTTGCTTCATTACCCATTACTGCTTGAATCAGTAGTTAATACTATTTTGTGCTCCCTTCGTCCCATAATATAAGAGCGTTTTTTACACTACACTAGTGTCAAACGCCCTTATGTTATGGGACGGAGGGAGTATTTTCTATTATTATTTTACTCAAGGGGATAAATAAATAAAGTTTTGGCAATAATGCAGAGGCAGAAGGAGAAATAAAGAAGCAAACTGAGAACACATCCAACACAGGAGACCTTAGAAGCAAGCATATTCACCTGGATTCCTATATTATAGAGCATCCTTACTGTACTGAACTCTGATATCCGTCTTCCTCCTCCAATTTCAAAATCAAGGGCCGTGCTGCAAATAAGCAGTTCAAGAGAGAAGAGAAAGAAGTTACAAACTCGTATACCAGTTTATCAAAAAAATGCAAAGCGGTGAGGTTTACATGGCCAGATAGAAGTAAGATCACAGCGGTATATACCTTCCAACTCTACCAGCAATACGACCATGGGACTTTGAGGAGAAACGATGGGTGTAATGAGCAGACGCCCCAAATGAATTAGTACCAAACTGGGGAGAAAAGGAAGTATATAGTTAATGCAGGAAACAGCCTTCAAAGGCAAGTATCCAACTGTTGCCTAATGCAAGTGGTGAAATGGTGAAATGAAGAATACACAATTAGTTCATGAACTCAGTACAGTCACACCAACATATGCAAATCATATTGTCCTTCAACCACAGGTCAGACATATTAAAGCTGAATCAAACAGACAATATTGCATGTTCAGCGGTCCACAATTTTACCACAAAGGCAGGTGCATCACAATATATAATGGGGATATGTTGACTCAAATAATATATAATGGGGAGCTGTGCAAAAGAAAAGGAACGCAGTAGATTATTCGGAACAGAACAATATGACACTATTCAGAACTAAAAATAAATGTTGCGGAAACTTGGAATGTCAACTGTATGTTTCCAAAAAATCCATCTTGGAAAAATTCTGTCAATTATTCGCTTATAGATAACCAAATCGGTTTTCTAAATGAGATTTACAGCTAAGTTGGTTTTGTAAATGAGAACTACCTTTATTTCTCCTGCCGCAGACCTTTTTTCATCCTTCTTTTGCCATCCGACAGATATATTTGATTCAGTACCAAGGACAAGTTGTATCTGGAGGATGGGGAAAAAATGAAGTAACATACAGGCAAAAAAATCAGCATCAGCTTATCCAAACAGCAGACATAAAACTGAAAAACATGAACAGTCAACCCCGTGGTATCAGTAACAAACTATCCTATACCCTGCACGTTGCCACAGAGATGTTATGCAATATATTTCAATAAAAGCTAAAATACAAATGATTTGTTGGGTTTGATTATTGTATAGTTGTAAAGTATTTAACAAATATAATAGCATAATAAAATGGAAATTATCATGCATGTTGAGGTGGCCTTTTTCCTATGCATGGTTGCATGTTGAGGTGGGCCTTTTTCCACGCATGTTGCATGTGATGAGGTGGCGTGCTTGCATGTTGACAGAAATAGGTTAGTGGGAGTTAGCTATCTAGATATAGAAGATAACCACAAGCATATACTATATAAAGATAAAACGAATAACTATGCCAAGATGCCTCACTGGAGAGTAAACCAGAGGACGAAATAATGGCAAAATTTGGATTTGCATGGAACTTGAAATTTCTATAAATGTAATCTCTGTCAATATTGTAATTTATCCACCAAGGTACAATTGACACCTGATTTCTGGGCATGGACTGGAAATGGGGTTGCATAAGCCACAAGTTCTAGGTTATGCACAGCTGTAAATGAACAGTCAACACCACGTACTGGACATGGATCAACTTTTGGATAGTATAATATTCATGTATTTACTGTCGCACATTAGCTGTATATGGTCTAAAAGTTTGCGTAAACCTAATCGGCTAGAGGAATTTTGCACTGCAAGTCCAAAACTAGAAAATATATTGAAATTAAAGAGATAACGGTTTGCATCTAATCATATACAAACTCCAAACCGTTTCTTCAGCATCTGTGGTGGTTGACATTATAGATCATGCACATGTTGCAATCATGTTTTTCGAACAGCTAGGTTCTCGTATTGTTATTGTCGTCCGAAGTGAACTTACTTGCTTATGTTAGTCACGTATTACGAATAAAGTGTTTAGGACACATGAAAAGAGCACTAAATACAAGGGGACATACATTGCCAACAGTGTCTTCAGATAATTGGCGAGTCCAGCCATTTGACAGGTTAACAGATCCATCTCTCAATGAGAGAGCAATTCCAGAAGTTGCTGTTGAATTTGGTGAAATCTGACTGAAGCAGGAAACACCAAAGAATTAGGATGTGAAATAGGGAAGGAAAACACAGAAAAGGCAAATTCTCACCGAAATGTCTGTACTCCAATAAGGGAACGTAGTCCAGCTGTTGCCATAAAGTCTATCGAAGACACAGAAGACAGCTGATGGCGCAGCACAGCAGTTGCTGCACCAGATCCAGTCGTACCATCGACGACCAAATTTCCACCAACAGTGACAGTGTTTTGCTTGGATACTGGCAGCTCAATTTCACTAGACATTCCCATTCTAGCAATTTTGAAATAAAAAAAGTGAATCATTAATGCTGAAGAATATGAGAAATACAGAAGTTAATATGACATCTAAGAAGTATTAATGGACAATTATCTACGTCAAGAGGTTACTGTGTTTATTAGATTTTTAACTCTAAAACAAGATGTCTAAGAACCCAGAATTGGATAAAAAGTAAATAAAACGGAAAGGTAATAATGATGATCAATGACGAATGAATGTAAGTTTTCTGCAAGTAAAGGTCTATCATTCTGTATAATCCCTTTTCAGATATACAAAGGCCAGGACTTCTGTCTGCTAAAGGTATATATACAGTTAAAGTATGTTCCATCACCAACAAACATGTCAAAGAATGTGAAACAGCACAAAATGATTATATCAACAAAATAAAAATTAACAGATGAAGCCTATGATTACCAAGTTACCGAACTTAAAGAATTTACAAGATGGCAATAACCAAGAACTAAACAGAAAATGGCTTCTAAATTATGATAGGAACCTTGCACAGCATATATGAGAACAGAGGGTATATCATAGTAAAATGGAAAATATTCTGTACCCTCCCATGATGCCGTCACCATCTAAATATTGTGGCACTGAGATATTAGCTAGGATTGATCCAGTGGATCGAGCATGAACGAAAAGTTTCTCTTCCTCCTTACGCCGTCGCAGCTCTTCCAACTGTCGTTTGATTTCTTCAGGTTTATTTAACTTGGGACCAAGTTCCAGACCAGAATTTAAACCTTCCATGCCATAGATATCATAGATCTGTCTTTTGTTCTCATCCGATAGTATCTCATATGCATCACGTATCCGTTGGAAGTTTTCAGTTGCTACATCCTTCATCTATACAAGCAGAGAAGACAACAAAAGAAGATCCTAGTCAGGTCAGAAGAATTCAGGAACGTAAACTGTCGCAGATGAGTTATTCAGCAAAATGCAGATAGCACAAGTGCAAGCCTAACTACCATCAAATGAAATTTTAATCTTAACAAATTTAATATAAAGTTGCATTACAAAAAAACATGTAACAGCATGTCCCTTCTCTACTTTCCATTCGTCAAAGAACTTTTTCTTTTGCCAAACTGATATTTACAGGATAAGTTTTGGGTCTGATCAAAATATAATTAGCAAGATCCTCGTGCTTGTGTTTCTACGGAAAGAGGTAACACCATGACAATTTGCACAAAAAAAGGTAACACCATGACAGGTTGTCAGCTCTCCAATATCCGATCAAAATGCGCAAGACAGGTTGTTACCACATAATGAACGAAGATCTGTCCTGCTCCAGACTGACCAGCACAAAATGTAGGTTTTATTCACCCAGGCGTGCGCAGTTGACTCAGCATTACCCTGTCTCTTCTTATGATCTTATAATTTTCCAAATAATCTCCTCAGATGCAATATGATTGATACATGATGAAGGAATAAACCCATACCACGGGAGTTGGCATATAGCCACAGACATTGCCCAACCCTTCCCTTTGATCTCTGTCTCCCGGTGAAGAAGGAGAAATCACTACAAACTATAGCACAGCAACAGCAATGTCTGTCCGAACCAACCAATGCGTAATTCAAGCACACGACAGCTCTGGATCAAACCAGTGGAGACCAACTGCTTTAACGACCTAAAATCAAAACAATCAAATTCCTACACAAATTTGCCCCACCACACCGTACCGCAAGCTACCGCAATGTCACCACCGACAAAAGCTCTGAGCGTAGCAACCCTAAGCCACCGCTGGACAATAGCCAATAGGTTCCCACCAATCGAATCTCAGCGGCAGCACGGAGAGAGAGGGGGCGGGAGCTAACCTGGGCGTCCTGGTACTTGTCGGGGTGGTAGATTTGCGCGAACTGGCGGTATGCCCTGCGGATTTCCTCATCGGAGGATTCCGGCGAGAGGTGCAGAAGCGCGTAGAGCTCCCTCCCGTCCTCCGGCTCCGGCTCCGGCGCCATCACGCCGTGCGGCTGCGGCTGCGGCGGCTTCTTCTGCTTGTCCGGCACGGCGGTGGGGGTTGAATGGGGGTGGTTTTTCGGACGCGAGGGTTTATGGTGATTTTCCTTCTTCTTCTTGGTGGATTTGCTCGGGATTAATAAAGCGTTCTTCGATTTCTACTTCCGCCTCAAGACATCCATCACAGGGTGAAGGAACTATACATCCGTTTTGTTTCCTTTCCTGAAGAAATATACGGTTCCGTTTTCTCGCCTGGGTGACGTAAAGAAGAGAGGACGTCGTCGCCGTAAGAAACAGGTACCGTCCCTGACGAGTGACGAAGTTCGGAAACCTAACCTCATCTCGTATGGGGCCCCTATGTCTGGGTTATAGCGAGATGTAGGGAACCCTCGCGCCGAGGCGAGCGCAAGATGAGCCGGCCCAGCTTGCGGGAGGCCACAGCCTCGGACTTTTTTCTGTTTTTTTTTCATTTTTTTTATTTTTTGCTTTCTATATTATTTCCAAATTCCAAATGTTCTAAGTAAATATATTTTTAAAAAAATTACATAAAATATTTGAAAAATGTTTACCAAGTATATGAAAAAAGTTAAATGTGTGTAGAGAAAATGTTTCTCATGTAATACAAAAAATACAATGTGTATGAAAAAATTGATCATGTATTTAGAAAATGTTAATCAAACATTCGATAAATATATATTTGAAAATGTCAATAAAAATATTTAAAAATAAATGGGTATAGAAATATGTTGACCATGTATTCAAAAAGTGTTAATCTTGTATTTGAAAAAATGTTAATCAAGCATTTGAAAAATATTAAATGTATATAGAAAATATTGATCATGTATTAAAAATGTTAATACTATATTTACTTTTTAATAAAGCATTTGAAAATATTAAAATGTGCATAGAAAAATGTTGACCATGTATTAAAAATATTAATCAGGCATTTGAAAATGTTAAAAATATGTATAGAAAAATGTTACCGTGTATTCAAAAAATATTATACATGTATTAGGAAAATGGTTTCGACATATACAAAAAATGTAGAATGAAACCCAATAGAAACAAAGAAAAACAGAAAACCAATGAAAACCGAAAAGGAAACAAAGAAACAAAAATTGAAAAGGGAAGCAAATAAAATCGGTAAGAACCGTGTAAAATGAAAAGGCTGATGAAAAAACAAAGAAAAATAGAAAACTGAAGAAAACAAGTAAAGAAAAACCAAAGAAAAGAAAAAGGAAGAAAGAGAAAAGAAGGAAAAAAAGGGAATAAAACCAGACCAAACAAGTGCAGGAGCGACGAGTAGCGAGAGAGCGATAGATCCGAGCGAGCGAGGGAGGAGAAGAAAATGGGTCGGTCAGATTCGTACGCAATAGTGAAAGCCCTTCAGGCAAGAGCAGCTATTCCATATACGACCTACGAGGGGCCCACAAGCTCAGGCGGGGCGCGCCATATGAGCTTGTGGCCTACTCGTATATCTTCTGGCCTTCTCCCGATGTTTCCAGGGTCCCTTCTGGTTTCAGAAAAAACCGCCGTAAAGTTTCATCGCATTTGTACTTCGTTTGGTACTGTTTTGCTGCGAAACAATAAAATAGGCAAAAACAGAAACTGACACTTGGTTAACAGGTTAGTTCCAAAAATATATAAAATTGCATATAAAGCATAGAAGATTGATAATATAATATCATAAAACATTAAAAAATTATAGCTAGGGCCATCTTCCCGGGCATGGTCTTCTGGTTGCGGAGCTGGGGAAATTACTCAGATATGTCAAATGACTAACCACGATAATAAAAACCTTGCTCAAATAACACTTGAGATATGGGGTACAGAAGCTATAGGATCGAAAGTATATCTAGAGGGGGGTGATTAGACTACTGACCAAATAAAAATCTAACATTTTTTCAATTTTAGTTGTCGCAGGATTTTAGCAATTAACACAAGTTAAGCAATCAACCTACATATGCAATTCTAAAAGTGTAGCGGTGGAAAGTAAAACATTGCATATGAAGGTAAAGGGAAGGGTTTGGAGAAGGCAAACGCAATGGAGACACGAAGATTTTTGGCGTGGTTCCGATAGGTGGTGCTATCGTACGTCCACGTAGATGGAGACTTCAACCCACAAAGGGTAACAGATGCGTGAGTCCACGGAGGGCTCCACCCATGAAGGTTCCACGAAGAAGCAACCTTGTCTATCCCACCATGGCCATAGCCCACAAAGGACTTGCCTCACTCGGGTAGATATTCATGAAGTAGGCGATCTCCTTGCCCTTACAAACTTCTTGGTTCAACTCCACATCTTGACGGAGGCTCCCAAGCGACACCTAACCAATCTAGGAGACACCACTCTCCAAAAGATGATAGATGGTGTGTTGATGATGAACTCATTGCTCTTGTGCTTCTAATGATAGTCTCCCCAACACTCAACTCTCTCACTCAGATTTGGCTATGGTGGAAAGATGATTTGAGTGGAAAGCAACTTGGGGAAGGCTAGAAATCAAGATTCTTGTGGTAGGATTGGAATGTCTTGATCACAACACATGAGTAGGTGGTTCTCTCTCAGAAAATGTATGGTAGAAGTGTAGGCACGTTCTGATGGCTCTCTCACAAATGGAGAAGGGGGTGGAGGGGTATATATAGCCTCCACACAAAATCCAATTGTTACACACATTTGACTCATCTTGGTGGGACCGAATGGTTAAATTCGGTGAGACTGATATGTTAAAAAATATGAACGTTAGGAATATCGGTGGGACCGACTGGAACAACTCGGTGAAACCGATGTCCTAGGGCTTAGGGCAAACATCATCTCGGTGGCACCGATTGCATCAACTTGGTGAAACCGAAGTGAAGCAATAAGGCAACAGAGAATCTGCCAAGCCAACTCGGTGAGACCGATCGCATAACTCGGTGAGACCGAAATAAATGCAACAAGTCACAGAGTGTTGGCAGGGCCATCTCGGTGAGACCGAGACCCGCATCGGTGAGACCGTACTGTAAGAGTTTCTGGCAGTGGCTATGTCATATGAACTCGGTGGCGCCGGATAGAAAGAATCAGTGGGGCCGAGTTGGAGTTTAGGATTTTGACATATTTGGATGGAGAAAGTGGCTGGGGGTTTTGGAGCAATATCATTAAGCATTTGAGCAAGCAAGCCATTAAGCAACACTTGATCCCCTTTTAATAGTATTGGCTTTCCTATGGACTCAAGGTGATCTTGGATCACTAAAATAAAGATGGAGAGTCTTGTGCTTTTGCCAATCTTTGTCCTTAGCATTTTGAGGGGTCCACATCTCTAGTCCATGCCATGCCATTCATTGAACTTCCTGAAATACTTATCTTGAATGGATATTAGTTCAATGAGCTATATGGTGTTATGAATTACCAAAACCACCCAGGGATTAGTTGCACTTTAAATCTCCCCCTTTTTGGTAATTGATGACAACATATAGATCAAAGCTTGGACAAATGATAAAATGAATGAAATACATCGTCATTTTGAGAAGTATGTGATAAGCAAGGGCTCCCCCTAAATTTGTGCATTATTTAAAGTTTGCGTTTGCATGCAAATGCACAATCGATTAGGATCATGGGTCACTCTTCCATGTCACATACATCTTGGTGGAGCACATAAAATGATAAGAGTGAAATAACATGCACGCATCACCAAAAACATAAATGAATGATCATAAACAAATAATCATAGATATAGGCATGAGTCACACATTAAGCATAGTATGATCAAACACACAATCACACAAAGTATCTCACGAGCATTAAACAATGAGTAGCACAAACCAAACGAACGAAGTAACAACTAGCAAATAAAAACCAACAAGCAAAAGAATGAGACTCTCTCTCTCTCTCTCTCTCTCTCTCTCTCTCTCTCTCTCTCTCTCTCTGAAGCCTATGATCTATACATTTTCTCCCCCTTTGTCAACAAGTTACCAAAAAGCTTGGAAAAGTATAGTGCTATGCGGCACTCTAGGCACGATTTCTGGGAACTCTTGAAGGGGTCTTCTGGCTTGTTGCTCCGGTGTGCGTAGACGGTGTTGAGAAAACTGCTTCTGCAAATGCCTCGGCTATTGTCTGTTGAGCTGGTGGTGTTGACACTGGTGGTGGCACTGTGGCAGTGGCGGCAGGTGCAGAGTGTGTAGTCCTAGTGTCTGCAACTGGCACAGTTGATGACCTTTGTGCCCTAGGCACTGTCTGGAATATGTCAGTGGTTGGTTTGTCACCTCCACTCTCAGCATCACCTCTCAGCTTCTCAACAATAGATTCTATCTCTGTGACCTTGACATCAAGATTATACATTTTGTCCTCAACTATCCGCTCTAGGCTCTCCTGTTCTTGGCTAAGTTGGCCAGACTTCGCTCAATCCTCAGTGTTGCTTCTAGCAGATATGCCAGTTGGTCTTGCTTTGACTTGAGATTCACTATTGATGCATTAGGTGCACTAGCTGCCTTTGCTTCTTTGGTTGCCTTTGCTTTTTTGCCTTCTCTTGAGCCTCAACAGAAGTTGGATGGGAAGGGTCCATCACCACTTCATTATCTTCAAACTCTGGCTGAAAAGGATGCTCTCTGTCAAGCAGATATGTTCTTGTACCAACCTTGGAGTTGATAAGCATCTGGATGTGTGGTGCATATCCACATGACCTCTTTTGATCAGCAGCAGTCCGTTTGATTGTCTCTACAATCAGGCTCATGACTTTGAACTCTGTGGAATATCAACCAAATATAGCAAGTTGATGGAGTGGCCACGAATCATTCTCTCACCTCCAGACTTGGGCAGCAAAGTATGCCTCAAAATGTAGTTTGTGGTGGCCAAACCAACAAGCAGATAGTAAATGGAGCCAAACTTGTGTGTTTCCAAAGCCTTATCAGGAACGGTCTTGTACATATGTGCCATAGTGTTGCGATCCATCCTAGGTTTTCCATATACATCAATATCATTTTCTCCTTCTTATGGAGCATTGATGAGAGCATCCCATTCAGAGATTGATGACTGGTATCTAGTGCCCTCAGTCATCCATAAATTTTTTCCATCTGGGTAAAAGTGTGCAGTGGAGTAAAACCGCATCACCATCTCATCATTCCATTTGATGAGCTATCCAACAAAAGCATCAACACCTGTCAACCTGAAGCTCTCATGAACATGGGGGAAGTAGTCTTGATTGGCATCTATATACTTCCAATCCACCCATTTTGTGTTGCTTATGATGGGCTTCTTTTCAAGTAGCATTGTCTCATAAATTTTTTGTTGTTCTCTAGTATGGAAATGATAGTCACATGTTCTTCTCCTTACAGAATAGGGATCAATTTTCCTCCATTCTCTCAGTCCACTATCCTTCTTGAGCTTCATGTTTTCAGCCACTGGTTGTCCATCATCATGGTCTGGAATCTTTGGCTTCAATTTTCTGAGCACTTGTGGCTCTTCATCCTCTTGAACCTCTGGCACTGGGGCCTTGTTCTTTTCAGCAGCAGGGATGTTTCTTGTGGATTTCTTGGGAGCAGCAGCCTTAGGTGCAGGCTTGGGCTTGGGCATGGAGGGTGCACCTGCAGATTTTATGGCATCTGCCATTAGCATTTGAGACTTGGCAGGGGGTGCAACTGGTTCCTCTTCCTCCTCATCTTCTTCAGAAGTGTGCTTTTCAAACTCAGCCATTGGATCAACAAGTTTGCACCATATTCCTCTTTTCCTTTCTTTCTTATTGCTGACCTCTCCTCCAGCACCACTTGGCTTCTCAAGAGTGAGGTTCACTTGCTCTTGAGTAACTATAGACTTTCTGACTTTTGACATTGGAACTCTCTTTGCAGGGGCCTTATTTTGGAGACCTGGCTTTGTAGCAGCAACAATGCTATACTCTTTCTTGAGCACTTTCTTCCTTGTTGAAGTGACCTCTTCTTCAACCACAAAATCTTCATCCTCACTGTCTGAGGTTCTCTTCTTTCTTTGTCTAGTGGCAGCTTTGGGCAGATTGCTTGGAGTACTTCTGCTTCCATCATCATAGCTTCCACTAGGGCTTGTGCCCTCACTGATATTAACCTCTTCCTCTGACCTGTTCTGCCTGTCACTTGCTTCAGACATCTTGCAGACAGACCCTATGAATAGATAGGCATGGGCAGAGTGGATGAGCATCACAAAAAGTAGCTTGTTTTGCAAAAAGTTTGAATCAAAACTTTAGTTTGAGTTTTCTATAGAAAGCATTTCGGAGCTATCGATATGAAAATCTCGGTGACACCAAAGCATTAACAGAGTCTAAACACACAAGATCGGTCAGACCGAGTTGTGGTTCGATGACTCCGAGATGCTAGGGTTTCACAAAGGTTCTGCTTTCGGTCTCACCGATCAGTACACTTCGGTGGCACCGAGTTGTACTTAGTGCAATGGCTAGGGCCAATCGATGGAAGAATTCATTTCGGTCGGTCCGAGATGAGCTCGGCGGAAACCTAACCCTAAATTTTTTTATCGAATCTGATCTAATGGAGCTTTTGCATGGATAGAAAGTTTTCATTCATGGCAAGAAGCTAGGCAAAATCTTTGTGCATTGAAACGGAAAGGGAATGGCACAAAGAGGTCGAATGGTACCCTAACTTGGTGACGATTCGCTACGGCGACAACGGCGGTGAAGATTTTCGTCGACGGCGACGGAGACTTGCGGCAGAGACGCATAGGCGGAGACGGTGACGATCCGGAGACCAAGGGCAGCAGCACTAGGGCGCTAGCATGAGTGGTTTGAAGAATTTTTCAACCATATGGGTTCGCGGGATATATACCCAGTTGCTGTTAGTGGCACCGAATGGAATGCTTCACTGGTGCCGAGATGAAAAACTGCGTGCAGTTAGTGCAAATCGATGGGACCGAGTCATTCTAATCGGTATCACCGAAATGAAAAACCTAGATCAGTCTAGTGATTTCGGTTGGATCGAATAGGAGTGAGTTGGTTTGACCAAAATACACAAGAAGGTTTTGCAAAGCAAGCCTTGACGGATCGGTGACTCCGAGTGCTCCTCACCCTGAGGGTCCCAAAAAGACTTGTTCAATTTTTGTGATGTAGCATGAATAGAGTTTGAGATGATAAAAGCATAGATAGCTAGAGAAGGTTCTTAGGCATTCTTGTCCATCCATTTGGCCAATAAAAACCAAGACAATCAAAAACAACAAATGGATGTCCTCGAATGGAGAAATTATGCAACCAACATGCTCACACAATAAGATAGCAAATGAAATATGTGACAAAGCATGCACAGACAATTCTAGCATCAATCAAGCAATTGGCGATGACTAGGTCATCTATATATGAGTATATGAATGAGGGGTCAAATGAGAACATTTGATCATAGGTCATACTCATCGTTTAAGCACAAGTGGGGTTACCACTTTTACATAAAGCATTAATGTGTTCACACCATTAGAGTTGCTTTAGCTCAATTTTTAGAGCAAAGCTCCCCCTAGATGCGATATCCCCCCTAAGAGGGATGAACTAACCTTGGGTTTTGTCGATGATGACTTCATGTAGATAGTCGAGATGTGGATGCTCAATGTTGATGTAGATCTTTTGGAGCAATCCATTGGAGTGTTGCACTTTCAATACCTACATGGGTTAGTCCCACAAGGAACATACAAGGATATCCATAGACATAGAGTAAATTGCACATATGATGATGTCCATGAAAGCTTTAGGTTACTTTGTCCCTTGTCTTACCAACAAGAGGGTTTGTGACTCCATGAACTAGTGAAGATATGAAAGTTGATTGCAAAAGTCCTCGCCAAGATGAATATGAGTGAAATATGTTGGCGGAGTCACCCTCAAGAACACTCTAGTTCTTCTTCTTTGGGACCCACCTCAACTTGATGGGAATCCTTGGAGTTGTAGTTGAACTTGATGATGTAGAGCTTGACGTAGTCTTGGGGATCCACTTGACCATGGCCTTAGGAGCTTCTTCAAATGAGTCAATCTCTTCTTGAAGCTTGTGGTCTTGTGGTGGAAGATCATCTTCAGCGTGTGTTCCCTTGAAAGAGGTGGGGTCATACTTCTCTTGTTGAGGAACAAACTTCGTCTTGGGGTATTGATCTTCTTCCCACTCGACCCCATTGGCATTGAACATTCAAAACCAACACCTTGGTTCTTCCGGTGTCTTCCTTGCTTCCGTACAATTTCCTCAAATTGCTTACTTTCGGCAAGGCTCTTGTAAACACCTTTCTCTATAATTCCCTTCAATAAGCTAATTTATTGCTCAAGTGTAACTTGGCTAAGAGAATCATTAGTGGCATCAAGAGAACTACTAGAAGTAACAATATTAGATTTAACATGGTTATTGTTACTACTAGAGGAAGAATCCTTCTTGCCCTTGTTGCTAGATTTTATTTGAGGCGTGTAAGTATACAAGAGGAGACATTTGGAAAGATAAGAAGAACTCTTCTTTCGAAGATCATCATTCATAGCTTTTAGAAACTCATGCTCTTGCTCTAAATTTAGCTTCTCGAAGCATAGCTTCTCATGAGTCCTTAGGAGCTCTCTATGACCCTCTAGAGTTGTTTCATGAGCTAACTTAAGAGTGTTTAATTATTTAGGTAGACGCTCAATCTCCTTCTTATCATTATCATTCGTTTCATCTTGATTAGCATGATTACTAGCAAGTTCATCATATTTTTCATCCCTAGTGTTGTCAACAAGTAAATCATCATCACCTAACAAATCATCTTCATCACTATTAAAATCAACATACTCGGGGTGTGATACCTTAGGGCCTTTAGCCATGAAGCATCTTTCAGTTCCTTCATTTGGTGAGTCAAATATGTCGTAGGAGTTGGATGACACAAGTGCAAGACCAGCAACACCTTCATCTTGAGTATAGTCGGACTCGGAGTGATAGCTTCTCTCGGAGTAGTTGTCGGAGTCGGAACCGGATACCCATTCACCAACGTGACCTTGATGTCTTCGTCTTGTGTAGCTCTTTGATGACTTGTCCTTCCTTTCCAAATCCTTGCTTCTACGAGAGGGTCTTCGTTCATAACGATCATATCTACTCCTTCTCTCTTTTGGACGTGAGTCATCTCTTCTACTCCTCCTCTTTGGTGAGTCTTCTCTTTTCTTGTAGGGAGTCGTACACTCATTGGAGTAGTGTCCGGGTCTTCCACAATTGTAGCAATTGTGATCACGACTAAAAAATCTTTTGTCATTGTAGGACCTTGACTTGGAGCTTCTCTCTTTGCTTCTATTCTTGTAGAACTTATTGAAGTTCTTCACCATTAAGCTCAATTCTTCATTAGAGACTTTCTTTTCGCTTGATGTTGTAGGAGCATCACTTGAAGCTTTATAAGCACCACTTGACTTGTTGTGGAGCTCTTCCTTATCCTTGAGTGACATCTCATGAGCAACAATTATCCAATGACTTCTGTGGCCTTGAGATCTTTGTAATTGGGAACCATTTGGATCAAAGTGCACACAGTGTCGTATTTTCCATCCAAGGCTCTTAGGATCTTCTTGATGATGAATATGTTGGTCATCTCTTCACTTCCTAAGCCGGCAATCTCATTTGTGATGAGAGCAAGCCTAGAGTACATTTCGGCTCACCATCCTTCATCTTGAACTTGTCAAGTTGACTTTGAAGCACATCCAACTTGGATTCCTTGACGGACTCAGTACCTTCGTGCATGTTAACCAAAGTATCCCAATTTTTTTTGCATTCTCAAGGCGGCTGATTTTGTTGAATTCTTTGGGGCATAATCCATTGAAGAGAATATCGCAAGCTTGAGCATTGTATTGCAACATCTTCATTTTTTCGTTGTTGCTTCACGATCCAGTTCTTTTCCATCCTCGAAGAAATCACCATGCAAGCCAATAAGCACAACAGCCCAAACGGCGGGGTTATGACCAAGAATATGCATTTTCATATTATGCTTCCAACTAGTAAAATTTGTACCATCAAAGTAAGGACATCTACGGTGGTAATTTCCCTCGCTAGATGCCATACTCTCCTAGGTTGTGAAACTAAGGCTATGGTCACCAAATCTATGGAAATCAAGGCAAATGGAGACCAAAGCACTGATACCACTTGTAGGCTCGAAAGTATGTATAGAGGGGGGTAATTAGACTACTTGGCCAAATAAAAATCTAACTTTTTCCCAATTTTAGTTGTGGTAGATTTTAGCAATTAACACAAGTCAAGCAATCAACCTACACATGCAATTCTAAGAGTGTAGCAGTAGAAAGTAATACATTGCATATGAAGGTAAAGGGAAGGGTTTGGAGAAGGCAGACACAATGGGTACACGAAGATTTTTGGCGTGTTTCCGATAGGTGGTGCTATCGTACATCCACTTTGATGGAGACTTCAACCCACAAAGGGTAACGGCTGCGCGAGTCCACGGAGGGCTCCACCCACGAAGGGTCCACGAAGAAGCAAACCTTGTCTATCCCACCATGGCCATCGCCCACGTAGGACTTGCCTCACTCTGGTAGATCTTCACGAAGTAGGTGATCTCTTTGCCCTTACAAACTTCTTGATTCAATTCCACATCTTGACAGAGGCTCCCAAGCGACACCGAACCAATCTAGGAGACACCACTCTCCAAAAGGTAATAGATGGTGTGTTGATGATGAACTCCTTGCTCTTGTGCTTTAGATGATAGTCTCCCCAACACTCAACTCTCTCTCTCTCTCTCTCTCTCTCAGATTTGGCTATGGTGGAAAGATGATTTGAGTGGAAAGCAACTTGGGGGAGGCCAGAAATCAAAATTCTTGTGGTAGGATTGGAATGTCTTGATCTCGACACATGAGTAGGTGGTTCTCTCTCAGAAAATGTATGGTGGAAGTGTAGGCACGTTCTGATGGCTCTCTCGCAAATGGAGAAGGCGGTGGAGGGGTATATATAGCCTCCACAGAAAATCCAACCCATTACACACATTTGACTCATCTCGGTGGGGCCGAATGGGTAAACTCGGTGAGACCGATATGTTCAAAAATGTGAACATTAGGAATCTCGGTGGGACCGACTGGAACAACTCGGTGAGACCGATTCTTAGGGAAAACATCATCTCGATGGCACCAATTGCATCCACTCGGTGAAACCGAACTGAAGCAATAAGGCAACAGAGAATCTGCCAAGCCAACTCGGTGAGACCGACCGCATAACTCAGTGAGACCAAAATAAAAGCAACAAGTCACAGAGTGTTGGCAGGGCCATCTCGGTGAGACCGAGACCCGTATCAGTGAGACCGAACTGTTAGGGTTTTTGGCAGTGGCTATGTCATATGAACTCAGTGGCGCCAGATAGAAAGAATCGGTGGGGCCGAGTTGGAGTTTAGGATTTTGACATATTTGGATGGAGAAAGTGGGTGAGGGTTTTGGAGCAATATCACTAAGCATTTGAGCAAGCAAGCCTTTAAGCAACACCTACGTCGGAAGTTATTTGAAATTTATTTGAGTCTTCTTTGATCTCTTATATGCATGATTGATTATAGCCTCGTATTTCTTCTATGATATTTGGGTTTTGTTTGACCAACTTGATCTATTTATCTTGCAATGGGAAGAGGTGCTTTGTAGTGGGTTCGAACTTATGGTGCTTGATCCCAGTGACAGAAGGGGAACCGACACGTATGTATCGTTGCTACTAAGGATAAAACGATGGGGTCTATTTCTACATAAATAGATCTTGTCTACATCATGTCATCGTTCTTATTGCATTACTCCGTTTCTCCATGAACTTAATACACTAGATGCATGCTGGATAGCGATCGATGTGTGGAGTAATAGTACTAAATGCAGACAGGAGTCGGTCTACTAATCTTGGACGTGATGCCTATATAACGATCATTGCCTGGATATTGTCCTGATTATTTGAAGTTCTATCAATTGCCCAACAGTAATTTGTTCACCCATCGTTTGCTATTTTTCTCGAGAGAAGCCACCAGTGAAATCTATGGCCCCGGGTCTCTTCTTTAATATATTTTCCTTTGCGATCTATTTTCTTTGCTTTTATTTTCAGATCTATTAAACCAAAAATACAAAAATACCTTGCTGCAATTTATTTTATTTGGCGTTCGATCTATCAATATTTACAACTCTCTCACGTTCGTTTGCCTATCTCTAGGCGCCGTTTCCTGATACGTCCATTTTGCGTCATGCTTTTATGTTGATATTTATTGCATTATGAGCTGTTATTACACATTATATCACAATACTTATGGCTATTCTCTCTTATTTTACAAGGTTTACATGAAGAGGGAGAATGCTGGCAGCTGGAATTCTGGACTGGAAAAGGAGCAAATATTAGATACCTATTCTGCACAACTCCAAAAGTCCTGAAACTTCACGGAGCATGTTTTTGGAATATATAAAAAGGGCCACCGCCAGCCACAAGGGTGGAGGGCGCGCCCCTCGACCTTGTGGGCCCCATGACAGGCCTCCGGTGCCCATCTTCTGCTATATGGTGTCTTTTACCCTAGAAAAAATCGTAAGAAAGCTTTCGGGACGAAGCAAAGCCGTCTCGAGGCAGAACCTGGGCAGAACCAATCTAGGGCTCCGGCGGAGCTGTTCTGCTGGGGAAACATCCCTTCGGGAGGGGGAAATCATCGCCATCGTCATCACCATCGATCCTCTCATCGAGGGAGGGTCAATATCATCAACATCTTCACCAACACCATCTCCTCTCAAACCCTAGTTCATCTCTTGTATTCGATCTTGGTCCCAAAATCTCAGATTGGTACCTGTGGGTTGCTAGTAGTGTTGATTACTCCTTGTAATTGATGCTAGTTGGTTTATTCGGTGGAAGATCATATGTTCAGATCCTTAATTATAATTAATACTCCTCTGGTCTTGATTATGAATATGCTTTGTGAGTAGTTACGTTTGTTCCTGAGGACATGGGAGAAGTCTTGTTATAAGTAATCATGTGAATTTGGTATTCGTTCGATATTTTGATGAGATGTATGTTGTCTCTCCTCTAGTGGTGTTATGTGAACCCGACTACATGACACTTCACCATCATTTGGGCCTAGGGGAAGACATTGGGAAGTAATAAGTAGACGATGGGTTGCTAGAGTGACAGAAGCTTAAACCCTAGTTTATGTATTGCTTCGTAAGGGGCTGATTTGGATCCATATGTTTCATGCCATGGTTAGGTTTACCTTAATACTACTTTCGTAGTTGCGGATGCTTGCGAGAGGGGTTAATCATAAGTGGGAGGCTTGTCCAAGGAAGGGCAGCACCCAAGCACCGGTCCACACACATATCAAATTATCAAAGTAACGAACGTGAATCATATGAGCATGATGAAAACTAGCTTGACAACAATTCCCATGTGTCCTCGGGAGCGCTTTGCTTTATATAAGAGTTCGTCCAAGCTTGTTCTTTGCTACAAAAAGGATTGGACCACCTTGCTACACCTTGTTTACTTCTATTACTTGTTACCTGTTACGATTTATCTTATCACAAAACTATCTATTGCCGATAATTTCAGTGCTTGCAAAGAATACCTTGCTGAAAACCGCTTGTCATTTCCTTCTGCTCCTTGTTGGGTTCGACACTCTTACTTATCAAAAGGACTACTATAGATCCCCTATACTTGTGGGTCATCAAGCCTCTTTTCTGGTGCCATTGCCGGGAGTGAAGCGCCTTTGGTAAGTGGAATTTGGTAAGGAAACATTTATATAGTGTGTTGAAATTTACTGTCACTTGTTACTATCGAAAATAATCCTTTGAGGGGTTTGTTCGGGGTATCTTCACCTCGAACGGAACCACAATTAGTTTCTCCTCAACCTACTGCACCTACTGTAAATATTTATTATGAAATCCCTTTGGGTATGATAGAGATACTGCTAGCTAATCCTTATGCAGGAGATGGAACATTACATCCCAATATGCACCTAATCTATGTGGATGAAGTTTGTGGATTATTTAAGCTTGCAGGTATACCCAAGGATGTTGTCAAGAAGAAAGTATTCCCTTTATCTTTGAAGGGAAAGGCATTGACATGGTTTAGGTATTGGATGATATTGGATCATAGAACTACAACCGATTGAAATTGGAATTTCATCAGAAGTTTTATCCTATGCATCTAGTTCATCGTGATCGAAATTATATATATAATTTTTGGCCTCGTGAAGGAGAAAATATCGCTCAGGCTTGGGGGAGGCTTAAGTCAATGTTATATTCATGCCCCAATCATGAGCTCTCAAGAGAAGTTATTATTCAAAAAATTTATGCTCGACTTTCTCATAATAATCGAACCATGGTCGATATTTCTTGTACTAGTTCCTATATGAAGAAGGATATTGGATTCAAATGGAATTTATTGGAAAGAATTAAGCGCAACTCTGAAGATTGGGATCTCGGCGAAGCTAAAGAGTCAGGCATAAGCCTTAAGTTTGAGTGTGTTAAATCTTTCATGGATACCGATGCTTTTCGAGATTTTAGCACTAAATATGGACTTGACTCTGAGATAGTAGCTTCTTTCTGTGAATCATTTGCTACCCATGTCGACCTCCCTAAGGAGAAGTGGTTTAAATATCATCCTCCCATTAAAGTTAAAGTAGCTGAACCTGTTAAAGTTGAAGAATAAACTATTTATAATACCGATCCTATTGTTCCCACTACTTATACTGAGAAACCGCCATTCCCTGTTAGAATAAAGGATCATGCTAAAGCTTCAACTGTGGTTCGTAAGAGTTATACTAAAACACCTACACCTTCTGAACAAATTAAAGTTGAACCTAGTATTGCTATGGTTGAAGATCACTTGGTAGATAATATTGTTGGGTATGTTATTTATTTCTATGATGAAGCTGCTAGGATTGCTAAACCCGATACTAAAGACAAACATAGACCTGTTGTTGGCATGCATGTTGTTTCTGTTAAAATAGGAGATCATTGTTATCATGGCTTATGTGATGTGGGTGCTAGTGTGAGTGCAATTCCTTATACCTTATATAAAGAAATTATGAATGATATTGCACCTGCTGAGATAGAGGATATTGATGTTACTATTAAGCTTGCTAATAGAGATACTATATCACCGACTGGGATTGTTAGAGATGTTGAAGTCTAGTGTGGGAAGATAAATATCCTACTGATTTTCTTGTTCTTGCTTCCCCACAAGATAATTTTTCCCATTATATTTGGTAGACCCTTCTTGAATACTGTTAATGCTAGGATAGACTGCGAGAAAGATATTGTTACTGTTGGTTTGGGAGATATGTCTCATGATTTTAATTTCTCTAAATTTCGTAGACAACCCCATGATAAAGATTTGCCTAGTAAAGATGAAATTATTGGTCTTGCTTCTACTGCCGTGCCTCCTGATGATCCTTTAGAACAATATTTGCTAGACCATGAAAATGATATGTTTATGAATGACAGAAGGGAAATAGATGAAGTATTCTTTAATCAAGGACCTATTTTGAAACATAATTTGCCTGTTGAAATCCTTGGGGATCCTCCTCCACCTAAGGGTGATCCCGTGTTTGAGCTTAAACAATTACCTGATACTCTGAAATATGCTTATCTTGATGAAAAGTAGATATATCATGTTATTATTAGTGCTAACCTTTCAGAGCATGAAGAAAATAAATTATTGAAAACTCTGAAGAAGCACCGCGGCTGCTATTGCATATACTCTTGATGCTCTTAAGGGCATTAGTCCCACCTTATGTCAACACAAAATAAAATTGGATAAAGATGCTAAATCGGTTGTTGATCATCAACGACGGCTAAATCCTAATATGAAAGAAGTGGTAAGAAATGAAATACTAAAGCTTCTGGAGGCTGGTATAATTTATCCTATTGGTGATAGTCAATGGGTAAGTCTTCATTGTGTCCCTAAGAAGGGAGGTATTACGGTTGTTCCTAATGATAAGAATGAATTGATTCCACAAAGAATTGTTACAGGTTATAGAATGGTAATTGATTTTCGCAAATTGAATAAAGCTACCAGAAAAGATCATTACCCTCTACCTTTTATCGATCAAATGCTAGAAATACTATCCAAACATACTCACCTTTTCTTTCTAGATGGTTATTCTGGTTTCTCTCAAATACCCGTGTCAAAAGAAGATCAAGATAAAACCACCTTTACTTGCCCTTTCGGTACCTTTGCTTATAGATGTATGCCTTTTGGTTTGTGCAATGCAGCTGCTACCTTTCAAAGATGTATGACTGCTATATTCTCTGATTTTTGTGAAAAGATTGTTGAGGTTTTCATGGATGATTTCTCCATTTACGGAACTTCTTTTGAGTATTGCCTAAGCAACCTTGATCAGGTTTTGTAGAGATGTGAAGAAACTAATATTGTCTTAAACTGGGAGAAGTGCCACTTTATGGTTAATGAAGGTATTGTCTTGGGGCATAAAATTTCTGAAAGAGGTACTGAAGTTGATAAAGCCAAAGTAGATGCTATTGAAAAGATGTCGTGTCCTAAAGATATTAAAGGTATAAGAAATTTCCTAGCTCATGCTGGTTTCTATAGGAGGTTTATTAAAGACTTCTCTAAAGTTTCTAGGCCTCTCACTAATCTCTTACAAAAAGATATTCCTTTTGTTTTTTATGATGATTGTGTAGAAGCATTTGAAATACTAAAGAAAGCCTTAATTTCTGCACCTATAGTTCAGCCACTTGATTGGAACCTACCCTTTGAAATTATGTGTGATGCTAGTGATTATGCTGTTGGTGCTGTTCTAGGACAAAGAGTTGATAAGAAATTAAATGTTATTCAATATGCTAGTAAAACTCTAGACACTGCCCAGAGAAATTATGCTACTACTGAGAAACAATTTTTAGCAGTTGTTTTTGCATGTGATAAGTTTAGACCTTATATTGTTGATTCCAAAGTAACTGTTCACACTGATCATGCTGCTATTAAATATCTTATGGAAAAGAAAGATGCTAAGACTAGACTTATTAGATGGGTTCTCTTGCTACAAGAATTTGATTTGCATATTGTTGATAGAAAGGGAGTTGAGAACCCCGTTGCAGATAACTTATCTAGGTTAGAAAATGTTCTTGATGACCCACTACCTATTGATGATAGCTTTCCTGATGAGCAATTAAGTGTCATAAATGCTTCTCGTAATGCTCCATGGTATGCTGATTATGCTAATTATATTGTTGCTAAATTTATACCACCTAGTTTCACATACCAGCAAAAGAAAAAAGTTTTTCTATGATTTAAGACATTACTTCTGGGATGACCCACACCTTTACAAAGAAGGAGTAGATGGTGTTATTAGACGTTGTGTACCTGAGCATGAACAGGAAAGGATCCTACGCAAGTGCCACTCCGAGTCTTACGGAGGACACCATGCTGGAGATAGAACTGCACATAAGGTATTGCAATCCAGTTTCTATTGGCCCACTCTCTTTAAGGATGCCCGTAGGTTTGTCTTGTCTTGTGATCAATGTCAAAGAATTAGTAATATTAGTAGACGTCAGGAAATGCCTATGAACTATTCACTTGTTATTGAACCATTTGATGTTTGGGGCTTTGATTATATGGGACCTTTTCCTTCCTCTAATGGGTATACACATATTCTAGTTGTTGTTGATTATGTTACTAAGTGGGTAGAAGCTATTCCAACCAGTAGTGATGATCATAACACTTCTATTAAGATGCTTAAATAAGTTATTTTTCCGAGGTTTGGAGTCCCCAGATATTTAATGACTGATGGTGGTTCGCATTTTATTCATGGTGCTTTCCGCAAAATGTCTGCTAAGTATGATGTCAACCATAGAATTGCATCTCCTTATCATCCTCAGTCTAGTGGTCAAGTAGAATTGAGCAACAGGGAGATTAAATTAATTTTGCAAAAGACTGTTAATAGATCTAGAAAGAATTGGTCTAAGAAACTTGATGATGCTTTGTGGGCTTATAGAACTGCTTATAAGAATCCTATGGGTATGTCTCCATATAGAATGGTTTACGGAAAAGCTTGTCACTTGCCTCTTGAGCTAGAACATAAGGCGTATTGGGCTATTAAAGAGCTCAACTATGATTTCAAACTTGCCGGTGAGAACAGGCTATTTGACATTAGCTCACTTGATGAATGGAGAACCCAAGCCTATGAGAATGCTAAGTTGTTTAAAGAAAAAGTTAAAAGATGGCATGACAAAAGGATACAAAAGTGTGAGTTTAATGTAGGTGATCATGTTTTTCTATACAACTCTTGTTTAAGATTTTTTGCAGGAAAGCTTCTCTCTAAATGGGAAGGCCCTTACATTATCGAGGAGGTCTATCGTTCCGGTGCCATAAAAATCAACAATGCCAAAGGTAAAAATCTGAAGGTGGTAAACGGTCAAAGACTTAAACCTTATATCTCAAGTACTCCCATAAATGTTGAGACCAATATAATTGATACCGTAACCCCAGAAGAGTACATAAGGGACACTTTCTAGAACGCTTCAGACTCCGAAAAGGAATAGGTATGTGGTACTGTAAGTAAACCGACTCCAAAACGTTTCCAATGATAATTTTTCTCCATTTTGGAATACTTAAAAAATTAGGAAAATTAAAAGTAGTCCGAAAGAGACACGAGGCCACCACAAGGGTGGAGGGCACCCCCACCCCGACCTTGTGGCCACCTCGTGTGCCCTCTGGACTCCGTTTTCTTGCACGATACTTCTTATGGTCAGTAAAAATTCGTTATATAATCTCCCGAAGGTTTTGACCATAGTACCACGACAAAATCCTCTGTTTTCGTTTTGACTTGTTTCTGCAGCAGATTTGGAGCAAGTGTCTTCGCAAGAGTCAGTCGGGGAGAGTCATGTATCTCACCCGGCACCGGGTCCAAGAGCATATAGCGAAGCCAACCACTCTGGGCAGGCCACGGAGGAAGAGATGGAGACTGACTTGAAAAGAGTGGATGTCATGGAGGAGGATCAAGAAGTTACCTCTCGTCTTCAAACCAGATTCATGCCGGAGGAATTTCAGGGCTCAGCAATACCAAATTCGGTTATTCCTCCCAATGCTAGATTTCTCTCTTATGAAAATATGAAAAAGGGTGTTGCTTTTTCTCCCGCAGCAAGGAAACATCCATGGGTGGACGGAGCTCTAGCCGCCAAGGGTAAACTTCGCAAGGAAGTAATGGATCTTAAGCAACAAATTAATAAGCTCGAGGAAGAGAATCGTATCCTAAGGGGCATCATCTCCAAGAATATCACATCTCCACCCCCGAAGAAAGAGACATAAAAACATGGGTATGGGCACTCCCCTTGGCAACTGCCAAGCTTGGGGAGGTGCCCCGGTATCGTATCACCATCACATCTTCATCTTTATCATTTTTCTTAGTTCGATCCTTTTGGTTATATCTTGATCCAGTAGAATAAAATTTTCAGTATGATCTAGTTTTGAGTTTTGCCTTATGATCCCTCTATGTAATCGAGTCCGTGATATATAATAAAGAGTAGTTTTGACTTTTGAGGGAAGGGCTCTGTCTTCTTGCTATGATCTTGAGGGAATTAAATAAAAGAAAGAACAAAAAGAAAATAAAAAGATCATATATTGATCTTATGGAGAGTAATGACTTCACATATAAAGAGTATGATGAATAGAAGTTGTTGAGAGTTGACAAACTCAGTTTTGGTCATTGTTGCAATTAATAGGAATTAATAAAGAAAGAGAGGCTTCACATATAAATATACTATCTTGGACATCTTTTATGATTGTGAGCACTCATTGAAATATGACATGCTAAAAGGTTGATGTTGGACAAGGAAGACACCATAATAGGTTATGTTTGCTTATATCCGAATATAAGTTATATTGTCATGGATCATCCAACATGTTGAGCTTGCCTTTCCCTCTCATGCTAGCCAAATTCTTTGCACCAAGTAGAGATACTACTTGTGCTTCCAAACATCCCTAAACCCAGTTTTTCCATGAGAGTCCACCATACCTACCTATAGATTGAGTAAGATCCTTCAAGTAAGTTGTCATCGGTGCAAGCAATAAAAATTGCTCTTTAGATATGCATGATCTATTAGTATGAAGAAAATAAGCTTTATACGAACTTGTGATATAGAAGAAATAAAAGTGACGGACTGCATAATAAAGGTCTTTATCACAAGCGGCAATATAAAGTGACGTTCTTTTGCATTAAGATTTTGTGCATCCAACCATAAAAGCGCATGACAACCTCTGCTTCCCTCTGCGAAGGGCCTATCCTTTATTTTTATCTCCTACCTTTATACAAGAGTCATGCTGATCATCACCTTTCCTTTTCACACTTTTTCCTTTGGCAAGCTCTATATGTTGGAGAGATCCGGATATATATATTCATTCGGATGTAGGTTTTCATAAAGTATCATTGTTGACATTATCCTTGAGGTAAGAAGTTGGGAGGCGAAAATATAAGCCCCTGTCTTTCTCTATATCCGATTGAAACTTTGTACCCATAAGTATCGCGTGAGTGTTAGCAATTGTGAAAGATTATATGATAGTTGAGTATGTGGACTTGCTGAAAAGCTCTTATATTGACTCTTTCCGATGTTATGATAAATTGCAATTGCTTCAATGACTCAGATCATAGTTTGTTAGTTTTCAATGAAGTTTCCGATTAGTACTTTGCCTTGTGAATAAATTGTTACTTTATCATAAGAAATTATATGACAATATGTGTTGCTGTTCTAAAGATTATCATGATGCCCTCATGTCCTTATTTTATTTTTATCGACACCTCTATCTCTAAACATGTGGTCATATTTATCGATATCGGCTTTCGCTTGAGGACAAGTGAGGTGATAACCCACAAGTATAGGGGATCAATTGTAGCCTCTTTCGATAAGTAAGAGTGTCGAACCCAACGAGGAGCTAAAGGTAGAACAAATATTCCCTCAAGTTCTATCGACCACCGATACAACTCTACGCACGCTTGACGTTTGCTTTACCTAGAACAAGTATAAAACTAGAAGTACTTTGTAGGTGTTGCGAGATAGGTTTGCAAGAATATAAAGAACACGTAAATAAAAACTAGGGGCTGTTTAGATAAAGAAGCAATAAAGTTAGTATAGCGAGTGTGGAAAAGTGGTGGTAGGAGTTGCGAAATTGTCCCTAAGCAATTGACTACTTTACTACACCGATAGCAAGTTTTATGTGGGAGAGGGCACTGCTAGCATGTCATCCCTGACTTGGAATTCTATGCACTTATGATTGGAACTATTAGCAAGCATCCGCAACTACTAACATTCATTAAGGTAAAACCCAACCATAGCATTAAGATATATTGGTCCCCCTTCAATCCCGTATGCATCAATTTCTATGCTAGGTTGAAGCTTCTGTCACTCTTGCCCTCCAATACACAGTCCTATCAACATACAACTAAACCTATGGTGTGATCCATGCGCGCGCTCATATGATGGGCACCAAAGGACAGCAACATAACCACAAGCAAATTAAATCAATCATAGTAATTCACCAATCACCGATAGGACAACGAAAATCTACTCAGACATCATAGGATGGCAACATCATTGGATAATAATATGAAGCATAAAGCACCATGTTCAAGTAGAGGGTACAATGGGTTGCGGGAGAGTGGACCCCTGTAGATAGAGGGGGGAAGGTGATCGAGATGTCGGCGAAGATGGTGGAGGTGTTGGTGTAGATTGCGGTGATGATGATGGCCCCAGCGGCGTTCCGGCGCCACCGGAAGAGAGGGGGAGAGGGCCCCCCTTCTTATTCTTCTTCCTTGACCTTATCCCTAGATGGGAGAAGGGTTTCCCCTCTGGTCCTTGGCCTCCATGGCATGGGAGGGACGAGAGCCCCTCCGAGATTGGATCTGTCTCTCTGTCTCTCTCTGTTTCTGCGTTCTGGGATTCCGCCCTTTCACCATTTCTTATATATCCGAAGATCCGTAACTCCGATTGGATTGAAACCTTCGCCCAGATTTTTCTACGAAAATTAGCTTTCTTGCGGCCAAAGAAGAGCAGCAACCGCCTTACGGGGTGCCCACGAGGGTCAGGGCGCGCCCACCCCCCGGGGCACGCCCCCTGTCTTGTGGCCCCCTCGGGCACCGTCTCGCGTTGATTCTTCTTCCCAAATATCACAAATATTCCAAAAATATTCTCCATCCGTTTTTATCCCGTCTGGACTCCGTTTGATATGGGTTTTCTGCGGAACATAAAACATGCAACAAACAGGAACTGGCACTGGGCACTGGATCAATATGTTTGTCCCAAACATAATATAAAAAGTTGCCAAAAGTATATGAAAGTTGTAGAATATTGGCATGGAACAATAAAAATTATAGATACGACGGAGACGTATCACGAGGTCTAAGATTGGGTGAGTTGATACGTCCATTTTGCATCATGCTTTTATGTTGATATTTATTGCATTATGGGTTGTTATTACACATTATATCACAATAATTATGGCTATTCTCTCTTATTTTACAAGGTTTACATGAAGAGGGAGAATCCCGGCAGCTGGAATTCTGGACTAGAAAAGGAGCAAATATTAGAGACCTATTCTGCACAACTCCAAAATTCCTAAAACTTCACGGAGCATGTTTTTGGAATATATAAAAAATATTGGGCGAAGAAAGAACCAGAGGGGGGCCACCAGTCAGCCACAAGGGTGGAGGGAGCGCCCCCCGACCTTGTGGGCCCCTGGCAAGCCTCCGGTGCCCATCTTCAGCTATATGGTGTCTTTTACCCTGGAAAAAAAATCATAAGAAAGCTTTCGGGACGAAGCGCCGCCGTCTCGAGGCGGAACCTGGGCAGAACCAATCTAGGGCTCCGGCGGAGCTGTTCTGCCACGGAAACATCCCTCCGGGAGGGGGAAATCATCACCATCGATCCTCTCATCGAGGGAGGGTCAATCTCCATCAACATATTCACAAGCACCATCTCCTCTCAAACCCTAGTTCATCTCTTGTATTCGATCTTGGTCCCAAAACCTCAGATTGGTACATGTGGGTTGCTAGTAGTGTTGATTACTCCTTGTAGTTGATGCTAGTTGGTTTATTCGGTGGAAGATCATATGTTCAGATCCTTAATAATAATTAATAATCCACTGATCTTGATTATGAATATGCTTTGTGAGTAGTTACGTTTGTTCCTGAGGACATGGGAGAAGTCTTGTTATAAGTAATCATGTGAATTTGGTATTCGTTCGATATTTTGATGAGATGTATGTTGTCTCTCCTCTAGTGGTGTTATGTGAACGTCGACTACATGACACTTCACCATGATTTGGGCCTAGGGGAATACATTGGGAAGTAATAAGTAGATGATGGGTTGCTAGAGTGACAGAAGCTTAAACCCTAGTTTATGCGTTGCTTCGTAAGGGGCTGATTTGGATCCATATGTTTCATGCTATGGTTAGGTTTACCTTAATACTTCTTTCGTAGTTGTGGATGCTTGCGAGAGGGTTAATCATAAGTAGGAGGCTTGTCCAAGGAAGGGCAACACCCAAGCACCGGTCCACCCACATATCAAATTATCAAAGTAATGAACGCGAATCATATGAGCATGATGAAAACTAGCTTGACAACAATTCCCATGTGTCCTCGGGGGCGCTTTGCTTTATATAAGAGTTCGTCCAGGCTTGTCCTTTGCTACAAAAAGGATTGGGCCACCTTGCTGCACCTTGTTTACTTCTATTACTTGTTACCCGTTATGATTTATCTTATCACAAAACTATCTGTTGCCGATAATTTCAGTGCTTGCAGAGAATACCTTGCTGAAAACCGCTTGTCATTTCCTTCTGCTCCTCATTGGGTTTGACACTCTTACTTATCGAAAGGACTATGATAGATCCCCTATACTTGTGGGTCATCATTACCCGAAAGGGATTGACAACCCCTTTTACACGTCGGGTTGCGAGTATTTGTTATTTGTGTGCAGGTGTTGTTTACGTTGTGTTGCTTGGTTCTCCTACTGGTTCAATAAGCTTGGTTTCATCACTGAGGGAAATACCTACCACTGTTGTGCTGCATCATCCCTTCCTCTTTGGGGAAATATCGATGTAGCTTCAAGCCGCATCAAAAGGAATTTCTGGCGCCGTTTCCAGGGTGGATCTTCAACATATATCGGGTTCCTAATCACAAATCCCATCTCCTCGCAATTTACATTATTTGCCATTTACCTCTCATTTTCCTCTCCCTCACTTCAAAAAAATTTGCCGTTTTATTCGCCCTCTTTTTCGTTCGTTGTTTTCTTGCAGGATCTGTTTTTGAGTGCAATCGTGTTGCGTAGTCATGATGACTCAAGAGAACACAAAATTGGGTGATTTCTCAAATACCAACAACAATGATTTTATTGGCACTCCGATTTCTCCTCCCGCTACTAGTGCGGAGTCTTGTGATATTAATACTGCTTTGCTAAATCTTGTTATGAAAGATCAATTTCCCGGTACTCCTAATGAGGATGCCGCGTCCCATCTTAATACCTTCGTGGAATTATGCGATATGCAAAAGAAAAAGGATGTGGACAATGATGTTGTGAAGATGAAATTATTTCCGTTTTCTTTGCGTGATTCTGCAGAAATTTGGTTTTCTTCTTTGCCTTGCAATAGTATTGATTCTTGGAATAAGTGCAAAGATGCTTTTATCACTAAATATTTTCCTCCTGCGAAAATTATTTCCCTTAGAACCCAGATCATGAATTTCAAGCAACTTGAACTTGAGCATGTTGCACAATCTTGGGAAAGGATGAAAATGATGCTAAGGAATTGCCCAACTCATGCGTTAAATCTTTGGATGATCATTCAAAAAAATTATGCGGGGTTGAATCTTGTTTCTCGCAATCTTTTAGATTCCGCCGCGGGTGGTACTTTTATTGAAATTACTTTGGGTGGAGCCACCAAATTTCTTGATAATATCATGGCAAATTATTCACAATGGCATACCGAAAGAGCTCTTACTAGTAAAAAAGTTAATTCGGTTGAAGAAATTTCCTCTTTGAGTGAAAAAGTTGATGCTCTTATGAAATTGGTTGCTAGTAAAAGTGATCCTATTGATTTCAATGATATGCCTTTGTCTACTTTGATTGAGAAAAATAGTGATGCCATAGATGTGAATTTTATCTCGCGAAATAATTTCAATAACAATGCTTATAGAGGTAATTTTAATCCTAGGCCTTTTCCTAGTAATTCCTCTAATAATTATGGTAATTCCTATGGAAATCAATCTTAAAATAATAATAGGAACACCTCTGGTCTTGAGAATAATATTAAAGAATTTATCAACTCACAAAAACTTTAAACACTACTATAGAAGAAAAGTTGAATAAGATTGATGATTTGTCTATAAGTGTTGATAGAATTTCTCATGATGTTGAAAATCTCAAGATGAAAAATTTTGTTCCTAAATTAGAGGAATCATTTAAAGTTCTTTATGTTTCTATGGATGAAAGTAAGAAAAGAACAGCTATGCTTAGAGCTAGAAGAGAATTTTTAGGAAAGGCGTTTTTAGTGATTGCTTTCATAAAAGTGATGAAGATCTTAAAATGATTGGTGTTTCTTAGATTGATTCCTTGTTTAGTAAAATTAAGATTGATGAAAAAGGGACTGGAGAAGAGTCAACTTTAGCTAGAAGGTGTCCCGATAATTCGGAGGTTGAAAATCTTGTTGAGAAAATTAATAAAAGTGGGTTTGAAGATGTCAAGACTTTAACTAGTGATGTGCCCACTCTTTTGGATTACAAAGACTTTAATTATGATAGTTGCTCTTTGATTGATTGTATTTCTTTGTTGCAATCCATGATAAATTCACCCCATGCTTATGAACAAAATAAAGCTTTTACTAAACATATTGTTGATGCTATGGTGAAAGCTTTTGAAGAAAATTTGGAATTAGAAGTTTCAATTCCTAGAAAATTACATGATGAATGGGAACCTACTATCAAAGTCAAGATTAAAAATTATGAGTGTTTTGCTTTGTGTGACTTGGGTGCTAGTGTTTCTACAATTCTGAAATATTTATGTGATGTGCTTGGTCTTACCGATATTGAAGAATGCTCTTTAAATTTACATTTGGCGGATTCTACTATTAAAAAGCCTATGGGAAGGATTAATCTTATTCTTGCAAATAGGGATTATGTGCCCATAGATTTTATTGTTCTTGATATTGATTGCAATCCGTTTTGTCCAATTATTCTTGGTAGACCGTTTTTACGTACTATTGGTGCCATGATTGATATGAAAGAAGGCAATATTGAATTTCAATTTCCACTAAGGAAGGGTATGGAACACTTCCCAAGAACAAGAATTAGGCCACCATATGAATCAACCATGAGGGCATCTTATGGATCTAGAACCAAAGATGACAAAACTTAGATCCTTGCTCTATGCCTAGCTAAGGGGTAAAGCGATAGCGCTTGTTGGGAGGCAATCCAATGAATAAAATTTATTTTTGCTTTTTGCTTTCTGTTCTTCAGTGTTTGCACAATTATGCTACTGTTATGTTGTGTTTCTTGTGTTTTAGTTAGTGTTTGTGCCAAGTAAAACCTTTAGAATCTTGTTGGGTGATACTTGTTTGATCTTGCTGAAAAAATAGAAACTTTCGCACTCACGAAAACAATTCTCGTTTTTAATCAGAGCGTGATAAAATACCAATTATTTTTGCAGAAGACTAATATACAAATTTCTCAGGTCTTCCTAATTTTTCAGAATTTTTGGAGTTTCATAATTATTCGAAATATACAGATTGCTACAGACTGTTCTGTTTTTGACAGATTCTGTTTTCATTGCGTTGTGTGCTTGTTTTGATGATTCTATGGTTTTCTTTGATGAGTTTTTGCCATAGAAAAGTTAGGATACAGTAGATATAATGCGAGAATAAAATATGAATTGGTTTGATACAGTACTTATAATAATGATTTGCTTTCTTATACTAACGGATCTCACAAAGGTTTTGTTGAGTTTTGTGTGATTGAAGTTTTCAAGTTTTGGGTTATCTTACGATGGATGAAGGAATAAGTAGTAAGAAGAGCCTAAGCTTGGGGATTCCCATGGCATCCCAACTATGATCCAAAGAGAAGCAAGCAACTAAGCTTGGGGATGCCCCGAGTGGCATCCCCTCTTTCTTCTAACGACCATCGGTATTTTACTCGAAGATATATTTTTATTCGTCACTGTAGTGACCCGACCTCAGACGGTCAAGTCTCTGTGCTTAAGTGTCATCCCTGGATCGGTATGCTGACACACACAGTACTTGAGGATTTATAACAGAGGTAAATCACATGTAGAAAGTAACGTAAATACTATTACCTCAATCCAAATAGCGGAAGTAAAAACAAGGTTGTGGATTCCCATCAACACCAACGACAAAGTTGAGTGTAGAAATCGTAACCCTAACGTATCACTTACTCGTCGTAAGAATCCTACAACATGAGACCTTGCAGCCACAAAGGGTCAATACATTGAATGTACTGGCAAATTCACACCACAGGATAATGATGAATAATAACTATCACTACATGCATATATGGCTGGTGGAGGCTCTATGGTTATAATGTTTTGCGAAAAGCCAATTTTTCCCTATTGCAAAGGAATATGTTTTATTTAACTACAAAGTTTGTTGAAAACATTGAGAAGGTAAATCCCCAACTCAATCCCAAATTAAAAGTTAACAACCCAATAAATTAATTATAGTGATGAGATCCACATGATAATCCAAGTACCAGATACTCAAGATGTCCATAACCAGGGACACGGCTAACCATGATTAGTTTGTACACTCTGCAGAGGTTTGCACACTTTTCCCCACAAGACTCGATCTCCTTCGTTGGATTTCTTGCACTACATGGTGTTTGAGAAACGGATGACCGAGACACAGTCTTTCAGAAGCATTAACTCTAACCCCAGGTAGACAGTACCAACCTACATCCCCTACATCTGCTAGCCTACCACTGGAAGAGGTCATGAAACATACCAAACTATGCTAGAGCCCGTAATAGCTTGTGGCTGCACAGGGAAGTTTCTAGCATGAATAATCTTATGATCCCTTTGAGCCTGGGTGGCGAACCATAGGATGATCACACGGGTACCCCGGAATCTCCTAGGACAACACTGGTATATCCCCAGGTGTCCGGGCAAGTCCACTGGTATATCCCAAGGGTGCCCCTACCAATCCACCAAGATGTGTATTAAAGTATCCACCTTAAGTTAAACCTTAGTTAACAATAATCTCTCACATCTTTCGTGAATTCTCTCAAACCAATCCACATCTACGTGCATAGCTGTAACATCCCAAATTTTCAATTTGGAATGTTATACATTAGGTCATCATGCATATCATATTTTCTCGCATTTTTCCGATCCTAGAAATTTCACGCAACTCAAGGACCCTCGGAGAGAGTTGGAAGTTTCATTATTTTCATATTTGGGGTTTCTCAAATTTTGAAAATAGGATCATTGGATTTATTTAATTATCTTCATAAAGTTTTTCCTATAAAAAAATATCTTGAGAGGGAATAATATGACTTTCCCAACATTTAGGAAAAATGAAGATATTATAAATAAATCAAATTTGGTTTTGGAAGATTTATTTTGCTTAGGCAAAAATAAGCATTTAAAAAAATTTAACCTTAAAAGTTCATTTTGTTCGACTCATTTTTAGGAGTCGGGGAAATTTTTTTTTATTTAAATCGGAATTCATTTGGTATTTTATTTAATTCGTTTGGTTTAATTTTATAAAAAAAAAAATCGCGCCGCCCCCCCCTGGGCCAAGGCCCAGCCGGCCCAGCCAGCCAGGCCCGGCCCAGTGCCTCGCCTCCCTCTCTCCTCAAGGCTCTGTCGGCCGAAGGGAGCCCGCCGCCACAGACGACACCGCCGCCCGCCGAGTCCGCCTCCACCCGGCGCTCCTTACCCTCCCCAAGGCGCCTCCCCCTCCCATAATCACGCCGCCCCTCTCTCCTCACCTCGACCCGCCGCTCTCCCTCACCCCGCACCAAGCCGAGCCCTGCCGCCTTGCCGCCGAACGCTTGCCGCCGTCCCTCGACGCCGAGTCCGCCGCCGACCCGCCGCCCCTCCCGACCCGCCGCCGACCCCTAGCCCGCCGCCGAGCCCCCGGCGATCACCGGAGGTAGCCCCGCCCGATCCGGTTTTCCCCTAATAAACCGATCCGGTTTTTTTTTTTAAATGTTCAGTTTTTTTAAAAAAACCCTAGATTGGTTTTATTTTTTTTTTCGGTTTTCTTATTTAACGAACGTTCACCGAACCGTTCGTTTCAATGAACGTGTTCGTTGGAATTAGTTCTGTTAACGAACGTCCGTTATTTAAACCGTTCGTCGTTTTCTTTTAATCGGATTTAATCCGTTATTTTTCTGATTCGATTTCAGATCCGATTTTCAAATCTGTTTTATTTCTCGCTCGTTTATCGGAATCAGGTGATTCAAGCGCCTGGAGTTTCGTAACGAAACCGCCGTTCCGACTAACCTACTTTCATAGAGTTTTGCTACTGTGAAATTTTGACCTAGTTTCAGATTGCAAAACCGAGTCGTTCTCTCTCGAGTTTCGATTTTCGATGTTTATTTTGACTCGAATCTTTTGCAACCAGGGTTCTTAAGTTGAACTTTCTGGTTAGATCTTTTATTCGAGATTTCCCTGTGCATTAGATGAGTACTTATTGTATGCTTGTTGTTTGTCTGCGTTAGATCACCCGGAGTGCGCCGCTTGTTACTTGAATCCCTAGGTCTCATGGATCATCAGCAAGGCAAGTAACACTTTGATCATACTCTTCTCATACCCAGTTTTTATGCATTAGATCTATTCCTCAAACACTTGCATGATTAGGATCTAATTAAATTGTGGGTTTGGGAAGTAGATTGAGTAGTACCTATTACATTTTACTTATGAAACCTTGGGAGTTACTTCTCGTTTGCTTATTACGCCATGCTATGCTAGTAGGCGTGGATTGGGTGAGTGAATATCCATGACAGATGTGAGATTGTTAATTAATGGTTTATCTAAGGTGGCAACCTAAACACACATCTGGGTGGATTGAGGCACCTAGTTTCTATCAGGACTTACTGTATTTCTTGGACCGCCACCTGTGCTCTAAGGGATCATAAGATTATTCAAGCTGGAAACTTCCGTGTGCAGCCACAAGCCAATTATGGGCTCTGGCGTAGTTGACTAAGTTGTGCGAACTCTTACGGGTAGGCTAGCTGATGTAGGGGATGTAGGTTGGTACGGTCTACCCACATGTAAGGTGCTAGCGCTTCGAAAGACTATGTCTCGGTCATCCGTTTCTCAAACACCATGTAGTCACGAGAACCAAGCGGAGGCGATCGAGTCTTGTGGGGAAAAGTCGCATAAACCTCTGCAGAGTGTATAAACTAATCATGATTAGCCGTGTCCCCGGTTATGGACAATTTGAGTATCTCGTAATTGAATATCATGTGAATCTCAACATGTTACCTCTAATAAAAGTTGTTGGGTTTTGATGAGTACTTTTAATTGGGATTGAGGATGCTGTCAACCATTCTCAATGTTTAACAACCACCATGATAGTTAAATAAAACTATTCCTTTGATGTAGGGAAAAATCAGCTTTATGCAAATGTAACCGTAGAGCCTTACCACCAGCCATACATGCATGTAGTTTAGGCTTATTCATTCATTGCTCTTTATGTGTTACATTGCCAGCATATTCCATGTGCTGACCCGTTTTCGGGCTGCAACTTTCACGTTGCAGACTTTTCAGACGACGAGTAAGGTGTTAGGTCGTGGTTCTATACTCATGATGCCGTTGGAGTTGATGGACTCGCTTATCTTCCAAGCCTTCCGCTGTTATTATTAGATGGCCTTAAGCCATATTATTGTAATAAGTTCCCTTGTGGACAACGATGTAATAAGTGTGTGATTGCTACTCGCAATAAATCCTTCAATCTTGTGTGGTGTCAAGCACATCGATCCGAGGATGACATCGAGCACAGAGATCTGGATCCATTCGGTGCGGTCGCTCACAGAGAATGGTATCGAGCACACCGTTGGTAGGACACGACCACTAAGTTAAAGCCATAGATCACTACTCTCTTCCCATTTTCTAACTCCTCATCTTTTCTACTCTCTTTAGGATGACGGACGCGAAGATCAAGTACACCCAACCGGATGAAGGCACACCTTTTGGATTTCACTTGAAGGAAGTTACTAAGTACCTAAACATTGGACTACCAAGCTTCACCGGGACTTTCAACGCCACTCTGCCTCAAGAGGAGCTGGAAGATTCATGCTCACGTTCAGAAGGACATTCGCCCCAATCACCAAGCCTGTAGATAGTGTTTTCGATTGCACCAACTTGAGTGCAGGAAAGAGCATGGCAGCTCACATCACCATGGGACGCATTGGGGAAGTTTATCAAGAAGACCTCAAGGATACAATCTACCAGATTTGTGGACGCCGAGATGACAACTGGGACGTCGTCAGCACCAAGAAGGATAGATCCATTGCAGCTTTCATCCAGGAGTTAAACCAGCACATTCGACGCCAGGAGAACCAAATGTGCAATGACATGTTGGAGTTGCGAAGACAAAGGAAGGATCATCGAATCGAAGAAGAACTAAAGACTACACGCAAGGACTACATGGGCGAGATCGTAGCTCGGCAAGACACAATAACGATCTTAAGTACGAGATCGAAGAACTCAAGAAGAAGTTGGCGCCAGGAATGAAGACCAGATGTCGAATACCCAAGCGACTACATTAACATCGACGACACCGATTCGGATCCAAGTGAACCCGACTTTGAAGACGAAGTCGAGCGGACATCATGGAGTCTTCCACGGTTCAAATTAGTAGAAGTCCCCACATATTAGTAGTATTTCCTCCATGTAAACATTATAGTACACGCACCTTTGCGATAGTTAGATCGTTGTAAGCCCTTGTTTGATTGAATGAAGTGATTTTGTGTGTTTTTGCTCATGTGCATTTGGGTAGTGATTCCTTAGACCTCATTCTATTCTACTTTTCTCTCCTTTTCTAAACCCATCGATGCCTCCGAGACGCGACCCGGATTCGTTTTCCGCCAGAGATCACCCAATTGATCCAGCAGCAGAATACCTGATTCAAACATTGGTGCGAACAACAACAACAACAACAACAACAACCCACCGCCACCACCACCACTGCGGATCATCGACTCGTTTCCTTAGATGAACCCGCGGTGTATTCCGATAACCGAGCCGATTGTGGCGGATGGTGGCTCCGCAAGATAGGAAGGAGCTGACCACTACAGGATGCACAGATGGTGAAAGAGTGAAGTTTGCAAGACATCAGCTTGAAGGACCCGCAGAAGATGGTGGGAGAATTTCACACCACTTACCCGTGAGACACCATCACATGGGACCAGTTTGACAAGCTTTCAGACCGCCCATGTTTCAAAGCAGGAGCCATGGCCATGAAGAAGCGTGAGTTTCGCAACTTACGCCAAGGAGGAAGGATGTTGGCAATCGTGGATGATTTTAGCAAATTAGCACGTTATGCCCCGGATGACGTTACTACGGATGCAGCTAAACAGAGAAGTTTCTAGAAGGACTGAATGATGAGTTCAAGATGCCGTTGATGGTAGCAAGTTTCAACAACTACCGGAGTTAGTAGACCGAGCTCTCATGATTGAAGGAAAGCAGCAGACAAATTGAGAACCGCAAGCGAAAGTATGGACAAGGGAAGTATAACTCTGGATCCCGGTGAAGCCTCGTTATACCCCTAAATCAGAATTCAGTTTCAGCATACCCATGGAGGAGGTAATTCGATAACCATAATGGCACCAAGAATGGGAGCGGAATGGAGGAAGCAATGGACAGAACCGCACCAACCCGTCAACACCATCCAAGGTAGACTGAGTCACATTACTTGCTTTAAGTGCCGCAAGGCTGGGCACTATGCAAATGACTGCCCGTAAGGCGAATGGAAATGGCAATGGAAGCTCGGAAAGAAGCCCAACCCTTTCAACAGGGACGGGTGAACCACATTGATGTGGAGGAGGTTGAAGATCAGCCCGATGCGAATCGGTAAGTTTTTGGTTAAGTCATTTCTGCGGTTGTTCTTTTCGATCTTGGTGCATCGCATTCATACATATCAAGGGATTTGTGGATAAGTACAAGTTACCGACCCAAGCCCTTAGGTCACCCATGCTAGTAACCTCACCGGAGCAGAGTACATGGCTAGTAAATGGTGTGATCGATCGCCACTAAGGATTGGACACTATGTTTTCCCCTCGGACCTAATAGTTCGGAATCCCAAGGATTGGATGTGATATTAGGAATGGATTGGTTATCAAAGTATGGAGGAAACATAGATTGTACCACAAGGTCAATTTTGCTCACCACACCGAAGGAAGAAGGATTAAGTATGTATCACGGCACGAGCCGAGGAGAGCACAAGTTAATTGCTTATCGAGTGGTACGGGAAGAAGTACCGATAGTGAAGGATTATCCGATGTATTTCCGGAAGAGTTGCCGGGAATGCCGCGGATAGAGACATTGAATTTTGATCGAGCTGTTGCGGAACAGGCCCGATATCGAAGCGACCGTCTGTGATGCCCGCAAAGGATTTGGCTGAAATCAAGAAGCGATTAAGGAACTATTGGATAAAGGTTTTATTCGCCCAAGTTCTTCACCTTGGGGATCACCCGCTTTGTTAGTGGAGAAGAAGGATGGATCGTTGAGAATGGTTGTTGATTACCGTGGATTGAATGAAGTAACAATCAAGAACAAGTACCCACTACCTATGATAAATGATCTGTTTGATCGCTTGCAAGGAGCCAAAGTGTTTTCTAAGATCGACTTGCGATCAGGGTACCATCAGTTGAAGATTCGGGAGCAAGATATACCCAAGACAGCATTTACCACGAGATATGGACTGTATGAGTATACCGTTATGTCATTTGGACTGACTAACGCACCAGCCTATTTTATGAACCTGATGAACAAAGTGTTTATGGAGTTTTTGGATAAGTTCGTCGTGGTGTTCATTGATGATATTTTAATTTTCTCGAAGAATGAAGAGGAACACAAGGAACATTTGCGATTGGTTTTGGAGAAACTGAGGGAACACCAGTTGTATGCCAAGTTCAGCAAATGTGAGTTTTGGCTAAAGGAAGTTGGATTTCTCGGACATGTTATATCCGGAGAAGGGATAGCAGTTGACCCCACAAAAGTTGAGACCGTAACCAAATGGGAAGCACCAACGACAGTTGGGGAGATTCGGAGTTTCCTTGGACTCGCAGGATACTACCGAAGAATCATTGAGAATTTCTCAAGAATTGCAAAGCCTATGATGAATTGTTGAAGAAGGAAAACAAATTCATATGGATGAGGACTGTGAGGCAAGTTTTCAGGAGTTGAAGAAAAGATTGGTTACCTCACCAGTTTGATATTGCGGATCGGACTAAGGATTATGAGGTGTATTGCACGCTTCACGCCGAGGACTTGGAGCCGTGCTTATGCAGGAAGGAAGAGTTGTTTCAGTATGCTTCACGACAACTTAAGCCCCATGAGTTGAATTATGCCACTCATGATTTGGAGTTAGCAGCCGTTGTGCATGCCTTGAAGACGTGGAGACATTTTCTCATTGGAAATCATTGTGAAGTATATACGGATCACAAGAGTTTGAAGTACATCTTCACACGTAAGAATTGAATCTCGAGACAAAGGAGATGGTTAGAGCTAATCAAGGATTATGATATGAGATTACATTATCACCCGGAAAGGCTAATGTCGAGGCGACGCATTGAGCCGTAAGAGCCACGTCAATACCCTAATGATGGGAGGAATACCCAATGAGTTAGCCGAGGACCTTCGAGAGCTATGTTTGGAAATAGTTCCGAGAGGCTATGTAGCAGTATTGGAGATTCGATCGACACTAATGGACAAAATCAGAGATGCCCAAAAGGCGATAAGGAAGTTGCCTCTATAAAGGAGAAAATGAGCAAAGGAAAAGCTAAAGGATTTCGTGAGGATGAACACGATACCCTATGGTTTGAAGACCGTGTTTATGTGCCCAATGACCCGTAGATCGGGAAGTTGATTTTCAAGAAGCCCATGATTCACCCTATTCGATTCACCCAGAAATACCAAGATGTATTTGGATTTGAAGAATATTTTCGGTGGACCGGAATGAAGAAGGATATTGCGGAGTATGTAGCAGTTTATGACGTATGTCGAAAAAAAGGCAGAGCATCGAAGCCAGCAGGATTGTTACAACCGTTGCCGATACCGAATGGAAGTGGGATAAACTAGGCATGGATTTCATCACAGGTTTGCCAAAGACCCGCTCAGATATGACTCGATTTGGGTCATAGTCGATCGTTTGACAAAGGTAGCTCATTTCATTCGGTCAAGACTACCTATAGCAGTGCTAAGTTGGCAAAGATATACATGACCGAATTGTGTGCTTACACGGAGTTCCGAGGAGCATCGTATCGGATAGAGGAACCCGGTTTACTTGAAATTTTGGAACCGGTTACACGAAACATTGGGAACCCGATTGGAATTGAGACAGCTTTCCACCCAGACCGATGGATGACCGAGAGAGTCAATCAGATTTTGGAGGACATTTGAGAGCTTGTGCACTAGATTATGGATCTAGTTGGGATGATAATTTGCCGTATGCAGAATTTTCCTACAACAACATTACCAAACCAGCTTAAAGATGGCACCTTCGAGGCTCAGATGGAAGAAGGTGCAGGACATCGTTGTCATGGGACTAAACCGAGATCGTCGATTGTTTGGACCAGATTTAATTAAGGAGTTTGAACAGAAAGTTAAGTTAATTGAGACAGGCTCAAGGTAGCCCACCGCATGTAAGAGCTATGCCGATTCAAAGCGCAGCGATTGAGTATGAAGTTGGAGCAGAGTATATCTCAAAGTATCCCGCTTGAGGAGTTAAGCGTTTTGGAGTTAAAGGAAAGTTAGCACCCGTTTCGTTGGACCATATAAGATTTTGCAACGCATGGGAGAAGTTGCGTATAAGTTGGAATTGCGGAAGGACTGTCGGGAGTTCATGATGTATTCCATGTTTCTCGATTGAAGAAATGTCACCCGAGATAGCAGAGGTACCGTTAAGAGACACAAAGTGCCACCGAAGCAATTCAGTTGAAGGATGACTTGACATATGAGGAAAAACCGGTAAAGATTCTCGATTATGCCAGCAGAGTTACCCAGACAAAGTTATCAAGTTTTGCAAAGTTCGGTGGAGCCACCACACCGAGGATGAAGCCACCAGGAAAGAGAGGAAGTTTTGCTTAAGGACCACCTCACCTATTTTCTAGCCAACCCGAATCTCGAGGGAGATTCATCTTAAGGGGTAGGTTTGTAACATCCCAAATTTTCAATTTGGAATGTTATACATTAGGTCATCATGCATATCATATTTTCTCGCATTTTCCGATCCTAGAAATTTCACGCAACTCAAGGACCCTCGGAGAGTTGGAAGTTTCATTATTTTCATATTTGGGGTTTCTCAAATTTTGAAAATAGGATCATTGGATTTATTTAATTATCTTCATAAAGTTTTTCCTATAAAAAATATCTTGAGAGGAATAATATGACTTTCCCAACATTTAGGAAAATGAAGATATTATAAATAAATCAAATTTGGTTTTGGAAGATTTATTTTGCTTAGGCAAAATGAGCATTTAAAAAATTTATGCATGTTTGCCGTTTTAAAAGTTCATTTTGTTCGACTCATTTTTAGGAGTCGGGGAAAATTTGTTTTATTTAAATCGGAATTCATTTGGTATTTTATTTAATTCGTTTGGTTTAATTTTGTAAAAAAATTGCGCCGCCCCGGGCCAAGGCCAGGCCCTGCCCACCCGAGCCCGGCCCGGCGCCCGCCTCCCTCTCTCCTCACAAGGCTCGGGCCTCGGAAGGGAGCCCGCGCCAAGACGACACCGCCGCGCCTGTGAGTCCGCCTCCACCCCGGCTCCCTTACCCTCCCCAAGGCGCGTCTGCCCCCCTCCCATAATCGCGCCCCCCCCCTCTCCCTCACCTCGACCCGCCCGCCCGCCCTCACCACCAGCTTAAGCCGAGCCGCCTGCCGCCGCTGAACGCCCGCGCCGCCGTCCTCGCCGACGCCGAGTCCCGCCGCCGACCCGCGCCCCTCCCGACCCGCCCGCCGACCCCTAGCCCGCCGCCCGAGCCCGCCGGCGATCACCGGAGGTAGCCCGCCCGATCCGTTTTCCCTAATAAACCGATCCGTTTTTTTAAATGTTCGGTTTTTTTAAAAACCCTAGATTGGTTTTATTTTTTTTTTCGGTTTTCTTATTTAACGAACGTTCACCGAACCGTTCGTTTCAATGAACGTGTTCGTTGGAATTAGTTCTGTTAACAAACGTCCGTTATTTAAACCGTTCGTCGTTTTCTTTTAATCGGATTTAATCCGTTATTTTTCTGATTCGATTTCAGATCCGATTTTCAAATCTGTTTTATTTCTTGCTCGCTTATCGAATCGGGTGATTCAAGCGCTGAGTTTCAGAATGAAACCGCCGTTCGACTAACCTACTTTCACAGAGTTTTGCTACTGTGAAATTTTGACCTAGTTTCAGATTGCAAAACCGAGTCGTTTCTCTCGAGTTTCGATTTTCGATGTTTATTTTGACTCGAATCTTTTGCAACTGTGGTTCTTAAGTTGAACTTTCTGGTTAGATCTTTTATTCGAGATTTCCTGTGCATTAGATGAGTACTTATTGTATGCTTGTTGTTTGTCTGCGTTAGATCACCCGAGTGCGCCGCTTGTTACTTGAATCCCTAGGTCTCGCGGATCATCGACAAGGCAAGTAACACTTTGATCATACTCTTCTCATACCCAGTTTTTATGCATTAGATCTATTCCTCAAACACTTGCATGATTAGGATCTAATTAAATTGTGGGTTTGGGAAGTAGATTGAGTAGTACCTATTACTGTTTTACTTATGAAACCTTGGGAGTTACTTCTCGTTTGCTTATTACGCCATGCTATGCTAGTAGACGTGGATTGGGTGAGTGAATATCCATGACAGATGTGAGATTGTTAATTAATGGTTTATCTAAGGTGGCAACCTAAACACACATCTGGGTGGATTGAGGCACCTGGTTTCTATCAGACTTGCTCAGATTTCTTGGACCGCCACCCGTGCTCTAAGGGATCATAAGATTATTCAAACTGAAACTTCCGTGTGCAGCCACAAGCCAATTATGGGCTCTGGCGTAGTTGACTAAGTTGTGCGAACTCTTACGGGTAGGCTAGCTGATGTAGGGGATGTAGGTTGGTACGGTCTACCCACATGTAAGGTGCTAGCGCTTCTGAAAGACTATGTCTCGGTCATCCGTTTCTCAAACACCATGTAGTGCGAGAACCAAGCGGAGGCGATCGAGTCTTGTGGGGAAAAGTCATAAACCTCTGCAGAGTGTATAAACTAATCATGATTAGCCGTGTCCCGGTTATGGACAATTTGAGTATCCGTAATTGAATATCATGTGAATCTCAACATGTTACCTCTAATAAAAGTTGTTGGGTTTTGATGAGTACTTTTAATTGGGATTGAGGATCTTGTCAACCATTCTCAATGTTTAACAACCACCATGATAGTTAAATAAAACTATTCCTTTGATGTAGGGAAAAATCAGCTTTATGCAAATGTAACAGAGAGCCTTACCACCAGCCATACATGCATGTAGTTTAGGCTTATTCATTCATTGCTCTTTATGTGTTACATTGCGGCATATTCCATGTCTTGACCGTTTTGGCTGCAACTTTCACGTTGCAGACTTTTCGAACGACAGTAAGGTGTTAGGTCGTGGTTCTATACTCGGTGATGCCGTTGGAGTTGATGGACTCGCTTATCTTCCAAGCCTTCGCTGTTATTATTAGATGGCCTTAAGCCATATTATTGTAATAAGTTCCCTTGTGGACAACGATGTAATAAGTGTGTGATTGCTACTCTGCAATAAATCCTTCAATCTTGTGTGGTGTCAAGACATCGATCCGGGGATGACACCGAGCACGTAGATCGGATCCATTCGGGTCTGGTCGCTACAATAGCATAGCAGTATGAGCATAACGTAAAAGTAACTCCCAAGGTTTGAATGCAAGACAATAGGTTCCTACCTCATCAACTACTTCCCAATACCCACATGTTATCAATTCCTAACCATGCAACGTTTGAGGGTGAAACTAATGCATAAAAACTGGGTATGAAAGGGATATGATCAAAGTGTGCACTTGCCTTGTACAGTTGATGAAGATGATTCGCACTCATAACTCCCGATAGTTCTACTCGTCACACTCCGGTCAATCTAGCGTAAGCAAACAATAGTAACCACACATAAGCAATCATGCAAATGACTCGAAGAAAAGATCTCGGAAAACTTCAAAAACAAGCAATTTACTCTTGCAACATAAAACAATTTCTAACAGTACCAAAATTAAGTGAATTTGGCCTTATCAGAAAGTTTAGGTCAAGAGCTTCGATTTGCAAAAAGAATCAACTCAAACGGAGCTACGAAACTCAAGTTACGAGCAAAAGAAGATTCAAATTCAAATCTGCTTAAATTCAAATTTTATAACTTTCAAAAACAGGTTTGAGCTGGATTACTGGATAGAGGGGATCATAATGAAGAAGTGGGCATTGGTTTCGTTAGATTTGGATAAACGGTGTAAAAGTTGTGATAGATTGAAAAGCAGGGGCTAAACTGTAGGAAAAACTAATTGCAAGTAGGTCCCTGACTACGAGACAGAAGAGCTAACGAGCGCATGCTCACTACGGAAACTAAAACAATGAATTCATTGGCTGCGAAGACCTAACCAACGAACATCCACTAAATAATCTAACTAAAAAAACAAAACCGGCTTATATAAAAACCAAAAAGAAACCGAAAACAAAACTAAAAGAAAAACCCGGTGAACCGGGTGGTTTATACCGGTTTGGCCGGATCGGGTCCTGTGGTGGCGGTTCGGTCAACTCAGGCGACGGGGCGGGCGTCTCCGGCGAGGAGTGTCGGCTGCGGCGACTACGTGGGCGGCGATGGCTGCAAAGGGCGCGGCAAGGCGCGAGGCGAGCAAAGCGATGGCGAGGCGACGGTGGTGCGAAGTCCGGCGGCGGAGGCGGCGAGATGCGGCAGTGGCTCAAGGCGTCGGGCGAGGAGGAGAAGGGGTCGGGGCTGTGGGATTTATAGGAGGAGGGGGCGACGGTGGCGTGGAGGAGGGGCCAAGGCGGCGGTGGAATCCGGAGGTGACACGGCCTCTGTGTGCTGGCGCTGGCGGACTCCACTGGAGCTCGGGATCAAGGGCGCCGCTAGGTCTGGTTGGGCCGGCCTGGCTCGGCTGGGCCGCCTGTGTTCAATGCATGGTCGATTGTTTTTTGTAAACACACACAACAAAAAAATAATAAAAATAAATGAAATAAAAAATATACATAGGCATATTATATATCAAAATTTTTTTTAAAAAGATTTTCTATAGCTTGAACATTTTCCTAGTGTCAAATAAAATCCACAGAAATTCAAATAATTCAAACAGTGTTACTACTACAATAAAACCCAATAAAAATCATTTCAAAATACCAAAATTAATTCAAATTTATTTCTCTCCAATACTGATGTAGGGAATCATTTTACCCTAATTTCCATATATTTTATTCTTGGAGAAAAATAATTTGAAGAAAACCCCAAATAACCCCAAATTGAAAATAATTCCAATGGGATTTTGAATTTAATTCTTTTAAAACTTCCAACTCATATTTCATATGTTTTGAAGAAGTCGTTTTATCTTCTCTCATGAAAATCATTGAGTTGCTTATAATTTCTGAATTTAAAAATATTTCCAAATGAAATTCAAATCTTTTCAAAAACCCTTTTCATTTATTTAAATGGAAGAAGTCATGTCATATTCTCTCTAGGGTTTTGTATTTGAAAATAATTTGAATTCACGGAGATCATAAATGCAAAATGAAAGTTTGGGAAAATCCTTTTATTCCCTCTCATTTAACTTTCAAAAGTTTCAAATTTCACTCACTTTCAGTCAATCAATCACACAACAATCAAACAAACAATCAAAACTATTTATTTATTATAACATTCCAAAATTTAGAATTTTGGGATGGTACAAACCTACCACCCTTAAAATGAATCTCATCCTCGAGATTCGGAGAGGCTAGAAAGAAATAGGTTAGGGTCGGGGTCTTGTCAAAAATCCATCGTTCGTCACAGGGGGGTCTCGGGTGCTACCACCCTTAGAAGCCTTGTTACGGTTCCATTTAAACTTATATACGCCATCCTTATTCTTGACAGTGTCAATGTTCTCAGATCTTCAGGATAATTCCTTCTCTGGGCTCTTCCGGTAGTGGCATAACCTTTACCGCAATTCTTCTGTCCTTTCATCTTGGTAAGGTTATTCCAAGACTGGGTCTTCTTAGTTGACAGGTCTGGCGCCAATACTAAATAACTATCGATATCTCATGCTGGTCAACCATTTATGGTTTCTCCTGCAGGAAATGGGTCTGGGCTTCAATCTCACAGTATATCCTACGATTGGCAACAACTTCCTTGTACCAGGGAAAATTGCCCTACCACTCTAAGGTTTAAACAAGGTTTTGATCGTGGCGCTCTACTATGGGTAAGTCACTCAGATTTACCATCCCACATAGCAAGGCGAATAATAAGAGTAAGTCGGTATGGTGATCAATCCATCCCGCACCAAAATCATTACCTTGTATATGGTTTAGTGAATCTCGCATTCTAACACTCGGTCATCCTCACAAGCATTGCAGAAGTTCACTTGTCGACGATCAGGGTTCGGATAAATCGATTGATTCTGCAAGCCAAACAAACATCTATCGTTCCTTCACAACTCTCAGGTTTTGCGTAACTCCTATAAAATCGTTGGTTGATAAAGGCATATCCTCTTCCAGGGGTTTTCCTTCAGCAAGAATGTGCTTGCTTCTTGGCAGGTCCTGGGGCCTGTAGGTTATGGACCATCTCATCACTTGTAAACCTTGAACTCATCATCGAGGCAGCTGATCATTATTCCAACATCCAACTTCTAGCATTCTTAAATCCGTCCAATGTACTGTCTCCCTTCCTTCTATTGGTACCAAACCAAGATGTGATACTCAGACTCATCATGGAGTTACAATTGCTCCATATTACCAACATTCTACCCCCTTTATATTCAATAGTACTTCATCCCATCATATTCTTGGGATACCCCACATATCGAGACAAAACTCGTACTTATTTTGTCCGAAGTCCACCCCGTGGAATATCATTATCCTTTCCAGGGGTCAAGTGTCCTCACAGGGTACACCACCCTTGAAATGCACAAATTCTTCCATAGACCATATTTCTCATATCCTTGAAAATGGTCAAAATATTTCTTCATAAAATTCAAATCAGTACCAACGATGCTAACTTCATTGATTCTCCAATTATTACAATCTCCTGCATTTCCATTACATGGCTCAACTCAACACCTCAATATAAAAGAAATGTTCCCTCTACTACTACTATATTTCTCGTTGCAACTCAACTATTCATCACAAGTCTCCTTCTCCTTTGGGACATTCTCTGGCAAAGTGCCCTGCTTAATTTCAGCGGAAACACGTTACTTCTGCCAAGCCTCGAGGTTTCCTCATGATTACATAGCCTCCTTGGGTCCTCGGCTTCCTTTTTGGGCAACTGCTGAAGTAGTGCCCTGACTTCTTGCACCTGAAATAGGTGATATGACTTAGGTCCTTCCTGGTATCCAATCTTCTCTTCCTGGAATTTTTCGTTCCAATCAGGGCTTCTATTTCCTATGGGTCATACTCTACTTCCTCTGTCGGGAATTCTACTAGGTCCCCATTCATACAATTCTGGGAGATGTGTCCTTCTTCTCCACATGAATAGCATGACTTGGTGCAGGGTTTAATTGGGTATTCTTTGGGCGTGTTTTCCTCCTCTTCCTTCATCACAGGTTCTTCTAAAATTTCCACGAGGGCTCCTTTATTGCTTCTTTCTTCTGGCGGATGGTTCTTTGTACCATGGGGTAAATGTGACACTGGGCAGGGTAGTGGGTAGTCCCTTCACACAAGAAACAAGTAATATGCCTAGTTGGGCATTCTTCAGCTGGGTGACTTCCTTCACAATTAGGGCATTCATCCTTGTGTTCTTTATGGTTGTGTCCTATTTCCCCACAGAGCTTGCATGCACACGGTTTCTTCATATTATTTCCATAAGGCTTCATCTTTAGGGACACAGGCCGAGACTTTAGCAGAGTCAACTTAAATTCCTTCCAAGTGGTTACTCCTTGCCATCCATTGATGGTTTGGTACATCCTCCACCAAGTAGCAACACCTCTTTCAAAGTACTGAAGAGCATGCTGGGTCATATCCTTTCCGGCTATAGTGTTATTCTTCATGTGATCTTCCATGTTCTGAATCCATCGGTCTGTCTCCAATTGGCTTATCGGTCCCAAAAATATGAGTTCATCTCCATTCATCCTCTATTTGGTCCAAGGGTTTTGGGGTGAGAGAGAGATAGAGGGAGATACACACAATACAAACAATAGTTTTGAAAAGACAGATTTTATTTTGTGGCTGACGGAAAAACATCAAACAAGTGACAACTCACAATCGGCGCATCTAACGTAGGTATATAACAAGGGTTTGGTCTTCTAAAGGTCAATAAATCTTCAAAGTCGCCAAACTCTTCAAGTCATGTTCATGTCTCCAATGGCTTCTTCTGATCGTGCTTGTCCTTCTCAAGTTCTTTTGCCAGATCATCTCTGTTGACATGAAGTCTCTCGTGACATCCTTTAATGTTCTGGAGTTGCATTCTAAACTTTTGCTTTCAACATCCTTGGCATGAACCATGGTCCTACTGTCCTTTAGTTCCTGACGAATCTCTGGTATCTCGAGGTTTTGCTCCTCCAGCTTGGCTACTTTCAGCTTCTGGGTCCTGAGTTTTTCACGAAATACTTCCTTGTCAATTACGGCTTCCTGTAGGTCCACCCTAAACTTCTTGATGTAATACTCCAGATCCTGGTGATACACCAGCTAAGGTTAAAACTTCATCTTTTGCTGATAGATGCTCCATCAGACTTCTACCATCCAATCCTTCCGAAGACATGCATGCTTAACTTAGCACGATGACAGTAGCGTAAGCGGGCGATAACATCATGGTTAGCCATGTTTATGCCCATGTTACTACCATGAGCTTTCATTCCATAGTTGATATCTCCTGCCTTAGGGTTTGCTCAAAACCTTTGCGTTTTAACGCTCCATGTTCTGGCCTTTCTCCAACACACCTTGATGTCGGGTATTGACAGCTTCAATAGTCTGACAAGTTCCATAAGGGTAGCCTTCCTTGGTCATACCAATCTGGAAATTCTTCAGAGCCTTCAAATTCTCCTAGTCTTCGGGGTCTTCAACCGTTGTAGTTTCCATTATTATAATGCACGGTAAAATCCTCTTCATTCTGAAGTGGTCTTAGTTGTCCGATATCTTGTCCTTCTCGGAGTGGTCTCATCAGTCGAATCTTTGTGTGGTCAAAAGGGGAAAAGGGGTATAGTCTGACTAAAAGGGAATATTTAATAAAGCTCAGAAAATAAGAGGGGTAAAAGATCTTTCTGAAAATAAAGTTGTAGAGAAAATCTTTCCTATGGGCTTGCCAGTTTCTAGGGGTCACATCCTAAAGTCAACATGTGCTCTGATACCATCTTGTAGCGACCCGACCTCAGACGGTCAAGTCTTTGTGCTTAAGTGTCATCCCTGGATCGGTATGCTGACACACACAGTACTTGAGGATTTATAACAGAGGTAAATCACATGTAGAAAGTAACGTAAATACTATTACCTCAATCCAAATAGCGGAAGTAACAACAAGGTTGTGGATTACCATCAACACCAACGGCAAAGTTGAGTGTAGAAATCGTAACCCTAACGTATCACTTACTCGTCATAAGAATCCTACAACATGAGACGTTGCAGCCACAAAGGGTTAGTATATTGAATGTACTGGAAAATTCACACCATAGGATAATGATGAATAATAACTATCACTACATGCATATATGGCTGGTGGAGGCTCTATGGTTATAATGTTTTGCGAAAAGCCAATTTTTCCCTACTGCAAAGGAATATGTTTTATTTAACTACAAAGTTTGTTGAAAACATTGAGAAGCTAAATCCCCAACTCAATCCCAAATTAAAATTTAACAACCCAACAAATTAATTATAGTGATGAGATCCACATGATAATCCAAGTACCAGATACTCAAGATGTCCATAACCGGGGACACGGCTAACCATGATTAGTTTGTACACTCTGCAGAGGTTTGCACACTTTTCCCCACAAGACTCGATCTCCTCCGTTGGATTTCTCGCACTACATGGTGTTTGAGAAACGGATGACCGAGACACAGTCTTTCAGAAGCATTAACTCTAACCCTGGGTAGACAGTACCAACCTACATCCCCTACATCTGCTAGCCTACCACTGGAAGAGGTCATGCAACATACTCAACTATGCTAGAGCCCATAATAGCTTGTGGCTGCACACGGAAGTTTCTAGCATGAATAATCTTATGATCCCTTTGAGCCTGGGTGGCGAACCATAGGATGATCACACGGGTACCCTAGAATCTCCTAGGACAACACTGGTATATCCTCAGGTGTCTGGGCAAGTCCACTGGTATATCCCAGGGTGCCCCTACCAATCAACCCAGATGTGTATTAAAGTATCCACCTTAAGTTAAACCTTAGTTAACAATAATATCTCACATCTTTCATGAATTCTCTCAAACCAATCCACGTCTACGAGCATAGCATAGCAGTATGAGCATAACGTAAAAGTAACTCCCAAGGTTTGAATGCAGGACAATAGGTTCCTACCTCATCAACTACTTCCCAATACCCACATGTTATCAATTCCTAACCATGCAACGTTTGAGGGTGAAACTAATGCATAAAAACTGGGTATGAAAGGGATATGATCAAATTGTGAACTTGCCTTGTACAGTTGATGAAGATGATTCACACTCATAACTCCTAATAGTTCTACTCATCACACTCCGGTCAATCTAGCGTAAGCAAACAATAGTAACCACACATAAGCAATCATGCAAATGACTCGAAGAAAAGATCTCGGAAAACTTTGAAAACAAGCAATTTACTCTTGCAACATAAAACAATTTCTAACAGTACCAAAATTAAGTGAATTTGGCCTTATCAGAAAATTTAGGTCAAGAGCTTCGATTTGCAAAAAGAATCAACTCAAACGGAGCTACGAAACTCAAGTTACGATCAAAAGAAGATTCAAATTCAAATCTGTTTAAATTCAAATTTTAAAACTTTTAAAAACAGGTTCGAGTTGGATTACTGGATAGAGGGGATCGTAATGAAGAAGTGGGCGTTGGTTTCGTTGGATTTGGATAAACGGTGTAAAAGATGTGATAGATTGAAGAGCAGGGGCTAAACTGTAAGAAAAAGTAATTGCAACTAGGTCCCTGACTACGAGACAGAAGAGCTAACAAGAGCACGCTCACTACGGAAACTAAAACAATGAACTCGTTCGCTGCGAAGACCTACCCAACAAACATTCACTAAATAATATTACTAAAAAAACAAAACCGGTTTATATAAAAACCAAAAACAAAACTAAAAGAAAAACCCGGTGAACCGGGCGGTTTATACTGGTTCGGCTGGATCGGGTCCTGTGGTGGCGGTTCGGTCAACTCCGACGACGGGGCGGGCGTCTCCGGCGAGAAGTGTCGGCGGTGGCGACTACATGGGGCGGCGGCGATGGCTTGGCGGGGCGCGACAAGGCGCGAGGCGAGCAGGCAGCGACGCGGCTTGCTGCAGGCGACGACGAGGCGACGATGGCGCAAAGTCCGGCGGCGAGATGCGGCAGCGGCTGCGCATCGGCGAGGAGGAGAGGGGGTCGGGGCTGTGGGATTTATAGGAGGAGGGGGCGACGGTGGCGTGGAGGAGGGGCCAAGGCGGCGGTGGAATCCGGAGGTGACACGGCCTCTGGTGGCGGCGCGGCGGCGTGCGGGCGGCGGACTCCCACTGGAGCTCGGGACGGGCGCAGGCTGGGCGGGGCTGGGCCTGGCTCGGGCTCGGCCTGGGCGGCCAGTTCACTCTGATCGATTGTTTTTAAACACACACAACGAAAAAATAATAAAAACAAATGAAAAAAAATATAGGCATATTATATATCAAAATTTTCAGAAAAAGATTTTCTATAGCTTGAAGTTCAAATAAAATCCACGAAGTTCAAATAATTCAAACAGTGCTACTGGTACAATAAAACCCAATAAAATCATTTTAAAATATCAAAATTAATTCAAATTTATTTCTCTCCAATTTTCCGATGTAGGGAATCATTTTACCCTAATTTCCATATATTTTATTTTTGGAGAAAATAATTTGAATAAAACCCCAAATAACCCCAAATTGAAAATAATTCCAATGGGATTTTGAATTTAATTCTTTTAAAACTTCCAACTCATATTTCATATGTTTTGAAGAAGTCATTTTATCTTCTCTTATGAAAATCATTGAGTTGCTTATAATTTTTGAATTTAAAAATATTTCCAAATGAAATTCAAATCTTTTCAAAAACCCTTCTTATTTATTTAAATGAGAGAAGTCATGTCATCTTCTCTCTAGGGTTTTGTATTTGAAAAGAATTTGGATTCACGGAGATCATAAATGCAAAATGAAAGTTTGGGAAAGTCCTTTTATTCCCTGTCATTTAACTTTCAAAAGTTTCAAATTTCACTCACTTTCAGTTAATCAATCACACAACAATCAAGCAAACAATCAAAACTATTTATTAATTATAACATTCCAAAATTTAGAATTTTGGGATGTTACAGTCACATACTATGTGTTTTGCTTGGAGCATCTTTTATGATAGGAGTCTTTGCTTGTTTTGTTTTGCTTTTTAAGTCTTGAATCCTTGCTGGACACACCTATTTGAGAGAGCCAAAATTATGCCATGACTTGTTAGAATTGCTCTCTATGCTTCACTTAAATTTTTATGAGCTATGGATTTGCTCTACTGCTTCATTTATATCTTTTTGAGCACGGTGTGCTTAGTTATTTTTGAAGAAATGCTCTATTGCGTTACTTAGATTTATTTGAGAGTTAGTAAATTTTTAAGAAATTCTCTCTTGCTTCACTTAAATTAATTCGAGAGATAAAATATTATGCTCATGATCTTCACTTATATTTGTTTGAGCTTATCAAAAAGCAACACATGAAAATTAGTCCCGAAGTGATAGATATCCAAGAAAGATATAATAAAAACTTTCATGAAGATCATTGGACAAAATGAACTTGATACCTTGTATAGTTTTGAGATATGATGATGTGATATGTGAGTCATGTTGATGAGAAATTGTGCTTTAGTAAGAATATTGGTGTTAAGGTTTGTGATTCCCTATGGAAGCACGAAAGGCAATAATCATGCAATGAAATTATATTCTACTTGTGGTGCATTATTCGATGTTAATTATGCTTAATGCTTGCTTATGAGATTATTCGTTTCTTGGTTGGTCACTTCTCAATCTTTTTCTAGCCTTCATTTTGCACTAACTATGATCACTACTTGTGCATCCAAAACCCTTTAAACCAGTTTTGCCACATGAGTCCACTATATCTACTTATATGCGGTATTCTTTTGCCGTTCTAAGCAAATTTGTATGTGCCATCTCTAATTTTCAAAATAAACTTCTCTCTTGTGTGTTCTTACCGTTGCGAGGCGGTGAGGGGTGGCTAATATTTTCCATGCTAGATGTGTTATTCTCACGATGAGTGTTTATTAACTTGTCATTGCACGAGAGTAAGGCAAAGGTATTAGGGATGCCCAGTCCCGAAATGAAAAATGAATTTACTTTATGTTGTCAAATAATGAATTCCTTGGAAAGTGTTGGTATGGAGGGCAACCGTGGATACGACTAGCCATGGAAAGTGAAAGTATGGTTGAAAAAGAAATAAGCTTTAATTTCTGTTTGGGAGCCTCCTATGATATATCTAGCATGGAAAGTGTTGGGAACTCTAAGTCGTTTTCATTGGTGGGAAAGACACACCTCCCAAAATGTTTTTATCTCTATGTTTTTCGCTTTGAGCTCTGGCACCTCTACAAATCCCTACTTCCCTCCGCGAAGGGCCTTTCTTTACTTTATGCAATTTTTATTTTGAATTTGAGTCTCCATCTTCTCTTATAAAAGCACCAACTCAGAGGCACTATGATCGTACTTTAGCATTGGGTGTAGTTAATATGCGAGTGTGTTTCATGAATGGATCAATGGTTGAGCATGATGGGCTAGGGATAACTTATTTTAGCATTGATATTTTGAAAGACATGGTTCCTTGTTGATATGCTTGAGTATTTAAGTTATCATGTCAAAACTATACTATTGCTTTGAATCATATAAAAGTCCAAATGTCCATGCTATAAAGAAAAGAATATGAGATGACATGTTAGGCAGCATTCCACATCAAAAATTCTGTTTTTATCATTTACCTACTCGAGGACGAGCAGGAATTAAGCTTGGGTATGCTGATACGTCTCCAACGTATCTATATTTTTTGATTGTTCCATGCTGTTATATTATCATTTTTGGATGTTTTATAATCATTTTATAGTCATTTTATATCATTTTTTGGTACTAACCTATTGACATAGTGCCATGTGCCAGTTGTTGTTTTCTGCATGTTTTTTACATCGCAGGAAATCAATACCAAACGGAGTCCAAACGCAGCGAAACTTTTTGGAGATTTTTTGGACCAGAAGACATCTAGTGGGTCGGAGAAGCGCTTGGGGGGGGGGGGGGGGTGCTCTGAGGGAGCAAAACCCACCAGAGGGCGTCAGGGGGCCCAGGCGTGACCTGGTGGGTTGTGCCCACGTCGGGTGCCCCCCCGGACCGCCTCTTTGCTCTATAAATACCCCAATATTCCAGAAACCCTCGGGGAGTCGACGAAAATCAATTCCATCGCGCGGCGCCCCGAACCACCAGATCAATCTAGACACCATCACGGAGGGGTTCACCACTTCCTTGGTGCCTCTCGATGATGCGTGAGTAGTTCTTTGTAGACCTTCGGGTCTGTAGTTAGTAGCTAGATGGCTTCCTCTCTCTCTCTCTTTTGATTATATATACAATGGTCTCTTGGAGGTCCATATGATGGAACTCTTTTTGCGGTGTGTTTGTTGGGATCGGATGAACTTTGAGTTTATGATCAGATCTATCTTTTTATCCATGAAAGTTATTTGAGTCTTCTTTGATCTCTTATATGCATGATTTCTTATAGCCTCGTATTTCTTCTCCAATATTTGGGTTTTGTTTGGCCAACTTGATCTATTTATCTTGCAATGGGAAGAGGTGCTTTGTAGTGGGTTTGATCTTACGGTGCTTGATCCCAGTGACAGAAGGGGAACCGACACGTATGTATCACTGCTACTAAGATAACATGATGGGGTCTATTTCTACATAAATAGGTCTTGTCTACATCATGTCATTGTTCTTATTGTATTACTCTGTTTCTCCATGAACTTACTACACTAGATGCATTCTAGATAGCAGCCGATGTGTGGAGTAATAGTAGTAGATGCAGGCATGAGTCGGTCTACTAATATTGGACGTGATTCCTATATAATGATCATTGCCTAGATATCATCATGAGTATTTGAAGTTCTATCAATTGCCCAACAGTAATTTGTTTACCCACCTTTGCTATTTTTCTCGAGAGAAGACACTAGTGAAATCTACGGCCCCCGGGTCTCTTCTTTAATATATTTGCCTTTGCGATCTATTTTCCTTTGCTTTTATTTTCAGATCTATTAAACAAAAAATACAAAAATACCTTGCTGCAATTTATTTTATTTGGCGTTCGATCTATTAATATTTACAACTGTCTCATGTCCGTTTGCCTATCTCTAGGCACCGTTACCCGAAAGGATTGACAACCCCTTTTACACGTTGGGTTGCGAGTATTTGTTATTTGTGTGCAGGTGCTATTTACGTTGCGTTGCTTGGTTCTCGTACTGGTTCGATAACCTTGGTTTTGTCACTGAGGGAAATACCTACCGCTGCTGTGCTGCATCATCCCTTCCTCTTTGGCGATTCAAGCCGCATCAAACCCCTCCATGATGGTGTCTAGATTGGATCTAGTGGTTCTGGAACTTGCGGTGGCTGGAATTGATTTTCGTCAACTCCCCTAGGGTTTCTGGAATATTAGGGTATTTATAGAGCAAAGAGGCGGTGCGGGAGGCCACCAAGGTGGGCACAACCCACCTGGGCACGCCTGGGGGCCCAGGCGCGCCCTTGTGGGTTGTGCCCCCCTTGGGGAACCCCCCAGGTGCTTCTCCGGCCCATCTGGTGTCTTCTGGTCCAAAAACATCCACAAAAAGTTTTGCTGCATTTGGACTCCGTTTGGTATTGATTTCCTGTGATGTAAAAAAACAAGCAGAAAACAGCAACTGGCACTTCGCACTATGTCAATAGGTTAGTCCCAAAAAATGATATAATATGATTGTAAAATGATTGTAAAACATCCAAGAATGATAATATAACAACATGGAACAATAAAAAATTATAGATACGTTGGAGACGTATCAGCATCCCCAACTTAATTCCTTCTCGTCCTCGAGTAGGTAAATGATAAAAACAGAAATTTTGATGTGGAATGTTGCCTAACATGTTCATCACATATTCTTTTCTTTGTAGCATTAACATTTGGACTTTTATATGGTTCAAAGCAATAGTCTAGTTTTGCCATGAGGACTTTAATACTCAAGCATATCAACAAACAGTCATGTCTTTCAAAATATCAACACTAAAGCAAGTTATCCCTAGCCCATTATGCTCAATCATTGATCCATTCATGAAACACACTCACATATTAGCTACACCCAATGCTCAAGTACGATCATAGTGCCCCTTAGTTCATGCTTTATAAGAGAAGATGGAGACTAAAATAAAAATAAAATTGCATAAAGTAAAAGAAAGGCCCTTCGCAGAGGGAAGTAGGGATTTGTAGAGGTGCCAGAGCTCAAAGCGAAAAAGATAGAGATAAAACATTTTGAGTGGCATGCTTTTCCTGTCAACGATAATGATCGAGTAGTTCCCAATACTTTCCATGCTAGATATATCATAGGCGGTTCCCAAACAGAAAATAAAGTTTATTCCTTTTTCCACCATACTTTCACTTTCCATGGCTAGCCGTATCCACGGGTGCCTTCCATACCAAGACTTTCCAAGGAATTTATTATTTGACAACATAAAGTAAATTCATTTTTCATTCTGGGACTGGGCATCCCTAATACCTTTGCCGTACTGTTGTGCAATGACAAATGAATAAACACTCATCTTGAGAACAACATATCTAGCATGGAAATATATCAGCGACCCCCTTCCGTTTCATGAGTGGTACGAGCACACGAAAGGGGAATTTATTTTGAAATTTAGAGATGGCACATACAAATTTGCTTAGAACTGCACGGAAATACCGCATATAGGTAGGTATGGTGGACTCAGGTGGCAAAATTGGTTTAAGGGATTTTGGATGCACAAGTAGTGATCATACTTCGTGCAAATGAAGGCTAGCAAAAGATTGAGAAGCATCCAACCAAGAAACGAAAAATCTCATAAGCAAGCATTAAGCATAACTAAAACCGAATAATGCACCACAAGTAGGATGTAATTTCATTGCATAACTATTGACTTTCATGCTTGCATAGGGAATCACAAACCTTAACACCAATATTCTTACTAAAGCATAATTATTCATCAACATGACTCACATATCACTATCATCATATCTCAAAACTATTACAAGGAATCAAGCTTATTGTGTCCAATGAGCTTCGACAAAGTTTTTGTTATATGTTCCTCAGATATCTATCACTTTGGGACTAATTTCATATGTTGCTTTTGATATGCTCATACAAATTTAAGTGAAGAACAAGAGCATAATATTTCTTTCTCTGAAAATAATTTAAGTGAAGCAAGAGAGAATTTCTTAATTTTTTTTACTAACACTCAAGTAAATCTAAGTGAAGCACGAGAGAATTTCTTCAAAATTACTAAGGCACACCGTGCTCAAAAAGATATAAGTGAAGCACTAGAGTAATTCCATAGCTCATAAAAATTTAGGTGAAGCATAGAGAGCAATTCTAACAAGTCATAGCATAATTTTGGCTCTCTCAAATAGGTGTGTCCAGCAAGGATTTATGACTTAAAAGAAAAAGCAAAACAAGCAAAGAATAATATCATACAAGACGCTCCAAGCAAAACTCATGATATGTGACGAATACAAATATAGCTCCAAGTAAAATACTGATGGTTGTTAGACGAAAGAGGGGATGCCACTCGGGGCATCCCCAAGCCAAGTTGCCTGATACTTCTTGAATATTACCTTGGGGTGCCTCGGGCATCCCCAAGCTTAGCCTTTTGCTAATCCTTATTCCTTCATCCATCGCGATCTCACCCAAAACTTGAAAACTTCAATCACACAAAACTCAACAAAACCTTCGTGAGATCCGTTAGTATAACGAAACAAATCACTACTATAAGTGCTGTTGGAAACCCATTCATATTTTATTTTTGCATTATATCTACTGTATTCCAACTTTTCGATTGCAAAAACTCTTCAAAGGAAACCATAGAATCATCAAAACAAGCACACAACGCAAAGAAAACAGAATCTGTCAAAACTAGAACAGTCTGTAGCAATCAAAAAACTTCGAATACTTCTATAACTCCAAAAATTCTGAAACATTAGGGCAACGTGAGCAATTTGTATATTAATATTGTGTAAAAAAATTAGAGCAAAATCATGTTTCTATGATTTATGAAAATTATTTTTCTGAGCGCAAAAGTTTCTGTTTTTCAACAAGTTCAAATCAACTATCACCCAAATCATCCCAAAGGATTTGCTTGGCACAAACACTAATTTAAACCACAAAAACACATATAATCAGAGGCATAATTGGGTATTTTATTGAAAACAACAAGAAACCCAAAAAGCAAGAAGATACAAGTTGGGTTGCCTCCCAACAAGCGCTATCGTTTTACGCCCCTAGCTAGGCATAATGCGAAGGATCTAAGTGTTGTCATCTTTAGTTTCCAACTCTTCAATCAAACACTTGGAATTCTGCAAGGACTTAGCATACAAAATTACAATGACAATACTCCTAGGAACAAGTTTGAGGAATTCATTCTTGCACAAAGGATCTCTTATAACTTCAACAAAATCCGGGTGAATACTAATCATCTTAAGATCTTATTTACTATTATTACTAAAAGTTGCACCCTTGTTCTTAGTAACTTGAGTAACCTTGTCGATCTTTACGGGAGTTTTTTCAATGGTTTTAGCGGAAGCAAAAGCCGTGCTTAGATTACTGAAGATCTCTTCCAATTTGTCGATCCGAGAGGGGCTTTCTTCAATTCTTTCATGCATTACAGTCCCCTTTTCTTTTAACAACTTAAAAACTTCCCCCGCTTTTGACCCAATTTTAGTAGCAAAATTATGCATCCTTTTATCCAAGTTTTCATTATGTTCTTCGATAAGCATTTTCTTTTCAATAGCATCTAGTCTTTCCATAACATGCTCGAGAGTCAAAGTTCTTTCAATGATCATAAGCAGTGGTGAACCCACTAAATTTCCCATAGCATTAAAAGCATCAAGAGAGGGACACATCAAGAAATTTCCACTGGTAATCATATCAAGGACGAATCTATACCAAGTGGTGATGCCCACATAAAAACAGCAAAGAAGAACAACGATGGATTGCTTACGGATAGGTCTATTATGAGCATTGCAAATCCTATACCAATCATATTTTAGATTCTCCCCTCCCCTTTGTTTGAAAGTAAGAACTTCGTTCTCGGGGGGTGCATGCAATAGAGGAAGAACTATCCATATAGGCAAAAGTTGAAAAACAAAGTTGCCACAAAACAGATCTGACGAGAAAACGGCGAACGAAAAACAGGGTGAATATAATGGCAAATTTTTGTGAAATGAGGGAGAGGAAAATGGAAAATAATGTAAATTGCAAGGAGATGAGATTTGTGATTAGGAACCTGGTAGATGTTGATGATGTCTCCCCGACAACGGTGCTAGAAATTCCTTTTGATGTGGCGTGGACTACGTTGGTATTTCCCCAAAGAGGAAGGATGATGCAGCACAACTACGGTAGGTAGTTCCCTCAGTGATGAGACCAAGGTTATCGAACCAGTAGGAGAACCACGCAACACCACGTAAACAACTCTTGCACACAAAGAACAAATACTTGCACACGTAAACAAAGATTCAATTTCATGTGCACCCTTAAAAGCAACAAATTCTTCTATTCGTTCCACATCATAGTAATCATATATACCATTAGCATAAGAAGCTAAGGATTCATTATCGTTAAATTTGCATGAAAAGGGAAGATGTGGAGCATTCATCCTAGAGCAACAAGTATAATCATATCTCAAGCATATATTCCAAGCATACCACTTCAATATATGAATTTGGTCCCATAACAATTTCCCTTTATTAGTCAAGCAATAATCCCTAAAGTATTCACGTTGATCCAACGTTACTCCCATTATATAGTTGAATGGGGTTTTCTCAGGATTATCAAAGTAGTGCATAATATCTTTAACATAGCAAGCATCGAGGGTTTTAGGAGGATCTCCATCTCCATGAGTAGCAGGTACAACTAATTTTTTTGGTGTTTCGTGTTCCATATCCATAACTAAAGATAGACAGCAACTTAGAACAGGAAATAAAAACTACTTGGTGATAAAGCAAATAAGCACACACGAGAATATTCACCCCACGCTATAACTCCCTGACAACGGCACCAGAAAAAGTTCTTGATAACCCACAAGTATAGGGAATCGTTTGTAGCCTTCTTTGATAAATAAGAGTGTCGAACCCAACGAGGAGCTAAAGGCAGAACAAATATTCCCTCAAGTTCTATCGACCACCGACACAACTCTACGCACACTTGACGTCTGCTTTACCGGAAACAAGTATGAAACTAGTTTGTAGGAGTGATGCTAGAACTACTTTGCAAGAATAAAATTAGAAGTACTTTTCAAGATAATAAAAGTTCGGTGTTTAGTAAAAGGGTTTGTGTCAACAAGAAAGTTATTTGTCCCTAGGCAATCGATAACAAGTACCGGTAATCATTCTTGCAATTTTATATGAGGGAGAGGCATGAGCTAACATACTTTCTCTACTTGGATCATATGCACTTATGATTGGACCCCTAGCAAGCATCCGCAACTACTAAAGATCATTAAGGTCGTGAAACCCAACCATAGCATTAAGTATCAAGTCCTCTTTACTCCCATATGTACCCCACTTACTCAGGTTTAAGCTTCTATCACTCTCGCAACCCATCATAAGCGAACCATGGACATATTGCAACACCCTACAACGGGGGCCCCTCACATTTGCGCGAGAACGGAGGGCACCGTAGGATAACACCATAAATAAAATATATAATCATACCAACCAAGATCAAGATTAACCCACAGGACAAAACAGATCTACTCAAACATCATAGGATGACTACATATCATTGGGAAATAATATATGGAGTTGAGCACCATGTTTAAGTAGAGATTATAGCGGGGGAAGAGGTGTTACACCACTGCATAGAGGGGGAGAAAGTTGGTGTTGACGGTAGCAAGATTGTTGATGTAGATCGCCGTCCCGATCGTTGCCCCGGCGGCACTCCGGCGCCACCGGAAGCGAGGGGGAGAGAGCCCCCCTCCTTCTTCTTCTTCCTTGGCCTCCCCCCAGATGGGAGGAGAGTCCCCCCTCCGGTCCTTGGTCTCCATGGCAGTGGAGGGGCGGGAGCCCTTCTGAGATTGGATCTCTCTCTGTTCTCTTCCGTTTCACGTTCTCCTGATCTGGCCGAAAACTGTTTCTTGTATTCTGGGAGATCCGTAACTCCGATTGCGCTGAGATTTTAACACGATTTTTTTCTGGATATAAGGTTCCTTGCGCCCGAAGTAGAGATCCAACCAACGTTCGAGGAGGGCACAACCCACCACCACGCGCCAGGGGCCTCTAGCGCGCCCTGGTGTTATGTGGACTGTGTGGGCCTCCGTTTGCGGTGATTCCAACTCCCAAAAATCACATATATTCCAAAATAATTCTCTGTAAAATTTTATTGCATTTGGACTTCGTTTGATATGGATTTTCTGTGATACAAAAAACATGCAAAAAACAGGAACTGGCACTGGGCACTGGATCAATAAGTTAGTCCAATAAATCATATAAAAAGTTGCCAAAAATATGTGAAAGTGATATAATATTGGCATGGAACAATCAAATATTATAGATACGACAGAGACGTATCAGCATCCCCAAGCTTAATTCATGCTCATCCTCGAGCTGGTAAACGATAAAAAAAAGATAATTTTCGATGTGGAATGCTACCTAGCATAAACTTGATCATATGTCTAGTCATGGCATGAATATTAAGACATAAGTGATTCAAAGCAATAGTCTATAATTTGACATAAAGACATTAATACTCAGGCATCCCAACAAACAATCATGTCTTTCAAAATATCAACGCTAAAGAAAGCTATCCCTACAAATCATATTGTCTTGTCATGATCTATCTTCTTAACACAAAGTATTTATCATGCACAACCCCGATGACAAGCCGAGCAATTGGTTCATACTTTTTAATGCGCTTCAACTTTTTCAACCCTCATGCAATACATGAGTGCAAGCCATGGATATAGCACTATGGGTGGAATAAAGTATGATGATAGGGGTAAATATAAAGAAGACAAAAAGGTAAGAAAGTCTCACACTGACGTGGCTAACCAACGGGCCATGGAGATGCCCATCAATTGATATCACTGTGAGGAGTAGGGATTGCCATGCAACAAATGCACTAAGAGCTATAAGTGTATGGAAGCTCAATATGAAAACTAAGTGGGCGTGCATCTAATCCTATAATGAAAAATTCCCACTAGTATATGAAAGTGACAACATAGGAGACTCTCCATATGAAAAACATGGTGCTACTTTGAAGCACAAGTGTGGTAATGGATACTAACAATGCCCCTTCTCACTTTGTTTATTTATTTATTTTATTTTATTTTTTTCTTTCTTTCTTTTCTTTTTTTCTCTTTGTTCTCTCATTGTCCGGAGTCTCATCCCGACTTGTGGGGGAATCATAGTCTCCATCATCCTTTCCTCACTGGGGCACTGCTCTAAAAATGAATAATGATCATCTACTTCTATTTAGTTATAACACAAAAGAAATAAAAATTACAACTCGATACCTATGACAAGGTATGACTCTATATGAATGCCTCTGGCATGTACCAAGATGTGCAATGATCTAGTGTAACATGTATGAAAAATGATGAACGTTGGCTGAGCCACAAATACTATGTCAGCTATATGATCATGCAAAGCAATATGATAATGAATGCTCAAGTCATCAAAAAGGAAGCGGTGGAAGTTGCATGGCAATATATCTCGGAATGGCCATGGAAAAGCTATAATAGGTAGGTATGGTGGCTGTTTTGAGGAAGATATAATACGGCTTATGTGTGATAGAGCGTATCATATCACGGGGTTTGGATGCACCTGCGAAGTTTGCACCACATCTCGATGTGAGAAAGGCAATGCATGGTACCGTAGAGGCAAGCAAATTGCGAAAAGGTAAGAGTGCGTATAACCCATGGACTCACATTAGTCATAAAGAACTCATATACTTACTGCAAAAGTTTATTAGCCCTTGAAGCAAAGTACTACTACGCATGCCCCTAGGGGGATAGATTGCTAGGAAAAGACCATCGCTCGTCTCCGATCGCCACTCATAAGGAAGACAATCAATAATAAATCATGCTCCAACTTCATAGCATAACGAGACTATACGTGCATGCTTAGGGAATCACGAACCTTAACACCAATATTCTTACTAAACCCAACCATTTACTAGTACCTCCCACATATTCCATCTCTATATCGCAAAACTATTGCAAGGAATCAAACATATCATATTTAGTGATCCATAAGTTTTATGTAGAATTTTATGACTAACCATGCAATTGACCAATTCCTTTTGACTCTCTAAATAGATATAAGTGAAGCATGAGAGTATAATTCTTTATACAAAAGATCATGCTCTAACAAATATAAGAGAAGCAAAAGAGCATTCTTCAAATAACGGTTTTCCATGTGAAGAGAAACAGGCAATCCAAACTTCAAATGATATAAGTGAAGCACATGAGGCATTCTATAAAGGCCATACTCAAAAGATATAAGTGAAGTGCAATGAGCATTCTATAAATCAACCATGGACTATCTCATACCAGCATGGTGCATAAAAGAAAAAGGGAAAAACTAAAAGCAAAAGACGCTCCAAGATTTGCACATATCACATGAATGAAACGAAAACGAAAACATACCGATACTTGTTAAAGAAAGATGGCATGCCTTCCAGGGCATCCCCAAGCTTAGACGCTTGAGTCTCCTTGAATATTTACTTGGGGTGCCTTGGGCATCCCCAAGCTGGAGCTCTTGCCTCTCCTCCTTCTCCTCACATCGAGACCTCCTCAATCTTCGAACACTTCATCCACACAAAACTTAACCAAACTTTTAGTGGCGGGGTTAGTGAATATGGCAATGAAATACCATCATGTACTGCTATAACTTTATTGTATAATTATAAACAAACATTACCCACTGTATGCTATCACAATCTATGGCCCCAAGTCAAGGAGGCTTCAACAAGAATTCAAACATACACAAATAATGAAGCTATAACAGCAATCTGTGAAAACATGACAGTCTGTAAAGATTTGAACATCCACCATACTTCTGTAACTCTAAAAATTCTGAAAAATTTGGGAAAATAAACATTTTGTATAGAAAGACAATACAAAAGGTTTCAGAACCGTTTGACGTTCCAGTAAAAAAGTAAAATCGTGCACTACAGCCAAAGTTTCTGTTTTGCACCGCACAAACCAGCAAGCAATTTAAACATCCTAAATGCAAATCTTGGCACATTATTTTTGTAATACAATGGAGTTGTACAAGGGGATAATTATTTTTTTTGAAAATTTTCTGTAATTAAGATTCACAAAGTTTCCGTGAGCATGAACAAAGTTCAAGGAGCTCCCCCGCTTCAACAATGCTTGTCTCTCACACTTTCACTTTCCTTTTTGAAAAGTTTTGTGTTCCCCTCTATATTTTTTTTGTTTTTAAACTTTATAAAAGCACTCAATAGAAATAAATGACTCTCTAAAATTCTGGGTTGTCTCCCTGGCAGCGCATTCTTTAAAGCCATTAATCTAGCCATAAAGTACTCAAGTAATGGATCCACCCGGATCCCAAGGTATATCAAAGCCAATTTTAATTAGCAATGATTTGGCATTTAGTAGTGTGCACAAAGCAACATATACCAAGCAATGACGAAGTATAACTCTCTTGCTATGCATCGGCTGTGTGGGCCTCCGTTTGCGGTGATTCCAACTCCCAAAAATCACATATATTCCAAAATAATTCTCCGTAAAATTTTATTGCATTTGGACTTCATTTGACATGGATTTTTTGCGATACAAAAAACATGCAAAAAACATGAACTGGCACTGGGCACTGGATCAATAGGTTACTTCAAAAAATCATATATAAAGTTGCCAAAAATATGTGAAAGTGATATATTATTGGCATGAAAAATTTATAGATACGACGGAGACGTATCACCAGTGCCCAGTGTCAGTTGCTGTTTTTTGCTTGTTTTTTACATCGCAGGAAATCAATATCAAACGTAGTCCAAACACCGTGAAACTCTTTGTGGATTTTTTATGGACCAGAAGACCACCAGTGGGCCATAGCAGCACCTGGGGGTGCCCCGAGGGGGGCACAACCCACCAGGGCGCGCCTGGGGGCCCAGGTGCGCCCAGGTGGGTTGTGCCCACCTCGGTGGCCTCCCACACCCCCTCTTTGCCCTATAAAATCCCAAATACTCCAAAAACCCTCGGGGAGAACCTAGATCAGAAGTTCTTCCGCCGCAAGGCTCTGTATCCACGAGATCCAATCTAGACCCCGTTCCGGCACCCTACTGGAGGGGGTGATCATCACCAGTGGCCATCTTCATCATCCCGGCGGCCACCACGATGAGGAGGGAGTAGTCCGCCCTCGGGGCTGAGGGTTTGTACCAGTAGCTATGTGTTTAATCTCTCTCTCTCTCTCTCTCTCTCTCTCTCTCTCGTGTTCTTGAGAGGTCACGATCTTGATGTATCGCGGGCTTTGTTAATATAGTCGGATCATATGGTGTTTTCCCCTCTTTATCTTGTGATGAATTGAGTTTTCCCTTTGAGATTTCATTTTATCGGATTGAATACTTTTATGGATTTGAGAGAACTTGATATATGTCTTGCAAATGAATACTTGTGGTGACATTGGGCTATTATTTTGATTCACTTGATATATGTTTTGGCACTCAACTCGCGGATTCCCGAGGTGACATTGGGGTAATCTACGCATAGGGATTGATGCACGTTCTTGTCTTTCTTTCTCAGGTAGAAATCTTGGGGAACTCTTTGTAGTTCTTTGTGTTGGATTGATTATTATGAATCTGAAATTATTTGTGTTATTTTAGTACGAACTCTTGGATAGATCGATTGGGAAGAATTGCTTCGAGGTGGTTTCGTACCCTACAAACGATTTCTTCTTATGTTCTCCGATGGATAGGAACTTCGAAGTGATTCTTCATCGCACTTTGAGGGGTGGTTATATGATCCAATTATATTAGCACCGTTGAGAGATTTCACTAGCGAAAGTACATACCCTAGGCCTCATTTTCAAGCATTGCAATACCGTTTTTGTGCCCGTTACTATTTTCTACCTTGCTGTTTTTATTTATTCAGATTATAAAAATATATTTCTACCATCAGTATTACACTTTTATCACCATCTCTTCGCCGAACTAGTGCACCTATACAATTTGCCATTGTATTGGGTGTGTTGGGGACACAAGCGATTTCTTGTATTTGGTTGCAGGGTTGTTTGAGAGAGATCATATTCATCCCTACACCTCCCACGGATTGATAAACCTTAGGTCGTCCACTTGAGGGAAAATTGCTACTGTCCTACAGAACTCTGTGCTTGGAGGCCCAACACGAGTCTACAAGAATACTGTTGCGTAGTAGACATCAAGCTCTTTTCTGGCGCCGTTGCCGGGGAGGTCAGGTAAGTGGCACTCACACCCCCCAACAACGGTTATTTTCTCGGCGCCGCTGTCGGGAGGTGAGTGCTTGAAGGTGTATTTTTAGATCTTGCAATCGAATCTTTTAGTTTCTTGTTTTATCACTAGTTTGGTTTGTAAAAAGAAAACTAAGAAAATGGAATTGAGTTTGCATCATATTATTCATCTTTATAATGTCTTTCGTGAAAATGATGGAAAGGAAAATTGTGCTCAATTGATAGAAGAAGAATTCTATAAAATGTTTGACAAAAAATCTTTGCATGATGAGCATGATTGCAATGTTGTTGGTATGAACTCTTTGAATATCCATGATGCTAACGATATGCAAAGCCATAAGTTTGGGGATGCTATATTTGATGAATATGATATTTTTAGTCCCCCAAGATTTGATGTGCAAATTTTTTATAATGATTGCATGCCTCCTATTTATGATGATTATATTGATGAAAGTGGGTTTGGAAGAGTGTCAACTCTAGGTAATGATCCCACTATTTTGGAGGGTGTTGAATCTTGTTACAATATTTAAAAAAGTGGATTTGGAGAGGTCATGACTTTATTTAGTGATGAATCCACTATTTTGGAAGAGGTCTCAATTGATTATGACAAAAAAGTTGCTATCTATGATGATTATGGTGATGACATGTATGCTATAAAGAATAATGATAACCATGAAAATTGTCATCATGATTTTAATTTTCAATCCCATGACAATTATGTTGTTGAGTTTGCTCCCACTACTATTCATGAGAAGAAATTTGCTTATGTGGAGAGTAACAAAATTTCTATGCTTATGCATCATGAAAAGAATGATGGTAGCTATATTGTTGAATTCATTCATGATGCTACTGAAAATTATTATGAGGGAGGGACTTATGCTTGTAGGAATTGCAATAATATCATGTTTCCTCTCTATGTGTTGAAAGTTTTGAAGTTATGCTTGTTTTGCCTTCCTATGCTAGTTGATTCTTGTTCCATAAGTTGTTTGCTCACAAAATACCTATGCATAGGAAGTGGGTTAGACTTAAATGTGCTTGCCATGTGCTTCATGATACATGTTTGTCACAGTAGGTCGTATTTTCTGTCATGCATGTACATCCATGACAAATTTATGACAGAATCAAGATAGTCATACCTGTGCTGTTGTAGAAGTGTTCCATGACATTGCCAAAATTATCATCACGGAAGTGTCCACTTCCATGACGATAAATCGCGCGTCACAGAAGTGCTTTCATCAAGGGTGACCGACACATGGCATCCACCGTAACGGAACACCGTTAAGCTATCGGGTCGGATTTTGGATCCGATAACCCGTTAACAGCCACGACCAATGCCGATTTTCCACGTGTAAAATTCTCATTGGCTGACGGATCCAGCGCGACTCGCGTTGGCACAGTGTCACTCATCCAACGGTCGAGATGGGCCTATGATATGTTGACACGTGGACCGGCCCAAAAGTGGCCAACAAAGTTTAAATGGGCCGGCCCAATAGAAGGCCCATAAGATTTAGCGGACCATAATGGGCCGGGCCAGCTAAAGGCACACAAAATTTAGCGGACCATAATGGGCCGGCCCAGCTAAAGGCCCACACGATTTTGCAGACCATAATGGGTCGGCCCACTAAAGGCCCACAAGATTTGCGGACCACAATGGGCGGCCCAACTAAAGGCCCACAAGATTCTCGCAGACCATAATGGGCCGCCCACTAAAGGCCCAACATTGTTCGTCAAATCGCCCGTCAACGACCTGTCCTAAACTTGTCATCAACGCGCGATGGTCACTTTTGGCCCGTTAACGATCCGCTAATAATTGGGCGAATTACGGCTGGTGTATTTCCTACCGTTAAAGGTCCGGCTTCATTTGGGCCCATTTACAGCCATCAAAACTTTCGCCCATAAACGATCGTGAAGGATTTGGGTCATATTCGCCATGTCGACATTCGCCCGCTAGAGGCCCACTATAGCTTTGGGCCACTTTCGCCTGTTGTCATTTTCGCCCGTTAACGCCGGACGAAACCATGGGCCATATGTGGCCTAACGCCATATCGGGCCCATTAACGCCCATATAAAATGATGATAATCTAGCTCGACAAGTTCCGCTGTTAAAGGCCGTGTATTTGGTCGGCGATTTACGGCCCGTCCAATTTCGGCTGTCAAAGATCCGCGATCGTAAATGGGCCACCATTTCGCCTGCTAAGTCCAATGGGTTATTTGGCACAATCAGGCCCAATCTCACTTTCGGTCTATTAAAGGCCCATGTTTTATGGGCTCAAGATATGTACACCAGAACGGCCTATTTTTACCGAGGGCCCAAATTATGTTTAGGCTCGTTAAAGGCCCACTATGGGCACAGCCTACCAGAAAAATATTAAAGCTTATGCTGATTTAGGCCCAGATATTTTAGTGGGCGACATGCCAATTTCGCCCAGAATCGCTTTTAGCCCAATTGAATGGGCCCGACGAATGTTGGCATGTTGGGCTCCTATGAAGCTTTCGCCGAATACATTACTAAGATAAACCTACACTATACAAAAATATCGTCAGAATTATCGCAGCCTGAGGCAGCATCATAAATGTTGTATCACAACAAAATAAATTCCAACCATACAACAAAAGGCATGTTGGCATAAAGTTTACAGTCCTTCCAGATAAAAGCACCATCGATGTATAGAAGCACAAATCATTTGACCCGAAGTGCTAATGTTTCAGTTGTAGAATCTGATGGAGCAAAGACGATCTCCACCTTTTTCCGCCATTGCTCTTAAACAACGGTTAATGTCCGATAGTCTGGTTTCAAAACCATTCATATCTTGACGACATTTCTCAACCACTATTCTTGTTTTCAAACAACGCCCATTAGGGATTGGACGTGTGTCCGAGCACAGATATATCACTACATCTAGCAGGAAGATTTTGTTCAGTAGGCGATTTGGACGAGGTTACCTTGACAACCAACCCAGAATTACGCAGAAAGGTGCTTTTTGCAATGTTAGTGGAGAGATACTGATGCATTGCAGCAAGAGGTGACATTGTGCCTGTAGTAGCCTCGTCACCTTCAGGTGGTTGTGGCTGTTCAATCATTTGTTCCATAGCTTCCTGAAAGCTTGAACTTGTAGATTAGTGTACCAGATAAGTTACTAATGAGACAAAAACAAACAAAGTAGGTTAAACGTTTATACATAACTTATTTTGGTGAACTACTGTAATACATTAGCATGTATTGTAGTGCCAACTACATAATAAAATCACTTTCGGAACATATGTCCATGTAGCATGCCTACTGTATTGTCTATTTCCTCACATTTGTTGACATCTAAGGATAAATAGACATGGTTTAAAGTAGGATGAACAAAGTATGACATCATTCATATCATGGGCAAACAGATATAAAACAAACATGCTATTTTATCATTGTGTGCGCACGTGAACATAACAACTAGATTACAGATCAAGACCAAAAGAATATCCTTCATCTCTTTTAAACCATCTAAGGTGAAATGATACGTTAAGACAACTGTGAATAAAAGTGAACAGAGTAACTGACATTGACTGCAAACCAAGTAGTTAAATGAACACATCACAGTACCAATCAGTTCAAGGCAGGAGGAGTAAGGACTTACAACAATGGGCTTGAACTGGTGTGCTCATGCCCTTCATCTTGCTGGTGTGGTAATCCTTGAAGATTTGCACTACATTCGGTTCAGTTCTTTTGGTCCGCACGGGCTCTCCTCAGATTTGCAACAAGTCAATATAGATACGATAATATGGCACAAAAAAGAAGGAAGTATCAGCTATTTACAAAAGCCTCGCAGTGTGCAATATAGCTACGAGATCCTGTTGTCTGTTGGAATTTCACTTTAGAACGGTTGGTTTTGTTCTTCAAACAGTTAGCCTAGAAGAAGATGCACTTGTAAGGCACATACATAAATACAAGTTCAATATGTGGTCTGATCAAATACATATAGCCTACCTGATACTTTGGATCAGACCAATGTTTAACGAGGGCTGTCCAGTCTTCATCTGTAATATATTCCACCGGAGATGTTTGGGCGATTTCATTGTTAGCCTTGCCTTGAAAGTGAGATTTTCTAAGGTGGTACCGACATGTCACAGAGAGCGGATCGAAAAACATGAGTGCATGCTTGTTTAGTTGCATCATCTTTCGGATCCAACTTGAACCTCATCTGTTGAAAAAAGAATGTGAGTCTTATTAGGAGGAAGCAAGAAAGTATGGGACAGAGCAAGACAATAATACTAATTGCGATGAATAACATTACTTATGGATAAATTGTCAAGGAAGGTGTTAAACTGGGTATTGTCTTTCTCATTCCTGTACTGGATCCACGTTGGGAGGTGTAACGCCCCGGATTCGATGCGCCAGGTGTCCGCCAGTTATTCGCCGTCTTTGCCATGTCATGTGCTTGCGTGTCTCTCTTTGCCATGTCATCATCTGCATTTCATATCATGTCATCATGTGCATTTCATTTGGCATACGTGTTCGTCTCATGCATCCGAGCTTTTTCCCGTTGTCCGCTTTTGCAATCCGCGCCCTATGTCTCCGGCGCGCCCTTTTACCTCTTTTCATGTGCGGGTGTTAAACGGTCTCGAATGGACCGAGGTTTGTCAAGCGGCCTTGGTATAGCACCGTAGACCGCTGTCAAGTTTCGGATCATTTGGAGGTCGTTTGGTACTCCAACGGTTAACCGGTAACCGCAAAAGCCTCTTTGTTGCAGCCCAACTCCCCTTCCAAAGTTGCCCAAAACCCACCAAACTCCCCTCCATGCTCTCGGTCGTTCGATCACGATCGCGTGGCCGAAAACCGCACCTCATTTGACTCTCCTAGCTCCCTCTACCTATATATATGCCCTCCCTCGAAAAATCGCGGATGAATTCGCCCTAACCCTAGCCCGCGCCTCCTCGGCACGGACATGTCCAGCCCCGACGGACATGTCCAGCTGCCACGTCGCCCGGCCCAATCAGGGCGTGCCACGTCACCCCGCCGCCTTCCTCCTCCACTCGCGCACACGTGGCAACTGGCGCACAGACCTCCGCCCGCCGCGGCCCATGGAGCCCATCATGGGTCCATCAGGCCTGAAGGCCGCCGCCGCCGCCGCCCGTCCGGCCCCCGCGCCCCCAGGTCGGCCGCGCCGCCGCCTTTCGCCCGCCGGCGATCGCGCCCCGCCCATCCCGCCGCTGCCGCTGCCGGCCTCGCGCCCGGCTTCGCGCGCGCCGGCCGAGCTCCGCCTGCGCCGCCGCCTGCTCCTCCTCGCGGAGCTCCTCCGAGGAGCTCGCCCCGCCATGGCCGACCTCGCCGGCGCCGCTCCTTCTTCTCCTCGTCGCCCGGCCCGCGCCGCGCCTCGCCACGCCTCGGCCGCCGTGCCTCGACGGCCTCTCGCTGTCCCGCCTCCTCCGGTCGCCGGAGCTCACGGAGGAGCTCCGCCGACCGCCTCCTCTCTTTCCCCTCCGCCGAGATCCGCCTGCATCGATAACCGTGCACGCAGGGTTGACTTTTCCCCCTCTCTAAATTCGTCTAAGTCCTCTAATATGTGATATTTTGTGCCATTTTTGTTGCATCGTATCTCTGTCATCGTTGCTCCGTTTTGCGCGTGTATTATGTCAAAATGTTCGTCTCGAAGAGTAGATCATTTCATATCATTGCATCTTTTTCATTTGAGTTCATCTTGATGCCCGAAATGCTGTTGCAAGAGTGCTATGTGATGTTAGTTTCTGATTTTTATCAGAACTTGCACTTTTGTCATTTTTGCCATGATTGATGTGTGCATCCTTTGGACTTGAGCCCTACATGAGTTTTGTAATATGACATGTCTTCTTTCCAGTGTTGCTTGCTATGTATTTTTGTGATCTATGTGGTGACTAGCACAAGCATGCAAACTAGGTGTCTTGTTGTTGCTGATTTCAGCCCTGTTTAGCTGTTATTTTGATGCCATGTTTACTTGATGCTATAAAGAGTTCCATGCATATTTTGAGTTACTTCAGTAAGGATGTTTTGTTAAACATGTCTTGATCTATCCATCCATGCCCTTGTTTGCAATTATGGAGTAGTCTAGCTTGAGTCAATCGAGCTCTACTTTTGCTATCAAATGTTTCCTGGCAGATTGTATACATGTTATTCAATTTTGCCAAGCTTGTTGTGTTTGATCCATGTATGCTATGTTATTGTTCTTGCCATGTATGTCTTCTATGTCATGTCTTCTTCATGTAAGTATGCTTAGTTTATCATATAAGACTCTGTAGTGAGTGCATTGAGCTTGTAACATGCCCACTTGTTATCAGTTTTTGACATGCCATGTTGCTGAATCTGTTAACGAAACTTTCAATATTGACATGGGTGTTACTATATTTTCTGATCCTTTTTGGCTTATGGTCACTAAAGGACTTTTGTTCTATGCAATTAGTAGATTCATGCCATGCCTTTGTTTTCCATTATAAGTTCCTGTAACATGTTGTTTTCTTGCTCTAAACATTGCAACCTGATGTTATTTCTGCCAATGCCTGAAACTGTTATTACTTGCAATCTTGCCATGTCATTTTGAGCATGTTCTAGTCATTTCTGGAGGTAGCTCAGTGCTCATGTTTTGTAATGCTTTACCTGTAGATCATGCCCATATCTTTTGTTTTCATGTTGAGGCCCTGTAGCATGTTGTTTTGATGCTTGCAATATGCCTACTTGCTGTTTTGGACAGATTGTTGCTATAGCTTGTATGGTGTGTATGTGTTAAACCGTTGCTCCGTTTTGAGTGTGCTCTATATGAAACTTGCTTGATTTTGCATGTAGTTTCATATTATCATGTTGGATCCTTGTTTTGAGGTGTTTTCTTGATGTTTATATGCATTTTGCACCAATGCCATGTTTAACTTGTTTTGCTCATATCTTCTAGACCGTAGCTCCGAATTAAATGAACTTTATATGTAACTTGACTAGAATTTCGTGTAGATCATCGTGGTGCATCTTAAATTGCTGTTTAAAAACTTGAACATAAAGTTATTCAGATCTGGACCAATTTCGAAATTTGCATATGAGGACTTACCGGAATTGTTCTATGTTGTTTCCGGCCTCATTTAAACTTGCCTTGGTGTGTTGCTCTTGTTTGCATCATCTCTTGCCATGAGTAGCCTCATCTAGATTGGTCATGCATCATGCTTGTTGTGCATCATGTCTTGTTCATGTGTGGTGTGTTTACTTTGTTGTGTGCTTCTTCTTGTTAGTTCCTATTTCGTTGCGATCGTGAGGATTCGTTCGTCTACGCTTGGTTCGGCTTCATCCGTTCGTCTTCTTCATGGACTCGTTCTTCTTCCTTGCGGGATTTCAGGCAAGATGACCGCTACCCTGGATCTCACTACTATCATTGCTATGCTAGTTGCTTCGTTCTTTCGCTATGCTGCGCTACCTATTACCTGTTTATCGAGCCATCCCAATTGCCATGTCAGCCTCTAACCTTTTGCACCCTTCCTAGCAAACCGTTGTTTGGCTATGTTACCGCTTTGCTCAGCCCCTCTTATAGCGTTGTTAGTTGCAGGTGAAGATGAAGTTTGTTCCTTGTTGGAACATGGAGATGTTGTTCCTTGTTGGAACATGTTTACTTGTTGGGATATCACAATATATCTTATTTAATTAATGCATCTATATACTTGGTAAAGGGTGGAAGGCTCGGCCTTATGCCTGGTGTTTTGTTCCACTCTTGCCGCCCTAATTTCCGTCATATCGGTATTATGTTCCCGGATTTTTGCGTCCCTAACGCGGTCGGGTGATTTATGGGACCCCCTTGACAGTTCGCTTTGAATAAGACTTTTCCAGCAAGGCCCAACATTGGTTTTACTTTTGCCTCACCTTACCTTTTTCCCTTGGGAGTCGCGCTCTCAAGGGTCATCTTCATTTTAGCCCCCCCGGGCCAATGCTTGTCTAAGTGTTGGTCCAAACTAGAGCCCTTTGCAGCGCCACCTCGGGGAAACTTGAGGGCTGGTTTTAGTTGTACGGACTGCTCATCCGGTCGTGGCCTGGGACGAGATACGCGCGGCTACTACCAGGGTGTCGGCACGCCGGGAGGTCTTGCTGGTCTTGTTTTATTGCTGTGAAATGTCTTGTAGCCGGGATTCCGAGACTGATCGGGTCTTCCGGGAGAAGGAATATCCTTCGTTGATCGCGAGAGCTTATCATGGGCTGTTGGGACACCCTGCAGGGTTTGAACTTTCAAAGCCGTGCCCGCGGTTATGTGGCGATGGGAATTTGTTAATGTCGGTTGTAGAAAACCGAAGTTGATCTCAATTAAAATACACCAACCGTGTGCGTGAATCGTGAGTGTCTCTTTTCGGGTTAATCGAGAGGAGAACACGGTTTCTTGGGTTATGTCTGACGTAAGTAGGAGTTCAGGATCACTTCTTGATCATTACTAGTTGACGACCGTTCCTTTGTTCCTCTTCTCGCTCTCATTTGCGTATGTTAGCCACCATATATGCTTAGTCGCTGCTGCAACCTCACCACTTTACCCCTTCCTTTCCCTTTAAGCTTTGCTAGTCTTGATACCCATGGTAATGGGATTGCTGAGTCCTTGTGGCTCACAGATTACTACACCACCAGTTGCAGGTACAGGTTTGCGATGTTCATGACGCGAGAGCGATGTTCGCTTGTCTTGGAGTTTTTCTTCTGCTTCTTCTTCGATCAGGGGATAGGTTCCAGGTCGGCAGCCTGGGCTAGCAGGGTGGATGTCGTTTGAGCTTTTGTTTATGTTTCATCCGTAGTCGGATGTTGATCTTGTATATGATGTTGTTGTATTCTTGGGGCATTTGTTCCTTTTGTATGTATCCCTATGTATTATGTAATGTTGATGTAATGATATCCACCTTGCAAAAGCGTTTCAATATGCGGGTCTATCCTTGGTGGGACCGTCGAGTTCCTTTTGGATAGGGTCGCATATTGGGCGTGACAAGTTGGTATCAGAGCCTCGACCGACCTTAGGAGCCCCCTTGATTGATCGTGTAGTTTGGCCGTTGTTGAGTCTAGAAGAAAACTATTTTCGAGTCTAGTTATATCGAGAGTAGGAATTCTTTTACTCCTCAGCCCCTTCGTCGCTCTGGTGAGGAATCTTGACGTAGGTGTTTTGAATTACTCCTCTTCCCCTTCAAATTTTTCTTTAGGATCACGCAGTTGGTTTTCCGGTAGTTGTTCCTCAGCTCTTTTCATCCGGTGCATTTCTCGTCAAGTCGACTCGACCATCTTCATCTTTGAGTTCATTCCTCAGTTCTTCCTCCGACGTCGTTGTTTTTCCTTGTCCGAAGTTGTCCTTGTTTTTCCCACCCGCCCTCCCTTCTTCCTCTCGGAACCGGAGTCCGTAATCGAGTATCCATCCTACTCGTGCGAAGTCTTTGCTTTCTTTCCTCAATGATTTTCATCCCGTGTTTTCTCTTCAAGATATTCGTCGGTTTCCCCTTCCAAGTTGCCTTTGTTTTCCCGCCCTCCCACCCTCTTCTTCCCGGAGTTTGAGTTTCTTCCGACCATCAATTCCATTCGTGTGGAGCCTCTTCAGTCTTTTCGTCAATTGTTTCAACCGGTGAATTCTCGTCTTGTTCGTCATTCATCATCTTTTTTTTCTTTTCCGGTGCACTCAATTCTAGTTTTTCGGGTTGATCATATTCTTTTCCTTCGAAGTGTTTTTCCCCTTGCTCGTTCGTCTCTCGCCAGTTTGTCCTTCCGGAGTGTTCAAGATATCTCAGGAGATTTGTCTGTGTTTGAATTAATTCGAGGTTGTCACCTCAGTCAAATATTTCAATAGTTCAAGTGCATCATATATCTGTTCATCATCCCTTTTCAACGGTGTTATCTCTTCAGTGGGCCCTAACCCACAGGTCTTTTCCCAGGATCTTACCTGACTCTTTTAATTTCCCCGGAGTTATTCTCAATTCTTTTCGGAGTTTGACGTAAGTATGAATTTCATCAGTCAGATGTTTTTTTCCAAGATCGATTTCAAATCATTTTCATTGTTGGCTCAACCTCTCTGTTTTTCTTTCTTCCGGAGTATCTCAGTAATTTTGATGGTGTTTCTCGTCATAATTTGAAGATCGAAGTAGAGTTTTTCCTCTAAATTTTGTCCGTTCTCCCGGAGATTCATGGTGCTAGCTCGATGTTATCCTATCTAATTGTTTCGAGTCATGTAAATTCTTTTCATCCATCCGGAGCATTTCAGGAGTTGCTTTCTCTCTCGATCATCCGGAGGCCATCTTTTCGGGAGATTTCTTCATTCTAAGTTTTCAGATTCGTTCTCCAATTATTCTATGTCCGTGCCCCTTCGTTCATCTCAATATTCTTCCGTTGCTTCGTTCAAGTGTTCTTTAATCAGTTCGCGATTTCTTCGCTCTTTTGCATCTAAATACCCTCGAGCTTATTGGTTATTCTAATTCTTCCCGGTGATTCATTCTCTTTCGTCAGGCATTTTCAAATTCTTACGGTGGTTCTTTCAGATTCTTTTTCCTCGACTATCATTTTAATTCATTCGTTCTATCCAATCTTACCGTGGTTCATGAAGACTTTCTCAAGTTCTGTGCTATCCTTCTCAATCCTTTTTTCAAGAAGAATAAGTAAGATGCGAAATCCATTGTTGGTCATCAATTTAATTTGATGAAGGATAAGCATACAATAAATCTTATTCTTATTTCATCCAAGTGTTTAATCCTTTTCTTCGGAGTTTGTTCTTGAGGAATAAATTCTAGTTCCTAGTCTTTTCATCTTTTCATGTCCGGAGTTCAGTTTCCTCGGCCATTTCGTCGGAACCTCCATCTTAATCATCGCAACGCTCATCTTATTCTTTCTTCCTTCATTCTATCTCATCATCCTTTTGTTACCGGAGTTCTTCATGGTGGTTCTTCAGGAGCTAATTCTTTGTTCGAGAGTTCATCAAGATTCTTGTTGGAGGAATTCAAGTATCTTTTCTTCTCGCGTCTCGAAGTGCAAAGAATTCTTCATTTTCTTGGAAAGTGGAGTTTTGCATTCCTACGTTTTTCTCAGCTATTCAATCATTTCCGTTTGCGGCTGGTTATCACCTCATTAATTTCGAGATGTTTTCCATAAGTCCACAACAAGCTTATTCTTTTGTGGTTGATTTTCTCAACAACTCCGTTCAATCCTTCCTTCTAAGTTCTTTTCATTCAATTCTTTCAATTCTTCCGGAGGCATTGTGTTGTTCATCTCGTCAAGTTTCATTCCATCTTGTGAAGTTCGTGTTCTATTCCTCCATGTTTTAGCCAGAGTGCTGCATAAATCCTTTCAGTCCTATTCGTTTCTTTTCTCATTCTAACCACTCCGGTTAGAACGAGTGCTTTCATAGTCTATCTGATTCAGTGAGCTTTCGATTCTCGTCATTCTCGTTGTTCCTCTCTTCTTCTCGAGTGCTCTCTATTCTTTGCTTCTTCTTTTCAGTTCTTGTTTCACCTCATCCCTTTTCTTTTCCGTCTCGGTCCTAAGATCTCGGGACGAGATCTCTTGTTAGTGGAGGAGTGTTGTAACGCTCGGATTCGGCGCGCCTGTGTCCGCCAGTTATTCGCCGTCTTTGCCATGTCATGTGCTTGCGTGTCTCTCTTTGCCATGTCATCATCTGCATTTCATATCATGTCATCATGTGCATTTCATTTTGCATACGTGTTCGCCTCATGCATCCGAGCTTTTTCCCGTTGTCCGCTTTTGCAATCCGCGCCCTATGTCTCCCGGCGCCCTTTTACCTCTTTTCATGTGCGGGTGTTAAACGGTCTCGAATGGACCGAGGTTTGTCAAGCGGCCTTGGTATAGCACCGTAGACCGCTGTCAAGTTTCGGATCATTTGGAGGTCGTTTGGTACTCCAACGGTTAACCGGGTAACCGCAAAAGCCTCTTTTGTTGCAGCCCAACTCCCCTTCCAAAGTTGCCCAAAACCCACCAAACTCCCCTCCATGCTCTCGGTCGTTCGATCACGATCGCGTGGCCGAAAACCGCACCTCATTTGGACTCTCCTAGCTCCCTCTACCTATATATATGCCCTCCCCTCGAAAAATCGTGGATGAATTCGCCCCTAACCCTAGCCCCGCTCCCCTCGCGCGCCGGACATGTCCAGCCCAGCCGGACATGTCCAGCCGCCACGTCGCCCGGCCCAATCAGGGCGTGCCACGTCACCCCGCCGCCTTCCTCCTCCACTCGCACACACGTGGCAACCGCCACAGCCCTCTCCTGGCCGCCATGGAGCCCATCATGGGTCAGCTGCTGGGCCTGAAGGCCGCCGCCGCCGCCGCCGTCCGCCCCCATGCCGCCAGTCCGTCCGTCCGCCGCCCGCCGCCGGGCCGGCGATCGCCCCACCACCGCCCATCCCACATTGCCGTTGCCCGCCCGCCCTCGCCGCCGGCGCGCCGCTTCGCCGAAGCTCCGCCGCGCCGCCTCGCCTTGCTCCTCCTCGCGGAGCTCCTCGCCGCCCCGCCATGGCCGACCTCGCGGCGCGCCCTTCTTCTTCTCGCCGCTCGCCCGCCAGCCGCGCCCTCTCGCAGCGCCTCGGCGCCGTGCCCCGACGGCCTCCTCGCCGGTCCCGCCTCCTCCGGTCGCCGGAGCTCGCCGGAGGAGCTCCGCCGACCGCCTCCTCTCTTTCCCCTCCGGCCGAGATCCGGCCTGCATCGATAACCGTGCACGCAGGGTTGACTTTTCCCCCTCTCTAAATTCGTCTAAGTCCTCTAATATGTGATATTTTGTGCCATTTTTGTTGCATCGTATCTCTGTCATCGTTGCTCCGTTTTGCGCGTGTATTATGTCAAAATGTTCGTCTCGAAGAGTAGATCATTTCATCTCATTGCATCTTTTTCATTTGAGTTCATCTTGATGCCCGAAATGCTGTTGCAAGAGTGCTATGTGATGTTAGTTTCTGATTTTTATCAGAACTTGCACTTTTGTCATTTTTGCCATGATTGATGTGTGCATCCTTTGGACTTGAGCCCTACATGAGTTTTGTAATATGCCATGTCTTCTTTCCAGTGTTGCTTGCTATGTATTTTTGTGATCTATGTGGTGACTAGCACAAGCATGCAAACTAGGTGTCTTGTTGTTGCTGATTTCAGCCCTGTTTAGCTGTTATTTTGATGCCATGTTTACTTGATGCTATAGAGAGTTCCATGCATATTTTGAGTTACTTCAGTAAGGATGTTTTGTTAAACATGTCTTGCTCTATCCATCCATGCCCTTGTTTGCAATTATGGAGTAGTCTAGCTTGAGTCAATCGAGCTCTACTTTTGCTATCAAATGTTTCCTGGCAGATTGTATACATGTTATTCAATTTTGCCAAGCTTGTTGTGTTTGATCCATGTATGCTATGTTATTGTTCTTGCCATGTATGTCTTCTATGTCATGTCTTCTTCATGTATGTATGCTTAGTTTATCATATAAGACTCTGTAGTGAGTGCATTGAGCTTGTAACATGCCCACTTGTTATCAGTTTTTGACATGCCATGTTGCTGAATCTGTTAACGAAACTTTCAATATTGACATGGGTGTTACTATATTTTCTGATCCTTTTTGGCTTATGGTCACTAAAGGACTTTTGTTCTATGCAATTAGTAGATTCATGCCATGCCTTTGTTTTCCATTATAAGTTCCTGTAACATGTTGTTTTCTTGCTCTAAACATTGCAACCTGATGTTATTTCTGCCAATGCCTGAAACTGTTATTACTTGCAATCTTGCCATGTCATTTTGAGCATGTTCTAGTCATTTCTGGAGGTAGCTCAGTGCTCATGTTTTGTAATGCTTTACCTGTAGATCATGCCCATGTCTTTTGTTTTCATGTTGAGGCCCTGTAGCATGTTGTTTTGATGCTTGCAATATGCCTACTTGCTGTTTTGGACAGATTGTTGCTATAACTTGTATGGTGTGTATGTGTTAAACCGTTGCTCCGTTTTGAGTGTGCTCTATATGAAACTTGCTTGATTTTGCATGTAGTTTCATATTATCATGTTGGATCCTTGTTTTGAGGTGTTTTCTTGATGTTTATATGCATTTTGCACCAATGCCATGTTTAACTTGTTTTGCTCATATCTTCTAGACCGTAGTCTCAATTAAATGAACTTTATATGTAACTTGACTAGAATTTCGTAGATCATCGTGGTGCATCTTAAATTGCTGTTTAAAAACTTGAACATAAAGTTATTCAGATCTGGACCAATTTCGAAATTTGCATATGAGGACTTACCGAATTGTTCTATGTTGTTTCCGGCCTCATTTAAACTTGCCTTGGTGTGTTGCTCTTGTTTGCATCATCTCTTGCCATGAGTAGCCTCATCTAGATTGGTCATGCATCATGCTTGTTGTGCATCATGTCTTGTTCATGTGTGGTGTGTTTACTTTGTTGTGTGCTTCTTCTTGTTAGTTCCTATTTCGCTATGATCGTGAGGATTCGCTCGCTCACGCTTGGTTCGGCTTCATCCGCTCGCCTTCTTCATGGACTCGTTCTTCTTCCTTGCGGGATTTCAGGCAAGATGACCGCTACCCTGGATCTCACTACTATCATTGCTATGCTAGTTGCTTCGTTCTTTCGCTATGCTGCGCTACCTATTACCTGCTTATCGAGCCATCCCAATTGCCATGTCAGCCTCTAACCTTTTGCACCTTCCTAGCAAACCGTTGTTTGGCTATGTTACCGCTTTGCTCAGCCCTCTTATAGCGTTGTTAGTTGCAGGTGAAGATGAAGTTTGTTCCTTGTTGAACATGGAGATGTTGTTCCTTGTTGGAACATGTTTACTTGTTGGGATATCACAATATATCTTATTTAATTAATGCATCTATATACTTGGTAAAGGGTGGAAGGCTCGGCCTTATGCCTGGTGTTTTGTTCCACTCTTGCCGCCCTAATTTCCGTCATATCGGTATTATGTTCCCGGATTTTTGCGTCCCTAACGCGGTCGGGTGATTTATGGGACCCCCTTGACAGTTCGCTTTGAATAAGACTTTTCCAGCAAGGCCCAACATTGGTTTTACTTTTGCCTCACCTTACCTTTTTCCCTTGGGAGTCGCGCTCTCAAGGGTCATCTTCATTTTAGCCCCCGGCCAATGCTTGTCTAAGTGTTGGTCCAAACTAGAGCCCTTTGCAGCGCCACCCGGGAAACTTGAGGGCTGGTTTTAGTTGTACGGACTGCTCATCCGGTCGTGGCACAGGGACGAGATACGCTGGCTACTACTGTGGTGTCGGCACGCCGGAGGTCTTGCTGGTCTTGTTTTATTGCTGTGAATGTCTTGTAGCCGGATTCCGAGACTGATCGGTCTTCCGGGAGAAGGAATATCCTTCGTTGATCGCGAGAGCTTATCATGGGCTTGTTGGGACACCCTGCAGGGTTTGAACTTTCAAAGCCGTGCCCGCGGTTATGTGGCAGATGGGAATTTGTTAATGTCCGTTGTAGAAAACCCGGTTGATCTCAATTAAAATACACCAACCGTAAAGCGTAATCGTGAGTGTCTATTTTCGGGTTAATCGAGAGGAGAACACGGTTTCTTGGGTTATGTCGACGTAAGTAGGAGTTCGGATCACTTCTTGATCATTACTAGTTGACGACTGCCTTTGTTCCTCTTCTCGCCTCATTTGCGTATGTTAGCCACCATATATGCTTAGTCGCTGCTGCAACCTCACCACTTTACCCCTTCCTTTCCCTTTAAGCTTTGCTAGTCTTGATACCCATGGTAATGGGATTGCTGAGTCCTCGTGGCTCATAGATTACTACACCACCAGTTGCAGGTACAGGTTTGCGATGTTCATGACGCGAGAGCGATGTTCGCTTGTCTTGGAGTTTTTCTTCTGCTTCTTCTTCGATCAGGGGATAGGTTCCAGGTCGGCAGCCTGGGCTAGCAGGGTGGATGTCGTTTTAGCTTTTGTTTATGTTTCATCCGTAGTCGGATGTTGATCTTGTATATGATGTTGTTGTATTCTTGGGGCATTTGTGCCTTTTGTATGTATCCCTATGTATTATGTAATGTTGATGTAATGATATCCACCTTGCAAAAGCGTTTCAATATGCGGGTCTATCCTTGGTGGGACCGTCGAGTTCCTTTTGGATAGGGTCGCATATTGGGCGTGACAGGAGGATACGTGCATGACACCTAACGACAACGGCTGCCTCTGATACTAACTTGGCTGACTCTGTAGCATCACGTGGCCTTTTTAAACCTACCTCAAAATGGATCTCCATTCTCCCTCCTTTAGATTTTGTTAATCTGTCAAGCATTATCCCTGATGTCTGTTTCTGCTTGCGCCGTGGTGCTAGTTCAACAACGAATATGGAAAGTGTTAGTGTACATCAAACTGTGGGAGTACATATAAAGGAGCATGCAAGCGCAACTTGACTCGGTCAGTACCATCTTGGTGTTGATGCTCATGAGGTTCATCTGATCTTGCCAAGCCTGTTGTGTCGTGATTAGCTTCGAAGTAGTGTTAGGTGTGAAGGAAGCTTGGGAACCGGACAGTTCGGAGCAAACTAACGAGTAACTGGTTGAGATGTTGGTACAGTTGAAGCGGATGCTGCAGCTGGTGGAGCAGGTGATACTGTGTTTGTAGATTTAGCGGTGGACTTGGACCTTCTATCGCACTATAAGTACCAGCAGAATCTCGACGGCAGAACCTTTTCCGTTTCACTCGACGAGTAACAGACTCCCTACTATATTATTTTCCTTGCTCTTTTTGACTTTGCCATGTCAAGCTGTACCCACAACACAAAAGAATAAAATCACTCTTCGTAACTCATTGATGCATGATACGAGATAAGCAATACTTTGATGTAAGACAACCGTATGAGGATGGAATATGTAAGAAAAACAGACGACATGACATATTCACAGCTACGATGTGCAAACTAATCAAGGATTTTCAAGAAAATAGAAGTAATGCAAGCTAGACACCATATGAAAGATGCAACCAATATTACTCGCCAAGTTAAAAGTGTCTTGTCATAAGTGGCAATTGAAAAATTAGAAGCAAGACAACGAGAAATCAATGCAAGATGCAACCACTATCAAACTACCATGTTAAAAGCGCCCAATCATGAGTGATGATGCGGGATACACAACAGCAGTACTTTGATGTAAGAACATGGTATGATAGATAGATGCAGATGTATTCTAGACACGTAAAGCCATGTCATATGCACATGTATAACGATAAACTCAGCAGGTGCAGTTTAATCAAAATAGAAGAAATACAAGCTAGACAACATATGTAACATGAAACCAATTATCACATTGTCAACTTAGAGCAAGCACCTGCGATGGTGGAGTACGGAGATGAACTCATCATGTAGACTTGGGACTTCAACTTCATTAGCGATGAGCAGTGGCAAATCTAGAGAGTCTCTGCTTTGCGTCGGTGCGGAGGACCACCAACATCCCCTAACTTACTCTTTTCCTTCCTATTTTCTCGATATTGCCTTATGAAGTCAAAACCACAAGAAGATGAATAAAATTAGCTCTGCATAACTGGTTGATGCATGATACGCATTTAACACTACTTTGATGTAAGGCAAGCGCAGGATAGGAGGATGGAATATATACAAAAAGACAGCGTTTCATATTCACACGTACGATAGGAGGATGGAATATGTATGAAAAAACAGTAAGCGGAAGGCATTTTAAGAAAATTAGAAGAAATGAAAGCTAGGCACCATATGAACATGCAACCAATATCACTCTATCAGGTAAAAAGTGTCTCGTCGTAGGTGCCATTTCAATAAATTAGAAGCAGTACAAGCTAGAAGACAATGCAAGATGCAACCTACATCACAGTCCCGAGTTAAATGTGTCTTATGGGTAAGTGATCGTTGCAGGTATAAGTTGTAAGCTACGCATATGCAATTCAACATAATCAGGAGTAATACAAACTAGACATCATACGGAAAACGCAACCACTTATAACAGTTCCAAGTAAGATCAAGCACCTGTCATGGTGGAGTAGGGGAGATGTGCTCATCATGTACACGTATGTTCTAGAAACAGAACACGGTCGATTCACAGCATTATGTGTAAAGTAAGCAGATGCAATTCAAGTTAGAAGCAATACAAGCTAGACATCATAAGCAACATGCAACCACATATAATAGTGTCAAGTTAGAGCAAGCACCTGTGATGGTGGAGTAGGGGAGATGTGCTCATCATCTACACAACTACGTTGACTGTCCAACCTTGTGTTGTCTTGCGGATCTTGTTGGGAGGATGGCGGAGTAGAATCTGTAGAGACCCCCTGTTTGAGTTGCTCCGAAGGACCACCATCATCCACTGCCGGACTAATTTCCTTCAGTTGTAATGATTTTGCATTGTGAAGTCAAACCAATTAGAAAAAGGAATAAAATTCGCTCTTTAGAACTCATTCATGCATGATACTGTCGAACACTAATCGGATGAAAGGCAAACACATGATGCGAGGATGGAATATGTATGAAAAACAGGATGGTGTGACATATTCACACCTATGATGTGGTAACTAAGCAGAAGGCATTTCAACAAATTACAAGCACTGCAAGCTAGACACCATATGAAAGATGCAACCAACATCACTCTGCCAAGTTCAAACTGTATATATGCTTCAACAAATTAGAAGCAAGACATGCTAGAAATTATATGCAAGACACAACCAATATCACAAATGGCGACTTAAAGGTGCCTTATCATAAGTGACTGATGCGGGATATGCAAGAATAGTAGTCGATGTAGAAACAGGAACACATGTCATATTCACGGGCATTATGTGTAAAGTAAGCAGATGCAATTCAACAAAGTTAGAAGCAATACAAGCTAGACATCATACGCAACATGCAACCACATATAATAGTGCCAAGTTAGAGCAAGCACTGTGATGGTGGAGTAGGGAGATGTGCTCATCATCTACACAACTACGTTGACTGCCTAGCATTGCCTTGTCTTGCTAATCTTGTTGGGAGGATGGCGGAGTAGAATCTGTAGAGAACCTCCATTTCAGTTGCTCGGAAGGACCACCATCATCCAATGCCTTGCCAATTTCCTTCAACTTTATTGATTTTGCATTGTGAGGTCATACCGACAAGAAAAAGGAATATCATTCGCTCTTCGTAACTCATTCATGCATGATACCGATTTAACACTACTCGATGAAAGGGAAAGTCATGATACGAGGATGGAATATGTACGAAAAAATGGACGGCTTAACATATTCACACCTATGATGTGGTAACTAAGGTAAGGCACTTCAAAAATTAGAAACACTGCAATACACCATATGGAAGGTGCAATCAATATCACTCGCCAAGTTAAAACTGTCTCGTCATAGGTGGCTCATCAAACTAGAAGAAATACATGCTAGAAATCATATTCAAGACGCAAACCAATATCACACTACCAACTTAAAGGTGTCCCATCATAAGTGACTGATGCAGGATACACAAGAAGAGTAGTTTCATGTAAGAACATGGTGTGATAGATGATATAGTATGTACCAAAACAGGAAAGCGTGCCATATTCACATGTATCATGTGTAAGCTAAGCAGATGCAGTTTACACTAACTAGGAGCAATACGAGCTAGGCACCATATGCAACATGCAACCAGATATCACATCGCCAAGTTAGAGCAAGCACCTTGGATGGTGAAGTAGGGGAGCGGAGACTTGGACCTTGTAATGCACTATCAAGACAAGGAGAATCGGTATAGATGCTCCGCTTACGTTGTTCTGCAGAGGACCACCATCATCGCCTTCCTTATTCTTTCCTTCCTCTTTCTTGATTTTGCCTTGTCAAGTCAAACCCACAAGAAAAAGGAATAAAATTTGCTCTTCGTAACTCATTGATGCATGATACCGATTTAACACTACTTTCATGTAAGGCAGCCGCATGATAGGAGGATGGAATATGTATGAAAAACAGGACGGCGTGACATATTGACATGTATGATGTATAAAGTGTAAACTAAGCACAAGGTGCTTGAACTTGTTAGAATCGATGCAAGCTAGAAACCATATGAAAGAGCAAGCACCTGCGATGGTGGTGTGGGGGAATTGCGGTGATCAACTAGAGAGCTACGTTGACTATCTTCATTTAGCCTTGCTGTTTCTTGAGAATCATCTGGGGAGGATGACACTGCACTCTTTGAACGAGTAGGGCGTCTCACAGTAACCCACTCGGGTGACTGTCTCATCATAAGTGATTGACGAGGGATACAAAAGAGCATTAGTTGGTACGAACATGGTTAATAGACATATGTAGTATGTATCAAAAACAGGAAGGCGTGTCATTATTAAAGGTATAATGTCTAAAGTAAGCAGATGCAATTTAACCAAACTGGAAGCAATACAAGCTACACCATATGCAACATGCAACCACATTTCATAGCCCGAAGTTAAGGCAAGCACCTGGGATGGTTGTGTGTGGCAATAGAGATCATCAACTACAGAGCTACGTCTACTGTCTCCAACTGCTGACACTACACCCTTTAGAGCGCTGAAACGCTTAGTGCTTATCTTCGAATTACACTAGAGCGACTTCTGTCTTTTCTTTTCTGCATTCAACAACACTGCGTCAGAGTCTGAAATACCCATGCATAAAAAAACAATAGTGTGAGTATGGGTGAAGTGTGTGCACAATTAGTACAGTGTAAAGGTAGCAGATAGCAGGTCGGTGAGAAATAAATGACGGGAGACATATGATAGCTCTACAACATGCATGGCACACTAAATTACTATAGGATTCTATGAAAATAACAGTCAACTGGAAGAAAATAGGTCAGTCCATTTTTTTTTTGCACCGTCCGATGTACAAAGAACGGGCAGATCGCCTTCATCTACCTCCAGCCAGTCAGTGTTGACGATCTTCCTCGAACGCCCGGCGACCACCGCCCAAGATTCTCGCCGCCTGCGCCTCCCTCGACCTCACCACACCGCCGTGCTTGGCACCGCCCCCGGCCATCCATTCAAGCCCCGCCAACCTCCAGATCGGGCACAAGCAGCTCCTGCACCCCACACCCCTATGATAGACACCGATGTGCCGCTTCCCCGGGGAACAGGCAGACTAGGTGCTTCGCGCGCCTAAGCGGGTGCTGCTTCTTTTAATTGCGGTTCGAATGACCCTGAATTGAAATCCAGGCGGGCTACTGACCTCTAGCAAAGGTGAAATAGTAAAAGGGAGGAAACCTTGTGCATTTAGTATCACGAAGAAGATCCAGTAAGAAGCACTCAACTACTTTCTTTCGTGGGATGAATACGGTGTGAGTGGAGACGTAAGATTTGCACGAATATGGGAAGAGGAGTACCTCTTTCTGCTGGCAGTGTTGTGTCCTCCTTCTGTTTATCCGACGATCTTCTTGTTGTTTGCCAGAAACCAGAAGTTGTGGAGGACGGTGCAGCCTTGGACGAACCCATGGCCAAGTTATTGAGTGTGGTGCGGTGGCCGTCTGTCGGCGGCGGGGAAGCAGATCCGAGGCGGCGAACGACGGCGTAGCGGGAACAGCTCCTGTGCGGTGGACGGTGGCGACAGTGGAGCCGCAGCAGTGAGGCGCAGGACGGCGTGGTCGGAGTGGTTCTGGTACGGTGCACGTCGGCGTCGGCGTCGTGGCGGCAGATCTGCCTCGGCTTCAGCTGCTAAGTCCTTGAGGGCATTGCGGTTGCGGTTGCGTTGGACGACGATGTCGGGGTACCGGCTCCGGCGTGATGGAGGAGGGCGGTGGTGGATTGGCCGCTATGGGGTGGAGGACGGAGGAGGCTGGGGTTTCGCGGCTGGTGGAGAGGCGTTGCGCGCCCACGGAGTATGAATGGGGAAACGGAGGAGGCGGGAACTAAGGGGAACAATGTTTGGTTTGACACGCTTGTTTGAAATTTGGGGAAAGTTACAAACTTTGCCCCATCTAAAATTTCGGACATATTATGGGTTGGGGTAGGACAGTCATGTCGTGTCCCAAATGTGGGCGGATAGATTTCGCCGAAAGATGGGTAGGCGCCACGGCGATGAATGCTTCTCGAGGCGGTTGAGATGGCGTCTTGGTGAAGTTACAAACCTACCCTGTTTAGACCTTTGGACATCGGGCCGATAGGCTACACGGGCCAGAGTCAGGACAGTAATTTCTTACCACCAAAACATTAGTCTCAAGGCGGTTTCGGGTGACCAGAGGCCTATTTGGCGCTTCGCTCAATATTTGGGAGCGAAGCATTAACGTTTTGGTTCTCTTGAATTGAACTTTCAGGATTTGTCAAACTTCACAAATCTTTACTCTTGAAAATCCTAAAGCTACGATTATTTTGGAATGGAGGGGCACATTTGAATATACATTGTACATTTAGTATATATTTAAAAATATGCAACTTACCTCAGTTCATGCATGATTCTGTATAATCTCCTTGGTTGCAAAAAAGTTAGATATGCGTATGAATATATATAGCATGTTCAAACTCACAACAAAGATTGATGCCCCTTTACATCTGATTTACAAATGCCATTATCTCGGTTCAAATAGATGAATGCACTTCCTATGAATTCAATCTTCAAACCCCTTTATGTTGAATTTGACATGTATTCTATTTCGTAGCTAGCAATTTGGAATGTATCCATGCAAGTGACAAATGTATAAAGTGCTTCACACTAACAACATGGAGTGCACTAATTAATGTTTATACATGGATGGCAAAAGCATCCATTGCCTGTATTTCAAACCGCTCTCACTCTATGGATCGATAATATCAAATAAACACATGCACATGCTAGAATTCAATAGAGTATAGGTGTCTGATAGACCGATTTTCGTCCATACACAATTTGCAAAATTCATGATCTCATCCAAAAATAATAATGCCATTTAATTTTAATTTAATGCGTAGAACTGCCTTTTACACGTAGATGCACTATGCCTCACCCCGTTCTCACAAACGCGTTATACTAGATCATGATGGCGCGCTTTGCCGCGCCCGTCCATGTTTGATGAAATTATTTAATTTATTCTAAACATTTTGCTACAATAAGGATGGAATATAGGATTGTATAATTGCATATGGTTAAACAGGATGTTGTGGAAAAAATAAGTTATGTTTGCATTTGTATAGTCTTTTATCCTTTTATGAGGGAAAGTATACGTCTTTTTATTCAGATAACAGCCTTGTAGATCTTTTTTATTTAATTTTTATTTTCAGAAGAGCATGTCTCTCCCGGGAAAAAGAAAGAGAAGAATATGTCTAGTTTTTTTTTTGAGAAATTTTTTCATTCAAATCACGAATCAGTACAAAGTAGTTGACCTTTACAAGCACACTGAAACGCAAATACAAAGGACCATGAACACCTAGAGTACCCTAAGAAACCATAACACAAGAAGATCTTCGGAGCCCTGTGACACAAGAATATGTCTAGTTAAGTATGGCCATGATGGCCTTCCCTCAAAAAAAATGTGGCACAATTGAAAATTGCCGTCAAAGCTGGAAACTACTCAGTTTTTTTAGAGGAGGAAACAACTCAGTTTAATGTACGTATCTAGACTTCAGGCAGGCATGAAAATCAATCGGGCCAAAACTTCCAGGCCTAGTTGACATCCCCTCCGGGCCCGATTAACCATAAGCCGCCTAGGTCTGTCTCACAGAGCAAAGAGCCCGTAAATGATGGGCCAAAAGAAATAAGCCGCGTTTGCGAGGACGACCAAAAAATCCACGTCGTTGGCTAGCTGGATCGAACGGCTTAGGATCCAAAATCATTGTGATTGCTTCTAGCTCACTCCATTTTCTTGTGTAGCGACTGACCCAAATTCGTCAAATCTCGTGGTTCTGCATTCATCCCAAGATCATGCCGGTACTCACAAGACATCGATAAAGTAATCAAAGTTCAATCACACCTGAATTTTATTACACGATTCTCATATAGAGTCTTTATTACAAGAGAATAAATTCGCTCAAGGCCAACTCATGAGAAATAAACTACTAATGCTACGGAAGCGAGAAGAAAAGCGAGTCCATCCGACTCCAAAGGGCAATCGCTAAGCGCGGAGCGTAGCCTCACCCCGATCGAATATACCTCGCAACATAAGACGTTGCAGCCATGTAGGTCAGCTTTTTGAATAAGCTGGCAAGTCATGAAGAATAACAATAATAAAGTTACTAACACTATATGCATTTTGGCTGTGGGGCTCTAAGTTTCATCATTTTGCGAAAAGCCAATTTTCTCCTACTACGGTGGACTTACTTGCAAATATTACTACAAATTGTTGGTAGTTATTGAGATGGTTCCGCCAACCAATATCTCATTCCCAAATTATTAAGTCATAAACCCTCAAATTAATTCATTAGTTTTAGTGTTGAGATTTCGAATACTTCCAAGTTCCAGAGGCTCAAATTGTCCGTGAATCGGGACACGGCTAATTGATTAGATCTTTAACTCGCAGAGGTTTTATGACTTTTCCGCAAGAATCATTCCCTCCTTTAAAGTCTTCGCACTTCATGGTGTTTGAAGACGGACTAATGAAACAGGGTCTTCCAAAGAGTTCTTCAGCTACTGCCGGTACCCATCCAATCCTACCGTTCTTCTACATCTCGTAGTACCGCCCAGCCAAAGATCACTACTAGGGTTAACCCAGCCAGAGCCCATAATGGCTTGCGGCTGCATGTAAGCTTCGGTCATGGGGCATCCATCCTTCTCTTCGTGGCTGGGTGAAGCTTTCCGCAAGATGTCATGGCACTTCTCCATGCATCCCGCCAACCACTTGGGTTCTCCGTGGTGCCCACAACCGTCCTCCACCCAAGAGTGAATTTCAAGTCCATCTTGATCATTGTAGTTCATGGGGTTGTCATCATCATTGACTCTCACATCTTGCTTATGAATTTCACTCAACCAAAACCCGTCTCACGAGCATAGCAAAGTAAACTACTTAATCCCGGGTCATGGTAACAAGGGATTGGTTCATCCTACCACATGATACTACTCAAGATTAATAACTTCAAAATTTCAACTACTGCATGCATGGTGGGTGGTGACAATTCTAATGCACAAAAACATAGGTATAGAAAATAACATGATCAAAACTTGCCTTGCTGATGATCCTCGTAAGCTAAAGATTCGTAGTAGCAAGCTTCGCACTCCGGAAACTCTACCGAGACAAACAATAATCACAATAAGCATATAGCATAGGATCACATAATACAATAGCATAACAATAGCAACATAACACACCAAAACAACCAAATCAAAATCCAAAGGGAAAACTCAAAGAAAACCAACTCAAATTTCCTACTTCAAACAATAACTAAAATAGTTTTATATAACAAAAATTTCTTAACATAACCTAATCATGGTTTTATGTTAACTAAACAGAAAATATTTCATTAAGCAACTAGGAGCAAAAAGAATTAATTAAAAATCTATTATGAAACTCCTATTAGGCCTAATTCAATTTCTATTAAGAAAAATAAAATAAAACTTTTATTTATTATAAATAAAAGTTCATCCTATAAAGTGACAGAAACTATCCTAGAATAATCAATCACATGTTAAAATAAATTTATTTACTAATTAAATTAATAGGAAAACAGTAGCTAGTTAATTAATTAGGATTAACAAGATTCTGCTTAAAACTATTTATTTATTAATCCTAGAATACCCAAATTAATTTCTATGGTTTGTCAATGTCAAAATAAAGTTGGGACAAAAAGAATCATCCAAAAATAATTTTTCTAACTCAAGTTATAGCAGATTTACTATTCTGACTAAAACTAAATTAAAGCAATTTTAATTAATTTTAACATAGCTAAATATATATTCTACAGAAACTATAGAAAATTTTCAAACCAACAAAAAAAGAATCACCTAAAAATATTAAACAGAATAAAAGATATGAATTTTTCAAAACAGGAACTATTCTGTTAAAACAGAAAATGAAATTAAAAGAAAAAGGGCCTAATGGGCCTAAACTGTGCACTGAGCGTAATATAACCTAAAAGGGGCCTAGGGTTAAACTAGTCGGGCCGGGCTAATAAATAAAAACCCTAATGAAAATAAACCGTAAACGAACCGGGCCGGTCCGGTTTATTTTAAAAGAAATACCCCTTCGGGGGTGTTCTAATCTGGACCGTTGGTTTGAGATCGACGGGGGAGGCGTTCTCCGTGACTTCACGGAGCTCGCGGCGGCGGCGGCGGCGACGAAAGGGGCTGGTGGCTCCGGTCGTCGGGAGGTCGACGGAGTAGCCGGGCAAAGTGACGAGGTCGGGGGGGCGTCTGGTGGAGTCGGTGGGGTCTGGAGTGGCTAGGGCGGCGACGGTGATGAAAATGGCGGCAAGGGGACTCGGGTCTCCAAGCGGGTGAGAGGAAGAGAGGGTCCGCGAGGGGCTAGGGGGAATGGGGTGCGGGCGACGACTTATATAGGCGGGGCCTCGGCCTTGCTTCGGGGCGATCGGGAGGATCGGGATCCGGATCTCATGGGATTCGGCGATCGCGGCGGCCTTGCAAGTAAGACGTGGGCGAGGGGTTGAAGAAGGGGGTGGTCCACTGCCGGTGAGAGAGAGAGGGGTGGGGCGAAGGGCGATCGCGCCAAAGGTTTTCAGGCGAGGGGAGGTGAGGCGGTTATTGGCCTCATTGGGCTGGCTGGCTGGGCCGCCTCGGTGGGCTGGTGGTGGGGCTTGGGGCTGGTGGCGCCTGGGGTTTTCTATTTTTAATAAAACAAAACAGAAATAAAACAGAATCTATAAATATTTTATATAGGGTATATATATACCAAAATGATCAGGGGAATATTCCCTATCATTTGAACATTTATCCAGAGGCAAAATCCAAACTTTATAAAAATCCATTTTTTTTCAAATTCAAATAAAATTCAGATTTGAATCCAAAACTTTGGCAATGTTTTTCCTCTGATATTTTTGGAGTGTCATGTTTACTCCTCTCATACTTTTGATCAAGTATTTATCAGGCATAGTTTTTGAAATGATTCCCACTTGCCAAAGTTTGAATTCAAATTTAATACTCCAAATCCTCTGAAACTTCAAATGACATTCAAATTCAAACAGGATGCATAGGATGCTTAGCTATAATTGTAAAACATTCCAAATAGGAAATTTGGGATGTTACATACTGTTTAGTAATATCTCTCTATCTAACGCATAAGTGCACACACTTTATATGCATCGGCATTTCTCTTTCACACATGCTCACAATCTCTCTCAGGGTGTCGGGGTGTCTCACGCACATGCTCTCTCTATTTCTCTCTCTCTCTCTCTCTCTCTCTCTCTCTCTCTTTCTGACTAATATGTATCACTTTTTTCACTAATCTCAGTTGGAAAACACTATTTCTCTCACATGCATATATACACATGCACGATCTCTACTAGCCCTCTATACGCACATATATGTGCCTACGTGTCTCCCGCACGCACATTATCTTTAGGCCTCTCTCGCACACATCCCCCCCCCCGACACACCTCTCTCTTAGTAGTTGGCAGATATGATTTCATCATATCATTTGGTAGGATATCCCTGGCTGTTAGGCTGGATGGTAATACGAGGCAAAGTTTCACCCTAGTTCGGATCGGACCCTTGCAGTTGAAGAAAGAGCCTACTCCTGGTAGTGTATATTAATGATAGGGGTGTGTACAAAGTACACGTGAATACCAGGCATTGTGCGTGTGTGTATACTATTGACGAACTAGCCCCCAAGCTTGTATAACATACTAAGGGTTACAAATCATATATAGTCGGCTTATCACCAGTGGGATAGAGTCCTCCGCGACTCTGGTAGCTTCGTGTTGTACGCCGAGTCCTCCACATGGGTCTTCGTATAACACGTCTCGGTCCAGCCTATATGTGGCGCAGGATGGAACCGACCCATGAGTCTTCATGTTGACCCACCACAACTAGAAATGATGTGCCCACCACACCACACACGCAATCGGCCACTAAGAAATAAGCATATACAATAGTACAATGATATCTAGCTCACGATACGTCTCCATATTTTGTTGATGACACTGACGGACTTTGCATTTGATGCGTGCTCCGTATTTTGTTGACGACACTTACGGTCATTGTATTTGAAGCGAAAGCATGATATGGTCACTGGACTTCAGAATAAGCTCATCACGGTCACCACATACATTTTGTCGTGCTAACCAACATGTGGTTGGATGGTAAGAGGACAGTGGTTTCTCGAGCCCGCCAAGGTTAAAGTCCCGGTGCTCTCATTTATCTTGTGTTAATTTCAATATTTTCCGGCAATGTACGTTCAGTGGGAGGAGACGTTCCACTCGACTATGAGGCACCTATGGTGACTTCGTAAAATCTCAAGATCATATATGCTGGCCCACTCTCTCGAAGGTGCTCATAGGGGTAGGGTTCGCGTGTGTGCGCTTATAGCGGTGAGTGCTTGCGCGTATATATGGGCCCTTGCATCTGCACCGTGTTAAACAAATACATGTCATGATTATACGGTTACTGGCTCACCTGTACAACTTCGTATTTTGTTGATGACATAATCAATTGACCAGTCAAACGTTCCACGCGGGCGCAACTAGTGTTGCACCATCAGGGTGCTTAACCGTGGGGCCCACCTGTCAGCCCGTATATGAAAGAAAGAAATGGTAGTTTGAGTCTGTACTGTGTTAATAAAATAGGAGTACATTTTAGGGTGATAATACGGTCACTGGCTCACCATACAACTCCGTAATTTGTTGATAACACGATCAATTGACTAGTCAAACGGTCCACATTCAGCAGCGCACAATACCATAGGGCCCACCCGTCAGCGCGTATATGAAGGACAGAAATGGTAATAAATTAGTGGTTGGTGGGTATTCAAAGTCGTGAGACCTCTGGTTGGCAGTCACCGGCGGTTGGGGGAAGGGTGTTCATTGGGTGATGGGGTGGGGATCCCGGAGAAAAGCTCGGGGGGGGCTAGAGGATGGTTGATACTGGCGGACCAGCGGTGGGGAGTGGTTTCGGGGAGGGCGGGCCGGCCGTGGGCGGCGGGGGCTGACGGTTCGGCCGGTAGTGGGTGGCGGCTCAGGGGGGTGGAGTTTGATGATAAACTGGAGGCCCTTGATTTCGTATCCAACGGCTGGAAAATCTAATGACTAGAGATGAAAAAGTCAGTCGACTGACGTGTAGCCTCACCCTGCACGTATACATGCACGCACGCAAGACAAGCACGCATGTAGGCGTGCAACACTAACACGCATACACACACGCATGTTTGGCGCAACACCGACACGCATACATGCACTCACGAACACACGCACGCACGCACCCATGCATGCAACATCGAAACGCCCTTGCACACACGCAACACTCGCATGCTCGCATGCACACAACACACGATGCAAGACACACGCCAATCTATACGTGCATGCACCCTTTGTTAAGGACATGGATTGTTACGGTATTAATCAATCTTATCTCGTGATAAGCGTAACATTGATGTTTGCAGCGGTCTTTATGAATCACAACGATCGAACGGGCTATCAACATAGTAGGCTTATCTACATGAAAAAGATGACGTCACACTCAATGAAAAATCATCGGTTTATGAAATGCCGCTTCTGACCGCCCTGGCCCACCAAAGGTTCCTCTGCTGTGCGCTGCCAGCATTGAGTCACTGACATGCAGGCCATGCACCCAAAGAGCCCACATGTCAGTGGAAGAACAGCACGGTGTCCTAGGTCAGTGTCGAGGGTGCCACTCGCGGCACGCCCGGCTGAACACGCCTCCGTGCCGCATTCAAACGCCTCCATGAAACCTGCCCGTGTGGAAGCCGAGAAACCCACTCTGGACACACGTCCGTTCATGACCGGGCCGGCGTTAAACGCAACGCCGGCCGAGCTCCTCCCATCCTCCGTCTATTTAATCTCCTATTTAAACGAGGCCAAACGCCGGCCAAGAATCGCACACCTCCGCCGCTCCCCTATCTCCTCCACCATTTTATCCACTCTTACAATGGCTTACGAAGAGTAGTTATTCCGCATCCAAGCCGGCTGGGTAGCCCGCCGGATACGAGCTATGCAGCTCGCTGATCCACCTCCCTCCCCTCGCCCGACGGAGCCAGTTGCCGCCCCAAGCCGGCGCGCGGTTCAGCAACTCGCCGCTCCAGGCCAGCTCGACGAGGAGCAGCGCACGGGCATCATTGCTGCCGTCCACGCCGCTGCCTCGTACCGCGTCTCCCATTTCTGTGGCCGAGACTCCCATGCCGGTAGCCGCGCCATGCAAGCAGCGACAGAAGCCCGGTGCGCGGAGAGCGACGAGTCGGTGGCCAGCGCCTCCGCCTCCGCCGCCATCAGCGAGGAGAAGTAGAACACAGGAGGCCGCCGCCGCTTCGGTCCCATGACGGCCACCACGGAGGCGACGCCGGCGTACACAGCAGGTGTCTTGCCGGATCCTTTTGTTGCGAGGACCTTCGTCGACCCCGCATGGGCTCCACGGAAGAGGGGAATGTTAGGATGAACTCGAGCCGGTGCCGGCCATGGCGAAGTAGTCGCCAATATTTTGGCTACCCCGGGCAAGATCCAAACAGCCCCTCCCAACAGATTCAAATCCCTCGTTCGCCATGGAATTTTGCCATGTGTTGTTTTCATGGTCTAGCAAGATGCCCGTGCATTGCACGGAACATCAAGATGCATTTTTTTTACAAACTCCCGCATGCATGCAAGGGATAATTAATGTCCTCCTTTGCTAGTACCACGAGGCAAACACCATTAATATTGCATCGATTAGTGTTAGTGGCCTTGTATATCTGCAAATTGTAATTTTGATAGTGGCCCCTTGTATATAAAAATGGAGGGAGAAAGATGAGAGATAAGGTGAGGAGGAGTGGGGCGTGGTGGTGACTGGTGGTCGGACTGGGTGGAAGCATGGGGAGGGACGGCACATTATGTCTAGGTTTGTATCTCTCTCACACACACCCACGTAGGTGGGGGACATACACGAAGAGAAGAGGTGCACGACGGCGCACGTATTCCGCCTCTTTCCCAACCACACCCAGCTGGTACACGGTGGAGCTCATTTCTGCATTGAAAAAGGCAGCCCACGTGGTAATTTGGCACGATGTAATGGTTGTCCACTTGGCGGAGGGAGGATCGTCTACCACGGGTGAACAAACAAATTGCGACTTGACGCGCTATGTTAAATCAAAAAGAGGCAAACCATGTGGGGCCTACCTTAGAGGCAAGGCTCTATACACTAGAGTACTTTTGATGTGTCCCGTCAACTCATGATCGAGGAGAAGCTTGCTTAGTACGCCGTCTCCCCTGCCCACGGGCACGGTGGCTCGCAGGATGAGGTGAAGCTTGCTTACGAGTAGTAGTAGTACTACTACTACTACTACTACTACTATTGTACGCCTTTACGCCCGCTCCCTCGCCCACGCGCGCGGTGGCTCGCAACACGAGGAGAAAATTTTACTACTCCCTCCATTTACTCCTCGTCCCTACTACGTACTTTGGTTAGTACTCCCTCCATTTACTTATACAAGGCCACTATAAAAAAATACATTTTGCATCTATACAAGGCCACAAATCGTAATCGAGACAAAAGTTACTACTCTCTCCTTTCCAGTTTATGGCTCAATTTCAAAATCTCTCCAACCAAGGTAGACAGTGAGTGGTCGAATTAATTTCGTAGTTTGCACAAGTAATTAGTACGCTCGTTTTTCTCAAGAAGTTATGTTTACCGAGGCATTCATTAGAACGAATGCATGAATGACCACTAAATTTCCATGAACTTGTACATGCATTGGTTAGTTTCTCTTGACACCGCTATGCTGGGTGATCTAACGCACTCAAATCCAACATGTAATGGTACTACTACTAGTATAGTAGAATTGAGACTTATCAAACGGAAAAACTAATGTTTTTAGATGAGCCCTATAAACCCTAGTGGGTACGCATCCGTAAAAACAGATTTTGTCCAAAACTAAGTCGCCCTTTCATGAATTCTGTAGTATACTCCTCCGTCGACGCTCCCTTTCATGAATTTCTGTACTTCGTCACGACATGTGGGACATATAGCAACCGGGTCGATGTGTCAAGCACCAAATAACAGTGCAGAACAGCAGGGGGGACGCACCCCACTCATATCGGCCCAGTAGTAGTAATGAGCAATGAGATGTCAAATCACAATGCCGCACCTTCCTGCACGGACGAAGCAACCATTATTTCACACTTCGTTCGCCATCATCTCAAACCACGAGTATTGCTTCGCCTCAAGAGGGACACGCAGACGCTTTGGTACGTCATGACACGTGGGACCGCATGATGTGCCATGCTCCCCGCCGATCGCTCGTAAAATCACCTCATTTTTACTATACTTCCTCAGATCGGTTTATCGCATGGCATGCACGTCGTTCTAGGTTGAGAATTTAAGCGGCTATATATGTGATGAACAGTACTCTAGCCTTTTAAAAAGTATACTTTTGTACAAGATTACTATTGATGGATTGCGCCATGGAGCAAAAATTGAAAAAAGGTGGTACATATAGAGAGCGCTGTCGCCAAATTATGCATATAGTACTATTAAAAAGCTAGTACGTGCTTAATTGGGGTGTAAATTCTACTAAAGAAATACTAGTAGTATGTACATACCAAGAGTTAAAGTAATGAGAAGAAACATATCATAGTTCTCATTGGGGCTCAAGACAACACACCCTCAAATTAAACTAAGCACACCTGAAATTAAACTATGCAACTAATCCGTAGACTTTGCATTAGAAGTTTAGAACCACCATGACCAATGACATCGCCACCTTCATCGAGTCCTCGTCCACGCCCTCGACTTCGCCCTTGTCCCTCTTCCTCTTGGCCGATACTTCTTTGCTTGAACCGCACACTTGGCTGTTGCTCTTCATCCAACCCTTGTAGATATTGAAGCAAAGGTAGCCATCCATTGCAGCGTAGTGGATGTGGTCTATATCTAGTACATTCCGCTGCCATGCATGACGATGAAACGTGGAGGTTTCTCCAGTTTACCATACGAAGGATGAACCATGGCTCCTGCCAGGGTCAGCATTGAAGGCTGACGAGAGGACACCAGCCGATTCTTTTGGAGGTCGAAGGTGTTGTCTACAATGAGGCCTATCCAACGCAGGACTTCTTTGTCGTTACCAAAGTCTACAGTAACGAATTTGACTAGGTTTCTCTCGAGGAAGTCCTTAAAATCCTGGAACTCAACATCGGCATGGCATATGTGGTAGACCAAGCATAAGTCATGCACGCAAACCTGGATCACAGCGGGCTTCTTCCTCTCTTCGTCCTTTAGATCCTTCTCTCGCCCCTGTGACTATGGTGTACTCAACATCTAGCCCAGCGACCCACTCATCATCTGAGTCTTCGAACATGCGTCTGAAGCGAGAAAGGCATCCTTTCACCGTCGCGGAAGAACGGGCGTAAATAACGTCGAACTCATCGCCGGTGATGGTTCTAACCTTGTACTCACCGCCGATCGGGGAGATTTGGGACGCCATGGATTTGGGAGGAGGGTTTAGGATTAGTGGAACTGCCGTAATGTGAATGGACGGGACGACTAGGAGCGAACCACCGTAGTATTGAAGGACGTGCGGGGATGAGAGGAAGCGAACTGCGGCGTGCGAGAACGCAGGGTAGTGGCTTTCCATTCTCCCATGATACGGGCTTCCGAGAGCCCTTGGATCTGAGATCGAACGGTTGCATGGCGTGATTCTAGACCTATGGGTGAATATCCTATCCTGGAGGGTTATTCTGCAAATTTTCAGCAACTTAGCATGCGACTGTTTGATCTCAGATCAAAGGGCTGCCAGCAGCCCGTTGTCAGGACCCCGATCCCAAGTCACATCGACCTAGCCGGTAACACCTCATATCACTTTGCGGCCTCACGCATGGTATTCCCACGGGTGTCGCCTTACCATGGCCCGGGACCGTTTGCGTCTTTTGGCTCACGTATACGATAGTGTCGCTAGCATCCACATGACAAAGAACCCGGGCCGACATGGCTAGTCGTGAACCCAAAGCGGCGCTAACCTATGGGAACAGCATACATGAATCACATCGAGCATGTCGGTCATCAACGATATATTCGGGCTGTAGCACTGGGCTAACAGGACTCGGTATCCCGGCTGTAGCGAGCTAGGCAGGACTCAATACCACCGCGTGACATTTCCCGAGGGATGGATATAGGAACGAAGTGAAACACATGCCGCTATCAAGTGTCCAAGCAAGAGTCTTTGGGCTAGCGTGACTCGTGAACCGGGTTGTAGCGGACTACTATCGCCGTAAGCACGAGACTACATTTCCCCATATGAGAGGCTGCCAAGGATAAACAACTAGTTTGTCGGATCCCACTCATACCAAGCATTTCAATCATACACATAATATGCCCGATATGAGTAAATACAACAAGGCATCACAACAAAACTCTACAACTCAAAGTACTTTATTTAAGAGGCCCGAGGAGCCATACATAACATATTCATACAGGTAGGGGTCTCATGACCCAACACTCAAGTCATACAATCATACAAGCACATGCGGAAGCAAACTAGTCGAGTCTGGACTCTAGAAAGAAAGAAAGCTTGTTGGAGCCTTTCTATCGCAATGGCCCTTCACAAGTCTTAGATCGCCACCTGGGTGGCTAGTTCACTCGTCGAAGTCGATATCTACATAGAATCCATCGGAGGGGGTAGTATTGTCCTCTGAAAAACATTAATTAAGCAAACATGAGTACGGAGGTACTCAGCAAGTCTTACCACGTAATCCTATCATACATGCACATTCTCAAGAAGGTGGTGGAGTTATTTGCAACAAGCCAGCTTTGACTCTTGGCTAAGCTATCCCACGTGACACCACTTTGTAAAGCATTTGTCGCACACGCAGTCCACTAATCACCATCACAATACTCCACCGTGGATCCTCCTCGTCATCCCACGAGAGGGCCATCCACGATACTCACACTTATCTTGAGGCTTTTAGTAGTATCCATTTACTTGTCTATGAACCGATATAGGTAACCCGAAGTCCTTCTCCGTGGACACGGCTATTCAATAGATCATATCAAAACCCCTGCAGGGTGTACTTCTTCACACACGCTCACCACTTACCGTCGTTTACACGACATGTACTGCAACAACCAAGCGGAAGCCCAACGTGGGTGTCGGCCACAGCCTACCTAAACACTCAAGTCCCTAGTCCGGGTTTATCGCCTATTCGGTTCCATCCGCAGGAGTCCGCCGAGGTTTCCCATACAGCCCCGAACGATGTGTGCAGGGTTCCCGAGATACCAAACGGCACACTCGGTACACGGGCCACGTGCCTACCGCAACACAACCCACCCCTAAGGTCAGCGTTGCGTGCGGCCCCCAGCATGCTACAAACACCAGAAACTACTTGCAACTCCCGGACTAAGAACAAGGGTGGTTAAGAAGCCGAGAGGGTCCATTGGTTTCGGGCCCAATGCGTGGTAGTAACTATTTCATGGATCACAAACACAGATCTCAGTTCTTAGGATCGGCTTCAATGAAACAACCCACCATGTACTCCTACATGGCCTCTCATCGATACCTTTACCAAAACGTGTTCAACACTTTGACTCTCGAACCAACACAACCTTTTCACTCCAGTTCATCATCCCGATGAGCCAGACCTAACACAACTCTAAGCATAGCAAGCATAGCATGGTAGGTAACACAAACATGGCTCAATCAACTCCTACACATACTAGTGGGTTTCATCTAGTTACTGTGGCAATGACAGGTCATGCAAAGGAAGTGGGTTCAACTACCGCAGCACACAACAGTTTGAATCGCGTTGTCTTAATGCAGTAAACGAGAGCAGAGGCGATAACATGGGTTTGTATCGAAATGATCAATGAGTTGCTTGCCTGATGGAACGGGGGTAGAGTACTGGCCTTCGGATGGATAGTCGAGGTTATCCTCGGGGCGTAACCTATCACTTAAAAGCATACCGAAAGTAAACACACATGACAATATGCAACAATATGATGCATGCTATGACATGGCAATATGGATGTGTGTTGGCCTAATGCAAGCTGAATTAATAGAGGATGAACTCATTTGAACCAAGGATTCAAATGATAGCTCATTTGAAATAACCCTAAAGGTGCATTATCTTATTCTGGTTAAACAGCAAGGTTAACTTTATTTAACATGCATGAAACCTGTACCAATGGATAGAATGGATTTTTCTGATCATTTTCCATATATAAATCTTTGCATTTGGAGTTACAGATTAAAAGTTATAAGCATTTGAAATTTGAATTATATTCGAATTTCTTGTATTAGAATAAATCCAGAAATTAGATTAATGCGTCGACCATGCGTCAAGATGACATCGTGGTCAACAGAGACGTCCAGGTCAAACCTGACAGTGGGTCCGTGTGTCGTGGTAATTAACCTAACTAATGTTTAATTAAAACTAACCTATTTAGTTAGCGTGGTGGGCCCCATCATCGCTGACTCGTCGGGGTCAACGAGGCCCACGTGGTCAAAGTCCACGTCGGCTGCACTGGCGACTAGCCGCAAGCAGCCCGACGCGCGGCGGAGGGAGTGTTTTTGCATTCCGCGACCAAATGAGTCGCGGAGGGTGGCTACGGATAGTGGGTGCAAGCGCGGCTATTGGTGGAGCAGTTGGGGTAGGGGTGGCGGAGTTGGCGCCGGCGACGAGCTAAGCGGCCGCCGGGTTCGCCAACGATGAGCTTGGGGTTGAGGGCTCGGTGAGGTGCGGGAGTGCATGGGTAGACCCCTTGGGGTGCGGTGAGTGTGATGGACACCATGGGGTGGCGGAGGGTGACTGGAGCACGCCGGCGACGAGCTCCACGGCGGCGAAAGTGTGGTGAACGTGGTTCGGTTGCTACGCTGCTCGAGGGCGTGAGAGAAAGGGAAGGGAGTTAGGTGGGCTCACGGGCGACGCCAGAAGCTCTCGTCGAGGTCGGGACGAACCGGAGCGACGGTGGCATTTAAAGGATCTCCGCGACGGCGAGCTCGGTCGAGGTCGGTGGGTGGACTCGGGGCACTAGAGCGGAAGGGCTCGGCTGGTTAGGGGTAGTGGAGGCTGGCGGAGCTCCTGGACATGGTGAGGAGGAGCACGGACGGCGGGAGCACGGTTATTCTGACGATGGTGCGGGCGGGCGGTGTCGGCCAAGGCGGGGAGCACGAGGGAGAGGAACCGGAGAGGAGAGGAGGTGTCCAGGGGTTCGGGGGAGAGAGGAGGCGATCCTCCGCAATCGGCGAGAGGAGCGGCGAGGCGGCGACAGGTGCGTGGCACCCATGCGGTGCCCGCCGCCGAACACTGGCTGCTGCTGTCAAGCCAAGCTAAGCAGCTGGGCATGCTGGTTGGCTGGGCGGGCAGTGGGCGTGTAGGGAGGCGCCTGTAAGTCCTTCTGTTTTTTTATCTTTTTCTAATTTCCTGCAACTTTGTGCGGTTTTCTAAAATACCAAAACAGTTTTAAAAATCATCAAAATGCTCCTGGTCCCTTGTTGGAATATTTCCAACATGAAACATTTTGGTTTGGCAATTTTTGGACATTTAAAATATTTTATATAATTTGAATGCTCAAGTTCAAAAACTTGTGAATTAATCCAAGGACCTTTGGATGACCTAGAAAATGATGCACCACTTTTGACATAGGCTCTGAACCAAAGCAAAGATGATGAGCATTTTGAAGGGCATTTCAGGTTCATTGAAATAATTTTTAGTAAACCCTAGTTGAATTAAGGGGGTGTTCGGGGTTTCTGCCTTCCCCATTTCAAATTCAAATGAAATTTAAACATGATGCACACCCTAATGCATGGTCTAACTGGATGTGACAACTCACCCCACTCAAAAGAATCTCGTCCGAGATTTAGGATCTGCTATGCTTGAAAAAGGTGGGATACTCAAGTCGAAGACGATCCTCTCTTTCCCAAGTTGCTTCTTGCTCGAATGGTTTGACCATTGAACCTTTAGAAACTTGATATTTCGACGTCGAGTGGTACGCTCAGCTTGATCGAGAATACTGAATGGGATATTCTCGATAGGTGAGGTTATCTTGGAGATCAAGCGTTTGTGGTCCACTCCACGGATAGGATCCGAGAAGCAACGCTGAGTTGGGAAACGTGGAAGACATCATGGACTGGAAAGATGCGGAGGTAGTTCCAATTGGTAGGCAACTTCTCCTCGTTTGGCAAGAATGCGAAAGGGTCCAATGTAACGAGGAGCCAACTTGCCTTTGATATCGAATCGATGGGTTCCTTCAAAGGAGTAACCGGAGGTAAGCCTTCTCGCCAATTTCATAGGCCATAGGCTTATGCTTGCGGTCATATTGGCTCTTTTGACGAGATTGGGCTGTTTTCAATTTCTCACGAATAACGCGAACCTGCTCTTACGCTTCTCGAATCATATCCGGCCAAAGAGTTGTCTCTCCCGGTTTCTAACCGATTAAGAGGCGTTCGACATTTTCGTCCATAAAGAACTTCGAAAGGGCTTTGCCTGTGCTGGCTTGGTAACTATTGTTATAAGTTTAACTCGGCGAATGGAAGGCATTTCTCCCAATTCATGCCGAAAGAGATGATGAAGCTCAAGCATATCCTCTAGGATTTGATTGACTCGTTCTACTTGACCACTCGGATTGAGGATGGAAAGCGGTGCTAAAGGAGAGACGAGTTCCCATAGCGTTTTGGAAACTTTCCCAAAATCGAGAGGTGAAGAGACTTCCACGGTCCGAGTTAATCTCTAATGGAACACCATGAAGAGACACTATTCGTGAGATGTACAAATCAGCTAGCTGGCTAGCGGTTATATTCTCACGAACGGTAGGAAGTGGGCTACTTTGGAAAGACGATCAACGACAACGAAGATAGCGTTATTCCCTCTCTTGGTCTGGGAAACCCGGTAATGAAATCCATACCGATTTTATCCCATTTCCATTCAGGAATTTCCAAAGGTTGAAGGGTACCAGCAGGCCGTTGATGCTCGCTTAACTCGATTTACGACGCCGCAATTAGCAATGTATTGAGCGATTTCCCTCTTCATCCTAGTCCACCAAAACCTCTGGCGAGGTCTTGATACATTTTAGTACTACGGGATGAATGGTGAAAGGAGAGTCATGAGCTTCCTTAAGGATCAATCGCCTCAGTTGCGCACCTTGGGGACCACTAGACGGTCTCCAAAGAACACGACACCTTGTTCATCAATGGAGAAACAATCTGCGACTCCTTTCTTGATGTTTCTCCCGATCACGGAGATTCCGGATCTACCTTATGTGCTTTGATGATCTGATCCGTAAGGGTAGGTTTCGCCACCAGGGTAGAAAGGAATCCTCGAGGAACAATGTGAAGATTAAGCTTACGAAATTCCTCGTGGAGAATTGGTTGACTTTGTTGTAACATCAGGTTGTTACAATAGGATTTTCGGCTTAGTGCGTCGGCCATGACATTGGCTTTGCCTGGGGTGTAAGATATTCCTAAGTCGTAATCTGTAATCAACTCGACCCAACGTCTTTGCCTGAGATTCAAATCCGGTTGGTTGAAAATATATTTCAGACTTTGGTGATCAGTGTAGATTTTGCAACGATTACCAAGAAGGTAATGTCGCCAGGTTTTGAGTGCATGAACCACTGCTGCAAGCTCTAGATCGTGTGTGGGATAGTTATCCTCATGTGGACGCAACTGTCGAGAAACGTAGGCAATCACATGACGATCTTGCATGAGTATGCAACCCAGTCCGTGTCGCGAGGCGTCGCAATAGATAATAAAGTCCTTAGAGAAATCTGGTGGAACAAGTACGGGAGCAGATGTCAGGCGTCTTTTCAGTTCCTGAAAACTGAACTCGCACTGTGGCGTCCATTCGAACTTTTTATCTTTCTTGAGGAGTTCGGTTAGAGGTTTAGCAACTTTAGAGAAATTCTCGACGAAGCGGCGGCAATAGCTCGCTAAGCCGAGGAAACTCGAACTTGCTTGACCGATTCAGGTGGAGTCCGATAAGGACGGCTTGAACTCGCTCTCGATTGACAGCAATGCCCTTACCAGAGATTACATGGCCTAGATAGGTCACTTCGGTAACCAGAATTCACACTTGGAGAATTTGGCATAAAGGCGGTGCTCTCAAGTTTCATCAATACTAGCCGTAGATGTTCGCATGCTCTTCTTCATTCTTGGAGTAGATGAGTATATCATCGAGGTATACCACGATTTAATTTATCCAAATACTCCATGAAGATTGAGTTTATTAACCGAGAGAAGGTGGCTGGAGCATTGGTTAATCCGAAGGACATGACGGTGTACTCAGATTGGCCATAACGAGTAACAAAGGCCGTTTAGGAATGTCCCGTTCTTGATTTTGATTTGATGGTAGCCCAACCTCAAATCCATCTTGGAGAAGACTGAGGATCCAGCGAGCTGATCATACAGATCGTTGATCCTGGCGAGCGGATACTTGTTCTTGATAGTGACCAAATTGACAGGTCGGTAATCCACAACCATCCGATCCGTACCATCCTTCTTCTTGACGAAGAGGACGGGGCAAGCCCATGGAGATGAACTAGGACGGATGAAACCTTTTGCAAGGACTCATCGAGTTGTTTCTTAAGTTCAGCTAGTTCTAGGGGTGCCATCTTATAAGGTCTCCTAGAGATTGGGACGGTTCCGGAACAAGATCTATCACGAACTCGACATCCTGTCGGTGGAACACTGGCAGTTCTTCCGAAATACATCAGAAATCACGGACTACCGGAATATCTTCGAGGTCGGAAGGGGTTGGCATTTATGAGTAAAGTGGCGCTTAGACACTCGGGTTAAAACATTCACCGTCTTGCCCAAGGATGGGTGAGTTGAACAGTTCTAGTAGAGCAATCAATCTTAGCATAATGGGCTGACATCCGGTCCATACCCAAGATGATGTTTATGTCCGAGGACTTGAGAGCTATTAGAGATGCAAGAAAGACTAATCTGTCGACAAGAATTTCATTCCCATGACTTATTCTAGAGGTTTGCCATCTAGAACCAGGAGTTTGAATTTCCATGGAGGTATGCATGTCACGAGAATGTGGTGTTGTGCAATCGAGCATAGCTCTCTTTAAATAAATGAATGAGATGCTCCAAAGATCAAAAGAACAGCTTGTTGCGGATGGCAATTAACAAGGAGCGCATCGAGGGCGGCGTTGGGATCCTCATAGGTTTCTTCAGCAGAAACATAGTTGACATGGCCACGAGCGGTGGCAACTGGTTTAGCATAGGGCACCTTTCTGCTGGCTTGCCACGCCAACAGACTTTCCAACTTGATGGGGTTGTTTTGGGGACACTCACGGATGTAGTGGCCCGTCTCCACACTTGAAGCAAGTTATCACATTTGGGCGTGGAGCAGCATTAGCGATGGGGCCTCCATAAGTCTTAGGCGGGACATACTATCTGGTTGGGGCGAGGCGCCTCAAAGGATGGCCTCGGGGTGAACTGGGTGGTAGAGCAGATTTGGAACCCAAACCCGCGCTTCGGGATCCAGAGCGGATGAAGATCAGAGTCACGGATGTGCTGCGTGAAGCCTCAAAATCAGATCGCCTAGCGGTTTGTGATAGCCTTATTGACTAGCTTCGAAAAGAGGTACACTCATGCAGACGAAGGTCTCGGCGTAGCTCGAGGCTAAGTCCTTGCGGAACCTTGCACGCTTCTTGGCGTCGGTAGAAACTTCTTCGGAGCATAACGTGCTAACCTCCCAAATTCACGGTTGTAGGCATCCACCGTCGACCTACCTTGGGTGAAACTGCAGAATTCCTCCCTTTGCGGTCCATAAGACCTTACGGGATATGATGCTCACGGAAGGCGGCATCAATTCAGCCCAAGTTGTAACTTGTCCAACCGCACGATAGCCTCATAATTTTCCCACCAGAGACTAGCGGGGCCTTCAAGATGATAAGCGGCAAAGGTAACCTTGTCGGCCTCAGCCACGTTGGCGTAACGCAGCTTGTGGTGGATCTTTGCGGGTTAATCATCAGCGTCGAGAGGCTCGACGGAATATTTGAACTTTGGGGATACTGACAGCGAAGTCATTGAGTGAAACCACATCATTTCTTGGCTGGCGTGCGGTGTTTTGTTCAATCCGCTCCGATGGCGATTGGTTTCACGCTTATTGCGTTCTGCTTCCAGCATAACCTCGGCCAAAGATGGCGGTTGCGGCAGATTCACATTTCTGGCTGCACTAGCTTCTCCCTGCTCCGGAGCAGCAGGAGTGTTGCGGGTGTTGACCATCCTAGGAAACAAAGCAAAGGTTTAAACCAGGATGGTAGAATTTAACAAGGAAGTGCGGAAGGTAATGGATAGCATGGAATGCAAAGATGTTCATCCGTATGACATGGTAATATAAAACTGCCATATATATATACCAACGGTCATACACACCATTCATAGTTTAGTACAAGCCTGACGGAGTACAACTATAAGGAAAGGCGTTACATCTCATCCGGAAGCATTCCAACTCCTATACATTATTTTTCTACACTTCCTAACGATACACACTAAGTCATATTCCACAAGTCACGCAGACGGTGGAAATACAACTACTACCATACTAGGAATACTACTACTAACTCAGGCAGCTCCATAGTAGTCCTCATAGAAGTCACCACCCAAGCACGAAGTGGAACATGATCATCCGGAAGCAGACAATCTGTGGGGCTGTGGACCATAAGGACTCGGATGTGGCCGTGGTCCAACAAGCGGTGGCAGACGAGGCCCACGAGGAGGAGTGATGCCTCCCACCTCACGCCACTCCATAAAGTCCGCAGACTCGCCCGCACAGGTACAAGTCCCTCATGTCCATATATCCCGCTTGCACGGCAGTGCAAACCGAGTCGAGTAGCCAGTGATCGAGCAGGCATTAAAAGCTCCATGCGCAAGGCCGGTTCTCACGGTCCTTGTCCTCCAAACATCTCGGTAGTAGTGCGAAGGAGTGAGTCCTCATGGGATGCATCGTTGTACAAACCTCAAGGTAGCCATGCGCCCGGGGAGGGATCTTGGCATGTAGCGGAAATCGGTGTTGCTCAACAAGGCAGTTCGCTCGAATAATAGTCATCATAGAATAGGCTGCATCTTGCACGACATTCCAATAGTGATTCCGAGCCCATAAGAGCAAAGTGAAGTGGTTCAAGAGCTCCGGGATAAGATGGATAAATCCGGACCGTGCATAGATATTGGCTTTGGTTGAAATCCTAAACTGCTCCTCGACGGTATATTCAGGATACCATCGATAACCAGTCTCAATCATCACCTAACCAACATTGCCGTGTGACCACACACACCAATGCAACGGGTCGACGAACCACTTGGTTACGGGGACGGGTGGCCATCTGAAAGCACAGCCACAATGCAAGACATTAGAATTTCTAGGGAAAATCGGGCAGCATAACATCTGTAAATGCTCAAAATCAGATTTGAGACATTTCAAAACAGATTGCAAAACCACTCAACAACATCATATCAAGGTTCGGTTCAAGCGATAGCATACTACAAATTTAGTAGCACTTGGATGAGGATGTAACCAACAATCCTATAAGTTACTACGGATTAGTAACACGTGAACCTGATAGAGAGAAGAGAGCCTAGTCCTATACCCACGTCGAATGAGAAGAGGATGACTCAGATCAGAGGGCATAAGGTAAAGGAGTAAAAAGAGCCTTACGTTCCCTCCCACAATCAATTCCCCTACATATAACTAAAGCATTTCTAGATTCAACTTCGACCAGTTTGGCTTAGCGAACCTACAGGCAGGCCTGCTCTGATGCCAACGCTATCAGGACCCCGATCCCAAGTCACATCGACCTAGCCGGTAACACCTCATATCACTTTGCGGCCTCACGCACGGTATTCCCACGGGTGTCGCCTTACCATGGCCCGGGACCGTTTGCGTCTTTTGGCTCACGTATATGATAGTGTCGCTAGCATCCACATGACAAAGAACTCGGGCCGACATGGCTAGTCGTGAACCCAAAGCGGCGCTAACCTATGGGAACACGCATACATGAATCACATCGAGCATGTCGGTCATCAACGTATATATTCGGGCTGTAGCACTGGCTAACAGGACTCCGGTATCCCGGCTGTAGCAGCTAGGCAGGACTCGAATACCACCGCGTGACATTTCCCGAAGGACGGACATAGGAACGAAGTGAAACACATGCCGCCGATCAAGTGTCCAAGCGGTAGTCTTTGGGCTAGCAGGACTCGGTGAACCGGGCTGTAGCGGACTACTATCGCTCGAAGCACGAGACTACATTTCCCCATATGAGAGGCTGCCAAGGATAAACAACTAGTTTGTCGGATCCCACTCATACCAAGCATTTCAATCATACACATAATATGCCCGATATGAGTAAATACAACAAGGCATCACAACAAAACTCTACAACTCAAAGTACTTTATTTAAGAGGCCCGAGGAGCCATACATAACATATTCATACAGGTAGGGTCTCATGACCCAACACTCAAGTCATACAATCATACAAGCACATGCGGAAGCAAACTAGTGCGAGTATGGACTCTAGAAAGAAAGAAAGCTTGTTGGAGCCTTTCTATCTACAATGGCCCTTCACAAGTCTTAGATCGCCACCGGGTGGCTAGTTCACTCGTCAAGTCGATATCTACATAGAATCCATCGGAGGGTAGTATTGTCCTCTGAAAAACATTAATTAAGCAAACATGAGTACGGAGGTACTCGGCAAGTCTTACCACGTAATCCTATCATACATGCACATTCTCAAGAAGGTGGTGGAGTTATTTGCAGCAAGCCGCTTTGACTCTTGGCTAAGCTATCCCACGTGACACCACTTTGTAAAGCATTTGTCGTTACGCAGTCCACTAATCACCATCACAATACTCCACCGTGGATCCTCCCTCGTCATCCCACGAGAGGGCCATCCACGATACTCACACTTATCTTGAGGCTTTTAGTAGTATCCATTTACTTGTCTATGAACTGATATAGGTAACCCGAAGTCCTTCTCCGTGGACACGGCTATTCGAATAGATCATATCAAAACCCTGCAGGGTGTACTTCTTCACACGCTCTCACCACTTACCGTCGTTTACGACATGTACTCGGCAACCTTCAGCGGAAGCCCAGCGTGGGTGTCGGCCACAGCCTACCTAAACACTCAAGTCCCTAGTCCAGGTTTATCGCCTATTCGGGTTCCATCCGCAGGAGTCCGCCGAGGTTTCCCATACAGCCCGAACGATGTGCGGGGTTCCCGAGATACCAAACGGGCACTTTCAGACACAGGGCCACGTGCCTACCGCAACACAACCCACCCCTAAGGTCAGCGTTGCGTGCGGCCCCAAAGATGCTACAAACACGAAACTACTTGCAACTCCGGACTAAGAACAAGGGTGGTTAAGAAGAGAGGGTCCATTGGTTTGGGCCCAATGCGTGGTAGTAACTATTTCATGGATCACAAACACAGATCTCAGTTCTTAGGATCGGCTTCAATGAAACAACCCACCATGTACTCCTACATGGCCTCTCATCGATACCTTTACCAAAACGTGTTCAACACTTTGACTCTCGAACCAACACAACCTTTTCACTCCAGTTCATCATCCCGATGAGCCAGACCTAACACAACTCTAAGCATAGCAAGCATAGCATGGTAGGTAACACAAACATGGCTCAATCAACTCCTACACATACTAGTGGGTTTCATCTAGTTACTGTGGCAATGACAGGTCATGCAAAGGAAGTGGGTTCAACTACCGCAGCACACAACAGTTTGAATCGCGTTGTCTTAATGCAGTAAACGAGAGCAGAGGCGATAACATGGGTTTGTATCGAAATGATCAATGAGTTGCTTGCCTGATGGAACGGGGGTAGAGTACTGCCCTTCGGATGGATAGTCGAGGTTATCCTCGGGGGCAGAACCTATCACGAAAAGCATACCGAAAGTAAACACACATGACAATATGCAACAATATGATGCATGCTATGACATGGCAATATGGATGTGTGTTGGCCTAATGCAAGCTGAATTAATAGAGGATGAACTCATTTGAACCAAGGATTCAAATGATAGCTCATTTGAAATAACCCTAAAGGTGCATTATCTTATTCTGGTTAAACAGCAAGGTTAACTTTATTTAACATGCATGAAACCTGTACCAATGGATAGAATGGATTTTTCTGATCATTTTCCATATATAAATCTTTGCATTTGGAGTTCTGATTAAAAGTTATAAGCATTTGAAATTTGAATTATATTCTGAATTTACTGTATTAGAATAAATCCAGAAATTAGATTAATCGTCACCATCGTCAACATGACATCGTGGTCAACAGAGACGTCCAGGTCAAACTGACGGTGGGTCCGTGTGTCGTGGTAATTAACCTAACTAATGTTTAATTAAAACTAACCTATTTAGTTAGCGTGGCTGGGCCCCATCATCGATGACTCGTCGGGGTCAACGAGGCCCACGTGGTCAAAGTCCACGTCGGCTGCACCGGCGACTAACGCCAAGCAGCCCGACGCGGCGGAGGGAGTGTTTTGGCGATTCCGCGACCAAATGAGTCGCGAGGGTGGCTACGGATAGTGGGTGCAAGCCGCGGCTATTAGTGGAGCGGTTGGGGTCGGGTGGCGGAGTTGGCGCCGGCGACGAGCTAAGCGGGCCGGGTTCGCCAACGATGAGCTTGGGGTTACAGGGCTCGGTGAGGTGCGGGGAGTGCATGGGTAGACCCCTTGGGGTGCGGTGAGTGTGATGGACACCATGGGGTGGCCGGAGGGTGACCGGGAGCACGTCGGCGACGAGCTCCACGGCGGCGAGTGCAGGTGAACGTGGTTCGGTTGCTACGCTGCTCGAGGGCGTGAGAGAAAGGGAAGGGGAGTTAGGTGGGCTCACGGGCGACGCGTAGAAGCTCTCGTCGAGGTCGGGGACGAACCGGAGCGACGGTGGCGACGAAAGGGATCTCCGGCGACGGCGAGCTCGGTCGAGGTCGGTGGGGTGGACTCGGGGCACTAGAGCGAGCGGGGCTCGGCTGGTTAGGGGTAGTGGAGTGCGGCGGAGCTCCTGGACATGGTGAGGAGGAGCACGGACGGCGGGGAGCACGGTTGCGACGATGGTGCGGCGGCCGCGGTGTCGGCCAAGCCGGAGTGTCTCAACAATTCATGGTGGTGTTTCTCGTCGTCATTCTCAAAATTTTGAAGACCGAAGAAGAGTTTCTCTTAAATCTTGCTCTATTCACTTCAAGATTCATGGTTCTAGCTTCGTGCCATCCTCATAATTGTTTTGATTGTGAGAATTCTTTTAACCCACCGGAGCATTTCAGAGTCTTTTCAGTTGAATCTTGAGCCCATCATCTCGTAATTATTCATTCAAGCGTTCAACTCTGGTTTTCCAAATCTTACGGTGCATCATGCTAATATCCTCTAATCAGTTCATGATCTCTTAGTTCTAATGTATCTAAATTTTGTCAAGCATCTTTATTCGTTTTACAATTCTTCAGGGTGAATTGTGCCTTTGCTACGTTCATTCTCAATTATTATGGTGGTTTGTTCAAGAGTTCTCTTCCTTCGTTATCATATAGACTCATTCGTTCTTTCCAATCCTACCGGTGGTTCGTTGAAGACCTTCTCAAGTTTGCGCCATATCTATCTTTAATCTTTTCTACGGGAATAAGTAGTATGACTAATCCATTGCTTGTCATCAATTTAATTGGTGAAGGATCAGCATAATGTAATTCTTATTCTTGTTCCATCGAGTAAATTCAATTCCTTATTCCAGAGGATCGTCAAAATTCTTGATTTCATTTGTTCATCTTTCTTTCCGGAGTTCCAAGTTTTCTCGGTGATATCATTTCTAAGCTTCATCTTGTCACTGCAAGGCTTCACCTTGTGTTGTCAACTTCTCTTTCTTTTATCACCCTTTTGGTTACCGGAGTTCTTCATGGAGGCTCTACATGGTGCTTCCTCAAGGATTCTTTTCATTCTTCAATTGTTCATCAAGATTTCTCTCGGAGTTATGATCCGTCAAGCTATACTCTAAAATAAGCATGGTGTTCAACACATGTTTTGTTTTGAGGCGTTCAAGCATTCTTCTTCTTGCATTCGAAGTGCAATTCGTTCTACCTTATCTCTTGAGATGGTGTTATGTCATTCTCGACAATTTGAGTTCGTGTTTCATGATTCACATGTTGTCAAGAATGAGGTATTTTAAATCCATCAATCTCTTCATTGGACTTATCTTGGGCTATATTTCACATAAAGCTTTCCCTAAGGATTGTTGCTATTTATGGTGCTTATTAATGACCCAAGTTCTTCATTTGTCCTCCCGGTGAAACAAGTTTCTCGTCTCCTTGTTGATATCAATCCAATCGTTTGTTTCCGGTGGTGGCAGAAGCTCACCTCATAATTTTGAGATGTTTTCATAAGCCCACTACAAGCTTATCCTTATCGTTGTTGTTTTTTTCAAACAACTCCGTTCAAATCCTACTTCGTAAGGATGCTCTTTCAAATTCATTTATGGTGGAAGATGTTGGTTTCATTCTTCGTTCTATTCATTCCAACTTTCTATCGTTCATGCATTGTTTCCGGAGGCATTGTGATGTTGCTATTTTCACCCATCATCTCGTTTCGCCAAGATCATGTTCTTTTTCTTGCTTATCCTTTTAACCGGAGTGTGGTGTCTTCTCTTCAAGTTCTTTTCATCTTATCAAGTTTTCCTTCTTCTTTTAGGCGGAGTGCTGCCCAAATTATATCAATCTTATTCCTTCTCGATCTAGTTTTAACCGGAGTGGTGTCAATATCTATGTTATCACTTAACCTCTTGTTTTTCGTCGTATCCCTTGTTCCTCTTTTCTAACAGAGTGTTTTTTCAACTTTGGTCATCTTCGTTGTTTTTCTTTCTTTCATTTTGTTCAACCTCTCAAGGTTCATTGGTTTCATTCGTTTGTCAAAGAAGCAACTTTGTTTTACCTCTTCCTCTCCCGCTTTTCTCCGGTGCCATCCTAGATCTCGGGACGAGATCCTCTCGTAGTGGTGGAGTGTTGTGACGCCCCAAGACCGGAGCTTCAGTTGCCTTCCAGGGTTTCCGAGTTTTGTCGTGTGGTTTGTTTTGTTTTTGCATTGCATCATGTCATCATGCCATCATATCATTAATTTTTAAAACTCTTCTAAATAAATTGCATGGATTTCTCGATCCATTTAAATCGAGGGAAGGTTGACTTCTCTTTATAACATATCCTCCTAATAGTTATGGAGCTATTATAATTTATTCCATTTATTTGGAATTGATCTTAACACACTTGCAAAATAATTTCGTTCCTTTTTCTGCTTCAAGTTTGGTCTCCAAACCTTGCCATTTTTATTCTATCATTTTCCGGAGTTCCACCAAAAATCCTTGGATCATTTTTGTTAAATTCCTCATATTTTTATGAGTCCGGGAAAATTATCCGTGTGTCCAAATCCTTTCCCCAACCCTCTCTTTCTTTTCTTCTCTTTATCTGTTTTCTGCTAAAGAAGATATATAAGAGAGGAGAGAAGAGATCCCAGCCCAGCCGGCCTCTAGGGCCCAGCCCACCTAGCGCCTCCCCTCCAGGCCGACCTAATCCCCGCGCCGGCCCAAGACCTTGGCCCAGCCGTGCCTCCCCACCAGGCAGACCCATCTGCCACTAGGCCAGGCCGGCCCACCAACCCCAAGGCCCAGCCGCCTAACCCTAGCCTCCCAGCGCTCTCTCTCGATCCCTCACTCTCCTCCTCTCGTTCCCTCCCTCCAGCCAGACACCTCCTCGCTCGATCCCCTTCTCCCGCAGCGCCGAACCGAACCCGTCTCCCTCTCGATCCCCATCTCCCTCTCGCCTCTCATGGCGCCCGCACAACTCCGGCCCCTTCCTCTCCTCCTCCATGGCGCCCCCCTTCTCGAGCGCCCCGGCGCCAGGCCCCCATCTTCCTCACCGCCGGCCGTAGCTCGCGCCTAGCTTCTCCTCCCGTTCCGCGACCTCCTCCTCGTCGCCTGGTGCCGCTCTTTCTCTCGCGCCCCCTCGTCGGCCTCCTCGAGCACCAGGGGCGCCGCGCCCGCATCGATCTTCTCCAGCCGCCGCCGTCCCAACTCCGGTGCCCCAGGCCATGGCGCCACTGCTCCTTCCTCCACGGCGCCATCGCGCCGCGCCACCGAACTCCACTCCGCCCCTCCTGCAGCATCGTCAACTCCGGCGCCCCCTGCCTCGCGTCGCCCTCCGTCGTCACGCGCCGCCCCGGCCCGGAGTCGCCGAGCCCTGCCATGGCCGCGCCTCCCTGCTCCACCTCGGGAGGTCCTGCCCGATGCCAAGGCCGCCGCCCCATGGAGTCCCACCGGCCAGGGACCAGATGGGCCCCTGCCCCGCCTCTGCCTCGTTCGAGCAGCATGGAGGACGCGTCCCTGTTGCCCTCTCGTTGCTGCCAAGGCTCAAAACCAGGAAGCCCGAGAAGCCTTCGTGGGTTTCGCCAAGTTCCCCCGAACAAACGCACAACTACATACGTGCACGTCCACCGAACCCGAAGCGCCAAGTACCCCCGGATTGCCGAGTACCTCTACCGACGACCCGGACATCTTGAAGACGTGTACCACGGCGTCAAGTTCGACTACATGATCGTCTAGTACCACTACCGTCGACCCGGAGACATCGGATCGCCAAGTCCTCTTGAACATCTACGAAAAAACGTGTACAACTACCGTCGCCGAAGACACGTAACGGAACCGTCAAGTTCGACTACCTTCGTGTACCACTACTTCCGATGACGAGATGTACCGCAACCATCGAACGAGCGTCTACTTCCCTACGCCATGTCGACTACCATCGCCGAGATCGCAAGTACCACGACAACCCGAAGGGTTTCGGACCCGTCAAGTACCTCTTGAAAATGAGCGTGAAACACTACTTCCTCTACTTCCCTCGGCGACCGTGAACGTCTACTTCCCTCTTGAACTCGACCCGTCCGATTGCTCGTTCGAAGGTATAACCCGTGGCGACCGCCGTGATCGAATCATCCTTGCGATGCCCTCTTTTGCCATGCCACCGTTCCGTGGGATCCTGGTATCCGGAATCACCCCACCATCTTGCATGACTCGCTTCACACGTTTTCCTTTGTACCGATATCTCAATCGAGTTATCGGAACCGATATGTTGCCGTGGCATCATTTTCGGATTCGTTGCCGTGGCACCCTTTCTTCCACCCGGTGACATAATGCTTCATATCATGCTCATGATAACGTTTTCATAATATTGCATAAAACTTGCACATGTCATCCGATCATGATAACAACAATTAAAATGTTTATAATTGTTGTTTGCTTTAATTTTGCTTAAATGCCATGCTAAAATGCTTTAATTCATTACTAAATAACCGTAACTTCGGAATTAAATGTTCTCTATATGTAAATGGGGTGGAAAATGCATAGATTAACATGGTGTACTTGTTTTGCATGTTTAACAACTCTAAAATATGCTTTAGGTCAGATCTGTTCCTAATCCATAATTTGCATATGGGGATTCTCCGAATTGTTGTTGTTGTTTCGGCCTCATTTAAACTTGCCTAGTTAGGTAGTTTCATCATGCTTCACCTCTTGCCATGTTTAATAACATTTAATATTGTTGAGTACCTAATCGGGAGAGAACTAAATAATTGTTGTGGTGTTTTGTCAATATGCAACCCGTTGCATATTGAGCTCCACTTAATTTGTAGGATTGTTTGTGCACTTTGCCATGCCTCATTAAACCGGACATGCATCATACTTGTTTGCACATCATGCCATGTTCATGTGATGGTTGTTTACTATGTTGTTTGCTTCTTTCCGGTTTGCTTCTCTCGTTAGCCGGTTTCGATCCGGAGTTGTGAGGATTCGTTCGACTTCGTCCGTTTGTCTTCTTCATGGACTCGTTCTTCTTCCTTGCGGGATTTCGGAAAGATGAACATACCCTCGAAATCACTTCTATCTTTGCTTGCTAGATGCTCGCTCTTTTGCTATGCCTATGCTCGATGCCTACCACTTGCTTTATCATGCCTCCCATGTTGCCATGTCAAGCCCCTAACCATCCTTTCCTAGCAAACCGTTGTTTGGCTATGTTACCGCTTTGCTCAGCCCTTCTTATAGCGTTGTTAGTTGCGGTGAAGATGAAGTTTGTTCCTTGTTGGAACATGGAGATGTTGTTCCTTGTTGGAACATGTTTACTTGTTGGGATATCACAATATATCTTATTTAATTAATGCATCTATATACTTGGTAAAGGGTGGAAGGCTCGGCCTTATGCCTGGTGTTTTGTTCCACTCTTGCCGCCCTAGTTTCCGTCATATCGGTGTTATGTTCCCGGATTGTTGCGCCCCAACGCGGTCGGGTGATTTATGGGACCCCTTGACAGTTCGCTTTGAATAAGACTTTTCCAGCAAGGCCCAACATTGGGTCTACATTTGCCTCACCTAGCCTTTTTCCCTTGGGAGTCGCGCTCTCAAGGGTCATCTTTATTCACCCCCGGGCGGTGCTTGTCTAGCGTTGGTCCAAACTAGAGCACCGTATGGACCATCCCTTGGCAACTTGGGTTACGTCGGTACTGACGCTTAGCTTATCCGGTCGTGGCTCGAGACGAGATCTGTGGCTACTATCGTGGTGTCGGCACGCCGGAGGTCTTCTTGGACTTGTTTTATTGCTGTGGAATGTCTTGTAGCCGGATTCGAGACTGATCGGTCTTCCCGGGAGAAGGTCTATTCTTCGTTGATCGCGAGAGCTTATCATGGGCTAAGTTGGGACACCCTGCAGGGTTTTGAACTTTCAAAGCCGTGCCGCGGTTATGTGGCAGATGGGAATTTGTTAATGTCGGTTGTAGAAAACCGAAGTTGATCTTAATTAAAATACACCAACCGCGTGTGTAACCGTGATGGTCTCTTCTCGGCGGAGTCAGGGAAGTGAACACGGTGTTGGAGTTATGCTTGACGTAAGTAGTTTCAGGATCACTTCTTGATCATAGTTGTTCGACCGTGCTTTGCCTCCTCTTCTCGCTCTCTTTTGCGTATGTTAGCCACCATATATGCTAGTCGCTTGCTGCAGCTCCACCTCACTACCCTGTCCTACCTTTAAGCTTAAATAGTCTTGATCTCGCGGGTGTGAGATTGCTGAGTCCCGTGACTCACAGATACTTCAAAACCAGTTTGCGGATGCCGATGAAACCGTGCGGTGATGGACCCGAGCTCAAGGAGGAGCTCGATGAAGATCTTGTTCTTTGTGTTGTTTCGTTTCAGTTGATCAAGAGTGGAGCCAGTTGGGACGATCGGGATCTGTGTAGCTTTTGGGGTAGTCTTCTTTTATTTTGGTTCCGTAGTCGGACCTTGATTGTATCTGTATGATGTAATGTTTTACTCATGTATTGTGTGAAGTGGCGATTGTAAGCCAGCTATGTATCTCTTTTCCCTTATGTATTACATGGGTTGTGTGAAGATTACCTCACTTGCGACATTGCTTTCAATGCGGTTATGCCTCTAAGTCGTGCTTCGACACGTGGGAGATATAGCCGCGTCGAGGGCGTTACAAGTTGGTATCAGAGCCTTCCCCGACTTAGGAGCCCCCTACTTGATTGTTTGCTGACGTGTTGAGTCTAGAATGGAAAATGTTTTGAGTCTTAGGATTATATATATCGGAGAGTAGGATTCTTTTTACTCCCCAGTCCCTTCGTCGCTCTGGTGAGGTATTCTGACGTAGAGTTTTGACTCTTCTCTTCTCAAATTTCACTAAAATTTTTTTAGGATCACGTGGGTATCATGGAATCGTTCGATGGTTTTGTGACGAGAACATTGTTCTTGGTGCCTCGACATTTAGGGGTTGTGGCAGTGTCCCGGGAGTTGAGCTCCGAGGTGTTGTCGTCACAATTTTATCGTTGCGATTCTGGAATACGAGTTTTACCGACATCGAAATCTCTTTTGTGCGTTGTTGGTGAGATAACCCCGATAGCCCGATCTTGTGGCGAAAAGGGAGTATTGCCATGACTTGCATAACGGATGTTTTTCAAGGTCGAGGTACACGATTTCCGAGGATTTCTTGGTTATGTGTTGACGGATGGATCTGTTTGGATCTAGGTATTGTTAGTTTGGGTGATATATTTTGTGTCCCTGTATCCCCAACACCAGATTGCATAACCGAAAGTTTGGGAGTTTATAGGTGGGAATTCTAGTAGCTTACAGGATATTTTTCCGGCGGATGCATGATATGGGATTGGGTAAATCTCTATCATATGTATTTGTTCCGCTTATTCTCGCAAGCCAAATCCTTTGTTTTTGTTCCGTTTTGTGGTATTCAAGTTGCTTCAATGCCAAGTGTTGATTCCATACCTTTCCTAAATGTTGTTCTCATATTGCTATGTGAATACTAATCCTTCTTGATCACTGAGCTTGTCATGTTAATTCTTTTTCTCAACCGGCGTGCTTCTCTTCAAGTGGATCTGATCATTCCAACATTCGCAAGATCAATTCTAAGCTTTTTCTCAACGGTGTTCGTTTCATCCGACCTAAGTTGTTTTGTTTTCCCGCCCTCCCACCCTTTTTCTTCAAGGACTCAGATTTCTTAATCAAGTATCCATTTTATTGAGTGAAGTTTCTTCATTCTTTTCCTTTAATGTTTTATCCGGTGATTTCTCATGAAGATGCTAAGGAAGCTTTAACCTTATCATTGTTCCATTCTAATTTTCTTCTCCGTGGATTTAAGTCAAGTTTTCAGTGTTGATCGTACTCTTTTCATCGTTTCAAATGCTTTCTCATGTCGGTGCATCTCTTAATCATCCACTTCTCGCTATTCAATTGTTCTGGAGTGTTGAAGATATCTCAGAAGATTCTAGTTTCCATTCTCAATTCACTCAAGTTCTTTTGAGGATGCTATCTCATTCAAGCCATTTAATTCTACCGGTGCAATATCTATTTCAAACAATTGTTCAACGGTGGTTCTTTTGAGTGGGCCCTAACCCACAGGAATTTTCCCAGGATCTTACCTGACTCTTCTAATTTTCAGGAGCTATTCCCAAATTCATTGCAAAGTTTGACGTAAGAATGAGTTATCATCAGTCAAATGTCTTTCTCCAAGATCTTTTCAAATTCTTTTCATCTTGTGGGTCAACCTTTCTAATTTTCATTCCGGAGTGTCTCAACAATTCATGGTGGTGTTTCTCGTCGTCATTCTCAAAATTTTGAAGACCGAAGAAGAGTTTCTCTTAAATCTTGCTCTATTCACTTCAAGATTCATGGTTCTAGCTTCGTGCCATCCTCATAATTGTTTTGATTGTGAGAATTCTTTTAACCCACCGGAGCATTTCAGAGTCTTTTCATTGAATCTTGAGCCCATCATCTCGAATTATTCATTCAAGCGTTCAACTCTGGTTTTCCAAATCTTACCGGTGCATCATGCTAATATCCTCTAATCAGTTCATGATCTCTTCGTTCTAATGTATCTAAATTTTGTCAAGCATCTTTATTCGTTTTACAATTCTTCCGGGTGAATTGTGCCTTTGCTACGTTCATTCTCAATTATTATGGTGGTTTGTTCAAGAGTTCTCTTCCTTCGTTATCATATAGACTCATTCGTTCTTTCCAATCCTACCGGTGGTTCGTTGAAGACCTTCTCAAGTTTGCGCCATATCTATCTTTAATCTTTTCTACGGGAATAAGTAGTATGACTAATCCATTGCTTGTCATCAATTTAATTGGTGAAGGATCAGCATAATGTAATTCTTATTCTTGTTCCATCGAGTAAATTCAATTCCTTATTCGGAGGATCGTCAAAATTCTTGATTTCATTTGTTCATCTTTCTTTCCGGAGTTCCAAGTTTTCTCGGTGATATCATTTCTAAGCTTCATCTTGTCTTTGCAAGGCTTCACCTTGTGTTGTCAACTTCTCTTTCTTTTATCACCCTTTTGGTTACCGGAGTTCTTCATGGAGGCTCTACATGGTGCTTCCTCAAGGATTCTTTTCATTCTTCAATTGTTCATCAAGATTTCTCTCGGAGTTATGATCCGTCAAGCTATACTCTAAAATAAGCATGGTGTTCAACACATGTTTTGTTTTGAGGCGTTCAAGCATTCTTCTTCTTGCATTCGAAGTGCAATTCGTTCTACCTTATCTCTTGAGATGGTGTTATGTCATTCTCGACAATTTGAGTTCGTGTTTCATGATTCACATGTTGTCAAGAATGAGGTATTTTAAATCCATCAATCTCTTCATTGGACTTATCTTGGGCTATATTTCACATAAAGCTTTCCCTAAGGATTGTTGCTATTTATGGTGCTTATTAATGACCCAAGTTCTTCATTTGTCCTCCGGTGAAACAAGTTTCGTCTCCTTGTTGATATCAATCCAATCGTTTGTTTCGGTGGTGGCGAAGCTCACCTCATAATTTTGAGATGTTTTCATAAGCCCACTACAAGCTTATCCTTATCGTTGTTGTTTTTTTCAAACAACTCCGTTCAAATCCTACTTCGTAAGGATGCTCTTTCAAATTCATTTATGGTGGAAGATGTTGGTTTCATTCTTCGTTCTATTCATTCCAACTTTCTATCGTTCATGCATTGTTTCCGGAGGCATTGTGATGTTGCTATTTTCACCCATCATCTCGTTTCGCCAAGATCATGTTCTTTTCTTGCTTATCCTTTTAACCGAGTGTGGTGTCTTCTCTTCAAGTTCTTTTCATCTTATCAAGTTTTCCTTCTTCTTTAGGCGGAGTGCTGCCCAAATTATATCAATCTTATTCCTTCTCGATCTAGTTTTAACCGGAGTGGTGTCAATATCTATGTTATCACTTAACCTCTTGTTTTTCGTCAGATCCCTTGTTCCTCTTTTCTAACAGAGTGTTTTTTCAACTTTGGTCATCTTCGTTGTTTTCTTTCTTTCATTTTGTTCAACCTCTCAAGGTTCATTGGTTTCATTCGTTTGTCAAAGAAGCAACTTTGTTTTACCTCTTCCTCTCCCGCTTTTCTCCGGTGCCATCCTAGATCTCGGACGAGATCCTCTCGTAGTGGTGGAGTGTTGTGACCCCAAGACCGGAGCTTGATTGCCTTCGGGGTTTCGAGTTTTGTCGTGTGGTTTGTTTTGTTTTTGCATTGCATCATGTCATCATGCCATCATATCATTAATTTTTAAAACTCTTCTAAATAAATTGCATGGATTTCTCGATCCATTTAAATCGAGGAAGGTTGACTTCTCTTTATAACATATCCTCCTAATAGTTATGGAGCTATTATAATTTATTCCATTTATTTGGAATTGATCTTAACACACTTGCAAAATAATTTCGTTCCTTTTTACGCTTCAAGTTTGGTCTCCAAACCTTGCCATTTTATTCTATCATTTTCCGGAGTTCCACCAAAATCCTTGGATCATTTTTGTTAAATTCCTCATATTTTTATGAGTCCGGAAAATTATCCGTGTGTCCAAATCCTTTCCCCAACCCTCTCTTTCTTTTCTTCTCTTTATCATTTTACGCTAAAGAAGATATATAAGAGAGGAGAGAAGAGATCCCAGCCCAGCCGGCCTCTAGGGCCCAGCCCACCTAGCGCTCCCCTCCAGCCGACCTAATCCCGGCCCAAGACCTTGGCCCAGCCGTGCCTCCCCACCAGCAGACCCATCGCCACTAGGCCAGCCGCCCACCAACCCCAAGGCCCGGCCGCCTAACCCTAGCCTCCCGGCGCTCTCTCGATCCTCACTCTCCTCCTCTCGTTCCCTCCCTCCGGCGCCAGACACCTCCTCGCTCGATCCCTTCTCCCATAACGCCGAACCGAACCCGTCTCCCTCTCGATCCCCATCTCCCTCTCGCCTCTCATGGCGCCCGCACAACTCCGGCCCCTTCCTCTCCTCCTCCATGGCGCCCCCCTTCTCGAGCGCCCCGGCGCCAGGCCCCCATCTTCCTCACCGGCCGGCCGTAGCTCGCCGCGCCTAGCTTCTCCTCCCGTTCCCGCGACCTCCTCCTCGTCGCCCTGGTGCCGCTCTTTCTCCGCTCGCGCCCCCCCTCGTCGGCCTCCTCGAGCACCGTGGCGCCGCGCCCGCATCCATCTTCTCCAAGCCGCCGCCGTCCCAACTCCGGCGCCCTGTGCCATGGCGCCACCGTGCTCCTTCCTCCACGGCGCCATCGCGCCCGCGCCACCGAACTCCACTCCGCCCCTCCTGCAGCATCGTCAACTCCGGCGCCCCCGCCTCGCGTCGCCCTCCGTCGTCACGCGCCGCCCGCCCGAGTCGCCGAGCCTGCCATGGCAAGCGCCTCCTGCTCCACCTCGGGAGGTCTGCCCGATGCCAAGGCCGCCGCCCATGGAGTCCCACCGCCAGGACAGATGGGCCCCTGCCCGCCTCTGCCTCGTTCGAGCAGCATGGAGGACGCGTCCTGTTGCCTCTCGTTGCTGCCAAGGCTCGAAACCAGGAAGCCCGAGAAGCCTTCGTGGGTTTCGCCAAGTTCCCCCGAACAAACGCACAACTACATACGTGCCGTCCACGAACCGGAAGCGCCAAGTACCCTTCGGATTGCCGAGTACCTCTACCGACGACCGGACATCTTGAAAGACGTGTACCACGAAGCGTCAAGTTCGACTACATGATCGTCTAGTACCACTACCGTCGACCCGGAGACATCGGATGCGCCAAGTCCTCTTGAACATCTACGAAAAAACGTGTACAACTACGTCGCCAAGACCTGTAACGGAACCGTCAAGTTCGACTACCTTCTTGTGTACCACTACTTCGATGGCGAGATGTACGCAACCATCGAGCGAGCGTCTACTTCCCTACGCCATGTACGACTACCATCGCCGAGATCGCAAGTACCACGACAACCCCGAAGGGTTTCGGACCCGTCAAGTACCTCTTCGAAAACGAACGTGAAACACTACTTCCTCTACTTCCCTCGACGACCCGTGAACGTCTACTTCCCTCTTCGAAACTCGACCCGTCCCGATTGCTCGTTCCGAAGGTATAACCCGTGACGACCGCCGTGATCGAATCATCCTTGCGATGCCCCTCTTTTGCCATGCCACCGTTCCGTGGGATCCCGGTATCCGGAATCACCCCACCATCTTGCATGACTCGCTTCCGTCACGTTTTCCTTTGTACCGATATCTCAATCGAGTTATCGGAACCGATATGTTGCCGTGGCATCATTTTCGGATTCGTTGCCGTGGCACCTTTCTTCCACCACGGTGACATAATGCTTCATATCATGCTCATGATAACGTTTTCATAATATTGCATAAAACTTGCACATGTCATCCAGATCATGATAACAACAATTAAAATGTTTATAATTGTTGTTTGCTTTAATTTTGCTTAAATGCCATGCTAAAATGCTTTAATTCATTACTAAATAACCGTAACTCGGAATTAAATGTTCTCTATATGTAAATGGGGTGGAAAAATGCATAGATTAACATGGTGTACTTGTTTTGCATGTTTAACAACTCTAAAATATGCTTTAGGTCAGATCTGTTCCTAATCCATAATTTGCATATGGGGATTCTCCGGAATTGTTGTTGTTGTTTCCGGCCTCATTTAAACTTGCCTAGTTAGGTAGTTTCATCATGCTTCACCTCTTGCCATGTTTAATAACATTTAATATTGTTGAGTACCTAATCGGGAGAGAACTAAATAATTGTTGTGGTGTTTTGTCAATATGCAACCCGTTGCATATTGAGCTCCACTTAATTTGTAGGATTGTTTGTGCACTTTGCCATGCCTCATTAAACCGGACATGCATCATACTTGTTTGCACATCATGCCATGTTCATGTGATGGTTGTTTACTATGTTGTTTGCTTCTTTCCGGTTTGCTTCTCTCGTTAGCTTCGGTTTCGATCCGGAGTTGTGAGGATTCGTTCGACTTCGTCCGTTTGTCTTCTTCATGGACTCGTTCTTCTTCCTTGCGGGATTTCAGGCAAGATGACCATACCCTCGAAATCACTTCTATCTTTGCTTGCTAGATGCTCGCTCTTTTGCTATGCCTATGCTACGATGCCTACCACTTGCTTTATCATGCCTCCCATGTTGCCATGTCAAGCCCCTAACCATCCTTTCCTAGCAAACCGTTGTTTGGCTATGTTACCGCTTTGCTCAGCCCTTCTTATAGCGTTGTTAGTTGCGGTGAAGATGAAGTTTGTTCCTTGTTGGAACATGGAGATGTTGTTCCTTGTTGGAACATGTTTACTTGTTGGGATATCACAATATATCTTATTTAATTAATGCATCTATATACTTGGTAAAGGGTGGAAGGCTCGGCCTTATGCCAGTGTTTTGTTCCACTCTTGCCGCCCTAGTTTCCGTCATATCGGTGTTATGTTCCCGGATTGTTGCGTCCCTAACGCGGTCGGGTGATTTATGGGACCCCCTTGACAGTTCGCTTTGAATAAGACTTTTCCAGCAAGGCCCAACATTGGGTCTACATTTGCCTCACCTAGCCTTTTTCCCTTGGGAGTCGCGCTCTCAAGGGTCATCTTTATTCACCCCCCGGGCGTTGCTTGTCTAGCGTTGGTCCAAACTAGAGCACCGTATGGGACCATCCCTTGGCAACTTGGGTTACGTCGGTACTGACGCTTAGCTTATCCGGTCGTGGCTCGAGACGAGATCTGCGGCTACTATCGTGGGTGTCGGCACGCCGGAGGTCTTCTGGACTTGTTTTATTGCTGTGGAATGTCTTGTAGCCGGATTCCGAGACTGATCGGTCTTCCGGGAGAAGGTCTATTCTTCGTTGATCGCGAGAGCTTATCATGGGCTAAGTTGGGACACCCTGCAGGGTTTTGAACTTTCAAAGCCGTGCCAGCGGTTATGTGGCAGATGGGAATTTGTTAATGTCGGTTGTAGAAAACCCGAAGTTGATCTTAATTAAAATACACCAACGCGTGTGTAACCGTGATGGTCTCTTCTCGGCGGAGTCCGGGAAGTGAACACGGTGTTGGAGTTATGCTTGACGTAAGTAGTTTCAGGATCACTTCTTGATCATAGTTGTTCGACCGTGCTTTGCCTCCTCTTCTCGCTCTCTTTTGCGTATGTTAGCCACCATATATGCTAGTCGCTTGCTGCAGCTCCACCTCACTACCTGTCCTACCTTTAAGCTTAAATAGTCTTGATCTCGGGTGTGAGATTGCTGAGTCCCGTGACTCACAGATACTTCAAAACCAGTTTGCGGATGCCGATGAAACCGTGCGGTGATGGACCCGAGCTCAAGGAGGAGCTCGATGAAGATCTTGTTCTTTGTGTTGTTTCGTTTCAGCTTGATCAAGAGTGGAGCCAGTTGGGACGATCGGGGATCTGTGTAGCTTTTGGGGTAGTCTTCTTTTATTTTGGTTCCGTAGTCGGACCTTGATTGTATCTGTATGATGTAATGTTTTACTCATGTATTGTGTGAAGTGGCGATTGTAAGCCAGCTATGTATCTCTTTTCCCTTATGTATTACATGGGTTGTGTGAAGATTACCTCACTTGCGACATTGCTTTCAATGCGGTTATGCCTCTAAGTCGTGCTTCGACACGTGGGAGATATAGCCGCGTCGAGGGCGTTACACATCGATACCTTTACCAAAACATGTTCAACACTTTCACTCTCGAACCAACACAACCTTTTCACTCCAGTTCATCATCCCGATGAGCCAGACCTGACACAACTCTAAGCATAGCAAGCATAGCATGGTAGGAAACACAAATATGGCTCAATCAACTCCTACACATACTAGTGGGTTTCATCTAGTTCTTGTGGCAATGACAGGTCATGCAAAGGAAGTGGGTTCAACTACCGCAGCACACAACAGTTTGAATCGCGTTGTCTTAATGCGATGAACGAGAGCAGAGGCGAGAACATGGGTTTGTATCGAAATGATCAATGAGTTGCTTGCACGATGGAGAAGGGGTAGAAATCGCCCTTCGGATGGATAGTCGAGGTTATCCTCGAGGCAGAACCTATCACGAAAAGCATACCGAAAGTAAACACACATGACAATATGCAACAATATGATGCATGCTATGACATGGCAATATGGATGTGTGTTGGCCTAATGCAAGCTGAATTAATAGAGGATGAACTCATTTGAACCAAGGATTCAAATGATAGCTCATTGAAATAACCCTAAAGGTGCATTATCTTATTCTGGTTAAACAGCAAGGTTAACTTGATTTTACATGCATGAAACCTGTACCAATGGATAGAATGGATTTTTCTGATCATTTTCCATATATAAATCTTTGCATTTGGAGTTCTGATTAAAAGTTATAAGCATTTGAAATTTGAATTATATTCGGAATTTCTTGTATTAGAATAAATCCAGAAATTAGATTAATCGTCGACCATCGTCAACATGACGTCGAGAGTCAACAGAGACGTCAGGTCAAACTGACGAGTGGGTCCCGTGTGTCGGGGTAATTAACCTAACTAATGTTTAATTAAAACTAACCTATTTAGTTAGCGGGTGGGCCCCATCATCGATGACTCGTCGGGGTCGCGAGGGCCCACGTGGTCAAAGTCCACGTCGGCTGCACGGCGACTAGCCGCCCGGCGAGCCCGACGCCGGAGGAGTGCTTTTGGCGATTCAGCGACCAAATGAGTCGCGGAGGGTGGCTACGGATAGCTGGGTGCAAGCCGGCTATTGGTGGAGCGGTTGGGGTCGGGGTGGCGGAGTTGGCGCGGCGACGAGCTAAGCGGCCGGGGTTCGACCAACGATGAGCTTGGGGTTAGAGGGCTCGGTGAGGTGCGGGAGTGCATGGGTAGACCCTTGGGGTGCGGTGAGTGTGATGGACACCATGGGGTGGCGGAGGGTGACGGGAGCACGTCGACAGCGAGCTCCACGGCGGCAGTGCGGTGAGCGTGGTTCGGTTGCTACGCTGCTCGGGCGGAGAGAAAGGAAGGGGAGTTAGGTGGGCTCACAGGCGGCGTAGAAGCTCTCGTCGAGGTCGGGACGAACCGGAGCGGCAGTGGCGGCGAAAGGATCTCCGGCTGACGGCGAGCTCGGTCGAGGTCGGTGGGGTGGACTCGAGGCACTAGAGCGGCGGGGCTCGGCTGGTTAGGGGTAGTGGAGTCTTGGCGGAGCTCTGGACATGGTGAGGAGGAGCACGGACGGCGGGGAGCACAGTTCTGACGATGGTGCGGCGGGCGGTGTCGGCCAAGGCGGGGAGCACGAGGAGAGGAAGGAGAGGAGAGGAGGTGTCGGGGGTTCGGGGAGAGAGAGGCGATCCTCGGTGGCGGTGGCGAGCGGAGGCGGCGGCGACAGTGCGTGGCACCCATGCGGTGCCGCCGCCGAGCACTGGCTGCTGCTGCCGAGCCAAGCAGCTCTGGCATGGCTGCTCTTTGGCTGGGCAGCCAGTGGGCGGGTAGGAGGCGCCTGTAAGTCATTCATTTTTTATCTTTTCTAATTTCCTGCAACTTTGTGGGGTTTTCTAAAATACCAAAACAGTTTTAAAAATCATCAAAATGCTCCTGGTCCCTTGTTGGAATATTTCCAACATGAAACATTTAGTTTGGCAATTTTGGACATTTAAAATATTTTATATAATTTGAATGCTCAAGTTCAAAAACTTGTGAATTAATCCAAGGACCTTTGGATGACCTAGAAAATGATGCACCACTTTTGACATAGGCTCTGAACCAAAGCAAAGATGATGAGCATTTTGAAGGGCATTTCAGGTTCATTGAAATAATTTTTAGTAAACCCTAGTTGAATTAAGGGGGGGGGGTGTTCTCGGGGTTTGCTGCCTTCCCCATTTCAAATTCAAATGAAATTTAAACATGATGCACACCCTAATGCATGGTCTAACTGGGATGTGACACCCGTATCGTGGTCGCGCCTACCACGACCGTCGCGTCGCTTTCGTCTTGATCAGCGCCCTTGGAGATTTAACATGGTGACTTAGGCTATCGATGTTGGCATGCCATACATAGTCATCACATAGTCACTCATACTACAACAAGGATTTGGCTATAAGTGTATTTTTTTACTTCTCTCTATCTGTTTCTTACGTACTCCCTCCGTCCCATAATATAAGAACGTTTTTGACACTAGTGTAGTGCCAAAACGTTCTTATATATGGGACACTGAAAATACTAGTATTATTGCATTTGCCAAGGGTGACCTCTTCCAATGAAATGGTGTTGCTAAGTTTGCTTCATTTAATTAGCTATAGACTCAAAATTGTCTTTTCACCTAGGTACTGCAGCTTAGCACCATTTCTTCCTTGGGTCACCAAACTAGTCTCTCTCTTCTTGATTAACTTGCCACATCAGACTTTATGCCTATGTGGCAAGCTTAGCACTACAGAGGAGCAAGTAAAAGTAAGTACAATAGTCGCTTTACATGGAATTTTTCATATGTGGAGGAAGAGAGGCAAGGAAAAAGTGGAGAAGTGGGCTCTCATGCAGAGCCAGCCTCCACTACATGGTGGAGCATTGGGAGAGGCACTGTATGGAGGTGATCAGGAATCGGGAGACTCACGCCCGGTCGTGGCCAGTGATTAAAATGATAATGGCAAGTCAAATCACGGGCCCACCTATCCAGCGATAACTTCATTGTCAAATCACACATCCCTACGTTTGCAGCAGCCTACTCCCTCGTCTTCTCGCGTCTCTGTCGAACCGACTAGGCGGAACTGCCCTGCCTACCGCGCAGGAAAAGCCCCGCCCTCGACTTTTAAATACAACTACATCCGCTTAAGAATCCAATGATATACTTTTTGGGACATAGTAACTCATATTTAGTTAGTCAAATGGATGACCTAGAACTACGTGCAGGCCCTATAAACCGAGACGCCTAAAAATAAAAAACCGAGGCGGAGAGGGTAGTTCAGACGTATCCTTTTAGATCAATATAGTCGGGATTCACCAAGGAGCAAAACCAAGTGGTAGGCTGCTCTGTCGTGTTGGCGTAACAACTCAAGCGAGGTCGATCCGCTGCGAAATGGCGACACACTTAACATGACCCCTTTGGCCGACATGTGGCTCATCCACCGTCTTGTTCCACGTGCGATGCACCAAATTACAGTTCGGAATGGCGGTTGGAATTGGAGGCACCCGGTCGTAGCGCCACAGAGTAGAAAATGGCGATGAGGGTCAAATCACAAAGCCCACCTTTCCGCATTAAGCTGGACGGACGAAGCAACCATCATTTCACTCTAGGGCGCAAGAGCATAAAGAAAAAGAAAACAATGATCGTGCAGCAGCTACCTAGGGCACCCTAGGGTGGGGTCTCCACTCTGATCCTTTTTGAAAGCGCCTCCACTACAAATCGGCTTCTCCCTCGTCCTCTTGAAGAAAACCGATGATGAGTGCGGCGGTAGGGTTTGTAGGAGTACTATGGCATGCGGGCCACGTCGAGTAAGCGGGTTCGAGTCGGCGCCTTAAATACTTGGTTTTACAGAGCGAGGCAGCATTTTGGGTTCGGGGACGGTGGAGATATAATGCGTACACAAAATTGTGGGCGTGGGTTCGACCGAAGGCAATGATGCATGGGCCTGCGTTTTGATATACCGGGGCAGCGTGAAATTTGCTACTCTACTCAAAACTAGTAAGGTACACATGTATTGAGCATGAGATTTGAAACCAAATTATGAATAAATACACACTATAGCATGTAAAGCTTTGAGTCATATATGCATGATGTAGATGTTCGTTTAGTTCTTATAGTTCATCTCATTCAAAATCAATTAGTTTTATAAAATGTTAAGATTCATGGGGTTGTGCATTGTAAATCATAAAGTAAAAAACAAATAATGGCAATTCATTTAGAAAAAATAATCAATTATGATCTGAAGATTCTAGAACAAAGGAGAAGTGCTTGTGTTTTGAGGTTTGTGCATTATGCTTAAGTTCAACCATGGAGTCTTCTAAATTGTACATGTGGCGAGATCTGGTGGAATGTTGATGATATCCAACGGCCCGATGGTGCTGGATTTGCCTATCTCTGCGTTGTCGGGTTAGCTTCATCCAGCGACCATCTTTCAAAGTTATTGGCACACTATATACTTCTTGTGCCATAGTTGCATGTTTTGGAAAAAAGCTACTAGTGGGCTGTACTATCTATTTAGGAATAGAAGATGTATACATGGAAGTTGTAGGGAAAGAGATGACATGGAGCATCTCAATTCCTATGAGTAGGGATTGGAAAAGAGATGTCATTTGGTTCACATCATAGGAACTTTTCTCTGAATCTAGAGATGAAATGTATCTCAATTCCTATGAGGAGGATTAGAAAAGAGATGTAATTTGGTTCATATCATAGGAACTTTTCTATTGAATATCGCTAATGTTTATTTTCCTTTGAAATTAAGGGAGTATAGGAATCCATTCATATGAACCAAGTGGCTCTAAAGCTATAGAAATGATATCATGTTTATTTCCTTTGAAATGTGGAGTATATGAATCTATTCCTATGAACCAGTTGGCTCTAAAGGAAAAAATCCTACAAAATCATATCATATCGAGTTCCTATGATATTCCTCGACACTAAAGGATGCTTGAAATTGCTGCGGGTGATCGATGGTCTTTCTTTGTAGACTCCTCACCCATCTTTATGTTGGGGAGCGTAGTAATTTCAAAATTTTCCTACGCACACGCAAGATCATGGTGATGGCATGGCAGCGAGAGGGAGAGTGTATGTCCACGTACCCTCGTGAGACCGTAAGCGAGCGTTATAACAACGCTGTTGATGTAGTCGCGTCTTCACGATCCAACCGATCCAAGTACCGAGCGCACGGCACCTCCGAGTTCAGCACACGTTCAGCTCGATGGCGATCCCGGGCTCCGATCCAAAGCGTCGGGGATGAGTTCCGTCGACTGCGGCGTGGTGGCGATGATGATGCTCCACGGCGAGGGCCGCCTAAGCTCATGACGATATGACGAAGTGGAATATGGTGGAGGGGCACCGCTGCAGCTGAGAGCGATCACGTAGATCCTTTCGTGTGTTATGGGGTGCCCCTGCCCCGTATATAAAGGAGCAAGGGAGGGGTGGCGGCCTAGAAGGCGCACCAAGGAGGAGTCCTACTCCCACCGGGAGTAGGATTCCCCCTTCAAGTAGTAGGAGTAGGAGTCCATGAAAGGGGAGAGAAGAGAAGGAAGGAGGGGCAGCCCTCCCCTAGTCAATTCGGACTAGGCCTTGGGGGGCCCAACCTCTCCTCACTCTTTCCCTAAAGCCCAATAAGGCCCATATACTCCCGGCGAATTCCCGTAACTCTCCGGTACTTTGAAAATACCGAATCACTCGGAACCTTTCCGAACTCGAATATAGTCGTCCAATATATCGATCTTTCGTCTCGACCATTTTGAGACTCCTCGTCATGTCCCCGATCTCATCCGGGACTCGAACTCCTTGGTACAAAAATATGCTTTAGGTCAGATCTGTTCCTAATCCATAATTTGCATATGGGGATTCTCCGGAATTGTTGTTGTTGTTTCCGGCCTCATTTAAACTTGCCTAGTTAGGTAGTTTCATCATGCTTCACCTCTTGCCATGTTTAATAACATTTAATATTGTTGAGTACCTAATCGGGAGAGAACTAAATAATTGTTGTGGTGTTTTGTCAATATGCAACCCGTTGCATATTGAGCTCCACTTAATTTGTAGGATTGTTTGTGCACTTTGCCATGCCTCATTAAACCGGACATGCATCATACTTGTTTGCACATCATGCCATGTTCATGTGATGGTTGTTTACTATGTTGTTTGCTTCTTTCCGGTTTGCTTCTCTCGTTAGCTTCGGTTTCGATCCGGAGTTGTGAGGATTCGTTCGACTTCGTCCGTTTGTCTTCTTCATGGACTCGTTCTTCTTCCTTGCGGGATTTCAGGAAAGATGAACATACCCTCGAAATCACTTCTATCTTTGCTTGCTAGATGCTCGCTCTTTTGCTATGCCTATGCTACGATGCCTACCACTTGCTTTATCATGCCTCCCATGTTGCCATGTCAAGCCCCTAACCATCCTTTCCTAGCAAACCGTTGTTTGGCTATGTTACCGCTTTGCTCAGCCCTTCTTATAGCGTTGTTAGTTGCAGGTGAAGATGAAGTTTGTTCCTTGTTGGAACATGGAGATGTTGTTCCTTGTTGGAACATGTTTACTTGTTGGGATATCACAATATATCTTATTTAATTAATGCATCTATATACTTGGTAAAGGGTGGAAGGCTCGGCCTTATGCAGTGTTTTGTTCCTCTTGCCGCCCTAGTTTCCGTCATATCGGTGTTATGTTCCCGGATTGTTGCGCCCCTAGCGGTCGGGTGATTTATGGGACCCCTTGACAGTTCGCTTTGAATAAGACTTTTCCAGCAAGGCCCAACATTGGGTCTACATTTGCCTCACCTAGCCTTTTTCCCTTGGGAGTCGCGCTCTCAAGGGTCATCTTTATTCACCCCGGGCGGTGCTTGTCTAGCGTTGGTCCAAACTAGAGCACCGTATGGGACCATCCCTTGGCAACTTGGGTTACGTCGGTACTGTGACGCTTAGCTTATCCGGTCGTGGCACGAGGCGAGATCTGTGCGGCTACTATCGAGGTGTCGGCACGCCGGAGGTCTTCTGGACTTGTTTTATTGCTGTGGAATGTCTTGTAGCCGGATTCGAGACTGATCGGTCTTCCGGGAGAAGGTCTATTCTTCGTTGATCGCGAGAGCTTATCATGGGCTAAGTTGGGACACCCTGCAGGGTTTGAACTTTCAAAGCCGTGCCAGCGGTTATGTGGCAGATGGGAATTTGTTAATGTCGGTTGTAGAAAACCGAAGTTGATCTTAATTAAAATACACCAACGGCGTGTGTAACCGTGATGGTCTCTTCTCGTGAGTCAGGGAAGTGAACACGGTGTTGGAGTTATGCTTGGCGTAAGTAGTTTCAGGATCACTTCTTGATCATAGTTGTTCGACCGTGCTTTGCCTCCTCTTCTCGCTCTCTTTTGCGTATGTTAGCCACCATATATGCTAGTCGCTTGCTGCAGCTCCACCTCACTACCCTGTCCTACCTTTAAGCTTAAATAGTCTTGATCTCATGGTGTGAGATTGCTGAGTCCCGTGACTCACAGATACTTCAAAACCAGTTTGCGGATGCCGATGAAACCGTGCGGTGATGGACCCGAGCTCAAGGAGGAGCTCGATGAAGATCTTGTTCTTTGTGTTGTTTCGTTTCAGTTGATCAAGAGTGGAGCCCAGTTGGGACGATCGGGATCTGTGTAGCTTTGGGGTAGTCTTCTTTTATTTTGGTTCCGTAGTCGGACCTTGATTGTATCTGTATGATGTAATGTTTTACTCATGTATTGTGTGAAGTGGCGATTGTAAGCCAGCTATGTATCTCTTTTCCTTATGTATTACATGGGTTGTGTGAAGATTACCTCACTTGCGACATTGCTTTCAATGCGGTTATGCCTCTAAGTCGTGCCCGACACGTGGGAGATATAGCGCGTCGAGGGCGTTACAAGTTGGTATCGAGCCTTCCCGACTTAGGAGCCCCTACTTGATTGTTTGTTGGCGTGTTGAGTCTAGAATGGAAAATGTTTTGAGTCTTAGGATTATATATATCGAGAGTAGGATTCTTTTTACTCCCAGTCCTTAAATCGCTCTGGTGAGGTATTACGGCGTAGAGTTTTGACTCTTCTCTTCTCAAATTTCACTAAAATTTTTTTAGGATCACGTGGGTATCATGGAATCGTTCGATGGTTTTGTGGCGAGAACATTGTTCTTGGTGCCTCGACATTTAGGGGTTGTGGCGGTGTCCCGGGAGTTGAGCTCCGAGGTGTTGTCGTCACAATTTTATCGTTGCGATTCGGAATACGAGTTTTACCGACATCGAAATCTCTTTTGTGCGATTGTTGGTGAGATAACCCTGATAGCCCGATCTTGTGGCGAAAAGGGAGTATTGCCATGACTTGCATAACGGATGTTTTTGAAGGTCGAGGTACACGATTTCGAGGATTTCTTGGTTATGTGTTGACGGATGGATCTGTTGGATCTAGGTATTGTTAGTTTGGGTGATATATTTTGTGTCCCTGTATCCCCAACACCAGATTGCATAACCGAGAAAGTTTGGGAGTTTATAGGTGGGAATTCTAGTAGCTTACAGGATATTTTTCCGGCGGATGCATGATATGGGATTGGGTAAATCTCTATCATATGTATTTGTTCGGCTTATCTCGCAAGCCAAATCCTTTGTTTTTGTTCCGTTTTGTGGTATTCAAGTTGCTTCAATGCCAAGTGTTGATTCCATACCTTTCCTAAATGTTGTTCTCATATTGCTATGTGAATACTAATCCTTCTTGATCACTGAGCTTGTCATGTTAATTCTTTTTCTCAACCGGCGTGCTTCTCTTCAAGTGGATCTGATCATTCCAACATTCGCAAGATCAATTCTAAGCTTTTTCTCAACGGTGTTCGTTTCATCCGACCTAAGTTGTTTTGTTTTCCGCCCTCCACCCTTTTTCTTCAAGGACTCAGATTTCTTAATCAAGTATCCATTTTTATTGAGTGAAGTTTCTTCATTCTTTTCCTTTAATGTTTTATCCGGTGATTTCTCATGAAGATGCTAAGGAAGCTTTAACCTTATCATTGTTCCATTCTAATTTTCTTCTCCGGTGGATTTAAGTCAAGTTTTCAGTGTTGATCGTACTCTTTTCATCGTTTCAAATGCTTTCTCATGTCGGTGCATCTCTTAATCATCCACTTCTCGCTATTCAATTGTTCTGGAGTGTTGAAGATATCTCAGAAGATTCTAGTTTCCATTCTCAATTCACTCAAGTTCTTTTGAGGATGCTATCTCATTCAAGCCATTTAATTCTACCGGTGCAATATCTATTTCAAACAATTGTTCAACGGTGGTTCTTTTGAGTGGGCCCTAACCCACAGGAATTTTCGAGGATCTTACGACTCTTCTAATTTTGAGAGCTATTCCCAAATTCATTGCAAAGTTTGGCGTAAGAATGAGTTATCATCGGTCAAATGTCTTTCTCCAAGATCTTTTCAAATTCTTTTCATCTTGTGGGTCAACCTTTCTAATTTTCATTCCGGAGTGTCTCAACAATTCATGGTGGTGTTTCTCGTCGTCATTCTCAAAATTTTGAAGACCGAAGAAGAGTTTCTCTTAAATCTTGCTCTATTCACTTCAAGATTCATGGTTCTAGCTTCGTGCCATCCTCATAATTGTTTTGATTGTGAGAATTCTTTTAACCCACCCGGAGCATTTCAGGAGTCTTTTCAGTTGAATCTTCGGAGCCCATCATCTCAGAATTATTCATTCAAGCGTTCAACTCTGGTTTTCCAAATCTTACCGGTGCATCATGCTAATATCCTCTAATCAGTTCATGATCTCTTCGTTCTAATGTATCTAAATTTTGTCAAGCATCTTTATTCGTTTTACAATTCTTCCGGGTGAATTGTGCCTTTGCTACGTTCATTCTCAATTATTATGGTGGTTTGTTCAAGAGTTCTCTTCCTTCGTTATCATATAGACTCATTCGTTCTTTCCAATCCTACCGGTGGTTCGTTGAAGACCTTCTCAAGTTTGCGCCATATCTATCTTTAATCTTTTCTACGGGAATAAGTAGTATGACTAATCCATTGCTTGTCATCAATTTAATTGGTGAAGGATCAGCATAATGTAATTCTTATTCTTGTTCCATCGAGTAAATTCAATTCCTTATTCGGAGGATCGTCAAAATTCTTGATTTCATTTGTTCATCTTTCTTTCCGGAGTTCCAAGTTTTCTCGGTGATATCATTTCTAAGCTTCATCTTGTCACTGCAAGGCTTCACCTTGTGTTGTCAACTTCTCTTTCTTTTATCACCCTTTTGGTTACCGGAGTTCTTCATGGAGGCTCTACATGGTGCTTCCTCAAGGATTCTTTTCATTCTTCAATTGTTCATCAAGATTTCTCTCGGAGTTATGATCCGTCAAGCTATACTCTAAAATAAGCATGGTGTTCAACACATGTTTTGTTTTGAGGCGTTCAAGCATTCTTCTTCTTGCATTCGAAGTGCAATTCGTTCTACCTTATCTCTTGAGATGGTGTTATGTCATTCTCGACAATTTGAGTTCGTGTTTCATGATTCACATGTTGTCAAGAATGAGGTATTTTAAATCCATCAATCTCTTCATTGGACTTATCTTGGGCTATATTTCACATAAAGCTTTCCCTAAGGATTGTTGCTATTTATGGTGCTTATTAATGACCCAAGTTCTTCATTTGTCCTCCGGTGAAACAAGTTTCGTCTCCTTGTTGATATCAATCCAATCGTTTGTTTCGGTGGTGGCGAAGCTCACCTCATAATTTTGAGATGTTTTCATAAGCCCACTACAAGCTTATCCTTATCGTTGTTGTTTTTTTCAAACAACTCCGTTCAAATCCTACTTCGTAAGGATGCTCTTTCAAATTCATTTATGGTGGAAGATGTTGGTTTCATTCTTTGTTCTATTCATTCCAACTTTCTATCGATCATGCATTGTTTCCGGAGGCATTGTGATGTTGCTATTTTCACCCATCATCTCGTTTCGCCAAGATCATGTTCTTTTCTTGCTTATCCTTTTAACGGAGTGTGGTGTCTTCTCTTCAAGTTCTTTTCATCTTATCAAGTTTTCCTTCTTCTTTTAGTCGGAGTGCTGCCCAAATTATATCAATCTTATTCCTTCTCGATCTAGTTTTAACCGGAGTGGTGTCAATATCTATGTTATCACTTAACCTCTTGTTTTTCGTCGTATCCCTTGTTCCTCTTTTCTAACAGAGTGTTTTTCAACTTTGTTCATCTTCGTTGTTTTCTTTCTTTCATTTTGTTCAACCTCTCAAGGTTCATTGGTTTCATTCGTTTGTCAAAGAAGCAACTTTGCTTTACCTCTTCCTCTCCCGCTTTTCTCCGGTGCCATCCTAGATCTCGGGCGAGATCCTCTCGTAGTGGTGGAGTGTTGTGGCCCCAAGACCGGAGCTTGATTGCCTTCGGGGTTTCGAGTTTTGTCGTGTGGTTTGTTTTGTTTTTGCATTGCATCATGTCATCATGCCATCATATCATTAATTTTTAAAACTCTTCTAAATAAATTGCATGGATTTCTCGATCCATTTAAATCGAGGGAAGGTTGACTTCTCTTTATAACATATCCTCCTAATAGTTATGGAGCTATTATAATTTATTCCATTTATTTGGAATTGATCTTAACACACTTGCAAAATAATTTCGTTCCTTTTTACGCTTCAAGTTTGGTCTCCAAACCTTGCCATTTTATTCTATCATTTTCGGAGTTCCACCAAAATCCTTGGATCATTTTTGTTAAATTCCTCATATTTTTATGAGTCCGGAAAATTATCCGTGTGTCCAAATCCTTTCCCCAACCCTCTCTTTCTTTTCTTCTCTTTATCATTTTACGCTAAAGAAGATATATAAGAGAGGAGAGAAGAGATCCCAGCCCAGCCGGCCTCTAGGGCCCAGCCCACCTAGCGCCTCCCCCGGGCCGACCTAATCCCTCACGGCCCAAGACCTTGGCCCAGCCGTGCCTCCCCACCAGGCAGACCCATCTGCCACTAGGCCAGGCCGGCCCACCAACCCCAAGGCCCAGCCGCCTAACCCTAGCCTCCCAGCGCTCTCTCTCGATCCCTCACTCTCCTCCTCTCGTTCCCTCCCTCCAGCGCCGCACACCTCCTCGCTCGATCCCCTTCTCCCGCAGCGCCGAACCGAACCCGTCTCCCTCTCGATCCCCATCTCCCTCTCGCCTCTCATGGCGCCCGCACAACTCCGGCCCCTTCCTCTCCTCCTCCATGGCGCCCCCCTTCTCGAGCGCCCCGGCGCCAGGCCCCCATCTTCCTCACCGGCCGGCCGTAGCTCGCCGCGCCTAGCTTCTCCTCCCGTTCCCGCGACCTCCTCCTCGTCGCCCTGGTGCCGCTCTTTCTCCGCTCGCGCCCCCCCTCGTCGGCCTCCTCGAGCACCAGGAGCGCCGCGCCCGCATCCAGTCTTCTCCAAGCCGCCGCCGTCCCAACTCCGGCGCCCCCAGGCCATGGCGCCACCGTGCTCCTTCCTCCACCGGCGCCATCCGCGCCCGCGCCACCGGAACTCCACTCCGGCCCCTCCTGCAGCATCGTCAACTCCGGCGCCCCCTGCCTCGCGTCGCCCTCCGTCGTCACGCGCCGCCCCGGCCCGGAGTCGCCGAGCCCTGCCATGGCCGCGCCTCCCTGCTCCACCTCGGGAGGTCCTGCCCGATGCCAAGGCCGCCGCCCCATGGAGTCCCACCGGCCAGGGACCAGATGGGCCCCTGCCCCGCCTCTGCCTCGTTCGAGCAGCATGGAGGACGCGTCCCTGTTGCCCTCTCGTTGCTGCCAAGGCTCGAAAACCAGGGAAGCCCGAGGAAGCCGTGGGTTTCGCCAAGTTCCCCTCGAACAAACGCACAACTACATACGTGCCGTCCACCGAACCGGAAGCGCCAAGTACCCCCGGATTGCGAGTACCTCTACCGGCGACCCGGACATCTTGAAAGCGTGTACCCACGGCGTCAAGTTCGACTACATGATCGTCTAGTACCACTACCGTCGACCCGGAGACATCGGATGCGCCAAGTCCTCTTGAACATCTACGAAAAAACGTGTACAACTACCGTCGCCGAAGACACGTGTAACGGAACCGTCAAGTTCGACTACCTTCTTGTGTACCACTACTTCCGATGACGAGATGTACGCAACCATCGAACGAGAACGTCTACTTCCCCACGCCATGTCGACTACCATCGCCGAGATCGCAAGTACCACGACAACCCGAAGGGTTTCGGACCCGTCAAGTACCTCTTCGAAACGAGCGTGAAACACTACTTCCTCTACTTCCCTCGGCGACCCGTGAACGTCTACTTCCCTCTTGAACTTCGACCCGTCCCGATTGCTCGTTCCGAAGGTATAACCCGTGACGACCGCCGTGATCGAATCATCCTTGCGATGCCCCTCTTTTGCCATGCCACCGTTCCGTGGGATCCCGGTATCCGGAATCACCCCACCATCTTGCATGACTCGCTTCCGTCACGTTTTCCTTTGTACCGATATCTCAATCGAGTTATCGGAACCGATATGTTGCCGTGGCATCATTTTCGGATTCGTTGCCGTGGCACCCCTTTCTTCCACCACGGTGACATAATGCTTCATATCATGCTCATGATAACGTTTTCATAATATTGCATAAAACTTGCACATGTCATCCGCATCATGATAACAACAATTAAAATGTTTATAATTGTTGTTTGCTTTAATTTTGCTTAAATGCCATGCTAAAATGCTTTAATTCATTACTAAATAACCGTAACTCGGAATTAAATGTTCTCTATATGTAAATGGGGTGGAAAAATGCATAGATTAACATGGTGTACTTGTTTTGCATGTTTAACAACTCTAAAATATGCTTTAGGTCAGATCTGTTCCTAATCCATAATTTGCATATGGGGATTCTCCGGAATTGTTGTTGTTGTTTCCGGCCTCATTTAAACTTGCCTAGTTAGGTAGTTTCATCATGCTTCACCTCTTGCCATGTTTAATAACATTTAATATTGTTGAGTACCTAATCGGGAGAGAACTAAATAATTGTTGTGGTGTTTTGTCAATATGCAACCCGTTGCATATTGAGCTCCACTTAATTTGTAGGATTGTTTGTGCACTTTGCCATGCCTCATTAAACCGGACATGCATCATACTTGTTTGCACATCATGCCATGTTCATGTGATGGTTGTTTACTATGTTGTTTGCTTCTTTCCGGTTTGCTTCTCTCGTTAGCCGGTTTCGATCCGGAGTTGTGAGGATTCGTTCGACTTCGTCCGTTTGTCTTCTTCATGGACTCGTTCTTCTTCCTTGCGGGATTTCAGGCAAGATGACCATACCCTCGAAATCACTTCTATCTTTGCTTGCTAGATGCTCGCTCTTTTGCTATGCCTATGCTACGATGCCTACCACTTGCTTTATCATGCCTCCCATGTTGCCATGTCAAGCCCCTAACCATCCTTTCCTAGCAAACCGTTGTTTGGCTATGTTACCGCTTTGCTCAGCCCTTCTTATAGCGTTGTTAGTTGCAGGTGAAGATGAAGTTTGTTCCTTGTTGGAACATGGAGATGTTGTTCCTTGTTGGAACATGTTTACTTGTTGGGATATCACAATATATCTTATTTAATTAATGCATCTATATACTTGGTAAAGGGTGGAAGGCTCGGCCTTATGCACAGTGTTTTGTTCCACTCTTGCCGCCCTAGTTTCCGTCATATCGGTGTTATGTTCCCGGATTGTTGCGTCCCTAACGCGGTCGGGTGATTTATGGGACCCCTTGACAGTTCGCTTTGAATAAGACTTTTCCAGCAAGGCCCAACATTGGGTCTACATTTGCCTCACCTAGCCTTTTCCCTTGGGAGTCGCGCTCTCAAGGGTCATCTTTATTCACCCCCCGGGCGGTGCTTGTCTAGCGTTGGTCCAAACTAAACACCGTCGGGACCATCCCTTGGCAACTTGGGTTACGTCGGTACACTGACGCTTAGCTTATCCGGTCGTGGCACGAGGCGAGATCTGCGGCTACTATCGAGGTGTCGGCACGCCGGAGGTCTTCTGGACTTGTTTTATTGCTGTGGAATGTCTTGTAGCCGGATTCCGAGACTGATCGGTCTTCCCGGGAGAAGGTCTATTCTTCGTTGATCGCGAGCTTATCATGGGCTAAGTTGGGACACCCTGCAGGGTTTTGAACTTTCAAAGCCGTGCCCGCGGTTATGTGGCAGATGGGAATTTGTTAATGTCGGTTGTAGAAAACCGAAGTTGATCTTAATTAAAATACACCAACGCGTGTGTAACCGTGATGGTCTCTTCTCGCGGAGTCCGGGAAGTGAACACGATGTTGGAGTTATGCTTAGCGTAAGTAGTTTCGGGATCACTTCTTGATCATAGTTGTTCGACCGTGCTTTGCCTCCTCTTCTCGCTCTCTTTTATGTATGTTAGCCACCATATATGCTAGTCGCTTGCTGCAGCTCCACCTCACTACCCTGTCCTACCTTTAAGCTTAAATAGTCTTGATCTCGGGTGTGAGATTGCTGAGTCCCGTGACTCACAGATACTTCAAAACCAGTTTGCGGATGCCGATGAAACCGTGCGGTGATGGACCCGAGCTCAAGGAGGAGCTCGATGAAGATCTTGTTCTTTGTGTTGTTTCGTTTGATTGATCAAGTAGTGGAGCCAGTTGGGACGATCGGGGATCTGTGTAGCTTTTGGGGTAGTCTTCTTTTATTTTGGTTCCGTAGTCGGACCTTGATTGTATCTGTATGATGTAATGTTTTACTCATGTATTGTGTGAAGTGGCGATTGTAAGCCAGCTATGTATCTCTTTTCCCTTATGTATTACATGGGTTGTGTGAAGATTACCTCACTTGCGACATTGCTTTCAATGCGGTTATGCCTCTAAGTCGTGCTTCGACACGTGGGAGATATAGCCGCGTCGAGGGCGTTACACATCGATACCTTTACCAAAACATGTTCAACACTTTCACTCTCGAACCAACACAACCTTTTCACTCCAGTTCATCATCCCGATGAGCCAGACCTGACACAACTCTAAGCATAGCAAGCATAGCATGGTAGGAAACACAAATATGGCTCAATCAACTCCTACACATACTAGTGGGTTTCATCTAATTCTTGTGGCAATGACAGGTCATGCAAAGGAAGTGGGTTCAACTACCGCAGCACACAACAGTTTGAATCGCGTTGTCTTAATGCATGAACGAGAGCAGAGGCGAGAACATGGGTTTGTATCGAAATGATCAATGAGTTGCTTGCACGATGGAGCGGGGTAGATCGCGCCTTCGGATGGATAGTCGAGGTTATCCTCGGGGGCAGAACCTATCACGAAAAGCATACCGAAAGTAAACACACATGACAATATGCAACAATATGATGCATGCTATGACATGGCAATATGGATGTGTGTTGGCCTAATGCAAGCTGAATTAATAGAGGATGAACTCATTTGAACCAAGGATTCAAATGATAGCTCATTTGAAATAACCCTAAAGGTGCATTATCTTATTCTGGTTAAACAGCAAGGTTAACTTGATTTTACATGCATGAAACCTGTACCAATGGATAGAATGGATTTTTCTGATCATTTTCCATATATAAATCTTTGCATTTGGAGTTACAGATTAAAAGTTATAAGCATTTGAAATTTGAATTATATTCTGGAATTTACTGTATTAGAATAAATCCAGAAATTAGATTAATGCGTCGACCATCGTCGACATGACGTCAGGGTCAACAGAGACGTCCAGGTCAAACCTGACAGTGGGTCCCGTGTGTCAGGGTAATTAACCTAACTAATGTTTAATTAAAACTAACCTATTTAGTTAGCAGGGCTGGGCCCCATCTGTCAGTGACTCGTCGGGGTCAACGAGGGCCCACGTGGTCAAAGTCCACGTCGGCTGCACCGGCGACTAGCCGCCGGCGAGCCCGACGCGGCGGAGGGAGTGCTTTTGGCGATTCCGGCGACCAAATGAGTCGCGGAGGGTGGCTACGGATAGCTGGGTGCAAGCCGCGGCTATTGGTGGAGCCGGTTGGGGTCGGGGTGGCCGGAGTTGGCGCCGGCGACGAGCTAGGCGGCCGCCGGGGTTCGGCCAACGATGAGCTTGGGGTTAGAGGGCTCGGTGAGGTGCGGGGAGTGCATGGGTAGACCCCTTGGGGTGCGGTGAGTGTGATGGACACCATGGGGTGGCCGGAGGGTGACCGGGAGCACGTCGGCAACGAGCTCCACGGCGGCGAGTGCAGGTGAACGTGGTTCGGTTGCTACGCTGCTCGAGGGCGCGAGAGAAAGGGAAGGGGAGTTAGGTGGGCTCACGGGCGACGCGTAGAAGCTCTCGTCGAGGTCGGGGACGAACCGGAGCGACGGTGGCGACGAAAGGGATCTCCGGCGACGGCGAGCTCAGTCGAGGTCGGTGGGGTGGACTCGGGGCACTAGAGCGAGCGGGGCTCGGCTGGTTAGGGGTAGTGGAGTGCGGCGGAGCTCCTGGACATGGTGAGGAGGAGCACGGACGGCGGGGAGCACGGTTGCGACGATGGTGCGGCGGCGGCGGCGTCGGCCAAGGCGGGGGAGCACGAGGGAGAGGAACCGGAGAGGAGAGGAGGTGTCCAGGGGGTTCGGGGGAGAGAGAGGAGGCGATCCTCAGTGGCAGCTGGCGAGAGGAGCGGGCGGCGGCGACAGTGCGTGGCACCCATGCGGTGCCCGCCGCCCGAGCACTGGCTGCTGCTGGCCGAGCCAAGCAGCTTCATGGCTGGCATGCTCTTTGGGCTGGGCAGGCAGTGGGCGGGTAGGAGGCGCCTGTAAGTCCTTCTGCTTTTTTTATCTTTTCTAATTTCCTGCAACTTTGTGGGGTTTTCTAAAATACCAAAACAGTTTTAAAAATCATCAAAATGCTCCTGGTCCCTTGTTGGAATATTTCCAACATGAAACATTTTAGTTTGGCAATTTTGGACATTTAAAATATTTTATATAATTTGAATGCTCAAGTTCAAAAACTTGTGAATTAATCCAAGGACCTTTGGATGACCTAGAAAATGATGCACCACTTTTGACATAGGCTCTGAACCAAAGCAAAGATGATGAGCATTTTGAAGGGCATTTCAGGTTCATTGAAATAATTTTTAGTAAACCCTAGTTGAATTAAGGGGGGGGGGTGTTCTCGGGGTTTGCTGCCTTCCCCATTTCAAATTCAAATGAAATTTAAACATGATGCACACCCTAATGCATGGTCTAACTGGGATGTGACACCCGTATCGTGGTCGCGCCTACCACGACCGTCGCGTCGCTCGTGCGGTCGCGCCCTTGGAGATTTAACATGGTGACTTAGGCTATCTGATGTTGGCATGCCATACATAGTCATCACATAGTCACTCATACTACAACAAGGATTTGGCTATAAGTGTATTTTTTTTACTTCTCTCTATCTGTTTCTTCGTACTCCCTCCGTCCCATAATATAAGAACGTTTTTGACACTAGTGTAGTGCCAAAACGTTCTTATATTATGGGACATGTGAGTACTAGTATTATTGCATTTGCCAAGGGTGACCTCTTCCAATGAAATGGTGTTGCTAAGTTTGCTTCATTTAATTAGCTATAGACTCAAAATTGTCTTTTCACCTAGGTACACGCGCTTAGCACCATTTCTTCCTTGGGTCACCAAACTAGTCTCTCTCTTCTTGATTAACTTGCCACATCAGACTTTATGCCTATGTGGCAAGCTTAAGCACCTGTAGGAGCAAGTAAAAGTAAGTACAATAGTGCGCTTTACATGGAATTTTTTCATATGTGGAGGAAAGAGAGGCAAGGAAAAAGTGGAGAAGTGGGCTCTCATGCAAGAGCCAGCCTCCACTACATGGTGGAGCATTGGGAGAGGCACCTGTATGGAGGTGATCAGGAATCGGGAGACTCACGCCCGGTCGAGGCCGTGATTAAAATGATAATGGCAAGTCAAATCACGGGCCCACCTATCCAGCGATAACTTCATTGTCAAATCACACATCCCTACGTTTGCAGCAGCCTACTCCCTCGTCTTCTCGCGTCTCTGTCGAACCGACTAGGCGGAACTGCCCTGCCTACCGCGCAGGAAAAGCCCCGCCCTCGACTTTTAAATACAACTACATCCGCTTAAGAATCCAATGATATACTTTTTGGGACATAGTAACTCATATTTAGTTAGTCAAATGGATGACCTAGAACTACGTGCAGGCCCTATAAACCGAGACGCCTAAAAATAAAAAAACCGAGACGGAGAGGGTAGTTCAGCACGTATCCTTTTAGATCAATATAGTCGGGATTCACCAAGGAGCAAAACCAAGTGGTAGGCTGCTCCTGTCGTGTTGGCGTAGCAACTCAAGCAGGGTCAGTCCGCACACGAAATGGCGACACACTTAACATGACCCCTTTGGCCGACATGTGGCTCATCCACCGTCTTGTTCCACGTGCGATGCACCAAATTACAGTTCGAGATGGCGGTTGGAATTGGAGGCACCCGGTCGAAGCGCCACAAGAGTAGAAAATGAGCGATGAGGGGTCAAATCACAAAGCCCCACCTTTCCCGCATTAAGCTGGACGGACGAAGCAACCATCATTTCACTCTAGGGCGCAAGAGCATAAAGAAAGAGAAAACAATGATGCGTGCAGCAGCTACCTAGGGCACCCTAGGGTAGGGGTCTCCACTCTGAGATCCTTTTTGAAAGCGCCTCCACTACAAATCGGCTTCTCCTCGTCCTCTTGAAGAAAACCGATGATGAGTGCGGCGGTAGGGTTTGTAGGAGTACTATGGCATGCGGGGCCACGTCGTAGTAAACGGGTTCGAGTCGACGCCTTAAATACTTGGTTTTACAGGAACGAGGCAGCATTTTGGGTTCGGGGACCAGTGGAGATATAGTACGTACACAAAATTGTGGACGAGGTTCGACCGAAAGGCAATGATGCATGGGCCTGCGTTTTGATATACCGGGGCAGCGTGAAATTTGCTACTCTACTCAAAACTAGTAAGGTACACATGTATTGACGCATGAGATTTGAAACCAAATTATGAATAAATACACACTATAGCATGTAAAGCTTTGAGTCATATATGCATGATGTAGATGTTCGTTTAGTTCTTATAGTTCATCTCATTCAAAATCAATTAGTTTTATAAAAATGTTAAGATTCATGGGGTTGTGCATTGTAAATCATAAAGTAAAAAACAAATAATGGCAATTCATTTAGAAAAAATAATCAATTATGATCTGAAGATTCTAGAACAAAGGAGAAGTGCTTGTGTTTTGAGGTTTGTGCATTATGCTTAAGTTCAACCATGGAGTCTTCTAAATTGTACATGTGGCGAGATCTGGTGGAATGTTGATGATATCCAACGGCCAAGAGTGCTCGGATTTGCCTATCTCTGCGATGTCGGGTTAGCTTCATCCAGCGACCATCTTTCAAAGTTATTGGCACACTATATACTTCTTGTGCCATAGTTGCATGTTTTGGAAAAAAAGCTACTAGTGGGCTGTACTATCTATTTAGGAATAGAAGATGTATACATGGAAGTTGTAGGAAAGAGATGACATGGAGCATCTCAATTCCTATGAGTAGGGATTGGAAAAGAGATGTCATTTGGTTCACATCATAGGAACTTTTCTCTGAATCTAGAGATGAAATGTATCTCAATTCCTATGAGGAGGATTAGAAAAGAGATGTAATTTGGTTCATATCATAGGAACTTTTCTATTGAATATACGCTAATGTTTATTTTCCTTTGAAATTAAGGGAGTATAGGAATCCATTCATATGAACCAAGTGGCTCTAAAGCTATAGAAATGATATCATGTTTATTTCCTTTGAAATGTGGAGTATATGAATCTATTCCTATGAACCAGTTGGCTCTAAAGGAAAAAATCCTACAAAAATCATATCATATCGAGTTCCTATGATATTCCTCGACACTAAAGGATGCTTGAAATTGCTGCGGGTGATACGATGGTCTTTCTTTGTAGACTCCTCACCCATCTTTATGTTGGGGAACGTAGTAATTTCAAAATTTTCCTACGCACACGCAAGATCATGGTGATGGCATGGCAACGAGAGGGGAGAGTGTATGTCCACGTACCCTCGTAGACCGTAAGCGAAGCGTTATAACAACGCTGTTGATGTAGTCGATGCGTCTTCACGATCCAACCGATCCAAGTACCGAGCATACGGCACCTCCGAGTTCAGCACACGTTCAGCTCGATGGCGATCCCGGGCTCCGATCCAGCAAAGCGTCGGGGATGAGTTCCGTCGACAACGGCGTGGTGGCGATGATGATGCTCCACCGGCGCAGGGCTTCGCCTAAGCTCATGACGATATGACGAAGTGGAATATGGTGGAGGGGGCACCGCACAGCTAAGGAGCGATCACGTAGATCAACTCGTGTGTTATGGGGTGCCCCCTGCCCCCGTATATAAAGGAGCAAGGGAGGGGGTGGCCGGCCTAGAAGGGGCGCACCAAGGAGGAGTCCTACTCCCACCGGGAGTAGGATTCCCCCCCTTCCAAGTAGTAGGAGTAGGAGTCCATGAAAGGGGGAAGAGAAGAGAAGGAAGGAGGGGGCGCAGCCCCTCCCCCTAGTCCAATTCGGACTAGGCCTTGGGGGGGCGCCCAACCTCTCCTCACTCTTTCCCCTAAAGCCCAATAAGGCCCATATACTCCCCGGCGAATTCCCGTAACTCTCCGGTACTTTGAAAATACCCGAATCACTCGGAACCTTTCCGAACTCCGAATATAGTCGTCCAATATATCGATCTTTACGTCTCGACCATTTTGAGACTCCTCGTCATGTCCCCGATCTCATCCGGGACTCCGAACTCCTTGGTACATCAAAACTCATAAACTCATAATATAAGCATCATCGAAACCTTAGCGTGCGGACCCTACGGGTTCGAGAACTATGTAGACATGACCTAGAACTATTCTTGGTCAATAACCAATAGCGGAACTTGGATGCTCATATTGGCTCCTACATATTCTCGAAGATCTTTATCGGTCAAACCGCATAACAACATCGTTGTTCCTTTGTCATCGGTATGTTACTTGCCCGAGATTTGATCGTCGGTATCCAATACCTAGTTCAATCTCGTTATGGCAAGTCTCTTTACTCGTTACGTAATGCATCATTCCGTAACTAACTCATTAGCTACATTGCTTGCAAGGCTTATAGTGATGTGCATTACCGAGAGGGCCCAGAGATACCTCTCAGAGCAATCGGAGTGACAAAACCTAATCTCAAAATCGCCAACCCAACATGTACCTTTGGAGACACCTGTAGTACTCCTTTATAATCACCCGATTACGTTGTGACGTTTGGTAGCACCAAAGTGTTCCTCCGTAAACGGAGTTGCATAATCTCATAGTTACAGGAACATGTATAAGTCATGAAGAAAGCAATAGCAATATACTAAACGATCAAGTGCTAGGCTAATGAGAATGGGTCATGTCAATCACATCATTCTCCTAATGATGTGATCCCATTAATCAAATAACAACACATGTCTATGGTTAGGAAACATAACCATCTTTGATTAATGAGCTAGTCAAGTAGAGGCATACTAGTGACTATATGTTTGTCTATGTATTCACACATGTATTATGTTTCCGGTTAATACAATTCTAGCATGAATAATAAACATTTATCATGAAATAAGGAAATAAATAATAACTTTATTATTGCCTCTAGGGCATATTTCCTTCACTTTATAGTTACCTCTCGAAGATGAATGAAATGATATATACATGGTATTCTACATGTGCAATTTGGTACACGAAAACTCGGTAAAAGTTTGCGAGGTTGAATTTTCAATAAAGCTATATGCACTGCATTTCGAACGGAGGGAGCATCGACAGTTGCTAACACTCACGTGGAAGATTTGTGTGTAGGAGGAGTGGTTGTTACGCTAAATGACATGGCAAACCGACACCGTCGGATGCCGATCTAACGGTTCTTACGGCGTTCGTCAGGAAAAGGCTTGTGGCGAACGTTTGTCGGATAATGATTTACGGACACATGCATTGCATTGATACGTGCCCCCTCTCTCTCACGCACACGCACCCTCATGAGTCACGACTATCCCGAGTCCTCTCGCAGACTCGCACGTCGCACCCACCGTCTATCTGCAGGTAGACGTCACGCACATATGTGCTCTTCACACCCTACCCTCAGAACTTCTAAAAAACAAAAGACGGCACGCACATTTTATTTTATCTCACACGTCACACACTTATACTATTACTCTTGCGGCGAGCGTTCTTTCCGCATAGTATATTGTACTCTCACGAAGAGAAGCGGTGCACGCACGTACTAGTTCTCTCACACCCACTTGCGGGTACACATAGGAGCGCCATTTTTTGAAGCTGGTACAACAAAATCACTCCACTATATATAGTAGCAGGAGCCTTAGCGTTGCTTTACTAGGGTTCCTCTCATTCACTCTCTCATGCTCTCCAGATCTAAGCAACACATAGGTGGCCACACTCTCTCTCAGCTCACGGTTGGTCACAAATCCGGCCGGACAACCTCGACCGGGGCAGGGGTGTAGGTGCATCGTTCACGCTGTCGTCGGCGGCGAGGGAGGAGACCAACGGCTGCCCGCGCGTTCCGATCGGCGGCCGTGTCGTTCTCTCCGAGAGAGCGCCAGCTCGGGAGGGCCTCTGACCCCTTCTTCCTCCCTGCTGTATTGTGGCCAAGATGCGGCCTCCCAACACCGTCTTTGCCACATGCCGATGACCCTCAGGTATATATTCCTTCGAAACCTGCCTTGCTCTACTGCCCCAGCTCCCTTCGTGTGGATCCTTTTCTACTTCTGTCCGCTGTTCCAAAGCCACCTAGACTTCTACTATTATTAGAAGTAAAGCTAGTTCATACAATGACTCAAAGCGTTGGTTCAAACAGGGAAGAAAGTGGGAAAGCTGTAGCATGAATCTAGGACTTGGTTCTAAGAGGAAACGGGGAAAGTAGTAATATCATCCTTTGTTTAAATAACCGTATTTCTTATTTGCACAAACAGGGATGTCTATCTCCATATTGTTTGGGATGTCTGCTCTCAGATCGTTTCTATCCGTGCAATCAAAAGCACACACCTCGCTTTTAGTACAACTGCGCAAAATGAGATGGCTATCCTCGTTCGCTGTCGTCTAACCTCCCGTCTTCAAGGTATCCTGCATAGGTAGTAACTAAGGTAGAATGACCAACACAATCTAAAAGAAGCTGATTCATACGTTTTACTTCCTGATTGCGGTGCGGGGATGAGCAAAACAACTGCATCCTAGTCCGAATGCACTTTCTACCAGTTCATCCATGGACCAAGGACTAGCTGCACGGCTGCATGGCGGTTTTTGGACAGGTCTTGCGGACAAGAGGCATTGTGGTCTGCTTATTTCTGCAAATAGCGGTGCTTAAATTTAGTGGAATGCACAAGAATTTCAGCTGGTCAAGACCTTTGCATGGTTCAGTTCAGCATTCGGTGAGACCACAATTATAATTGGTTATTCTGGAATGAGAGAACCTAACCCTGAATGGTGGCAACAAGAAAAAACCAGAGTGAACTCCAGGAAATTTAAGCCTACCGGGAGGCCCTTTGCTCAGAGAAGCCTTGCTTGTTTTTTCTTGATTTGTAAACCTTCTCACAACTTTGTCTTTTGCTGTGAACTAGTATATGTTTGTTATGTTCTATGAATCATTGAGATGTATAAAATTGCTTAACTTATGCTTTTCAAGTTTTTTATGAAGACGAGTTTAATGTGAGTGTTCCACATGAGCGCTGGACTAGCGTGTGAACGCTTGGAATTTATTACATTGTGGCCTCAATTAACTGCATGAACCACTGTAACAAGATACATAGTTGCTTATATGTCAGACATCAGATTGTTGATTGTTAGCTGGTCGATAGCCTAGTGTTGAAGTGAGCTGAGCCAATGTGCCGTGTTTTGCTGGCTGCTTACAAGTGGGGTAGCACCAACAGTGTTTACAAGTACTTATGTATACGTCGGTGCACGGTTCTCAAACGAGTGCTCTATTTCATCAAAACACACACTGCTCGTATGATAAACTGTGACAACTTATGTCTTACCATGCCATATTCATGAAAAAACTAGTGAGGACGCATCTGTTTTGGCAACAATTACGATGGTTCTCACATGATTCACGGGCACACGTAAGTAGCAGCAGTTCCCATAGACGGATTCAAGCAGTACTAGCCCGGAGGGGTCGATAATGAGAAAGGTTCGGATAATTAGACACAATCCAAACTACTATTAAACACTAGCTGGGGCAACTATTTCATGCCTCAACCTAATTTGGGCTGGACACAAGGCGGACCTTGCCATGAACATCATCGAGGGCGCCCCGCAGCAGCTCAATCTGTGAACCTTCATGAAGACAACCTTGTGGCCTTGCCATCGATAAACTTGTTTGTGGAGGCATGCCACGTCATCTTCTGCGTAAGCTTGACAAGAACAGTATGCCTCACAAACGAAGGAGTAGCTTTGAACTTCTTGTGCTTCAAGACACCCTGGACAACACACAGCAGCAAGTGAGGCTGGAATACAACTCTTCATTGATATAACCGCAAATGGCTTCCTGGATCCAACATCCTAAGAACTCTGTTTTCCCGGTCGTATATTCAGGTCGTCCGCCTCATAGCGAGTGACATGTACAACCACACAATCCTTATGCGCATCGGGCTCTAATTGAAGCGAAACAAATTCTGAATTACTTTTCAAAGATAAGAACACACAAGTTATTTAAACCACTATGTATAGCATGGCATCAAAGCTAATAAAATTTTGCATTATTAATCACCACATACTTCCTTTTCTAAAAAAATCACCACATACTTAGATGAAAACATCAATCGAGATCGGCAAAGAAGGAAATCACCTTGGGCAGCTCAGCTGGGGGGACACATCCTCGAAGGGGGAAAACTGCTCGTGCAGTGCCATGAGGGATGTAACCTCAAATGGGGCGTTGACCGTCTCAGTAGTTGGCTCGATGGTTGCCTCCATCTTCTTGGAGCTCTCTGTCTCGTGGGGATCAGCCTCCCGCGTCTGCTCCAATATCGGCAGATCTTTGCCTAGTTCTCCTTGGTCCATCATGAAACTGAGCGAATACTAGGAGACCTTTGAAAGGAAAACACAATCGCAATGACAATGAAACAAAAAAGAGAGTGAGGATCGGCTACTGCTTTGCAAAAGTTCTTTTTTTTCTCTGAACGAATATATACCAACATCACGGATCCGCTTACCTTCCCTTCGTTCAGAGAGAAGAACAGTGGCAGATGCGAGTGTTGCCTTTCTTGAAGACGGCGAGGGAGAAGGGGATTCAGCGAAGAGTGAAATGATGATTGCTTCATCCATCAAACTTAGACTGCGGGGAGGTGGGGTTTTGTGATACGACGGCTCGTTACTACCGCGCTACGACCGGGGTGACTCTCCACTTGCATACTGCCTTCTAATTTGGTGGATGGCATTTGGGTCCGCGCGCTGCATGGCCCGCATGTCAGTGAACAAAAGTATAACGGCATTCAGTAGAGGGAGACATTTCAATGACCTAGGAGGAGCCAGAAGCGGTAGAGTGTCTCCACTGTACTAGTAGTAATTGTTTTTCTGGGTAGTGTCTCCACTGTACTAGTAGTAATTGTTTCTCTGGGCCCAAGACAAAACAGCCCATCCACCCTAGTAAATAGTAAAATCAATTCAAAAGCCCATATATTTCTTGAATGAGAGGCGCTACCCACACCCAAAGACACCGCCCCCAAAAACCTGGGTGCTCTTCTTCCTCCTCGCTCCCACCCACCTCACGTCATTTCGCTCCTCGTACCCCAAATTCCTCACCTCACTCCTCTGAAACCCCAGCTCCCTTCTTCCTCACTCCTACTGAAAACCCCAGCTCCCTTCTTCTTCGTCAGACTACAACTAGGCTCGTCATTCGTTACTCTGCTCAAATTCGTGAGCGACACGACGCCTGGAGGAAAATGGAGTCGGCTGACCCCAGCCAAGAAGATGAGGCTCCGCTAGCGGCGACGCTGTTGTAGATCCCGCACCGGCAGCAGCTGGGAGAAGCGGTGACCCGCCCCCATCGCCCAGAACCGTAGAATCTCGGGTGGACCGTGATCAGCGATCTCCGGATGCCGTCCTTGGGAGATCATCTCACTTCGCCCACCAAGGATTGCTGCCGCACCCAAGTCCTCTCAATTCGGTGGCGCCCTCTATGGTGCGCCGTGCCCTTAATCTCGATCGTCGTCAGCTATCTCTCTTCAATGATTTTGAAATCCCAGAGCCATCATCTCCTCCCACCAGGGCTCCGTTCAAAGCCGGTGCATCCCGTCATGCTACGAGCAAGCATACAATGCCCGCACGGTGGGCCTTTGGCTGAAATCCTCAATTCACGTAATACAGCTGCTTGAGTTTTACTATTCCCCGAAATCACATACCACATCTTGAACGCCATGAACTTGTGCCCTCAAAGACCGATGTCCATCTCGCGGTTTTAGTCCTCTCTCCACACCGCCACCTTTGCTGAGTGCTACCTACCGACAATCTGGTACTAAACCTTCGACTCCCATTTCTCAAGAAACTTTCACTTGTGCGGGTTCGTATATCGGAGGCCTCATTGCACAGCATCATCCACTCCAGGTGCCCTGCGCTGGAGTTCTTGGTGCTTGTTTTCACAGTTAGAATCGGTTGTCTCCAAATAAAGTCGCCTAACCTTGTAAGAATTGGAATTTCTTTTGACGGAAGGGAGCTCATCATCCAAGATGCCCCTTCACTTCAAAGGTTGATCCTTGATTCTAGTTATTCACCGTTGCAAATAACCGTCCTCTCTGCGCCTAAACTGGAGACCTTGGGTGTAATACATGATCTCTGTGCTCATTTCAATATGGTGTTTGGCTCCACAGTTCTTCAGGTACTTTATATTATCATCTACACTTGTAACCATAAGCTGCATTTTAAATTTCTGCTCATAATTTATATATCATCTTGGAGTACACATTTTGTACTAATATTATGTTCTATGCTCAATGAAGAGTTTCTCCATGGATGGCCTATCAACGGTGCTGGATTCTGTCAAGATCTTATATATCCAAATGAATAGTTTTGATTTGAACAAGATTATTGGCTTGCTGCAATGCTTTCCATGTCTAGAGAAGTTGTATATAAAGGTGATAATTTCATGCACATTGGAAGCCCGCATATAGTGTACTAGAATTAACCGCTCAATTGTTGCTCTTCGACACTCTTCTTTTAGACCTTAACTGTTTTCAATCTTCATGTCTATTTAGGCAACAGGACGGGGTAAGAAAGTTATAACCAATCAGTGGATTCGTAAGCATTGGGATTTTCTCACTTCTCATGAGATTCGGTTGAAGACAATAACGCTAGAACGATATGTAGCCAACCGTGCAAACACAAGATTTGTCACATTCTTCCTGCTGAATGCGAGGTTACTATTGTCCATCGGGCTTAAGTTTATCAGCAGCATGGTTTTGATGGATGGGTATGTTGAAGAGCAAAAAAAGAAGTTTCAGGTGGGCAAAAGAGCTTCTGAACGTGCCGGGCTTCTATTTACAACATATGGTGGTCATAATCCAGTAAATTTTACGACCCATGATGTTCGTTCTATGGACCTGACCAATCCATTTGACTATGACTGCTGAAAACAGTGCTGGAGTTAGATCTTGTTTCCCTTTTCAATCTGGTTTTTTTTGTAAACCTGATGAACAATTAACGCTGGTGCTTTTGTATAGTTTGTAAGCTGGAGTTAGATGTTCCTGCCCTTTTCAACTCGGCTGTGACTGTCATATTTTCTTTGAAACAAGGCAAATGGCTTGTCATTCGTTTAATTTAGAGTGAAATATTGTAACAAATCCCAACCAAGGGAAATAACATCACTCTCGCCAACTGCTTGAGCTCACTGTGCATTACAGAAGCCAAGTGGTTAGCCCCCACCAGCACCCACAAACTTATTTCGAACTAGCACATCAAATGGGCTGTAAATTTTCATAGGAAAGGCTGTATGACCGTGACAGATTTGGATTCTGACATTTGGGACCTGCGAAGAAATAGCCTATCCAAGGTGGTGTCGTCTTACTAGCCAGTCAACAAACGATTCTGCCTACCAGCCGTTGGATTGACATGTAACATCCCAAAATTCTAAATTTTGGAATGTTATAAACAAATAGATAGATTTGATTGATTGTTTGATTGTTTGACTGAAAGTGAGTGAATTCGAAACTTTTGAAAGTTAAATGAGAGGGAATAAAAGGACTTTCCCAAACTTTCATTTTGCTTTTATGCTCTCCGGGAATTCAAATTCTTTTCATCACGAAACCCTCGAGAGAAGATGACATGACTTCTTCCATTTATTTAAATGACATGGGGTGTTGAAAATATTTGAATTTCATTTGGAAAATATTTCCAATTCTGAAACTTTATGCAACTCAATGATTTTCACGAGCGAAGATAAAATGACTTCTTCAAAACATATGAAATATGAGTTGGGAGTTTCAAGGATTTAAATTCAAAGTTCTTTTGGAATTTATTTTTCAATTTGGAGTTATTTGAGTTTTATTCAAATTATTTTTCTCCAAAAATAAAATACATGGAAAATAGGGTAACATGATTCCCTACCTCAAAAAAAATGGAGAGAAATAAATTTGAATTCATTTTGATATTTTTAAAATGATTTTTGTTGGATTTTATTGGACCAAAAGCACTCTTTGCTTTATTTAAATTTGTGTGAATTTTATTTAATGCTATAGAAATATCCATGTTGTAGGAAAAAAATTTCTGAAAATTTTGATATATTATATGCCTATATAAAAATTTTATTTGGTTTTATTATTTTTGTTTTGTTGTCTCTGTCTTAAAAAAAAATTCGCTGCGCCCCGCCGGGCAAAGGGCCAAGGCCAAAGGCCAAGCCAGCGGCCGGCCGGCCAAGGCCATAGCGTGCGCCACCAGGGAGCCAGGAGGGAGCTGCCGCCGCTTCCTTTTTCCTAATCCTAGTAGGACTCTTGTCCTACTTCCGTTTTATTCCGTATTTGTTTCTAGATCTTTTCCCTCTTGTTTCCTAATTCTAGTCTATTTCTTGCCCCCTACCCCAAGCAAAACCCTCCCCTCCCCAATATAAATACCCAAGCACCCCCCCCCCCTCCCCCGCCTCCAACACATCAAACCAACACCTCTCCTCTCCTCTCCTCTCCGCAGCAGCAGCAGCCCCACACCCGCGCCGCCCCTCACCAGCCGCCGCCGCCGCCAAGTGCCGCTTGTGATGCCGCCTAACGCCCGCCCTTGAGCCCTCGCCTCTTCGAGGTACTAGCCCAGCCCGCGTCACCTTTTCTTTTCCTCGGTTCGGTTTTTCAGAATCGTTCGGTTTCGTTCAGTTTTCTAGATCGGTTTTTCGTTTGGTTTTCTTTCCAAACCCTAGATCGTTTTCTCGCGGTTTTTCTTTCGGTTTTGTTTAGCGGCGTTCGCTCGATAGATTTCTCTTTTATTTTAATTTCCGTCAGGGACCTATCCGTAGTGTTATTTTTATAGATTAGTCCCTAATCTTCAAACGCTCATAACTTTTTACTCGTAAGTCGAAATCCAACGAAACCAACGCCCACTTCTTCGTTACGATCCCCTCAATCCAGTAATACAACTCAAACATGTTTTTGATAATTTAAAATTTGAATTAGATCAGATTTGAATTCAAACTTCGTTTGATCATAACTTGAGTTTCAGAAACTCGATTTAGTTGATTCTTTTTGCAAATCAAGCTCTTGACCTAAACTTTCTGATAAGGCCAAATTCACATAATTTTGGTACTATTAGAAATTGTTTTATGTTTCAAGAGTTATTTGATTGGTTTTGATGTTTTCCGAATTGTTTTCTTCGTTCTTTCCGATCTTTTGAGTGATTGCTTATGTGTGGTTACCATTGCTTGATTACGATAGATTGACCGGAGTGTGACGAGTAGAGCTATCAAGAGTTTGAGAGCGAATCATCTTCATCAAATTTGCAGGCAAGTAACACTTTGATCATACTTTCTCATACCCAGTTTTTATGCATTAGATCAATCCTCAAACACTTGCATGATTAGGATCTAATTAAATTGTGGGATGGGAAGTAGTTTGAGGTAGTACCTATTACCTATTTTATTATCAAACCCTTGGGAGTTACTTCTACGTTTGCTTATTATGCCATGCTATGCTCGTAGACGTGGATTGTGTTTGAGTGAATATCCATGACAGATGTGAGATTGATAATTAATGGTTTATCTAAGGTGGCAACTTAAACACACATCTGGGTGGATTGAGGCATGTGGTTACTCCAGGACTTGCCTGTCTAGGCACCTGGGTTTCCAGGACTTGCCTGTATTTTTTTCGGACCGCCACCCAGGCTCAAAGGGATCAGGAGATTATTCAAACTAGAAACTTCCGTGTGCAGCCACAAGCCATTATGGGCTCTGGCATGGTTGACTAAGTCATGCGAACTCTTATAGTGGTGGACTAGCAGATGTAGGGGATGTAGGTGTACCGGTCTACCCACATGTAAGGTGTTAGTGCTTCTGAAAGACTATGTCTCGGTCATCCGTTTCTCAAACACCATGTAGTGCGAGAAATCAAACGGAGGAGATCGAGTCTTGTGGGGAAAAGTGCGCAAACCTCTGCAGAGTGTATAAACTAATCATGATTAGCCATGTCCCCGATTATGGACATCTTGAGTATCTAGTTCTTGGATTTTCTTGTTGATCTCATCACGTTGCTTAATATAATTTGTTTGGGTTAATGAGTACTTTTAATTGGGATTGAGGATGATGTCAACCATTCTCAATGTTCAACAACCACCATGATAGTTAAAAAAATTTATTCCATTGAAGTAGGGAAAAATTGGCTTTTCGCAAAAACTGTAACCATAGAGCTTTCCACCAGCCATATATGCATGTAGTATAGCTTATTCTTTCATTACTCTCTATGTGTTACATTGCGGCATATTCCATGTCTTGACCCGTTTTGGCTGCAACTTTTCATGTTGCAGACTTTTCGCACGACAGTAAGTGATACGTTAGGGTTACGATTTCCTATACTCAACTTTGCCGTTGGTGTTGATGGGAATCCACAACCTTGTTGCTTCCGCTATATTTTGGATTGAGGTAATAGTATTTACGTTACTTTATACATGTGATTTACCTCTGTTATAAATCCTTCAAGTACTGTGTGTGTCAGCATACCGATCCAGGGATGACACCTAAGCAGAGAGACTTGATCCATTCGGGTCGGGTCGCTACAAGATGGTATCAAAGCACATGTTGACTGTAGGACGTGACCCTAGAAACTGGCAAGCCCATAGGAACGATTTTTCTCTACAACGTTATTTTCAAAAAGATCTTTTACCTCTCTTCTCTTCTAAGCTTATTCAAATATTCCCTCTTAGTGAGACTATACCCCTTTTCCTCTTTTGACCACTCGAAGATTTGACTGATGAGACCACTCCAAGGAGACAAGTTATCGGACAACTAAGACCATTTGGAATGAAGAGGATTTTACCGTGTAAATGGAAACTACAACTGTTGAAGACTCCGAAGACTTGGAGAATTTGAAGGCTTTGAAGAATTCCCAGATTTTATGACCTAGGAAGGTTACGCTTATGGAATTGAGAGATTATGGAAGTAATCAATACCCGAGATTAAGGTGTATTGGAGTAAGACCAGGATCTGGAGTATTACATCAAGGAGTTAAGATGGACCTACAAGAAGCAATATTTGACAAGAAGGCAATTGGTGAAGAACTTAGGAACCGGAAGTGAAGTAACCAAGCGGAGGAACAAAACCTCGAGATACCGGAGATTCGTCAGGAATGAAGGACAGTAGGATCATGGTTCATGCCAAGGATGTTGAAACCAGAAGTTTGGAATGCAACTCCGGGAATATTAAAGGGCGTCACGAGAGACTCTGCGCCAACAGAGATGATCCGCAAAAGAACGGAGAAGGACAAGCATGATCGGAAGAAGCCATCGGAGACATGAACAAGACTTGAAGAGTTTGATGGCGTTGAAGATTTATTGACCCTTAGAAAACCAAACCTCTGTTACATACGTGCGTTAGATGCGACGATTGTGAGCTGTCATTTGTTTGATGTTTTTCCGACAGCCACAATAAAATCTGTCTTTTCAAAACTTTTGTTTGTCTTGTGTGTATCCCTCTCTATCTCTCTTATCTCACCCCAAAACCCTGGACCAAATAGAGGATGAATGGAGATGAGCCATATTATCGGGACCGATGCGTCAATTGGAGACAGACCAGTGGATTCAGAACATGGAGAATCACATGAAGAACAACCCTATAGTCAGAAAGGATATGGCCCAGCATGCTCTTCAGTGCTTTGAAAGAGGTGCTGCTATTTGGTGAAGGATGTACCAAACCATCAATGAATTGCAAAGAGTAACCACTTGGGAAGAATTTAAGTTGACTTTGCTAAAGTCTCGGTTTGTGACCCAGAAGTTGAAGCCTTATGGAAAGGATATGAAGAAACCTTGTGCGTACAAGCTCTGTGGAGAAATAGGACACACCCATAACGAACACAAGGATGAATGCCCAAATTGTGAAGGAAGTCATCCAGCTGAAGAATGCCCAACTCGGCAGATTACTTGTTTCTTGTGTGAAGGAACTACGACTACTACCTTTCGGTGTCACATTTACACTATGGTACGAGAGAACCATCCAAATGGAAGAAAGAAGAAATGAAAGGAGCCCTCATGGAGATGTTAGAAGAACACGTGACGAAGGAAGATGTTGAGGACACACACAAAGGAAACAAAATTAAAGCCCACACCAAGTCATGCTATTCATGTGGAGAAGAGGACACATCTCCCAAGATTGTGCGAATGGAGATCTAGTAGAATTCCCGATAGAGGAAGTAGAGTATGACCCACAGGAAATAGAAGCCCTGATTGGAGCGGAAAAGTCCGGGAAGAGGAATAGATTGGATTCCGGGAAGGACCTGAGTCATGTCACCTGTTACAAATGCAAGGAGTCAGGGCACTACATCAACACATGCCCAAAATGGAAGCCGAGGACCCAAAGAGGCTATGTGATCATGAGGAAACCTCGAAACCCGTCAGAAGTAATATGTTTCCGTTGTAATGTAGCAGGGCACTTTGCCAGAGATTGTCCGAAGGAGAAGGAGACTGGTGATATATAGTTGAATTTGTAACGGAATAAATGGAGTAGTAGAAGTGAGAGCTTTTGTTTTTATATTCAGGTGTTAAGTTGAGACATGTAATGGAAAAGCGAGATGATTGTAAAAATTTAAATAAAGTTAGCAGTGTTGGTACTGCTTTGGATTTTATGAGTTACCCCATGAGGAAAGATGTTGACCAATTTCGAGGTTATGAGAAATATGGTCTATGGAATATTGGAACATTTTAAGGGTGGTAGTACCCTGTAAGAACCGTTGACCCTTGGAAAAGATAAGGATACCCACTGAATGGATTTCAGACAAAATGACTATGAGTTTTGTCTCGATATGTTTGATACCCCAAGAGAGTGTGGGATGACGTTGGAGACCATCAGTTGTTTGGACCAAATGTGATCAAGGAATCGAAAGAGAATGTTAAGTTGATTCGAGATAGACTGAAAGTAGCTCAGTCCAGGCAGAAGAGATATGCAGACTTAAAAACGCAAGGAGGTAGTCTATGAAATTGGAGATAGAGCATATCTTTGTGTGCCACCTCTGCGAAGAGTTAAATGATTTGGAGTTAAGGGAAAGTTAGCCCCGAGATTTGTAGGACCATACCGAGTTTTGGAACGTATGGGAGAATTGGCTAACAAGTTGAAATCACCCGAAGGACTGTCAGGAGTTCATGATGTGTTTCACGTTTCCTAGTTGAAGAAGTGCCATGCAGAGATGGCCAATATTCCCCTGTAAGGACGCTTGACCCTGGAAAGGATAATGATGTTCCACGAAGTGGAGTATGGACTTCATAAGTATAAGCTTTTATCACGGAAGGTGGGATATCCCACGAGGATGAAGAGATGAATTACTATTGGGTATAAAGGAGGTGTGATGTTGGAAATATGGATCGATGGAAATTCCATGATGAGTCTGAGTAATCATGTTCTAGTTTGGTGCCAATAGAAGGAAGGAAGATATTACAATTGGATGGATTTTAAGTATGCCAGGAAGTTGGATGTTGGGATAAGGATCAGTTGCCCAGATGATGTGTTCAAGGATTTTAAGTGATGAGATGGGCCATAACCCACAGGCCCCAAGACCTGCCAAGAAGCAAGCACACTCTTACTGAAGGAAAAACCCTGGCAGAAGTTACGATTTTATCAACCGACGATTCTATAGGAGTTTACGCAAAACCTGAGAGTTGTTAAGGAACGATAGATGTTTGTTTGGCTTGCAGAAGCAATGGATTTTCCGAACTTGGTTCGTCGACAAGAGAAATCCTGCAATGCTTGTGAGGATGACCGAGTGTTAGAATGCGAGATTCGCTAAACCATGTACAAGGTAATGATTTGGGTGCGGGATGGATTGATCACCATACCGACTTACTCTTATTATTCGCTTTGCTATATGGGATGGTAAATCTGAGTGACTTACCTATAGCAGAGACGACGATATTAAACCTGGTTTAAACCTTAGAATGGTATAAGCATTTTCCCCTTGTACAAGGCTGTTGTTGCCAACCGTAGGATATACGGTGAGGATCAACCCAGACCCATTTCCTGCAGGAGAAACCATAAATTGTTGACCACCATGAGATATCGATAGTTGTTTAGCATTGCCGCCCGGACCTATCGATTATGAAGACCCAGTCTCGGAATAACCTTACCAAGATGAAAGGACAAAAGAATTGAGGAAAAGGTTATGCCGCTACCGGAAGAGCCCGGAGATGAAATTTTCCGAGATCTGGGAAGACTGACACTGTCAACGATAAGGATGGAGTATATGAGTTTTGATGGAACCTTAACAATGCTTCTAAGGGTGGTAGCACCCGAGACCCCGGAGACGATCGATGGATTTTGAAAAGACCCCCAAACCCTAACCTATTTCTTGCTAGCCTCTCCGAATCTCGAGGACGAGATTCATTTTAAGGGTGGTAGTTTGTAACATCCCAAAATTCTAAATTTTGGAATATTATAAACAAATAGATAGATTTGATTGATTGTTTGATTGATTGACTGAAAGTGAGTGAATTCGAAACTTTTGAAAGTTAAATGAGAGGGAATAAAACGACTTTCCCAAACTTTCATTTTGCTTTTATGCTCTCCGGGAATTCAAATTCTTTTCATCACGAAACCCTCGAGAGAAGATGACATGACTTCTTCCATTTATTTAAATGACACGGGGTGTTGAAAATATTTGAATTTCATTTGGAAAATATTTCCAATTCTGAAACTTTATGCAACTCAATGATTTTCACGAGCGAAGATAAAATGACTTCTTCAAAACATATGAAATATCAGTTAGGAGTTTCAAGGATTTAAATTCAAAGTTCTTTTGGAATTTATTTTTCAATTTGGAGTTATTTGAGTTTTATTCAAATTATTTTTCTCCAAAAATAAAATACATGGAAAATAGGGTAACATGATTCCCTACCTCAGAAAAATGGAGAGAAATAAATTTGAATTCATTTTGATATTTTTAAAATGATTTTTTTGGATTTTATTGGACCAAAAGCACTCTTTGCTTTATTTAAATTTGTGTGAATTTTATTTAATGCTATAGAAATGTCCATGTTGTAGGAAATTTTTTTCTGAAAATTTTGATATATTATATGCCTATATAAAATTTTTATTTGGTTTTATTATTTTTGTTTTGTTGTCTCTGTCTTAAAAAAATTTCGCGCTGCCCTTGGTCAAGGGCCAAGGCCCAAGGCCAAGCCAGTCGGCCGCCCGCCAAGGCCATAGCATAGCGCCACCGAGGAGCCACGAGGAGCCGCCGCCGCTTCCTTTTCCTAATCCTAGTAGGACTCTTGTCCTACTTCCGTTTATTCAGATTTGTTTCTAGATCTTTTCCCTCTTGTTTCCTAATTCTAGTCTATTTCTTGCCCCTACCCCAAGCAAAACCCTCCTCCCCAATATAAATACCCAAGCACCCCCTCCAACACATCAAACCAACACCTCTCCTCTCCTCTCCTCTCAGCAGCAGCAGCAGCCCACACCCGCGCTTGCCCGCTCAGCCCGCCGCCGCCGCTTGCCGCCGCCACCGCAAGTGCCGCCAAGTGCCGCTAACGCCGCCGCCGCGGAGCCCTCGCCTCTTGAGGTACTAGCCCAGCGCCACGCCACCTTTTCTTTTCCTCGGTCTCGGTTTTTCAGAATCATTCCGGTTTCCGTTCAGGTTTCTAGATCGGTTTTTCGTTTGGTTTTCTTTCCAAACCCTAGATCGGTTTTCTCGCGGTTTTTCTTTCCGGTTTTGTTTAGCGGCGTTAGCTCGATAGATTTCTCTTTTATTTTTAATTTCCGTCTGGGACCTATCCGTAGTGTTATTTTTACAGATTAGTCCCTAATCTTCAAACGCTCATAACTTTTTACTCGTAAGTCGGAATCCATGAAACCAACGCCCACTTCTTCGTTCGATCCCTCTATCCAAAGAATACAACTCAAACATGTTTTTGATAATTTAAAATTTGAATTAGATCAGATTTGAATTCAAACTTCGTTTGATCATAACTTGAGTTTCGTAACTCCGATTTAGTTGATTCTTTTTGCAAATCGAAGCTCTTGAACTAAATTTTCTGATAAGGCCAAATTCACATAATTTTGGTACTGTTAGAAATTGTTTTATGTTGCAAGAGTTATTTGATTGGTTTTGATGTTTTCCGAATTGTTTTCTTCGTTCTTTCCGATCTTTTGAGTGATTGCTTATGTGTGGTTACCATTGCTTGATTACGATAGATTGACCGGAGTGTGACGAGTAGAGTTATCAAGAGTTTGAGAGCGAATCATCTTCATCAAATTTGCAGGCAAGTAACACTTTGATCATACTTTCTCATACCCAGTTTTTATGCATTAGATCAATCCTCAAACACTTGCATGATTAGGATCTAATTAAATTGTGGGATGGGAAGTAGTTTGAGGTAGTACCTATTACCTGTTTTATTATCAAACCCTTGGGAGTTACTTCTACGTTTGCTTATTATGCCATGCTATGCTCGTAGACGTGGATTGGGTTTGAGTGAATATCCATGACAGATGTGAGATTGATAATTAATGGTTTATCTAAGGTGGCAACTTAAACACACATCTGGTGGATTGAGGCACTGGTTACTCCAGGACTTGCTGTCTAGGCACAGGTTTCAGGACTTGCTCAGTATTTTTTCGGACCGCCACCTGTGCTCAAAGGGATCGGGAGATTATTCAAACTAGAAACTTCCGTGTGCAGCCACAAGCCATTATGGGCTCTGGCATGGTTGACTAAGTCGTGCGAACTCTTATAGTGGTGGACTAGCAGATGTAGGGGATGTAGGTGTACCGGTCTACCCACATGTAAGGTGCTAGTGCTTCTGAAAGACTATGTCTCGGTCATCCGTTTCTCAAACACCATGTAGTGCGAGAAATCAAACGGAGGAGATCGAGTCTTGTGGGGAAAAGTGTGCAAACCTCTGCAGAGTGTATAAACTAATCATGATTAGCCGTGTCCCCGGTTATGGACATCTTGAGTATCTAGTTCTTGGATTTTCTTGTTGATCTCATCACGTTGCTTAATATAATTTGTTTGGGTTAATGAGTACTTTTAATTGGGATTGAGGATGCTGTCAACCATTCTCAATGTTCAACAACCACCATGATAGTTAAAAAAATTTATTCCATTGAAGTAGGGAAAAATTGGCTTTTCGCAAAAACTGTAACCATAGAGCTTTCCACCAGCCATATATGCATGTAGTATAACTTATTCTTTCATTACTCTCTATGTGTTGCATTGCCAAAGCATATTCCATGTGACCCGTTTGTTGGCTGCAACTTTTCATGTTGCAGACTTTTGAACGACGAGTAAGTGATACGTTAGGGTTACGATTTCCTATACTCAACTTTGCCGTTGGTGTTGATGGGAATCCACAACCTTGTTGCTTCCGCTATATTTTGGATTGAGGTAATAGTATTTACGTTACTTTATACATGTGATTTACCTCTGTTATAAATCCTTCGAGTACTGTGTGTGTCAGCATACCGATCCAGGGATGACACCTAAGCACAGAGACTTGATCCATTCGGGTCGGGTCGCTACATGACATCCAACATATGTCGTGTATCTTCTATCTCTTGTCTTCTTCTTCCTCCAGGCGCCCAAACCAAACCACCCCATCGGCTCCGCCTGCTCCCGCCTCCCATGGCTGGCTGTGCCTCCGCCGCCCTACCGTACGTACCCTCCAATGTTGGCCAGTCCCTCCTCTATTCCCCACACGCCCTGTTATTCTCCGCGACGCCAGCCCCAACACGCACCCACGTCTGAACCAGTCAACCCTCGTACTCCCCTGCGCCTGCGACTGGACCGACGCATCTTCAACGGCTCCTGTTCGTTCCGTCCGAGGCCTCGCCGTCGTCCTCCGCCTTGCGGCCTTGGTTCGCTCGCCGTGTGCGGTGCGCCGCCCTCTTGCGTTGTCAACGTCGTCAACAACCGAGAGGAACAAGGAGATGACTGTACGTGGAGAGGATGACAGTAGGGACCCACCAGCGTCATGGCAGTACGCAAGCAAGTGCCTCTATAGTACAAGCCCAAAAATATGGTTCCTCCTAATGGTTGGACATCTGGGGCTCACGCCATTGTCAACGTAGTCAATAAACGAGAGAATTACACTAGAGCGGTGACACGGGGACCCGAGAAGTCGCGTAGGTTTTTTTAGGAACAAGCGGTTGTTATTTATACAAGTTTTAGCGACGGATTAGGGTAACAACGGGCTGTCTTGGGGTGTGGCCCATCTAGCCGTGGTTTTATTTATGTTTACCACATCATGAGCCCAGTTGTGTTTTTCTTCTTTGAAAATGGCTAGCCAGTTCTATTTTTTAAAAAGAAATACCAAAACAAGGCCTACTTGCTTTATCGGCCCTACTGGCTGCAAATCTTTCAAGACGAGGAGAGTTTCATTCAGTTTGCCCAGAAATGGGTTGTACATTTTTAAAACACATCAATCCGGGAATTAGTTTCAATTTTTTTTCATTACAAGATCTTAAATTTCATTGATTTTTATGCGTGGACAATTATTTGGATTTTATATTTATATAAATTATTTTTCAAAATAGTTTGAATGTGAATCGATATTTCGGATTAAAATAGTTGACCGCTTTTGAAATATGCAAAATTTCCTATACTTTTTAACCGTGGCCACAATATGGGGTGTAATGCTAACAAAAGAAGATGGGCTCCAAAAAATTCTTAAGAATTAGCAATGGGTTGTACATTATTAGAAATAATGGCAGATGGGTTGTATGCTGTTTTCCACAGATTTGAGGCTGACTTGTGCGCCTACTACAGGTTGACGCATATGCTTTCATAAAAAAGGTTGGCCGACACGCAACGCCTGTCAACTTAGTCAACACACGAGAGCAAAGGATGTTGGATGTCCATCCAATGGCTGTCGTGCTTCTTCAATCTCTGCTCTTCATGCTCCGGCCGCTCAAACAAGCGGCGGGACTGCTGCTCCCTCCTCCCAAGGCTGGCTATCTTTGCCTTGCCAAGAGCCTCACGGCCCCACCGTACTCCCATCGCTGGCCTAGCCATCCTCTACTCACCCACACATGCTGTTATTCTCCGCGACGGCAGACGAACAAGTAAACCCTCGTACTCCTCGCGTGGGAAATAAGCGCCGAGTATTCCACGGCTCGCCGTCGTTCCTTCCTAGGCCTCGCCGTCGTCCGCATACTGGTGCTCTCGGCGCGCCTGGTCAACGTGGTCAATGAACGACATCCATCGGAAGTGGACTGTACATGGAGAGGCTGACAGCTGGGTCCACGGCCGCATGCAAGGAAATGCCTCCTTATTACGCGCAAAATAATGATTCCTTCACCTGACAGCTAGGACCCACAGGAAGGGCCTCTGTATTTCGTGAAAAAAATGTTCCCCCCGCTGACAGGTCGGACCCACCAGCTATATCTTTGCACGCAAGGAAGTGCCTCCTTATTACGCCCCAAAAAATGAATACCCCCCTGCTAGCTGGGACCCACCATATTGTTGGGCTGACTTGTGGGCCTACTAAGTTGACGGGGACGGAGGGCTTTGTCAACATAGTCAATACTCCAGTGATCGTATGATGTCCATCCAACGGCCATAGTGCTTCTTCAACCTCTGGTCTTCTTGCTCCAGCCGCCCAAAGCAGCGCCGGTCGTGCCGCCTGCTCCTGCCTCCCGTGGCCGGCTATGCTACAGCGAAGGCCCCACCACCCCCATACTACTCCTACCACTGGCCAGGACATCCCTCCATTCACCCACACCCCCTGTTATTCTGCGGCGACGGCAACCTCACACCGTAGCCGAACCCGTGAACCCTCGTACTCCTCTCCGCGCGGGCTTCCACTGCCGCGTCTTGCCCGGATCCGCGTCGTTCCCTTCCTAGGCCTCGCCGTCGTCCACCGCCGTGGTGCTCTCGGCGCGGTGTGGTCAATGTGGTCAACGACCGACTTCCATCGGAAGAACACTGTACGTGGAGAGGCTGACAGCTGGGTCCACGGCAGCCGCAAGGAAGTGCATCCTTATTATGCGGAAAATAATTATTCCTCCACCTGACAGCGGGGACCCACCGGACGGGCCACCAGTATTTTGCGAAAAAAATCGTTTCCCCCTGACTGCTGGGACCCACCGGACGGGCCACCGTATTTCGCTAAAAAAACATTTCCCCCGTTGTCAGCTCGGACCCACCGGAAGTGCCTCCTTATTACGCACAAAAAAATGAATACTCCCCCGGCTAGCTGGGACCCACCTTGGTGGGAGGCTGACTTGTGGGCCTACTAAGTTGACAGGGACGAAGGGCTTTGTCAACTTAGTTAATATGAACGATTCTAGCTCCAGTGACCGTACGATGTCCATCCAACGGCCGTAGTGCTTCTTCAACCTCTGGTCTTCTTACTCCAGCCGCCCAAAGCAGCGCCGGTCGTGCCGCATGCTCCTGCCTCCCGTGGCCGGCTATGCTGCCGCAGAGGCCTCACTGCCCCTACTATTCCCACCGCTGGCCAGGCCCTGCAGCGACGGAAGCCTCACACCACAGCCAACCGGTGAACCCTCATACTCCTCTCTCGCGGGCTTCCACCGCCGCGTCTTCCCCGGCTCGCGTCGCCCCTTCCTAGGCCTCATTGTCGTCCACCGCCGTGGTGCTCTCCAGTGGCGTGGTCAACGTGGTCAAGGAACGACTTCCATCGGAAGAGTATGTGACGTGGAGAGGTGACAGTGGGTCCACGGCCACAACCTAGTTTTTTGTGATTTGCCAAGTAAGTCGCTTTGTCACGCTGTTGGGCTACAAATCTTTCAAGACAAGGAGAGCTTTCATTGGTGGCCAAGAAAATGGCCCATCAAGATGTGAGAAATGGGTTGTACATTTTAAAACACATCAAACCAGCAATTAGTTTCAAATATCTTTTTTTCATTTCAAGATTTTAAATTACATTAATTTTTATGCGTGGAGAATTTGTTGGATTTTATATTGATATACATTTATTTTAAAATCAGTTTGAAGGTGAGTCAAAATTTCGGGATTAAAAACAGTTCGGACCGCACCGAAATATGCAAAATTTCATATAATTTTTTAATCGTGGCCACAATGTGGGCTGTAATGCTAACAAAAAGAATATGGGCTCCAAAAAAAACCTTAAGAATTAGCAAATGGGCTGTAAATTATTAGAAATAATGGCAGATGGGCTGTATGATGTTTTCCACAAATTTGAGGCTTTCCTAAGAAAAAGGTTGATGCACAAGCACTGACTGTTGGATGTCCATCCAACGGCCGTCGTGCTTCTTCAATCTCTGCTCTTCCTGCTCCAGCCGCTCAAACAAGCGCCGGCGGGACTGCATGCTCCCTCCTCCCCCCGGCCGGCTGTGCGGCCGCGCAGGCCTCACCGCCCCACCGTACTCCCCTCGCTGGCCTAGCCATCCTCTACTCACCCACACTGCTGTTATTCTCCGCGACGGCAGACGAACCAATAAACCCAGAGAGTCGTACTCCCCTCCGCTGGAAACAAGCGCCGAGTCTTCCCGCCTCCGTGTCGCCCCTTCCTAGGCCTCGCCGTCGTCCACCGCCGTGGTGCTCTCAGCGCGGCATGGTCAATGTGGTCAACGACCGACTTCCATCGGAAGAGTACTGTGCGTGGAGACGCTGACAACTGGGTCCACGGCCGCAGCAAGGAAGTGCCTCCTTATTACGCGAGAAATAATGATTCCTCCACCTGACAGCGCGGACCCACCGGACGGGCCACCGTATTTCGCAAAAAAAACATTTCCCCCTGACTGCTGGGACCCACCAGCTACATCTTCGCACGCAAGGAAGTGCGTCCGGGCAAAAAAAAATGATTCGCCCCCCTGACTGCTGGGACTCACCAGCTACATCTTCACACGCAAGGAAGTGCGTCCAGGCAAAAAAAATGATTTGCCCCCCTGACTACTGGGACGCACTAGCTACAGCTTTGCACGCAAGGAAGTGCCTGACAGTCGGGACCCACCTGGTCGAAGCGTACGTAGCGTTGTCATTCTGGTCGCGAAAGTGTACGTACATATATACTGGTGGATGTAGAGGCGCGTACTTTTCATAGTAGAGGCGCGTACGTGTCGTTGTAGAGGCGCGCACGTAGCATGTACTCGTATGTTGCTATCTCTTGAGCACTGCGTTGGATTTCCCCGAAGAGGAGAGGATGATGCAGCAAAGTAGCGTAAGTATTTCCCTCAGTTTTTGAGAACCAAGGTATCAATCCGGTAGGAGGCTACGCGCAAGTCCCTCGTACCTGCACAAAACGATAGCTACTCGCAATCAACGCGATTAGGGGTTGTCAATCCCTTCACCGTCACTTACGAGAGTGAGATCTGATAGAGATAATATTTTTGGTATTTTTGGTATAAAGATGCAAAGTGAAAAGTAAAAGCAAAGCAAGTAAATAAAGTGATGGAGATTGATATGATGAGAATAGACCCGGGGGCCATAGGTTTCACTAGTGGCTTCTCTCAAGAGCATAGATATTCTACGGTGGGTGAACAAATTACTGTTGAGCAATTGACAGAATTGAGCATAGTTATGAGGTTATCCAGGCAATGATAATGTATATAGGCATCACGTCCGAGACAAGTAGACCAAAACGATTCTGCATCTACTACTATTACTCCACTCATCGACCGCTATCCAGCATGCATCTAGAGTATTAAGGAGTAACGCCTTAAGCAAGATGACATGATGTAGAGGAATAAATTCATGCAATATGATAAATACCCCATCTTGTTATCCTCGATGGCAACAATACAATACGTGCCTTGCAACCCCTTCTGTCACTAGGTAAGGAATCGCAAGATTGAACCCAAAGCTAAGCACTTCTCCCATTGCAAGAACTACCAATCTAGTTGGCCAAACCAAACGGATAATTCGAAGAGACATGCAAAGATAATTTAATCATACATAAAAGAATTCAGAGAAGAATCAAATATTTTCCATAGATAAGCTGGATCATAAACCCACAATTCATCAGTCTCAACAAACACACCGCAAAAATAAGATTACATTGAATAGATCTCCACGAGAGAGGGGGAGAACATTGTATTGAGATCCAAAAAGAGAGAAGAAGCCATCTAGCTACTAGCTATGGACCCGAAGGTCTGAAGTAAACTACTCACACTTCATCGGAGGGGCTATGGTGATGATGTAGAAACCCTCCGTGGTGGATGCCCCCTCCGGCGGAGCCCCGGAACAGGCCCCAAGATGGGATCTCGTGGATACAGGAAGGTACGGCGATGGAATTAGGTTTTTGGCTCCGCCCCGATCTGTTGGGGGTGCGAGGTATATATAGGAGGAAGGAATGCGTCGGTGGAGCGTCGGGGGCCCACGAGGCAGGGGCGCGCCTGGGGGGGGCGAGGGCGCGCCCCCACCCTCGTGACCGCCTCTTGCACTCCTTGGAGTAGGGTCCAAGTCTCTGGATCACGTTCGTGAGAAGATCACGTTCGAAGGTTTCATTCCGTTTGGACTCCGTTTGATATTCCGTTTCTTTGAAACACCTGAAATAGGCAAAAAACAGCAATTACAGGCTAGGCCTTACATTAATAGGTTAGTCCCAAAAGTAATATAAAAGTGGAAAATAAAGCCCATTATAGTCCAAAACAATAGATAAAGTAGCATGGAGCAATCAAAAATTATAGATACGTTGGAGATGTATCAGGCATCCCCAAGCTTAATTCCTGCTCTCCTCGAGTAGGTAAATGATAAAAAGAGAATTTTTGATGCGGAGTGATACTTTGGCATAATTTCAATGTAAATCTTCTTAATTGTGATATGAATATTCAGATCCGAAAGATTCAAGACAAAAGTTTATATTGACATAAAAATAATAATACTTCAAGCATACTAACAAAGCAATTATGTCTTCTCAAAATAACATGGCCAAAGAAAGTTATCCCTACAAAATCATATAATCTGGCTATGCTCCATCTTCCCCACACAAAGTATTTAAATCATGCACAACCCCGATGACAAGCCAAGCAATTGTTTCATACTTTAACATTTTCAAAACTTTTTCAATCTTCACGCAATACATGAGCGTGAGCCATGGATATAGCACTATATGTGGAATAGAATGGTGGTTGTGGAGAAGACAAAAAGAGGGAAGATAGTCTCACATCAACTAGGCGTATTAACGGGCTATGGAGATGCCCATCGATAGATATCAATGTGAGTGAGTAGGGATTGCCATGCAATGGATGCACTAGAGCTATAAGTATATGAAAGCTCAAAAGAAACTAAGTGGGTGTGCATCCAACTCGCTTGCTCATGAAGACCTAGGGCATTTTGAGGAAGCCCATCATTGGAATATACAAGCCAAGTTCTACAATGAAAAATTCCCACTAGTATATGAAAGTGACAAAATGAGAGACTCTCTATCATGAAGATCATGGTGCTACTTTGAAGCACAAGTGTGGTAAAAGGATAGTAACATTGTCCCTTCTCTCTTTTTATCTCATTTTTTTATTTTTTTATTTGGGCCTTTTCCTTTTTTTATGGCCTCCTTTTTTTTCATCCGGAGTCTCATCCCGACTTGTGGGGGAATCATAGTCTCCATCATCCTTTCCTCACTTGGGACAATGCTCTAATAATGATGATCATCACACTTCTATTTTTCTTACAACTCAACAATTACAACTCGATACTTCGAAAAAAATATGACTCTATACGAATGCCTCCGACGGTGTACCAGGATATGCAATGAAACATGAGTGACATGTATGAAAGAATTATGAAAGGTGGCTTTGCCACAAATACAATGTAAACTACATGATCATGCTAGCAATATGACAATGATGGAGCGTGTCATAATAAACGGAACGGTGGAAAGTTGCATGGCAATATATCTCGGAATGGCTATAGAAATGCCATAATAGGTAGGTATGGTGGCTGTTTTGAGGAAGGTTTATGGTGGGTGTATGATACCGGCGAAAAGTGCGCGGTATTAGAGAGGCTAGCAATGGTGGAAGGATGGGAAAAAGTGTGTATAATCCATGGACTCAACATTAGTCATAAAGAACTCATATACTTATTGCAAAAATCTAGAAGTTATCAAAGCAAAGTATTACGGGCATGCTCCTAGGTGGATAGATTGGTAGGAAAAGACCGTCGCTCGTCCTCGACCGCCACTCATAAGGAAGACAATCAATAAATAAATCATGCTCCGAGTTCATCACATAACGGTTCACCATACGTGCATGCTACGGGAATCACAAACTTCAACACAAGTATTCTTTAAATTCACAACTACTCAACTAGCATGACTTTGATATTATCACCTCCATATCTCAAAACAATTATCAAGCATCAAACTTATCTTAGTATTCAACGCACTCAAAAGAAAGTTTCACATATCTTGAATACCAAGTATATTAACATTAAGCAAATTACCATGCTATTAACGACTCTCAAAATAATCTAAGTGAAGCATGAGAGATCAAGTTTCTTTAAAACAAATCCACCACCTTGCTCTAAAAGATCTAAGTGAAGCACTAGAGCAAAAATTTTCACGCTCAAAAAAGATATAAGTGAAGCACTATGAGCAAAACTATCAAGCTCAAAAGATATAAGTGAAGCACATAGAGTATTCTGTCAAATTTCAATTCATATATGGCTCTCTCAAAAGGTGTGTACAGCAAGGATGATTGTGGTAAACTAACAAGCAAAGACTTAAATAATACAAGACGCTCCAAGCAAAACACATATCATGTTGGTGAATAAAAATATAGCTCCAAGTAAATTACCGATGGAAGTGGACGAAAGAGGGGATGCCTTCCGGGGCATCCCCAAGCTTTGAATTTTTGGTGTCCTTGGATTATCTTGGGGGTGCCATGGGCATCCCCAAGCTTAGGCTCTTGACACTCCTTGTTCCATAATCCATTAAAAGAATTCACCCAAAACTTGAAAACTTCACAACACAAAACTCAATAGAAATCTCGTGAGCTCCGTTAGAGAAACAAAAAACTACTTTAAGGTACTGTAATGAAATCATTATTATTTATGTTGGTGTTAAACCTACTGTATTCCAACTTCTCTATGGACCATAAACTATTTTATTGGCCATAGATTCATCAAAATAAGCAAACAACACACGCAAAACAGAATCTGTCAAAAACAGAACAGTCTGTAGTAATCTGTAACTAACGCAAACTTCTGGAACCCAAAAAATTCTAACAAAATTAGAAGACCTGGACAATTTGTTTATTGATCAGCAGCAATTGGAATCAGTATTTTATCACGTTCTGGTGATTTTTAACAATTCGGGCACTGAGCACAAAGATTCTGGAAATTATAGCAAGATCAAATAACTATCATCCAAGAAGATCCAATAGGTCCAACTTGGCACAAACACTAATTAAAAGATAAAACCATATCTAAACAGAGGCTAGATGGATTATTTATTCCTAAACAGAACCAAAAACAAAAAACACAAAATAAAATTGGGTTGGCTCCCAACAAGCGCTATCGTTTAACGCCCCTAGCTAGGCATAAAGACAAGGATAGATCTAGGTATTGCCATCTTTGGTAGGCAATTATTTAATGAGGAACCTTCCTCCTTTAGAATTTTCTTTCTTTCTAGTAATTATCAAACTTTTAGGCACAAGATCGAAAAATTCATTCGTAGCAAATGGTTCCTTAATGATAGTAAAAAGATCGGGATGAATACTTATAGATTTAAGATCCGCATTTTCCTTACTAGAAGATTCACCCTTATTTTTAGGAACATACATAAGCTTGGCAATTTTAGTGGGAGGACTACGAGTATTCTTTACGGAAGAAAAAGCGGTTCCCAAGTTGGTGATGGTACCCTCAAGTTTATCGATTCGAGTAGAGTCTAGATTTATTTTCTCATTAACCATGGGTTCCTTCTCCTTAATATTTTTCAAAGGCATTCCTACCTTAGATCCATATTGAGTAATTTGATTATGGATCTTTTTATCTAGATTTTCAATGGATTCAATGGTAGCAACTTTGTTTTCAATAATTTCAAGCCTTTGCATAACATGCTCCAAAGTTAACATAGTGCCATTAACCAAAAGAGGAGGTGAGCCAAATAAATCTATTAAAGCATTATAAGAATCAAAAGTATGGCTACCCAAGAAATTTCCTCCGGTAATGGTATCAAGGATATATCTATACCAAGGATTAGCACCTACGTAAAAATTACGAAGAAGAACTGAAGTAGATTGCTTCCTGGTAGATCTATTTTGAGCATTGCAAATTCTATACCAAGCATCTTTTAGATTTTCTCCCTCCCTTTGCTTAAAATTTAGAACTTCATTCTCGGGAGATAGCGGAGAAGATACAAAACTAGTGATAATGATAAGCAAGCGAACTAACACACGAGCAAACAAAAGGCAAAGGGAAAAAGAGGAGGAGATTGGGAAAGAGAGGGCGAATAAAACGGCAAGGGTGAAGTGGGGGAGAGGAAAACGAGAGGCAAATGGCAAATAATGTAATGCGAGAGATAGGGATTGTGATGGGTACTTGGTATGTTGACTTTTTGCGTAAGCCTCCCCGGCAACGGCACAAAAAATTCTTCTTGCTACCTCTTGAGCACTGCGTTGGATTTCCCCGAAGAGGAGAGGATGATGCGGCAAAGTAGCGTAAGTATTTCCCTCAGCTTTTGAGAACCAAGGTATCAATCCAGTAGGAGGCTACGCGCAAGTCCCTCGTACCTGCACAAAGCGATAGCTACCGCAACCAACGCGATTAGGGGTTGTCAATCCCTTCACGGTCACTTACTTAGAGTGAGATCTGATAGAGATAATATTTTGGTATTTTGGTATAAAGTTGCAAAGTGAAAAGTAAAAGCAAAGCAAGTAAATAAAGTGATGGAGATTGATAGGATGAGAATAGACCCGGGGGCCATAGGTTTCACTAGTGGCTTCTCTCAAGAGCATAGATATTCTACGGTGGGTGAACAAATTACTGTTGAGCAATTGATGAATTGAGCATAGTTATGAGGTTATCCAGGCAATGATAATGTATATAGGCATCACATCCGAGACAAGTAGACCGAAACGATTCTGCATCTACTACTATTACTCCACTCATCGACCGCTATCCAGCATGCATCTAGAGTATTAAGTTAAAAACAGAGTAACGCCTTAAGCAAGATGACATGATGTAGAGGAATAAATTCATGCAATATGATAAATACCCCATCTTGCTATCCTCGATGACAACAATACAATACGTGCCTTGCAACCCCTTCTGTCACTAGGTAAGGACACCGCAAGATTGAACCCAAAGCTAAGCACTTCTCCCATTGCAAGAACTACCAATCTAGTTGGCCAAACCAAATGGATAATTGGAAGAGACTTGCAAAGATAACTTAATCATACATAAAAGAATTCAGAGAAGAATCAAATGTTTTCCTTAGATAAGCTGGATCATAAACCCACAATTCATCGGTCTCAACAAACACACCGTAAAAAGAAGATTACATCGAATAGATCTCCACGAGAGAGGGGGAGAACATTGTATTGAGATCCAAAAAGAGAGAAGAAGCCATCTAGCTACTAGCTATGGACCCGAAGGTCTGAAGTAAACTACTCACACTTCATCGGAGGGGCTATGGTGATGATGTAGAAACCCTCCGTGGTGGATGCCCCCTCCGGTGGAGATCCGGAACAGGCCCCAAGATGGGATCTCGTGGATACAGGAAGGTACGGTGGTGGAATTAGGTTTTTGGCACCGTCCCCAATCTGTTGGGGGTACGTAGGTATATATAGGACGAAGGAGTACGTCGGTGGAGCGTCAGGGGGCCCACGAGGCAGGGGGCGCGCCCACGGGGAAGGGCGCGCCCCCCACCCTCGTGACCGCCTCTGGCACTCCTTGGAGTAGGGTCCAAGTCTCCTGGATCACGTTCGGTGAGAAGATCACGTTCCTGAAGGTTTCATTCCATTTGGACCCCGTTTAATATTCCGTTTCTTCGAAACACTGAAATAGGCAAAAAACAACAATTCTGGGCTAGGCCTCCGATTAATAGGTTAGTCCCAAAAGTAATATAAAAGTGGAAAATAAAGCCCATTATAGTCCAAAATAATAGATAAAGTAGCATGGAGCAATCAAAAATTATAGATACGTTGGAGACGTATCATATGTACAGCGGCCAGGGTGCAAGAAAGAAAATACGGCCACGTATGTGTACATACGGGCGGGGTCTCGAACGCCTACTCGCGCATACGTACGGCCAGGGCTCATGTACATGGCTGGGTCAGAATGGAGAAACAGTGTCGTCGTCGTGTTCATGAGGAGGCAACGGAATGCGTCGTGTTCATGGGGAGGCAACGGAATGCCTCGTGTTCATCGGGAGGCAACGGAACGCGTGGGAGCCAACCGGCTGGGTCGGAACGGAATGCGTGGTCCTGTTCATCGGGAGGGCTTGGACGGAACATGCGATGGAAACGAGGCCTGGCGTACCGCACAACGGAGGAAACGGCCTTGTGTTTGACCGGCCACGTTCGAAACAGGATCCTGTTCATCGGGAGGGGTCTGGCGTACCGCAAAACGGAGGAAACGGACCTCCTACGGTCGAAACGAGGGTCATGTTGATCGAGAGGGGTGTGGCGTACCGCAAAACGGGGGAAACAGACCTCCTACGGTCGAAACGGGATCCCTGTTGATCGGGAGGGGTGTGGCGTACCGCAAAACGGACGAAATGGACCTCCTACGGTCGAAACGGGGGTCCTGTTCATCGGGAGGGGTGTGGCGTACCGCAAAACGGGACTCCGCGGGCTACTGTTCATCTCCACCGTCGACCTCCTCCAGCCTCCACGGGCTACCGTCGACCTCCTCCAGCCTCCACGGGCTCCTGTTCATCCAGCCTCCACCGCGCGCTACTCCACCGGCTACTGTTCAACCACCCCTCCATGGGCACCCCTCCACCGTCTACTATTCATCCAGCCCTCCACACCACGGGGTCCTGTTCAACCACCCCTCCATGGGCACCCCTCCACCGTCTACTGTTCATCCAGCCCTCCACACCACGGGGTCCTATTCAACCACCCCTCCACCGTCTACTGTTCATCCAGCCCTCCACCACACCACGGGGTCCTGTTCATCCAGAGGCAACGCCACCGCTCACTGTTCATCCAAACCCCCCCGCAACACTCACTATTCATCCCAGAGGAAGCATCAATCGGCTTCAGTTAGCAGCAATAGCAAAGGAATCGCTCGATCGGGTTCAGTTAACAGCCATCGATCGATCGCTCGGGTTCGATAACGCGTAGCTGCAAAGGCAATCGATCGGGTTCGATTAGAGCTAACGCCGCACACACGCACGTATGTGTACGAGAAAACGATGCATCGCTTCGCCCCGACCTCCCACCGTAATCGGAACTCCCGAAATTTTCCTCGCCCTCGCTTCTACCACGGTTTTTTTCGTCATGGACGGCCCAAAGAATGTCATGCAGCTGCGTCTCCGGCCCACCCAGGACGAAAAGCCCATTTTCTTTCATGATTTTTTGTCATAGAAGTAGGAGCCCACCACATCTATGATGATACCGGGTTTTGTCACAATTATCGTCATAGAAGTGTCATATGTATGACAGAAAAAAATTACGTTCGGCCCAAAATGTCATGGATGTGTCTTTTTTTTTGTAGTGAATGTGCTAGTCATATGCTTCATGATGCTCTCTTTGTGTTTCAATTCTTATCTTCTATGTGAGCATCATTGAAATCATCATGCCTAGCTAAAAGGCATTAAAGAAAAGCGCTTATTGGGAGACAACTCAACACTTTTACCTACTGTTTTTGTGTGTTCACATGATTATGCTACTGTAGTAATCATGTTTTATAGCTTTTGTTTCAATAAAGTACCAAGTAAAGCCTTTGGGATAGTGTGGATGATAGTTGACTTGATTCTGTCCAAAAACAGAAACTTTTGCGCTCAGTCCATGAATTTTGAAAATTCACTGGAACGTGCTTTTGATCTGATCTTTTTACAGGTGGTAGATATACAAACTACCCAGGTTTACATATTTTTTTCATAATTTTTGGAGTAGTAGAAGTATGGTAGTTATCCAGAACATTACGGGTTGTTCTGTTTTCAATGCATAGTTTGCTTGCTTTCTAGTTTCTATGGCTTATATTGCTCAATATAAATTGTGGAAATGATATGCTACAGTAGGCATTGTGTGGAAACAATTATTAATCTTGTCTTTGACAGTACCAAAGTGAAATCGTTTGTTCTTTATCATACTAACCTATCTCACGAAGTTCCGTTAAGTTTTGTGTGATTGAAGTTTTCAAGTTTTGGGTGAGATGTCGATATGAGGAGAATAAGAGTGACAAGACCCTAAGCTTGGGGATTGCCAAGGCACCCAAAGGTAATATTCAAGGAGGATCCAAGCAACTAAGCTTGAGGATGCCCCGAAAGGCATCCCCTCTTTCGTCTCCAACATTATCGGTAACCTCACTTGGAGCTATGTTTTCATTCGTTGCATGATATGAGTTTTTCTTGGAGTGTCAATTTATTTTGTTAGGGTTTGCTTTCTGTTACTTAGAATAATGTTTTGCATCTTTTATTTTAATAAAAGTGGCATTGATAGCCTTTATTATGCTTATTTTGCAAGTCTACATGTTGCTGTTTCAAAATAGAAAGTTTATCGATGTTGCAAAAATTCCCTAGAAAAGTCAGAATGTGATAAAATGTTGAAACTTTTTGAAAAATAAGCTCTGAGAAATTTTCTACAATGTGGTAAAACTTTCATAATTTTTGGAGTTTAATAAGTATTTAGACTCTTGCATTCTTTACAAACTATACTGTTTTGGCAGATTGCTGTTATGTTTGCATTGTTTGCATATGTTTGCTTGTTTAATGATTCTATTTGAGGAAAGGAGTATTAAATATGCAGAGGCATTTAGTATGCAATGTTGAATAATAATTTTAGTGATTTGCTACAGTAGAGAATGATAAGGTTTTTGCACTGGTTTATACTAACTTATCTCACGAGTTCTTGTTGAGTTTTGTGTGGATGAAGCATTTTGAGATTTAGAAAAACCGTGATATGAGAGGCATCCCAAGGCATCCCAAGATAATATTTCAATAAGTCTTAAGCATCTAAGCTTGGGGATGCCCCGGTAGGCATCCCACCTTTTTTCTTCAACAATTATTGGTTAGTATCGGTTGAGCCTAAGTTTTTGCTTCTCCACATGAGTTGTGCTATTCTTAGAATGTAATTTTATTTTGTTTTTGCTTGTTGTTTTAATAAAATACTTAGATCTGAAAGTTTTTGAATAAGAGAGAGTCCTCAAATAGCTACCTATTTACTTAACTACTCGCTTGATCTTCACTTATATCTTTTTGGAGTAGCTTGTCATTTGCTCTTGTGCTTCACTTATATCCTACTAGTTGACCCGTTGCGCCAAATGGCGAAGAAACCCGCGAAAGACATGTTGTCGATGAAAATAGTTTCATTTTGCAAGGACATTATGGCAGGGACGAGCTGAATTAATGTGGGCGTTGAAAAGGAAATCCATGGGGTAACAAATTCAACCTGAGGGTCCTTAATAAAAAACAATGAAGGCTTGCTGTCAATAATAGGATGTATAATAACAGTACATGTTGCGCCAGATGGCACATGGTCCCATTTCAAACCAAGAGCTATTTGAAAATAATTAACAATTTGGCAATAATAAGGATCCTTTTAATAATGAAAATTGAAAGGAACATAGCCTCAAACTATGTAACAGATTTTTAAAATGTAGGCATCCTCTCTATACAATTCTGCTATGTGAGCTGGAACTTCGGAATCAAGGTCACGCTTTGTCCTTGCGCCGTTGGTAAACGGTGCCCTCCCACTACTCTGAATCCATAGCGTTTTGTCCCTCACAACCCCTTTATAGGTCAGATGCACTATACTTCCTTCATTTTTAAAGGAGCTTAACAACCAATGCCTTGCACAACATTTTTCATCTCTTCAGTGAGGCATGTTTATAGTTCCCACTCCTCTGCTCTGTTATGTTAGAAGGATCAACTCTCTATAGCCATCTCTTCTTTTTTTGAAGGGAACTGGACAAACAATGACCAATGCCATGTTTACGAATTGTTGTACTATAATAGAAGTGCAAACATGAAACGAGAAACCAATTGAAGAAACAAGGACTTTTTGGTCTGCTGGAATTTAAGGGCAGACTTGATATGGAAGGGCAAACCAAGATTGACAAGTACCACATCACAAAAAATGTTTATAACAGATATAGAAGTGACAATAAACAAGTTTTTCAAGATTTACAATGAACTACATGATTTGGCTTCTTGCTCTAAAAAGAAATCTGCAGCACTAACTTGGTGACAATCCCACCAATTCAACGACAATGGACATATTTTCTACGCTTCACTCCTTTGCGGCTTGTAGAGTCAAAGGGCTATGACCATCATTGCAGAAAATGAAAAAATTAACAATAGTTCTTGCGTGAATGAGTCATCAGGTAATCATGTGAGTCTACTATATATAAACTATAGGCAAAATTCAGCAACAAAGGTAACATGCGTAGTGAGAAACTGGATAACAGAAGCAATACTTTCAACCAAGTCTAGAGGAACACATACTACGCCCAGGAACTTTTCACTGACGTAACAATGCAACTATTCATAGCAACAAAATTTATACAGAAAAGGGAGATACTCCTACTCAAACAACAACAACAAAGCCTTTAGTTCCAAACACTCCTACTCAACCTCCCTAAAATTTAACCGGATTTCATCTGATAACCTAGAGGCCAGCTGGAGATTGAGCAATATTGGAATATACATATATATTTCAAACAAATTAATGAACTAGGATGAACGGATCTTAGAAGGATAGCCTCACTTGGGGCTTTGGAACTTGAGTGTGTCCATGGCTAATCAAAGCTTAGAGAGGCAGCAGTTAAAGCATCAGTCGAGGTAAGGTATGCCGCTATCAATCCTTCTTTTAGTAATCTGAACACGATGTTAGTAATGCCAAGGCAAATACCTTGATACCCTGTTCATGGTCATCTCGTTACTGAAAAATAAATGTAAAACTAGCCTGCAAGATAAAAGCATTTCCCGAAGACTGAATGTACAACCAGGATCTTTGGGAATACCATTGGATGAAATTATAGTGCAAACTCCAGATCTTATAAATTTTAATACATTCAACAACTAAGACTTTGAGCCATGAGATTATATGTCAATAGTTACATTTAAGCTTGTGAGAGCATAAATCAATCATAAAAAGGCAGAAAGAATAAGCTCCAGAACGCAATAAGGGCTTAAACTACTTATTTGAAAACAGTGAAACAACTCATTAAATCTAACTAATTTTAAATGATCCAGTTTTAAGAATTAATATGGTCCAACTAAGAGAAGGCTACAAAATCATCAATCAAGAAGACTATATAAAATTGATGATTAGAGACAACTGTCACTGCTCGGTCACATACCATGGTCGACGTGAGCAATGACAGACATGTTATGGATAATTTTTTATCCATAATTCCGCGGAACTCCTCCGTTCTAAACCTCACCATTTTGATTGCTTTTGAATGTCACACCAGGAATACCCTTCCTGCTCTAATAATAGCAAGCTATCAGAATCAAGCAATAATATAGTGTGAGTAACTGAACATGGAAATCCGACAGTAATATATATACTAACGATCCTTTAAAGTAATTATGACCACAGTTGTCTACTCAAAGCTCAAAAGTGCACTTAACAATGGTGTACAACAATTAGTTTTATACACTGCCACCAAAATATTTTAACCAACACTTCGACCAACAGCCCCGGTGAAGTGAAATATATAATTAATATGGTCAATCGAGCAAATTATATTAATGTATTAGAACTAATAAAAGTGCACTGAGAAGGCAGCCATAAAGCAAGAACAACCACTGTTAAGGGCACTGACGATCACAGTAATGAGAAAAAGTAACACATGGCAATAACAAAGAAACGTAATCCATTATGAAGAGAGGATGCAGGTGGAAAGAAACGTAATCCAAAGAATAAGACTAATATAGACAAGCCTCCAAAACTAATACTACTATTGACACACCTCTGACACTAAGACTATATATAGACAAGCCTCCAAAAGTAAGACTAATGGAACACGAAGTAGTACCTCCTGCAATTTCTTCAATCTAATTCCTTTTGATTCTATGGGAAAAGGTTGCAACAAGAGGAATAGCCTGCAGAAATAGATAGATCAAATGTTGTACAAGTAAAAAAGTTCTTGCTAGCCATAGTGCATACATTCTATCTCTTATTGTACTTTTGCAACATACTACAACTCAGAGCAGATACATGCCATATTATGGTAATGCCACAATGGTTATTATCGATTGGAATGAGTTGTCCAGATTTTCTTGGTAAATCAATTCAGTTTACATGCAACTAACAAAATTTTATAAGGAAATGTTGTCTTGATATCATGGTGGCGCAAGCATAGAAGTTATTACAGTGGAAAGAACAGTCTAGATTTTCAAGATCTTGAATATGTCCGTCTAGCATCGCAAAAAGCTACGATTAAGCTTCTCGCATGCTAATTATCTATGTTGAAGCCGGTAGAAAACTTACACTTACAATGGCACGTAGAAAAACAATGGAATGTAGCTTTTTGCAATGCGAGAGGCTTAAGCAGAGAAAACCTACACTTACAATGGCACATAGAAAAACTACTGTAGTTGAAGGACTCACCGCCACCACAAAAGGCGAGAAAATAGAAGCTTCAGCTAGCACCGAGTCATAATATTATAGTAGATAGCTCCAAGAAGAAATAGATTATATGTACTTTGAGCCGCCACTAAGTTGTGGGTTGCTGTCTAGCAGCCACAACTTCCCTTTGAGCCGCCATAGCCACTGTTTCCACACGTGTAGGTTGCTGCTGCCAACAACTCTTATTTATCTGCACCCTCCTTTTTACAAAAGAATATAAGGTTTAGTGGTTTAAACATTTACTTCCTCAAATAGTCCAATACTAATTGCTTCAAACGACAAGTGCTATCTTTCAATCCCCCCTTCCTAGTCAAGAGGTAGCTCATCACACTGGAACTGCTTTAGGGCTCATAGCCTAATGCTAGAGACAAGCAAAATTTGTTCTTGGTAAATTCTCAGCAAACAAATGTGACATGCCGCCTGAGCACTTCTACTGAGGGGCTCCAAACCCCAGGCCCCGAACTTCATTTCTGAATTTGAGTTCAGCAGCATGTCGTCATCCTCATGAGCACTCCCGTCCAGGTACATAAAGAAGAAAAACAGTGACGCTTACATTAGGAAATACCTACAGGATCCATGTGTAGAGGTAGTGAGGCAATTGAAATTGGCCCAAAAGACATAACTTCAGTGCTGGAAGAGCCGCATTGTCGACCACACTCTGAGTCTTGGCTGCTTGATCCATCCCATTGTGGTCGTCGGTGCTGATAGAAAGTTAGATAAAAATTGTGAAAAAAAAGTAAAAGCCCCTCTTCTGGACAAAGTAAAATAAGAACCTCTGCTACTCTAATGTACATACATGCAACCAAAACTCCGAGAAATACTCATAACAACACTGATCAACAGTTCTCGAAAGACATTCCAGATTTTTGAACAACTACATGCCATTAAGTATTAATGATATCCGGAAGTTGTAAGCCCATGGTACTCCTACTATCTCACGACTAACTATATCCGAGCATTTATTCATAGATCATGCATACTCATACTATTTTTATGTACAGAATCATGCTATATCTTTGTTAAATCAATTCCAATGCATGCACATGCACAAGTCTGTAACATCCCAAAATTCTAAATTTTGGAATGTTATATTAGATAAATAACTATGCTTGTTGTCTGATTGTTTGTTTGATTGATTGAGTGAAACTGAGTGGAATTTGAAAACTTTTGAAAGTTGAATGAGAGGGAATGAAATGACTTTCCCAAACTTTCCCCTTTGCCTTTTTGGATCTCAATGAATTCAAGTTCATTCCAACACCAAACCCTAGAGTGAAGATGACATGACTTCTTCCATTTGGAATGAAAAGGGTTTTGGAAAAATTTGAATTTCAACTGAAAAAATATTTCAAATTCAAAGCTTTATGCAACTATATGATTTTCATGAGAGAAGATAAAATGACTTCTTCAATTATATGAAATATGAGTTGGTGGTTAGAAAGAATCAAACTGAAAGTCATTTGAAAGTATCTTGAAAACACTTTTCAAATTTGAGTTTCATTTGAATTTGGAAAAAATGAATTTTATAAAGTTTGGATTTTTCCTCTGGAAAATGTTCAAATGATAGGAATATTCCCTGATCATTTTGGTATATATATGTCCTATATAAAATATTTATATTTTAAATTATATCTCTGTTTTTATTTTTCAAAAAAAGGAAAAATATCCAGCGCCACCAGCCGACGGCTCACCAAAGACTGGCAGCCCACCCAGGCACCCCACCGACCGGCCAGCCAGGCGGCCCACTGGCCCGACCGCCCAATGAGCCAGCCCATTCCCCCCTCGCCGAATCCCTCCCGATCGGTCGCCCGCTCGCTCACCCCTCTCTCTCCCTCACTGACGCCCCGACCCCACCTCGTCCCTTTCCCCTCGCCCACGCCACCCCCCCACGCCGGAAACCACCGCGCCATCAAGACCACGGAGACCCCGGGATCCTCCCCGATCCTCCCCGATTCGCTTCCCGCGCACGACGACGCCCGCCCAATAAATGCCCCCCCTCACCCCATTTCCCCCTCGCCGGACCTCTCCCTCTCCCCGCAAGGCCTCGCCGGAGCCCGAGAGCGCCGCCGCCGCCATTGCCACCGTCCCGACCCACCCCGGCCACCCCGAGCTCGCCCGACCCCACCCCCGAACTCCCCTCGCCGCGCTGCACCCGCCGGAGACCTCCGCCGACGCCCCCGACCACCGGAGTCGCCGGAACCATCGCCGCCCGAGCCTCCGCCGCCGTCGCCGACCGGTAACTCGCCGGACTTCACCTCCCCCGTCCGATCTAGTCTCGACGGTCCAGATTAGAACCCCCCGAAGGGGTATGTTCTTTTTATAAAAACCCGGTTCGCTCCGGTTTAGTCCGGTTTAGTTTATTAGCTAGGGTTTTTATTTTTGTACCGGCCCGATTCGTTTAACCCTAGGCCCGTTTTAGTTAAGTTACGCTCAGTGCGTTAGTTAGGCCCATTAGGCCCTTTTTCTTTTATTTTCGTTTTCTGTTTTAACAGAATAGTTTCAGATTTGAAAAATTCATATCTTTTATTTTACTTAATATTTTTAAGTGATTCTTTTTTTGTTGGTTTGCAAATTTCTTATAGTTTCTGTAGAGTATATAATTAGCTATGTTAAAATTATTTATAATTGCTTTATTTTAGATTTAGTCAGAATAGTAAATCTGCTATAAAGTGAGTTAGGAAAATTATTTTTGGGTGATTCTTTTGTCCCAATCTTGTTTTGACATTACCTAACCGTAGGAATTAATTTGGGTATTTTAGGATTAATAAAAAATAGTTTTAATCAGAATCTTGTTATTCTTAATTAATTAATTAGCTACTGTTTTCCTATTATTTTAATTAGCAAATAAATTTATTTCTCACATGTGATTGATTATTCTAAGATTGTTTCTGTCACTTTAGAGCATGAACTTTTATTTATAATAAATAAAACTTTTATTTTATTTTTCTTAATAGAATTTGAATTAGGCCTAATAGGAGTTTCATAATAGCTTTTAAATTGATTCTTTTTGCTCCTAGTTGCATGATGCATTCTTTTCTGTTAAGTTAACATAAACCCATGCTTAGGTTATGTTAAGAAAATTTTGTTATATAAAACTATTTTAGTTGTTGCTTGAAATAGGAAAAACTTTGAGTTGGATTTCTTTGAGTTTTTCTTTTGGGTTTTGATTCGTTTGTTTTGGTGTGTTATGTTAGTATGCTATTGTGTTAAGTGATCATATGCTATGTGCTTATTATGGTTATTGTTTGCCTCGGTAGAATTTCCGGAGTACGAAGTTTGCTACCACGAGTCCCTAGTTTTCGAAGATCGTCAGCAAGGCAAGTTCACTTTGACCATGCTTTCATACCTATGTTTTATTGCATTTAGTGGCATCTTTGCAACCACCCCTCAGTAGTGTTATTGAATCCTTGTAGTTGAGTAGTATGCATGAGGTAGGAACCCATCACCCTGTTACCAAGCCCGGGACGTTATTTGTTTTATGCTACGCTATAGTAGACGGGGTTTGGTATGAGTGCTCAGGAGTGGTGTGAGAATGGAGGATCTACGTCAATGACGACAACTCCATGATGGAACCTGCAAGGACTGCATCTTCAAGGCCTCAAGACTTCAAGACTCGAGACAAGAATTCAATACACACTACTGGGTGAAGGACGGTTGACGGGCACCCTGGAGGAACCAGTGGTTGGCCGGGATGCATGGAGAAGCGCCATGACATCTTGCGGAAAGCTTCACCCAGACTCAAAGAGACGGAAGAATACTTCATGCCCGGAAGCTTACCTGTGCAACCGCAAGTCACTATGGGCTCTGGCTTGGTTGACCTTAGTTGTGACTCTAGCTAGGACGGTGCTAGCAGATGTAGAACTACGGTAGGATTGGATGAGCACCGGACAATGGTTAGAGGAACTCTTCGGAAGACCATGTTTCGGTCGTCTTGTTCTCAAACACCCTGAAGTGCGAGAACGTAAAGAGAGGGATCGAATCTTGCGGGTAAAGTGTACAAACCTCTGCAGAGGGTTTTAAAACCTAATCGATTAGCCGTGTCCCCGGTTACGGACAATTTGAGCCTCTGGACTTGGATCTATCTCGGAACTCTCAACACCGGATTGATAACTTAATGGTGGGCAACTTATGATGATTTTGGGCTATGAGACATCGGTTGGCGGAACCATGTCATGATAGAAAACTCCATAGTACAGACTTCATTTATTCCTTTGATGTAGGGAAAATAAAACCAGCTTTTACGCAAACAAAACTCAGATACAGAGCCATAAAGCCATATTGCATATAGTATAGTTTTATCATCTGTTTTCTCATGTTGTGATCTTGCCGGTACATTCAATGTACTGACCTACACGGCTGCAACGTATCATGTTGCGATACTTTCTTCCGACGAGTAAGAGTACGATCTGTGGTTACGGTCTACACTCAACCCGCCGATGGCGTTGATGGGACTCCACACCCGACTAATTGTTTCGCTGTGACTTATGAGGTATATATCAGTTTTACGTTAATTATACATGTGATTGCACTTTGATATATACATTGATGTCTTGTGTGTGCCAAAGATCTTGATCCGAGGATGGCATGATACACGAGGCTTGACCGTCGAGGTCGGGTCGCTCTGTAAATGGTATCAGAGCACATGTTGGCTGTAGAACGTGACCCTAGAAAATGACTTAGTAATATGAAGACCCCAATAGGAATGACCTTTGTTTTGTACTACTCTCGTAACACCTGATTCCGTTTACTGAACCTTCCTTATTTCAAACTATAGATGGAGAGCTACATTCTGAACAAAAGAGAACACTACGAGAAGGTTCTTGGAGGCCCCTTCCTTGTGGAGCTAGTCAGGCTGCTGAAGTTACCGATACCTGAGATCAAGGCAACTAAGAGGACGTCCAGATCGTGGGGAGTCAAGACCCAAGTTTTTGGACGTAAAGGAGACCCCAAGACTGCAGACATCCGCTTCGGAACTATAAATGGTGACTGTGATATGGGCATCAACAGTGCCGTCCATGATGCTATTGCACGTTTATGCTATCGTCATCGGGCTGCACTAAACCCACACTTCTTTGGAAGGATGGGATGGCAGAAGTTTGATGGAGCAACTATTGCCTTGACGGAAGCGCAAAAGATGAAGTTCTCCCCACTTTTAGTGTACAATCAGGATCTGGAACAATACGTCAAGAATCTTCAGATGGACCTCCTGGAAGCCCTGTTTGACAATGAAGCACTACGAGAAGAGGTCAAGACTCAGAGACTGAAGGTAAACAAGCTGGAGGAGGAGAACCTCGAGATCCCGAGAATGCGTCAGAACTGAAAAGCAGCAGGACCATGTCTCATGCCAAGGACGTTGAAATCCGAAGCTCAAGGAACAACTTGGGACATACGAGGTCGTCACAAGAAACTCCGCGTCGACAGGGAAAATCTAGCAGAAGAACTGGAGGAGATCAAGTCCACACAGAAGAAGCCCCAGTGGGGACAATGATCAAGTTCCTCATAAATTAACTTAGTAGTATCCCACCATGAGAGAAATAGAGATGAACGCCTTCTCGATTTAAGTATCTGACCATACCAATTTATGTGGGTGGCGATACTGTAGAATTTATTGAATAAATGAATGCTTGGTTGCTATTATTTTTGTGTGTTTATTGAATGGTTGGATAGATGCGATATTCAGAGGCTTGTATTTATTTCAACCATGAGAGACGTAAGTTACGGAAGAATGGTAGAAGGCCTTCATATGGGAAAAGCATCAGGAATTGGAAACTCCCGAGCATTGAAGACCTGAAGAAATGAGGACTTAGAAACGAAACCATAGTAGAACAGCCCATTACAAACGGTACTTTTGAGCTAGGATTCTTTTGTTGATGGGTGGGTATTTGCTTTCTCTTTCAATCTCAACCAGACCCCGAAATCTTGAACCCATGGACAACTGAACACCAAACTTTTCTGGAGACAATTGCAATTTCCCCATGGAGATACATCCCTTGTTCTGAGCACCCCTCTTATCCTACACATGCAGATGACAACCCTTTATGAGTCTTTCCTTAAGGGCCCTGAAACGATCATGACCCTGACAAGTGATCATGATTACCCGAAGATCCTGAAGGACATGATGAAGCATATTCACCTTGAAGGAGATGCAGTCTACAAAGGCTACCCCTTCATGCAAAAGGGAGTGGAACTTTGGTATGTGGAGGTACACCTCCACCGTTCGAAAGGAGTTTGCCCAAAGATGATGGGGCAGTACTTTTTCATCTCACGTGTGCCACAAGCAACTTTCTTCGATGCTGTTCGTGAAGCAGCCATGGAAGCCATACGCCAGATCGGAGAAATACTTGAAGCAAGACTCCGTTATACTCAGGAATACCTAAGCGAAGTGCATGCAGAGATGATGGAGATGAAGCTCAAGGCCACCACGATGAAACAGAAGATTGAAGATTTCAAGGCGCATGTCGCACACTTCCAGTGGGACTGAAGAATCCTCGAGGAGGATAAAAAAAATAAAGTTGGAAGAAATGTCTGACCATACCAAATCATGTGGGTGGCAGCATTTGTAACAAAGTACTTTTTGGAATTTGGATTTACGAAAATGGTTAAGGATGTACTAAAAGATTGATATGAAAATAATGAGATTTATGGATAAACTAGTGCATTTTTCTTTTGGTGTCATAGTACTCCGTAAAGCCACAGGATCAAGGAAGAAAGAAACGTGTTATTCATGACGGTCCATAGAAGGAAGCTGGACAAAATAAGTTGGAGTGTATGATCATCACCACAAGGGTATGAAGAAACAAAGTACTACTGGATTTAAAGGAGGTGTAATATGGAACAAGAGAGTTACTCCAAGGATGAGTTAAAGCTGCACTAGTGTTGAAGTGGGCCATAACCCACAGGCCCAGGATTTTGAAAAGGAACGGATGTAACCTTGATAAAGGAATAAATTTGGAAGAATCAGTGATCCAATCAGCATACGTTTCGTAGGAGGTTACGCAAAAAACCTAAGAATGGTGAAGTAACGTTAGATGTTTGGTTTGGCTTGTAGAAACCATGGATTTACTCGAACCCAGTTCGAGAACAAGAGAAATTCTGCAATGCTTGTGAGTGTGCCCAAGTGTTAGAATACGTGATTCGATATTTACGTATGTGGTAATGATTCAAGTACGGGATGGATTGGCCCCCATACCGGAGACTTCTATCATGAACTATCATATGTTGATGGAAAATCAGAGAGCCTTGAAAACCCTAGAAGAGTGTCGACGCGATAAGCCATAAAACCATAGAATGGTAGTACGATGGAACCCTTTACAGGCAACCGTTGCCAATCGTAGGTTATACGGTGAAGTTCAACCCAGACCCGTTTTCTACAGGAGAAACCATTAATGGTAGACCACCATGAGTGTTTCGATAGTTGTCTAGAATGGACACAGACCTATCAGCTAAGCAGATCCAGTCTCGGACGAACTTCAACTTTGACACACCGACCCAAGATTTTGAGGAAAACTCTATGCTTCTGACAGAAGAACGTTAATGAAGGAGCTATTGTAAGATATGTGAAGAGACATATATTGTCAGCACTCCAGAGGAAGTATCTGAGTTTATTGGAACCGTAACCATGTTTTTAAGTGTGGTAGCACCCCTGACCTTCTTGACCAAAACTTTTGCTAGAAGACCCCCAACCCCTAACCCTTTCTTGCTAGCCTCTTGAATCTCGAGGACGAGATTCATTTTAAAGTGTAGGTTTGTAACATCCCAAAATTCTAAATTTTGGAATGTTATATTAGATAAATAACTATGCTTGTTGTCTGATTGTTTGTTTGATTGATTGAGTGAAACTGAGTGGAATTTGAAAACTTTTGAAAGTTGAATGAGAGGGAATGAAATGACTTTCCCAAACTTTCCCCTTTGCCTTTTTGGATCTCAATGAATTCAAGTTCATTCCAACACCAAACCCTAGAGTGAAGATGACATGACTTCTTCCATTTGGAATGAAAAGGGTTTTGGAAAAATTTGAATTTCAACTGAAAAAATATTTCAAATTCAAAGCTTTATGCAACTCTATGATTTTCATGAGAGAAGATAAAATGACTTCTTCAATTATATGAAATATGAGTTGGTGGTTAGAAAGAATCAAATTGAAAGTCATTTGAAAGTATCTTGAAAACACTTTTCAAATTTGAGTTTCATTTGAATTTGGAAAAAAATGAATTTTTATAAAGTTTGGATTTTGCCTCTGGAAAAATGTTCAAATGATAGGGAATATTCCCCTGATCATTTTGGTATATATATGTCCTATATAAAATATTTATATTTTAAATTATATCTCTGTTTTTATTTTTCAAAAAAAATAAAATAAAAAAAAAAAAAAAAATATCCAGCGCCCGGCCAGCCGATTGGCCCACCAAGACTGGACAGCCCACCCAGCACCCACCGACCGCCAGCCAGGCGACACACAGCCACCGACCGCCCAGTGAGCGAGCCCATTCCCCCCTCGCGCCGAATCCCTCCCGATCGGTCTCCGCCGCTCACCTCTCTCTCTCCCTCACCGACGCCTGACCCCACCTCGTCCCTTTCCCTCGCCCACGCCGCCCCACGCGGAAACCACCACGCGCCAAGACTGCCGGAGACCCCGGATCCTCCCGATCCTCCCGATTCGCTTCCCGCGCACGCCGACGCCCGCCCTATAAATGCCCCCCTCACCCCATTTCCCCCTCGCGGACCTCTCCCTCTCCTGCAAGGCCTCGCCGAGCCGAGAGCGCCGCCGCCATTGCCACCGTCCCGACCCACCCCGCCACCCCGAGCTCGCCTGACCCCACCCCGAACTCCCCGCCCGCGCTGCACCGCCGGAGACCTCCGCCGACGCCCCCGACCACCGGAGTCGCCGGAACCATCGCCGCCCGAGCCTCCGCCGCCGTCGCCGACCGGTAACTCGCCGGACTTCACCTCCCCCGTCCGATCTAGTCTCGACGGTCCAGATTAGAACCCCAGAAGGGGTATGTTCTTTTTATAAAAACCCGGTTCGCTCCGGTTTAGTCCGGTTTAGTTTATTAGCTAGGGTTTTTATTTTTGTACCGGCCCGATTCGTTTAACCCTAGGCCCGTTTTAGTTAAGTTACGCTCAGTGCGTTAGTTAGGCCCATTAAGCCCTTTTTCTTTTATTTTCGTTTTCTGTTTTAACAGAATAGTTTCAGATTTGAAAAATTCATATCTTTTATTTGACTTAATATTTTTAAGTGATTCTTTTTTTGTTGGTTTGAAAATTTCTTATAGTTTCTGTAGAATATATAATTAGCTATGTTAAAATTATTTATAATTGCTTTATTTTAGATTTAGTCAGAATAGTAAATCTGCTATAAAGTGAGTTAGGAAAATTATTTTTGGGTGATTCTTTTGTCCCAATCTTGTTTTGACATTACCTAACCGTAGGAATTAATTTGGGTATTTTAGGATTAATACAAAAATAGTTTTAATCAGAATCTTGTTATTCTTAATTAATTAATTAGCTACTGTTTTCCTATTATTTTAATTAGCAAATAAATTTATTTCTCACATGTGATTGATTATTCTAAGATTGTTTCTGTCACTTTAGAGCATGAACTTTTATTTATAATAAATAAAACTTTTATTTTATTTTTCTTAATAGAATTTGAATTAGGCCTAATAGGAGTTTCATAATAGCTTTTAAATTGATTCTTTTGCTCCTAGTTGCATGATGCATTCTTTTTCTGTTAAGTTAACATAAACCCATGCTTAGGCTATGTTAAGAAAATTTTGTTATATAAAACTATTTTAGTTGTTGCTTGAAATAGGAAAAACTTTGAGTTGGATTTCTTTGAGTTTTTCTTTTGGGTTTTGATTCGTTTGTTTTGGTGTGTTATGTTACTATGCTATTGTGTTAAGTGATCATATGCTATGTGCTTATTATGGTTATTGTTTGCCTCGGTAGAATTTCCGGAGTACGAAGTTTGCTACCACGAGTCCCTAGTTTTCGAAGATCGTCAGCAAGGCAAGTTCACTTTGACCATGCTTTCATACCTATGTTTTATTGCATTTAGTGGCATCTTTGCAACCACCCCTCAGTAGTGTTATTGAATCCTTGTAGTTGAGTAGTATGCATGAGGTAGGAGCCCATCACCCTGTTACCAAGCCCGGGACGTTATTTATTTTTACGCTACGCTATAGTAGACGGGGTTTGGTATGAGTGCTCAGGAGTGGTGTGAGAATGGAGGATCTACGTCAATGACGATAACTCCATGATGGAACCTGCAAGGACTGCATCTTCAAGGCCTCAAGACTTCAAGACTCGAGACAAGAATTCAATACACACTACTGGGTTAAGGACGGTTGACGGGCACCCTGGAGGAACCAGTGGTTGGCGGGATGCATGGAGAAGCGCCATGACATCTTGCGGAAAGCTTCACCTAGACTCAAAGAGACGGAAGAATACTTCATGCCGGAAGCTTACCTGCAACCGCAAGTCACTATGGGCTCGCTTGGTTGACCTTAGTTGTGACTCTGGCTGGGGCGGTGCTAGCAGATGTAGAACTACGGTAGGATTGGATGAGCACCGGACAATGGTCGAGGAACTCTTGGAAGACCATGTTTGATCGTCTTGTTCTCAAACACCTCAAGTGCGAGAACGTAAAGAGAGGGATCGAATCTTGCGGGTAAAGTGTACAAACCTCTGCAGAGGGTTTTAAAACCTAATCGATTAGCCGTGTCCCCGTTACGGACAATTTGAGCCTCGGACTTGGATCTATCTGGAACTCTCAACACCGGATTGATAACTTAATGGTGGGCAACTTATGATGATTTTGGGCTATGAGACATCGGTTGGCGGAACCATGTCATGATAGAAAACTCCATAGTATAGACTTCATTTATTCCTTTGATGTAGGGAAAATAAAACCAGCTTTTACGCAAACAAAACTCGAATCTGAGCCATAAAGCCATATTGCATATAGTATAGTTTTATCATCTGTTTTCTCATGTTGTGATCTTGCGGTACATTCAATGTATTGACCTACACGGCTGCAACGTATCATGTTGCAGATACTTTCTTCCGACGAGTAAGAGTACGATACAGGGTTACGGTCTACACTCAACCTGCCGATGGCGTTGATGGGACTCCACACCCGACTAATTGTTTCCGCTGTGACTTATGAGGTATATATCAGTTTTACGTTAATTATACATGTGATTGCACTTTGATATATACATTGATGTACTGTGTGTGCCAGCATACTGATCCAGGGATGGCACAGATACACAGAGGCTTGACCGTCTGAGGTCGGGTCGCTACAAAGTCTGAACTAAACAACATATATGATGCATGAATTAAACGTAAACCTGCCAAGCCCCATGTGAAATAAAATACTGAATTTGTAAATTGATGAGTGAGAGAATTAACTGACCAATATTTCTGTACTTCAGCAACATATAGATGACAACATTCTATGAAAAGAAATCACACTGTCCTACAGAGCACAATCAAACCATTCCATTTTCCTCTTGAGATGTTGTCGAGTAGAAGCTAATATTATAGGATAGGTGACCTACAGTGAAACACATGACATAACAGAAAGTTAAAGTATGCTTAGCAGAGGAATTTAGCAACAACACATGGGTACAGATTTGGGATGTACCTATAGGTAATTAATCTCTGCATAGATGGCGCAGAGTAGTAACTGCCTTGATTTCTTTGCTGTCCCAGCCCCCTTTCCAGTAGCACAGCTCCCTTTTAGAAATTATTGTGGTAAAAAATGAACAATTGCTATGTCTATCTAGGCTTAAAGAACGCATAGGTAGACAGACAGTATAAGAATTGACACCTTTTTTTGGGTCATCTACCCCTGGTCATCCTTATCATTCCTTCCTTCAACAGAAGATGAAAGAGCTTCAGCCTTATCATCAGACTTCTCCTGGTGCACCTAGAAAACCAAGTAGTTTGGTAACGGAGCAAGATGAGATATTAATATCCAAAGGTAAATAAATTGGCTCAGGCACGTTTCAGCTCACTCAATCAGTTAAGACAGCTTCAAATAGAATTTCTTTATGTCCATATATATATTAGTATCTCCGTAAAACATGCGACACTAAGTTTTCTTCCTCATGTGAGATAAGCATTTGATTGTACAATTGTGCAATCGAGCAAGGCATGAGAGAAATCTATATCAACACATCAGCTTTAAGTTTTCTTCCTCATGTGAGATAAGCATTTGACTGTACAATTGCGCAATCAAGCAAGGCATGAGAGAAAGCTATATTAAGACAGCAGTTATCTTTTGGTGTACAATAGAGTTGCTTTCATATGAGATCTAAAACATGTGCATTCACACATGTTTATATGAGTAGTAGAAAAGAAGCTTTACCTAAGAAGAAGGACCCAATAATCATTTTTTTGGAAAAGGCATGAAGAGAAAACATTATATTTAGGAGGAGCACAAAAATACAGAGAAGATAGAGAGAAAGCCCAAGAAGCAAAATCCAAGAAACATCCTTTCAAAAGCCCAGGAAGAATCACCAGCCCAGAAAACACAAGACCCTACAAATCCCGTGGAAAGCATTTTTTTCCTGATAGGAAAAGGCAGCCCAAAAGGAAACCTGAGAAGAAAGACTAAGAAACAAGTTTTTCGAAAAGGAATAACAAGAAAAGGAAGTAAACAAAAGGAGAGGCAGCTTAGCCGGGAAACAAAAAATCCAGAGAACACAAAGAGCAAGCCCAAGAAGCAAAACCCAAGACACATCTTTCAAAAAGCCCATGAAGAATTATAAGCCCAAAAAACACAAAGCCCTGTAAACCCCATGTAAAATAAACCTGTAATAAAAGAGAGGGGCGTCCCAAAGGCCCAACAGAAGGAGCACCAATAAATAAGCAAGACATCAATTATTTGGGCCCGCGTGGGAACATTGAAGAAGAAGCTCAAAGAGGCACTATAAGCAGTACCAAGAATCTTGTTCTGTAAGCAAGAGGCATTTTTTTCTCCAGGTCCCCCAAGGAGCAGGAAACAAGAGGGGTGATCAATGGATCGTGAAGATCAAATTAGAAAGGGCCATTTCTACTTTGTAAAACATAGAAAGAAGACATAGCAAGCCCACATGGCAGACATATGAAGAATAAAATGTCTAGAGACTTTATTGCATTAGAGGAATTAATCCACGAAGTACAAAGCTGGCACACAGGCATGAATAAACAGTCAATAGAAGAGAGGTAAAGAAAACGGAGAGAGGACAGCATATGCGAGTACAGTAGAGTCCAGCAGATGCGAGTATGGTGTGTTTAGATGCAGTTAATTGTAATGAGTGGAAAAACGCTAAATGTTCAAATTATAGTTGAAGGGAGATGAATCTTAACCTTGGATTGAACAAATTTAATGGGTACGCTCATCTTGCCGCAGAAACGACGTACTACAGAACTGAAGAAAAAGATGAGGCCGGCGAGCAAGATCTGCACGGGAAATCTTAGTTGAGAACGTCTCAGACATTACATTGTGATGTCGATCAAATTTATAATTTTGCGGCATCTGCTAGCCACAAATAGTAATAGGACAGAAACAAAAGTCTCTTATCCAATTCCACTCTCAAATAAAAAAATCAAATCCAGAAGTGCAACATGGCATTGTTCTCCTTTCCACGAGTTTGCTTGCTATCACTTGCATTAACCTGCTATGCATATATTAATCATTTTATTTTATTCCTCAAAGGAAAATAAAGAACACATGATTTCTCAAGCAGAACCTATGATGCCTATGACCTTCCCGAAACAAATCATCACTTATCCAAACATGTGAAGTATCTTATTAATTATATCAATCTGCAAGCCATATTTTCATATACTTTACTAAGTTAACCGCAACCGTATTGAAGATAATCATAAATCATCATATTTCATGGGAAATATTATAACAGCTAAATCATACATGTTGCTTTTTATAATCACATAATAAACAAATAAATGTATAGCAACGACAAGGAAAATATCATTAAACTGAACATGTCCTACAGACTGCCTCGTTTTTTGGAACCAGGACTGCAAGATATTTTCAGGATGACTTGGTGGTTACACAGCCAGGAAAATAGATGAAAACATATGGAATAGAAAATATGGTCAAATTAAACATGGTAGTACAGTAGCATTGTTCCGGCAATGCTTGCAAACCATAAAACCAAATTGACAAATCCAGTGCTAATGTGAAAACTATGAACGACTGTACAACTTATGTTTTGAGGTCAATACAATAAGCACCGCTTAAACCTAGTTTTCTGATTTAAGCTTTTGGTTATCAAATCCAGGTTTTAAATCAACACTTAGTAGCTCGCATCGCCCTTCTACTACAATTTCTTCATGGCACATCTACTAGCAGCGGCTAATCCAGTATCCAAGGTCCATCTATAAGGAATCAAACACAAGGAACTACAAGTTCTACTGTAATTAGTTCTCTTTTTCTCGACATAATTTCAGTTCCTATTAGGAAACCACAATGTGCCTAATCCAAAATTACTTCTAATGATGCCAACAATAATTAGTAAATTAATCATGTCCAACATCAAACTGATCCAGACATTTTCACAAAAGCACAATTCGGGATTACAGAGGATTTTACCCTTGAAGCGGACCTGTTCTTTTGCTCCCTCTTTGCTTCTTAGGGATTATAAGGAGCATCTGCTTAGCTTCCTTCTGCTCGCCTGGCAGGGTATCACTGGTGTACTTTCCCGGCCGCTCCTTCTTCTCTAGCACCAGTCACTTCAATCTACTTCTCATCAGTGAGCGGCACATGTGAGACAAACTCTCACCATTTTCAGTGATTGTTCCAACAGAAACCTGCGGGCACAATTATACATAAGAGACAATGTCGCCACAGTATTACATGGCAAAAGGGATTGAACCTAATAATAACTGATGACCCACCAACTTGCAACCTTCAAAATCCGGCTTCAGCTGCAGCCTCTGTACACTTTGCCTGAAGTTATCTTGCATACTCACTTCTTGAAAGAAGCCTAAAATGGTCATCAGAAGATAATAATTGTGAATATTTGTATCTTTTTCTGTCGCAAGCTTTTAGTGTTTTTCCTAAGCTTGCTACGTGCCCAAGAACATAGAACAACATGTACTTTTAGAATTCAAATCAATTTTGTGTATCCTGATAGTCTTTTAGATCTCTGAACAGAGCTAAGATGAAGTAACTGACTTCTCCTAATTCCATAGCGAGGTGAGCCAGTTCCTTGGACGGTCAGACAACAAATTCTGGATGCAAATAAGCATGAACATAGAAAGTGGCAGTCAGTCAGGCACATGAAACAGCGAGCTTCACAAGAAGTTTACGGCATGCTGGTAAGCACAAACGCCGAGGAAGTGGTAGTCAGTTAGGCACCTGAATAAAATCAAGCTTCACAAGAAGTTTCTACTATGCAAAATGTCTCTAAGCAGCACACAATCATGTGTAAAAGCATCTTATGATCCTGCAATCAACAATGTGAGCTTATTCAGCAGATTGCATCAAAACCTTTCTCGGTGATTAATAGGCTGGACAGAGCAATTGCCAAAGGTAGCACTTATGCATAAAAGGAAATAAAATGGAGGAAAATGACATGAATTTCTTTAGCCTGAGCGAACACTACAAACAAATTCCAATAACACAGAGCAGTAAATGGTTCACATGGGAGCTTCATTAGGCAAGCAACCTAGCTAACAAATATTTGTCGCGTCCCTACTATGTGGTCATACATGAAGAATCAAGAACACACGTGCAAAAAGCTAGTTCTAACTGAATTTAAATTTCAGTTGGCATTTATCTCTCATGGTAGTTTCCATTTTTTTATAGAGAAACAAGATAGAGGAGGGCCAAGTAGAGAGGAGGCCGTGGTGACCAAGGAAACCTAAAATTCTGGACTGAACAAAAAGACATAAGTTATGGAGAAATTTAGGTCGGTAGACTGCTAAGCTCCTGCATATGCATGATTTTACAAATGTGATACCTCGGTGCTCCCTTCAGTTTTGAATGACTCAAAGCATCTAATTGTTCTGTTCTAAAATATTTTAATGTCTGCACTTTGGTATAGCAGCAACCGTCATTAACTGAATTACGGCTGAAGAATAAGAAAGTAGAACCTAGAAAGGTTTACCATGCATACACAACAAATTTGAACAAAAATAACGAACACTAATGATTCCAAGCAGCGCATAGCAAAATCATACTTTTGAAATATAACAGGGGTCATTTTTTTATGTATTGTATATTAGTGCATTACTTATACAGCAGATATCAAGTAAAGCAGAAGTGGGTAGAAATCAGCAGAAGTGGACAACAAAAGTCAGCAGCCCATCACCTTGCAATATATATAGAACATACTTTCACCGACCATCATACCACTAAACAACAAGGCGCATTGGCCATCCACTTGAATTATTATTCTGCAACAAAAGAAAAGAAAACACACATAGAGCACCAATTAGAAGGGCTCCTGCACACCCGTCAATGGTCTATATGGCAATAAAAACAAACCATTTGGTCATTCATCAGGCTGATGGTGTGCATTAGGTTGGGCTTGCTTACATGGTACATAGGCATTTTGGCTACAGAAATCTTTAGAGATCAGATGCAACAGAGGGGAAGCTCACCTTGGGTCTCCCCAAAATTTTCCCAAGGTTGGCAGAGGAGGTGAGGCTGGAGGCAGAGGTAGCGCCACCGCTCACGGCATAGCAGAGGCGAGCCGGACCGCCTCCCTAGCTGGCTGGTAGCGCTGCCTCCATGAGGGCCGGCCTGCTCCTTCACCCTGTCGCCGACCTCCTCCCTCTTCCCTGTAGCTTCACCACATCGTGACGGGCCGACTGTTGCCTGCCCTCATCGCCTGCCTCCCTGCCCATTCACCCCACCATCACCTCGCCTAACCCGCGCCCGATCTTGAACCAGGCATTGATGACGGGCGCAAATAACAAAAAGAAGGAAGGTGAGGTGGAGGGGCTAGCGTGGTGGAGGAGTATTATCAGGCGGCGGCGAGGCTCCAGGGCGGAGGCCGTGGTGACGCGAGGAGGAGGGATAGAGGCGGGAGAGGTTATGGGGATCGAGGGGAAAGGGGGCTAGGGTTTGGGTGGTGGCTGGTGCGGGAGTGGGACGAGGCGAGGATGGATTGGCTGGGGAACGCGGGGTGCGGATTGGGGAAAACCTCCTGCACGCGGGCGCGGCCAACCCAGCCAACGAGCGTGCAAGACGAGCCCACTCGTCATTGCCCAGTAAAAACGACTACGAGGTGAAAATAGTTTGACCGTGAGGTGAAGATCCAACAGTCCAGACAAGCCAGAAAGACAGATCCGACGGCCAACAAAGGGCCAATCGGGAGAGCCTTCTGGAGGTGAGTTGGCTAGCCTCATTATTGTTTTAAATGAGTAAATTGTTGAATGAACTGAGTATTATGAAGTTGAAATTATATCATGCCTAGTGGTAGCTTCACATTGGGTTTAGAAAGTGAAATCTTTTGAAGCTTGACAATCAAAATATTGCTCATACAAGCAATTCATGAATAATTAGTATAAGGAAGAGAACTTTCAGATGCAAATACACTATCTTGGAAATCTTTTGTGATTGTGAGCCCCTGTCAAAATATTATATGCCAAAATTGTTGACCTTGGACAAGGAAGACAACGTAATGGTTTATGTTTGTTCATATTCACATAGAAGTTATATTGTCATAGATCCTTCAACATGTGGTGCTTGGCCCCCATCTTTGCTAGCCAAAATTTCCGCACCAAGTAGAGATACTACTTGTGCATCCAAAAACCCTTAAACCCAAATCTTATCTTCAAGAGTCCACCATACCTACCTAAGGATTGAGCAAGATCCTTCAAGTAAGTTGTCATCGGTGCAAAAAGGCAATAAAAATTGCTTCTAAAAGTGTGAGATCATTTAGTGTAAGAGAAAATTGAGCGTTGTACGAACTTGTGATGGAGAAGAATAAAAGTGACAGACTGCATAATAAAGGTTGCCATCACAAGGGGCAATACAACATGACGTTCTTTTGCACTAAGGGGTTGAGCATACAAACAAATAAGCGCATGGAAACCTCTGCTTCCCTCTATGAAGGGCCTATCTTTTACTTTTATGTATTTACTTTTATGCGAAGAGTCAAAGTTTTTCTCTCTATTCCTTTTTTACCTTTTCTCTTTTTGCAAGCACCATGTGGTGAGGAAAGATCTAGGCAAATATATCCAGTTGGATATGGGTAGCATGAGTTATTATTGTTGACATCACCCTTGAGGTGAATACATTGGGAAGCGAAATTATAAGCCCCCATCTTTCTATGTGTCCGGTTGAAACGTTTTGCTCATGTGTATGAAGTGAGTGTTAGCAAACAAAGAAGAAAATATGATGGTTGAGTATGTGGAGCTCTTACTTAAGCTCTGTTGAATAAGTTGAATTGCAATTGCTTGGTGACTGAGAACATAGGTTGTTGAGTTTCAAGAGAATTCATTGTTTCAACCTTAACATGTGAATTGGTTGAAGGAAATATGCCCTATAGGCAATAATAAAGTTGTTATTTTATATTTCCTTATATCATGATAAATGTTTATTATTCATGCTAGAATTGTATTAACCGGAAACTTGATACATGTGTGGATACATAGACAAAACACAGTGTCCCTAGATGAACACTATTTTAGCTTCAATAAAAATACACACAAATTTTAATAATTCACACAGTGCTACTGGTCCAATAAAATCCAATAAAAATCATTTTTAAAATACCAAAATGACTTCAAAATTAATTTCTCTCCAATTTTCTGATGTAGGGAATCATGTTACCCTATTTTCCATATATTTTGTTTTGGAGAAAAATATTTTGAATAAAACTCAAATAACTCCAAATTGGGAATAAATTCAAAAGAACTTTGGATTTAATTCTTTTAAAACCCCAACTCATATTTCATTTAATTTGAAGAAGTCATTTTATCTTCTCTCGTGAAAATCATTGAGTTGCATAAAGTTTCGAATTGGAAATATTTTCCAAATGAAATTCAAATATTTTCAACACCCTTGTCATTTAAATAAATGGAAGAAGTCATGTCATCTTCTCTCCAGGGTTTTGTGATGAAAAGAATTTGAATTCATGGAGATCATAAATGCAAGGTGGAAGTTTGGGAAAGTCATTTCATTCCCTCTCATTCAACTTTCAGAAAGTTTCAAATTTCACTCAATTTCACACAAGCAACCACACCACTATCAAACAAACAAGCATAAATATTTATTTAATATAACATTCCAAAATTTAGAATTTTGGGATGTTACAAATCTACCACACTTAAAATGAATCTCGTCCTCGAGATTCGAAGAGGCAACAAGAAAAGGTTAGGGTTTGGGGTCTTCCACAGCAAATCCGTCGATCGGAATGGTCTAGTGTGCTACCACACTTAAAAGCAGGGTTATGGTTCCAACGGAACTCAGGTACTCCATCCCTAGGGTGAACACTATCGGTCTTCTCACAACTTCGAAGTAACTCCTACACTGGGGCTCTTCCGGTAGGGTCAAAACCTTTTCCTCAAATCGTGTCCTTTCATCTGGTGAGGTTCTTCCGAGACTGTGTCTCCTTAGGCGACAGTGTCTGCCGCCAATAAACAACTATCGAGATCTCATGGTGGTCGACCATTACAGGTTTCTCCTGCAGGAATAATGGGTTGGGTTGGGTCTCACCGTATGACCTACGTTTGCAACGTTTGCGGTACATGGATCAATCGTCCTACCATTCTAAGGTTTTTGGCTTGTCGATCGACGCTCTTCTAAAGTTTTCAAGTCTCTCGATTTTCCATCAACATATGATAGTTCATGATAGAAGTCTCCGGTATGGGGGCCAATCCATCCCATACTTGAATCATTACCACATACGTAAACAGTGAATCACGTATTCTAACACTTGGGCATACTCACAAGCATTGCAGAATTTCTCTTGTTCTCGAACTGGGTTCGAGTAAATCCTTTGGTTCAGCAAGCCAAACAAAACATCTATCATTACTTCACCACTCTCGAGGTTTTTGCGTAACCTCCTACGTAAACGTATCTGATTGAATCACCGATTCTTCCAAATTTATTCCTTTATCAAGGTTACATCTGTTCCTTTTCAAAATCCTGGGCCTGTGGGTTATGGCCCACTTCAACACTAGTGCAGCTTTAACTCATCCTTGGAGTAACTCTCTTGTTCCATATTACACCTCCTTTAAATCCAGTAGTACTCTGTTTCTTCATACCATCATATCAAAAGCAAAACTCCAACTTTTTTTTCCTTCGAACTACAGTCCGTGGAATATATATTTTCTTATCCATTAGTCTAGTCTTCTTCACAGGGTACTACCACCCTAAAATGAAATTCACAAATCCATCCATAGACCATATTTCTCATATCCTCGAAAATGGTCAAAATCCGTGTTCATAGAGTAACAACTCATACAATTAAACATATGAAAACATGTCACCTTAACTTTATTGATTTCATGAATTCATTACAATATCCGAGACTTTCATTACATAAATTCAACTCCATATCCTTATGGAAACAATTGCTTCCTACTACACTTATTACCAATATCAAAATTCCAACTACTCAGCTCCACTTTCATCTTGTCGGAACATTTAGTAGCATAATGTCCTGCTTCCTTGCAGCGAAAACAAATGACTTTCGATAAGTCTTTGGGCTTCTTGGAGATGGTGCCTGCTCCTTGAGTTCCTTGCTTCCTTCGAGACAATGATTGGCATAATGCCCGACGTCCTTACATTCAAAACAGGTAATATGACTCTTGTCCCTATTTGCGAAATTGGGTTGTTACGAGGGTGTCTTTGTTTTCTCTTCCGGGTTTCTTCGTTCGATCAAACCTTCTATTCCTGTGGATCAAACTCTATTGCTTCCGTCGGGAAGTATCCGGATACTCTTTTCTTTCCTTGGTGCAATCTTGTGAAAAATGTCCTTCTTTTCCACATGAAGAGCAGGCATTGGAGTAAAATCTGTTGAGGCCTTCTCCATCAAGGTCTTCAACACATTCCTTCATCACTTGGTTCTTTCATAACTTCTGAGGAGGGCTTCTTTCATTCCTTCTTCCTGCTCCTAAATAGTTTGTTGCACCATGGGGTAAATGTAACACTTGAGTCGGGTAGTGGGTGGTTCCTTCACACAAGAAACAAGTCACCTTACTAGTTGGGCATTCCTCACCTGGGTGTTTCTCCTCACAATGAGGGCATCCATCCTTGTGTTCCCCACGGTGTGTCCTATTTCTCCATAAATCTTGCAGCACAAGGTTTCTTCTTGAGTTATCGTAGTGCTTCCGGATAAGGCGAGATCTTGTCGAGTCTTCTTGAATTCTTCCCAAGTCTTTGCTCCATTCCATCCTGTATAGCTTGATGCATCTGCCACCATGTTGTAGCACTTCCTTCAAAGTACTGAAGAGCGTAAGATACTTCATTCTTCCTTGAAACCAAATTGTTCCCGAAGTGATTCTCCATGTTCTGAATCCATAGCTCTGCCTCTGGCTGAGTCTTCGGTCCAGAGAATATCAGTCCAACTTCATTCATCATCTATGGGGTCCAAAAGTTTTGGAATGAGATATGAGAGAGGTGGGGAGGGATATACACACAATACAAACAATAGTTTTTGAAGAAACAAGTTTTACTTTGTGGCTGTCGGAAAACATCAAACAAATGACAGCTCACAAATCGCCGCATCTAACGTAAGTGTGTAACAGGGGTTTGGTCTTCTAAAAGTCAAATAAATCTTTAGATTCTTCAAATTCTTCAAGTCTTCAGAGTCTTCAATTGTTGCAGCTTCAAATCTTCTAATGCATGGTGAAATCCTCTTTACTCTGAAGTGGTCATCAGTTCTCCGATATCTAATCCTTCTTGGAGCGTCTTCAGTTGATCCTCCGGGTGATCAAAGGATATGGTATATTCTAACTATTTGAGGTAAGGATGTTATTTGATAAAATCAGAAAAGATGAGAAGTAAAGGATCTGTTTGAAAATAAAGTTTTTTTTAGACATCCTGTCCTAGGGGCTTTCCGGTTTCTAGGGTCACGTCCTACAGTCAACATGTGCTCTGATACCATATCTGTAGCAACCCGACCTCAGACGGTCAAGCCTCTGTGTATCCGTGCCATCCTCGGATCAGTATCTTTGGCACACAGTACATCAATGTATATATCAAAGTGCAATCACATGTATAAATAACGTAAAACTGATATATACCTCATAAGTCTCAGCGGAAACAAGTAATGGGGTGTGGAGTCCCATCAACGCCATCGGCAGGTTGAGTGTAGACCGTAACCCTGTATCGTAACTCTTACTCATCGAGGAAATATCTGCAACATGATACGTTGCAGCCGTGTAGGTCAGTACATTGAATGTACCGACAAGATCACAACATGAGAAAACAGATGGTAAAACTATACTATATGCAATTTGGATTTGTGGCTCTGGGTCTGAGTTTTGTTTGCGTAAAAGCTGGTTTTATTTTCCCTACATCAAAGGAATAAATGAAGTCTGTACTATAGAGTTTTCTATCATGACATGGTTCCGCCAACCGATGTCTCATAGCCCAAATTCATCATAAGTTGCCCACAATTAAGTTATCAGTCCGGTGTTGAGAGTTCCGAGATAGATCCAGTCCGGATGCTCAAATTGTCCGTAATCGGGACACGGCTAATCGATTAGGTTTTAACCCTCTGCAGAGGTTTGTACACTTTACCCGCAAGATTCGATCCTCTTTTACGTTCTCGCACTTCAGGTGTTTGAGAACAAGATGACCGAAACATGGTCTTTCAAGAGTTCCCCGACCACCGTCCGGTGCTCATTCCATCCTACCGTAGTTCTACATCTGCTAGCACCGCCCTAGCAGAGTCACAACTAGGGTCAACCAAGCCGAGCCCATAGTGACTTGCGGTTGCATGTAAGCTTCGGGCATGAAGTATTCTTCCGTCTCTTTGAGTCTGGGTGAAGCTTTCCGCAAGATGTCATGGCGCTTCTCCATGCATCCCGGCCAACCGCTGGATTCTCCAGGGTGCCCGTCAACCATCCTTCACCCAGTAGTGTGTATTGAATTCTTGTCTCGAGTCTTGAAGTCTTGAGGCCTTGAAGATGCAGTCCTTGCAGATTCCATCATGGATTTGTCGTCATTGACGTAGATCCTCCTTTCTCACACCACTCCCGAGCACTCATTCCAAACCTCGTCTACTATAGCGTAGCATTAAAATAAAATATCGTCCCGGGCTTGGTAACAGGGTGATGGGTTCCTACCTCATGCATACTACTCAACTACAAGAATTCAATATCACTACTGGAGGGTTTGTTGCGAAGATGACACTAGATGCAATAAAACACATAGGTATGAAAAACATGGTCAAAGTGAACTTGCCTGGTATTACTTGATGAAGATAATAACGCTCTCAGAATAAAGACTTGGTAGAACTATTCGTCACTCCTTTGAAAATCTATATTACACAGACAATCATATAAGCAATCATCCTAGCAATCAATTCTATCAATCATAACAATACTCAATCACAATAAAAGCAACAAGAAAACCAAGTCGAAAACCAAAGGAAAAACTTCGAAAGAAAAATTCAAGGAAAAACTAGTGGTGACCAACTCACACAAATCTTAACATAACATTACTAAATTACTCTAATATTTTCTTTCTACAGCAAAGAAAATATAAATCTAATAAAATAACAGAAAATAAATTACTAATTTAATAACTAACAAAAGAACTAATATAAAACTACTATAACCATCTAGTGAATACTAGAACAAATATAGCAACTAGCAAAACACTAAGACAACTATAACAACAAATCATTTATTAAAACATTAATAAACTATACTAAATAAATATAACAACTAATGTGTTCACAAATAACAGAAACAAAAACAATATAACTTGAAGTGGAAAAGAATTACTTTTAAAACTAATAAAACTATTTTTATCCACTATCACTATGAACTAAACAAGCAATTACAAAAACAGTAGCTAAACATTAATAAATAACTACAAAAATTTATCTACTGTAGCTAAACATAAACATATAACAACAAGTGAAAATCTACAAAAGGAATGAACTAAAATAATTAAAAACAATAATTACATAACTAAAACAACTATATAAGCAAAACAGTACTGTTTTTACTAAAAATCTAATTTAAAATACTCCAAAATTACCAAACTAAATCCTACAGCTAAAAAATATCATAAGTGACCAGGAGCAAAAAGAATTAATAAAAACCTATTTTTAAACTCAAGTTATGGCCAAAATACTAATCTGAACAAAATTTATCAAATTAAAATTTAAACTACTCAAATTTGAAATCCAGAGACACTAACAGAAACTTCGGCAAATTTGTGACACATAGCAATTGGAATCACTCAAAAATACTAAAAACTCTAAAAGATATGAATTTTCTAAGATTGCTATTTTCTAAAAAAATGAATTAGGGATTTCGTGGATCTCACCGGAGTAGTCGTCGGAGTTGGGGAAGAAGATCGGATCCGATGTTGCGGTTGATCCTAGAGGAAAGGAGATCACGGGACGGTGGAGAGGAGATCATATAAATCTCAGGAGAGGTCGAGGTGGTGGCGGCACTTGGCGGCGGTGGTCTTTGCTGCTTCTTCTTCAAGGAGAGGAGAGGAGAGGTGTTGGTTTGATGTGTTGGAGGGGGTGCTTGGGTATTTATATTGGGGAGGGAGGGTTTTGCTTGGGGTAGGGGACAAGAAATAGATTAGGATTAGGAAACAAAAGGGAAAAGATCTAGAAACAAATCGGAATAAACGAAAGTAGGAAAAGAGTCCTACTAGGAAAAGGAAAAAGGAGCGGCGGCTCCCTGGTGCGGGCGATGGCCTTGGCCTTGGCTGGCCGGCCGCTGGCTTGGCCTTGGGCCTTGGCCCTTGGCCCGGCGGGGCGCAACGATTTAAAAAAAAAAACAGAGACAACAAAACAAAAATAATAAAACCAAATAAAAATTTTATATAGGCATATAATATATCAAAATTTTCAGAAAAAGATTTTCTACAACATGAACACTATTTTAGCTTCAATTAAAATACACACAAATTTTAATAATTCACACAGTGCTACTGGTCCAATAAAATCCAATAAAAATCATTTTTAAAATACCAAAATGACTTCAAAATTAATTTCTCTCCAATTTTCTGATGTAGGGAATCATGTTACCCTATTTTCCATATATTCTGTTTTTGGATAAAAATATTTTGAATAAAACTCAAATAACTCCAAATTGGAAATAAATTCAAAAGAACTTTGGATTTAATTCTTTTAAAACTCCCAACTCATATTTCATTTAATTTGAAGAAGTCATTTTATCTTCTCTCGTGAAAATCATTGAGTTGCATAAAGTTTCAGAATTGGAAATATTTTCCAAATGAAATTCAAATATTTTCAACACCCCTTGTCATTTAAATAAATGGAAGAAGTCATGTCATCTTCTCTCCAGGGTTTTGTGATGAAAAGAATTTGAATTCATGGAGATCATAAATGCAAGGTGGAAGTTTGGGAAAGTCATTTCATTCCCTCTCATTCAACTTTCAGAAAGTTTCAAATTTCACTCAATTTCACACAAGCAACCACACCACTATCAAACAAACAAGCATAAATATTTATTTAATATAACATTCCAAAATTTAGAATTTTGGGATGTTACAACTAAGGGGTTGAGCATACAAACAAATAAGCGCATGGAAACCTCTGCTTCCCTCTGTGAAGGGCCTATCTTTTACTTTTGTGTATTTACTTTTATGCGAAGAGTCAAAGTTTTTCTCTCTATTCCTTTTTTACCTTTTCTCTTTTTGCAAGCACCATGTGGTGAGGAAAGATCTAGGCAAATATATCCAGTTGGATATGGGTAGCATGAGTTATTATTGTTGACATCACCCTTGAGGTGAATACGTTGGGAAGCGAAATTATAAGCCCCCATCTTTCTATGTGTCCGGTTGAAACGTTTTGCTCATGTGTATGAAGTGAGTGTTAGCTAACAAAGAAGAAAATATGATGGTTGAGTATGTGGAGCTCTTACTTAAGCTCTGTTGAATAAGTTGAATTGCAATTGCTTGGTGACTGAGAACATAGGTTGTTGAGTTTCAAGAGAATTCATTGTTTCAACCTTAACATGTGAATTGGTTGAAGGAAATATGCCCTAGAGGCAATAATAAAGTTGTTATTTTATATTTCCTTATATCATGATAAATGTTTATTATTCATGCTAGAATTGTATTAACCGGAAACTTGATACATGTGTGGATACATTGACAAAACACAGTGTCCCTAGTAAGCCTCTACTAGACTAGCTCGTTAATCAAGGATGGTTAAGTTTCCTAATCACAGACATGTGTTGTCATTTGATGAACAGGATCACATCATTAGGAGAATGATGTGATGGACATGACCCATCCGTTAGCTTAGCATATTGATCGTTCAGTTTTATTGCTATAGCTTTCTTCATGTCATATACATATTCCTTTTACTATGAGATTATGCAACTCCCATATACCGGAGGAATGCCTTGTGTGCTATCAAACGTCACAACGTAACTGGGTGATTATAAAGATGCTCTACAGGTATCTCCGAAGGTGTTTGTTGGGTTGGCATAGATCGAGATTAGGATTTGTCAATCCGAGTGTCGGAGAGGTAAAGATCTTCATAGAATATGTAGGAGCCAATATGAGCATCCAGGTTCTGCTGTTGGTTATTGACCAGAGAGGTGTCTCGGTCATGACTACATAATTCCCGAACCCGCAGGGTCGCACGCTTAACGTTCGTTGACGCTAGAGTAGTATTGGGATATTTGATGAGTGGTAACCAAATGTTGTTCAGAGTCCCGGATGAGATCCCGAATGTTCGGATGAGTCTCGGAATGGTCGAGAGGTAAAGATTTATATATGGGAAGTCATATTTTGGGTTTCGGAAAAAGATGCAGTTATTTCGGTATTGTACCGGGAAGCTTCTAGAAGGTTCCGAAGGATTCCGGAGGGGTCCGGAAGTCCACAATTGGTTCCACCACGACCCAAGGGCTAGCATGGGCTGCGGGGAGGCGCCCTGGCCTTATTGGGCTAGGTGCACCAAGTCCTCAAAAACCCATGTGGCTAGGGAAGGCAAAAAAGGAAGGAGTCCTAGTAGGAATAGGATTGGAGTTGGAGTCCAAGTCCTCTCCCCCTTAGCTGTGCCCTAGGGCTTGGAGGGGCTGTTTACCACACCCCTCCACCTATATATAGAGGGGAGGGGGTGCCCCAAGATAACACACCAAGCCCTTGGCGCCCCTCTCTCTCCCGTTACTCCGTAGTTCCACCGCTTCGTCCCGGCGACGCTTAGCGAAGCGCTGTCGGTGTTCCACCACTACCATCACCACCATGCCATTGTGTTGGTTGTGATCTCATCTACTTCTCCTCTCCTGCTTCCTGGATCTAGAAGGATGAGATGTCATCGAGCCGCATGTGTGGTAAACTCGGAGGTGCCGTCCGTTCAACACTAGATCGGTTGGATCGTGATCGAATCGCGAAGAGTACGACTACATCAACCACGTGATAAACGCTTCCGCCAACGTCTCGGAATGGTCGAGAGGTAAAGGTTTATGCGTAGATGATATGCATGAGTAGAACACAAAGATGTGTGGGCGGTGATAGTCATACTGCTTACCACCAACGTCTTATTTTGATTCGGCGGTATTGTTGGATGAAGTAGCCCGGACCAACCTTACATGACCACGTTCATGAGACCGGTTCCACCAACAGACATGCAACTAGTTTTGCATAAAGGTGGCTGGCGGGTGTCTGTTTCTCCAACTTTAGTTGAATCAAATTTGACTACGGCCGGTCCTTGTTGAAGGTTAAAACAACAAACTTGATGAAACACCATTGTGGTTTTGATGCATAGGTAAGAACGGTTCTTGCTAGAAGCCCGTAGCAGCCGTAAAACTTGCAACAACAAAGTAGATGACGTCTAAATTGTTTTTGCAGGGCATGTTGTGATGTGATATGGTCAAAACATGATGTGATATACGTTGTTGTATGAGATGATCATGTTTTGCAAAAGTTATCGGCAACTGGGAGGAGCCTTATGGTTGTCGCTTTATTGTAGGAAATACAAACGCCATGTAATTGCTTTACTTTATCACTATGTGTTAGCGATAGTTGTAGAAGCAAAAGTTGGCGAGACGACCACGACACTATGATGGAGATCAAGAGGTGTCAAGCCGGTGACGATGGAGATCATAACGGTGCTTTGGAGATGGTGATTAAAGTCACAAGACGATGATGGCCATATCATGTCACATATATTGATTGCATGTGATGTTTATCTTTTATGCATCTTACTAGCAAACATGCCCGTGCGTTGCAACGGGAGAAAATAAGTTGACGTGCTTCGCTGCGAAGCAAATGCCAATTGTCCTAATTAGGTTTGTCAGATAGGAGATAAGTTTGATGATGACAAAAGTGATGGATCAATTAAACAATGGAATTCTTTGTGGGTCCAGTTCAAAACACATGAATCCTAGTCAATTAATCGGGTGAGCAATTCTGTCTTTAGAATACCGTACTGGTAGTAAGAATATAATACATACAGTGCTTATTTTGATTTACTGACATCAGACAACAAAAATATGGTATAGTTTGTCCCGGGTCTAGGCATATATGCTTTTGTCGTGTGTGATAACCATAAATTCCTTGCAGTATAAATGTTCTAAGTTCATGTTCTGTTACAATATATGCAGCAATTGAATGTTTGTTTATTATATTGCGCCTCAATTCATGGTTAGATGTAATTTGCTCTATTTTAGCTTTCTTTTGTTCTAGCTGCATATTTGCATACTTTTGCTTTTCTAGTATGCATTTTTTTGCCTTTGTGCTGCCTCCATATTTGTCGATTGGTTTATTATGCACTCATATGAACCGGCATAGCAATGCCTAGAGACCATTTATTTTTGTAGGGCCTGTAGGCTATATGTTTTCGACGTATATGTGTTAACCTGTGTATATATATTAGTCTTCCAATTTTTCGTGTCCTGGTAGTCGGTCTAGTCAGTCAGTATGAGTTCGTGAGAGACACATCCAATCTTGTAACAAAAGTATCTTAGCATCAAATCCGAATACATGTGCATATAGGTTTGGAGAACAAACACATGCATGCACGCTAACACGTCCGCATGCGTGATGGACTCGGAGATATTTACCCGTCCGTGAATGATCCAAACCCAATCAACTCCAAATAAAACCTAAAAACATCTACCAGTGAACATGTGTGCAGGCTGACACGTTATCTCCCAAAGTTCCACGTTGGCTGATTGCTTTTTTGTTTGTTGACATGGGCGTTGGCTGATCGCTGGAAGCAACCAGCCCAGCCCGCTCGCTGGTGGTCCACTGAGTCATATGGACTGCCCAAAAAAATCAGCCCCACTAAAAAACAAACGCATCAGCCGTCGTACGCATATTACGCGTGTCCAGCGGCCCCACGCATCGCTGTCTTCAAATGATCTTATCTTCTCACCAAGTCATCTTGGTGCGGACGGCCCTAACAGATGCACTTCTCCTTTTTCTATTTGTGAAGCAATTTATTAGGTGGCCCAAGAAACAGAAATTCTGGCCCAAAGGTGAGTTACGAAGGGCTATAAAATTTTCACTAGACTGGCGTACGGACGAACAAAAATAAAGGCATAACATTAGTACCACCTCGGATATAGAAAAAAATAATATAGACGTGCAACGAACGGACGAAAAATGGACGAAATTATGGTGGTAAGAAGCAATAGCCCTTTTATTAGTAGGTATAGATATAGATTTTGCTTAGTACGGCGGTAGCATTATAAGATGATCCCTTACTAAATTTCAAGGTATAAGTGTTCTCCCTGAGTATGCACCGTTGCGAAAGTTCTTCGTGCTGAGACAACACGTGATGATCGGTTGTGATAGGCTCTATGTTCACATATAGTGGGTGCAAGATAGTTTTGCACATGCGGAATACTCAAGTTAAACTTGACGAGCCTAGCATGTACAGACATGGCCTCGGAGCACTAGAGACCGAAAGGTCGAATGTGAATCAAAAAGTAGATATGATCAACATAGAGATGTTCACCATTGATGAATACTTCATCTCACGTGATGGTCGGCCATGGTTTAGTTGATTTGGATCATGTATCATTTAGATGACTTGATGGATGTCTATCTAACTGGGAGTTCTTAAGTAATATGATTAAGTGAACTTAATTTATCATGAACTGTAACATCCCAATTTTCAATTTGGATGTTATACATAGGTGTTGGGGAACGCAGTAATTTCAAAAAATTCCTACGCACATGCAAGATCCATCTAGGTGATGCATAGCAACGAGAGGGGAGAGTGTTGTCTACGTACCCTCATAGACCGAAAGCGGAAGCGTTATGACAACATGGTTGATGTAGTCGTACGTCTTCACGATCCGACCGATCCTAGTAATGAAAGTACGACACCTCCGCGATCTGCACACGTTCAGCTCGATGATGTCCCACGAACTCTCGATCCAGCTGAGGGTCGAGGGAGAGCTTCGTCAGCACGACGGCGTGATGACGGTGATGATGAAGTTACCGGTGCAGCGCTTCGCCCAAGCACTTCAACGGTATGACCGAGGTGGATTATGGTGGAGGGGGGCACCGCACACGGCTAAGACAATGTTAACTTGTGTGTCTGTGGGGTGCCCCCTCCCCCGTACATAAACGAGTGGAGGAGGGAGGAGGGCCGGCCCTCTATGGCGCGCCCTGGAGGAGTCCTACTCCCACCGGGAGTAGGATTCCCCCCCTCCCTAGTTGGACTAGGAGAGGAAGGAAGGGGGAGGAGGGAGGAAGGAAAGGGGGTCCGTCCCCCCACCCAATTCGGATTGGGCTTGGGGGGGGGGGGCGCCCCCTCCTAGGCTCCCTTCTCCTCTTTCCCAGTATGGCCCAATAAGGCCCATATACTTCCCGGGGGGTTCCGGCAACCTCCCGGTACTCCGATAAATGCCCGAACTCAACCGGAACCATTCCGATGTCCAAACATAGTCATCCAATATATCGATCTTTATGTCTCGACCATTTTGAGACTCCTCGTCATGTCCGTGATCATATCCGGGACTCGGAACTACCTTCGGTACATCAAAACACATAAACTCTTAATACCGATCGTCACCGAACGTTAAGCGTGCGGACCCTACGGGTTCGAGAACTATGTAGACTTGACCGAGACACGTCTCCGGTCAATAACCAATAACAGAACCTGGATGTTCATATTGGCTCCCACATATTCTACGAAGATCTTTATCGGTCAAACCGCATAACAACATACGTTGCTCCCTTTGTCATTGGTATGTTACCTGCCCGAGATTCGATCGTTGGTATCTCAATACCTAGTTCAATCTCGTTACCGGCAAGTCTCTTTACTCGTTCTGTAATGCATCATCCCGCAACTAACTCATTAGTCACATTGCTTGCAAGGCTTATAGTGATGTGCATTACCGAGAGGGCCCAAAGATACCTCTCCGACAATCGGAGTGACAAATCCTAATCTCGATCTATGCCAACTCAACAAACACCATCAGAGACACCTGTAGAGCACCTTTATAATCACCCAGTTACGTTGTGACATTTGGTAGCACACTAAGTGTTCCTCTAGTATCCGGGAGTTGCATAATATCATAGTCATAGGAACATGTATAAGTCATGAAGAAAGCAATAGCAAATAAACTAAACGATCAAGTGCTAGGCTAACAGAATGGGTCAAGTCAATCACATCATTCTCTAATGATGTGATCCCGTTAATCAAATGACAACTCATGTCTATGGCTAGGAATCTTAACCATCTTTGATTCAACGAGCTAGTCAAGTAGAGGCATACTAGTGACACCCTGTTTGTCTATGTATTTACACATGTACTAAGTTTCCGGTTAATACAATTCTAGCATGAATAACAAACATTTATCATGATATAAGGAAATATAAATAACAACTTTATTATTGCCTCTAGGGCATATTTTCTTCAGTATCCCACTTGCACTAGAGTCAATAATCTAGATTACACAGTAATGATTCTAACACCCATGGAGTCTTGGTGCTGATTATGTTTTGCTCGTGAGAGAGGCTTAGTCAACAGGTCTGCAACATTCAGATCCGTATGTATCTTGCAAATCTCTATGTCTCCCTCCTTGACTTGATCACGGATGGAATTGAAGCGTCTCTTGATGTGCTTGGTTCTGTTGTGAAATCTTGATTCCTTTGCCAAGGCAATTGCACCAGTATTGTCACAAAATATTTTCATTGGACCCGATGCACTAGGTATGACACCTAGATCAGATATGAACTCCTTCATCCAGACTCCTTCATTTGCTGCTTCCGGAGCACCTATGTACTCCGCTTCACACGTAGATCCTGCCACGACGCTTTGCTTAGAACTGCACCAACTGAAAGCTCCACCGTTCAATATAAATGCGTATTCGATTTGTGACTTAGAGTCATCCGGATCAGTGTCAAAGCTTGCATCGACGTAACCATTTACGACAAGCTCTTTGTCACCTCCATAAACAAAAAACATATCCTTAGTCCTTTTCAGGTATTTCAGGATGTTCTTGACCGTTGTCCAGTGATCCACTCCTGGATTACTTTGGTACCTCCCTACTAAACTAATAGCAAGGCATACATCAGGTCTGGTACACAACATTGCATACATGATAGAACCTATGGCTGAAGCATAGGGAATGACTTTCATTTTCTCTCTATATTCTATAGTGGCCGGGCATTGAGTCTGACTCAACTTCACACCTTGTAACACAGGCGAGAACCCTTTCTTTGCTTGATCCATTTTGAACTTCTTCAAAACTTTATCAAGGTATGTGCTTTGTGAAAGTCCAATTAAGCATCTTGATCTATCTCTATAGATCTTGATGCCCAATATATAAGCAGCTTCACCGAGGTCTTCATTGAAAAACTCTTGTTCAAGTATCCTTTTATGCTATCCAGAATTTCTATATCATTTCCAATCAACAATATGTCATCCATATATAATATTAGAAATGCTACAGAGCTCCCACTCACTTTCTTGTAAATACAGGCTTCTCTGAAAGTCTGTATAAAACCATATTCTTTGATCACACTATCAAAACATTTATTCCAACTCCGAGATGCTTGCACCGGTCCATAAATGGATTGCTGGAGCTTGCACACTTTGTTAGCATCCTTTGGATTGATAAAACCTTCAGGTTGCATCATATACAACTCTTCTTCCAGAAATCCATTCAGGAACGTAGTCTTTACATCCATTTGCCAAATTTCATAATCATAAAATGCATCAATTGCTAACATGATTCGGACGGACTTAAGCATCGCTACGGGTGAGAAAGTCTCATCATAGTCAACTCCTTGAACTTGTTGAAAACCTTTCGCAACAAGTCGAGCTTTGTAGACAGTAACATTACCGTCAGCGTCAGTCTTCTTCTTGAAGATCCATTTATTCTCGATAGCTTGCCGATCATCGGGCAAGTCAACCAAAGTCCACACTTTGTTCTCATACATGGATCCCATATCAGATTTCATGGCCTCAAGCCATTTTAAGGAATGTGGGCTCATCATCGCTTCCCCATAGTTCGTAGGTTCGTCATAGTAAAGTAACCTGACCTCTAGAATAGGATTACCATACCATTCTGGTGCGGATCTTACTCTGGTTGACCTACGAGGTTCAGTAGTAACTTGATCTGAAGTTATATGTTCATCATCGTTAGCTTCCTCACTAATTGGCGTAGGAGTCACAGGAACTGATTTCTGTGATGAACTACTTTCCAATAAGGGAGCAGGTACAGTTACCTCATCAAGTTCTACTTTCCTCCCACTCACTTATTTCGAGAGAAACTCCTTCTCTAGAAAGGATCCATTCGTAGCAACGAATGTCTTGCCTTCGGATCTATGATAGAAGTTGTACCCAACAGTCTTTGGGTATCCTATGAAGAAACATTTCTCCGATTTGGGTTCGAGCTTATCAGGTTGAAGCTTTTTCACATAAGCATTGCAGCCCCAAACTTTAAGAAACGACAACTTGGGTTTCTTGCCAAACCACAGTTCATAAGGTGTCGTCTCAACAGATTTAGATGGTGCCCTATTTAAGGTGAATGCAACCGTCTCTAAAGCATAACCCCAAAACAATAGCGGTAAATCAGTAAGAGACATCATAGATCGCACCATATGTAATAAAGTGCGGTTACGACATTCGGACACACCATTACGTTGTGGTGTTCCAGGTGGCGTGAGTTGCGAAACTATTCAGCATTGTTTCAAATGAAGACCAAACTTGCAACTCAAATATTCTCCTCCACGAACAGATCATAGAAACTTCATTTTCTTGTTACGATGATTCTCCACTTTCACTCTGAAATTCTTTGAACTTTTCAAATGTTTCAGACTTATGTTTCATCAAGTAGATGTAACCATATCTGCTCAAATCATCTGTGAAGGTGAGAAAATAACGATACCCGCCGTGAGCCTCAATATTCATTGGACCACATACATCAGTATGTATGATTTCCAACTAATCTGTTGCTCGCTCCATTGTTCCGGAGATCGGAGTTTTAGTTATCTTGCCCATGAGGCATGGTTCGCAAGTACCAAGTGATTCATAATCAAGTGTTTCCAAAAGTACATCAGAATGGAGTTTCTTCATGCGCTTTACACCAATATGACCCAAACGACAGTGCCACACATAAGTTGCACTATCATTATCAACTCTGCATCCTTTGGCTTCAATATTATGAATATGTGTGTCACTACTATCGAGATTCAACAAAAATAGACCAGTCTTCAAGGGTGCATGACCATAAAAGATATTACTCATATAAATAGAACAACCATTATTTTCTGATTTAAATGAATAACCGTCTCGCATCAAGCAAGATCCAGATATAATGTTCATGCTCAACGCTGGCACCAAATAACAATTATTGAGGTCTAAAACTAATCCCGAAGGTAGATGTAGAGGTAGCGAGCCGACGGCGATCACATCAACTTTGGAACCATTTCCCACGTGCATCGTCACCTCGTCCTTAGCCAATCTTCGCTTAATCCGTAGTCCCTGTTTCGAGTTGCAAATATTAGCAACAGAACCATTATCAAATACCCAGGCACTACTGCGAGCATTAGTAAGGTACACATCAATAACATGTATATCACATATACCTTTGTTCACCTTGCCATCCTTCTTATCCACCAAATACTTGGGCAGTTCCGCTTCGGTGACCAGTCCTTTGCAAGAGAAGCACTCGGTCTCAGGCTTAGGTCCAGACTTGGGCATCTTCACTTGAGCAGCAACTTGCTTGCCGTTCTTCTTGAAGTTCCCCTTCTTCCCTTTACCCCTTTTCTTGAAACTAGTGGTCTTGTTGACCATCAACACTTGACGCTCTTTCTTGATTTCTACCTCCGCAGCCTTTAGCATTGTGAAGAGCTCGGGAATTGTCTTATCCATCTCTTGCATATTATAGTTCATCACGAAGCTCTTGTAGCTTGGTGGCAGTGATTGAAGTATTCTCTCAATGACACTATCATCAGGAAGATTAACTCCCAATTGAATCAAGTGATTGTTATGCCCAGACATTTTGAGTATATGCTCACTGACAGAACTATTCTCCTCCATTTTGCAGCTGTAGAACTTATTGGAGACTCCATATCTCTCAATCTGGGCATTTGCTTGAAATATTAATTTCAACTCCTAGAACATCTCATATGCTCCATGACGTTCAAAACGTCGTTGAAGTCCCGGTTCTAAGCCGTAAAGCATGGCACACTGAACTATCGAGTAGTCATCAGCTTTGCTCCACCAGACGTTCATAACATCTGGCGTTGCTCCTGCAACGGGTTTGGCACCTAGCGGTGTTTCCAGGACGTAATTCTTCTGTGCAGCAATGAGGATAATCCTCAAGTTTGCTACCATCATCTTTCAACTTAGCTTTCTCTAAGAACACATTAATATTCAACGGAACAACAACATGGGCCATCTATCTACAACAACATAGACATGCAAAATACTATCAGGTACTAAGTTCATGATAAATTAAAGTTCAATTAATCATATTACTTAAGAACTCCCACTTAGATAGACATCCCTCTAATCATCTAAGTGATCACGTGATCCAAATCAACTAAACCATGTCCGATCATCAGTGAGATGGAGTAGTTTTCAATGGTGAACATCACTATGTTCATCATATCTACTATATGATTCACGCTCGACCTTTCGGTCTTAGTGTTCCGAGGCCATATCTGCATATGCTAGGCTCGTCAAGTTTAACCCGAGTATTCTGCGTGTGCAAAACTGGCTTGCACCCGTTGTATGTGAACGTAGAGCTTATCACACCCGATCATCACGTGGTGTCTCGGCATGACGAACTTTCGCAACGGTGCATACTCAGGGAGAACACTTGTACCTTGAAATTTAGTGAGAGATCATCTTATAATGCTACCGCCAAACTAAGCCAAATAAGATGCATAAAGGATAAACATCACATGCAATCAATATAAGTGATATGATATGGCCATCATCATCTTATGCCTTTGATCTCCATCTCCAAAGCATCGTCATGATCACCATCTTCACCAGCTTGACATCTTGATCTCCATCGAAGCATCACTGTCATCTCGCCAACTATTGCTTCTACGACTATCGCTACCTCTTAGTGATAAAGTAAAGCAATTACATGGCGATGGCATTTCATACAATAAAGCGACAACCATATGGCTCCTGCCAGTTTCCGATAACTCTGTTACAAAACATGATCATCTCATACAATAAAATTTAGCATCATGTCTTGACCATATTACATCACAACATGCCCTACAAAAACAAGTTAGACGTCCTCTACTTTGTTGTTGCAAGCTTTACGTGGCTGCTACGGGCTGAGCAAGAACCGTTCTTACCTACGCATCAAAACCACAATGATTTTTCGTCAAGTGTGCTGTTTTAACCTTCAACAAGGACCGGACGTAGCCACACTCGATTAACCTAAAGTTGGAGAAACTGACACCCGCCAGCCACCTGTGTGTGAAGCTCGTTGGTAGAGTTGCATATGCGTACGCATAATGTCAGTCCGAGCCGCTTCATCCAACAATACCGCCGAATCAAAGTATGACATGCTGGTAAGCAGTATGACTATTATCGCCCACAACTATTTGTGTTCTACTCGTGCATATAACATCTATGCATAGAGCTGGCTCGGATGCCACCGTTGGGGAACGCAGTAATTTCAAAAAAATTCCTACGCACATGCAAGATCCATCTTGGTGATGCATATCAACGAGATGGGAGAGTGTTGTCTATGTACCCTAGTAGACCGAAAGCGGAAGCGTTATGACAACGCGGTTGATGTGGTCGTACGTCTTCACGATCCGACCGATCCTAGTACCGAAAGTATGACACCTCCGCAATCTGCACACGTTCAGCTCGGTGACGTCCCATGAACTCTCGATCCAGCTGAGTGTCGAGGGAGAGCTTCGTTAGCACGACGGCGTGATGACGATGATGATGAAGTTACCGGCGCAGGGCTTCGCCTAAGCACTGCAATGGTATGAGCGAGGTGGATTATGGTGGAGGGGGGCACATCACACGACTAAGACAATGTTAACTTGTGTGTCTATGGGGTGCCCCTCCCCCGTATATAAAGGAGTGGAGGAGGGGGGAGGACCGACCCTCTATGACGCGCCCTGGAGGAGTCCTACTCCCACCGGGACTAGGAGAGGAAGGAAGGGGGAGGAAGGAGGTAGGAAAGGGGGGTCCGACCCCCACCCAATTTGGATTGGGCTTGGGGGGGGCTAGCCCTCCTAGGCTCCCTTCGCCTCTTTCCCACTATGGCCCAATAAGGCCCATATACTTCCCGGGGGGTTTCGGTAACCTCTTGGTACTCCGGTAAATGCCCGAACTCACCCAGAACCATTCCGATGTCCAAACATAGTCATCCAATATATCGATCTTTATGTCTCGACCATTTCGAGACTCCTCGTCATGTCCGTGATCATATCCGGGATTCCGAACTACCATCAGTACATCAAAACACATAAACTCATAATACCGATAGTCACCGAACGTTAAGCGTGCGGACCCTACGGGTTCGAGAACTATGTAGACATGACCGACACACGTCTCCGGCCAATAAACAATATCGGAACCTAGATGTTCATATTGGCTGCCACATATTCTACGAAGATCTTTATCGGTCAAACCGCATAACAAGTTACGTTGTTCCCTTTGTCATCGGTATGTTACTTGCCCGAGATTCGATCGTCGGTATCTCGATACCGGCAAGTCTCTTTACTCGTTCCGTAATGCATCATCCCGCAACTAACTCATTAGTCACATTGCTTACAAGGCTTATAGTGATGTGCATTACCGAGAGGGCCGAGAGATACCTCTCCGACAATCAGAGTGACAAATCCTAATGTTGATCTATGCCAACTCAACAAACACCATCGGAGACACCTGTAGAGCACCTTTATAATCACCCAGTTACGTTGTGACATTTGGTAGCACACAGAGTGTTCCTCCAGTAAACGGGAGTTGCATAATCTCATAGTCATAGGAACATGTATAAGTCATGAAGAAAGCAATACCAAATAAACTAAATGATCAAGTGCTAGGCTAACGGAATGGGTCAAGTCAATCACATCATTCTCTAATGATGTGATCCCGTTAATCAAATGACAACTCATGTCTATGGCTAGGAAACTTAAGCATCTTTGATTCAACGAGCTAGTCAAGTAGAGGCATACTAGTGACACTCTGTTTGTCTATGTATTCACACATGTACTAAGTTTCCAGTTAATACAATTCTAGCATGAATAACAAACATTTATCATGATATAAGGAAGTATAAATAACAACTTTATTATTGCCTCTAGGGCATATTTCCTTCAATAGGTCATCATATGCATATCATATTTTATTTGAATTTTGGATTGTGATCCTAGAAATCTTAAGCAACTCAAGGACCCAAGGAGAGAGTTGGAGGTTTCACAAATTTTCATATTTGATTTCTTCTCAAATTTGAAAAGAGGATCAATTTGATTTTAAATATTTTTCTCTCCAATTATTTCCAATAATAAAAATAAGAGAGAGAAGATAAAATGACTTCTTCAAAAGAGAGGGATATTGGAGGAGAAATTTTAAAATCAAATTATTATTTTACTTGAATTTTATTTGCTATTTTATTTGAAATTAGTAAAATATGCATTTTTTAAAATTACAATTTTCAGGCGAGAAAAATGTTCACTTTGTCCTAAATATTAGGTTTGGACTATGAAAATTATTTCTGGCATTTTTAGAACAGTTTTATATTTTATTAGGATTTTTCTTCTGGGCAAAATTTATTTTAAAAAAAGTTTCGTAGCCCGACTGGGCCAAAGGCCCAGCCGAGCCGGCCCGCTCGCTCGCGCCGCCTTCCTCCCGGGCGGAAGGAGTCCCGCGCGCCGCCGCCACAGAGGGAGTCCGGTTCAGACTCCCCTTCGCCGCCCCTCCCGCAAGAAGCCCCCCCCGCCGGCCTTTATAAGCCGCGCCCCGGCCCCCCTCCTCCTCATCACCGCCGCAGCCCGCTTCCCCGAGCCGCCTCAAGCCGCCGCCCGCCACTCGCCGTTGCCGCCGCCCTACCCCGCCGCCGCCTGCCACCCAGTCAGCGGCCAAGTCAGGTTAACCGGTATAAAACCGTCGGTTTTCTGCTTCGGTTTTTTTCCGGTTAGTTAGGTTTAGATCGGTTTTATTTTTTTAGTTCTTTATTTGACGAACGTTAACCTGTTAGTTTATTTTTACGAACGAATTCGTTCGTTATGTTTTCGTAGCGAACGTTCGCTCGTTCAATTCTTTCTTTTTATTTTAATTTTCGGCCAGGGGCCTATCCATGAATACTTTTATCGCAGATTAGTCCCTGATCTTCAAACCCTCGTTACTTTTTACTCGTTTGTCGAAATCCAGTGAAACCAACGCCAAAATCTTCGTCTTGTTCCCATATTTCCAGATAATCAACTTGAACATAATTTTGAAAAATTTAAAATTTGGTTTAAAGAAGATTTGAATTTGAAATTCTTTTGATCGTAGTTTGAGTTTCGTAGCTCTGATTCGATTGATTCTTTTTGCAGATCGAAGCTCTTCAGTTGAACTTTTTTTTTGGATATTTTCTCTTGAGTTTACCCTTGCATATTATGCTTGAGTGCTTATGTATGCCATTGTTTGTTTACGATAGAGTTTCCGGAGTGCGAAGCGTGCTACTACGAGTCACTAGGGTTTTTAGATCGTCAGCAAGGCAAGTAACACTTTGATCATACCCCTTTATTACCCCGTTTTTATGCATTAGTTTCAATCCTCAAACATTTCATGGTTAGTACTTGATAACATGGGGTTATTGGGAAGTAGTTGATGAGGTAGAACCTATTGTCTTTATTTCAAACCCTGGGATTTACTTCTATGTTATGATTATACTGTTTTGCTATGCTCGTAGACGTGGTTTGGTTTGAGTGATCCATGAAAGATGTGAGAGTTATCATTTATTAATGGTTAAACTTAAGGTGGCTACTTTAATACACATCTGGGTGGATTGGTTGGGGCACCCTGCAGTACCCGATGGTTGTCCGGACTCCTGGAGCAATCCGTGTGGTCCTGGGATATCCCGGAGTACCCGTGTGATCATCCTATGGTTGCCACCCAGGCTCAAAGGGATCATAAGATTATTCATGCTAGAAACTTCCGTGTGCAGCCACATGCCATTATGGGCTCTGGCATAGTTGAGTAAGTTGTGGGAAACCTTTCCATGATTGGCTAGCAGATGTAGGGGATTGTAGGTGTACTGGCCTATCTATCGGTTAAGGGGACCTCTTCGGAAAGACTATGTCTCGGTCATCCGTTTCTCAAACATCATGCAGTGCGAGAAGCCCAACGGAGGAGATCGAGTCTTGTGGGGAAAAGTGCGCAAACCTCTGCAGAGTGTATAAACTAATCATGGTTAGCCGTGTCCGCGGTTATGGACATCTTGAGTATCCGGTACTTGAATTATTGATTCGATCTCATCACTTTACTTAATTAATTTGTTGGGTTGATAATTATTATTTTGGGATTGAGTTGGAGGAACCTTCTCAATATTTCAACAAACTTTGTAGTTAAATGAAATATATTCCTTTGTTGTAGGAAAAAACTAGCTTTATGCAAATGATAACCATAGAGCCTCCACCAGCCATATATGCATGTAGTGGTAGCTGTTATTTGTTCATTGCTCTTGTGTTATCTTGCCAGCATATTCCATGTGCTGACCTACACAGGCTGCAACGTATTATGTTACATAATTTTCAGACAAAGAGTAAGGTGCGCTAGGTCGTTGTCGTGCACTCAGCTATACCGTTGGAGTTGATGGACTCACTTACCTTCGAAGCTTCCGCTGTTATCTTATTTAGATGGCCTTCAGCCATATTATTGTAATAGTTCTCTCTTGAGACATTCGATGTAATAAATGTGTGATTGAACTCTGTTATAAATCCTCGAGTACGGTGTGTGTCAGCATTACCGATCCAGGGATGACACTTATGCACAAAGATTTGACCGTCTGAGGTCGGGCTACTACAAGATGGTATCATAGCACACGCTGACTGTAGGACACGACCACTAACATAAGCCATAGGACACTCTTCTCTACTCATTGCTGACTCTTCTCCCTTTTCCACTCTATAGATGGCGGACCCAAGGAACAAGTTTGCTCAGCCGGATGAATACACACCTTTCGGACGACACTTGAAGGAAGCCACTAAGTACCTGAGCATCGGAATACCAAGCTTCACCGGGACTTACACCACCAATCTACCAGAAGAGGAGCATTAGATGATTCGAGTTTATGTTCCAGGAAGAACATTCACACCAGTTACTGAGCCCATAGAGTTTTTCTTTGATGCACCAACCCGGAGTCTAGGAAAGAGCATGGCAGCCCACATTGCCATGGGATGCATTGGCAAAGTTTATCACAAGGATCTTAAGGACACCATCTACCAGATATGTGGACGTCGAGATGAGCAATGGGAGATGATTTGCACCAGGAGGGATAAATCCATTGCAACCTACATCCAGGAGTTAAACCAGCACATTCGTCATCAGGAGAACCGGATGTGCGCCAGTATGATAGACCTGAAGTAGGTGATGACTAGGAACATGGAGCTAGAAGAGGAACTCAAGTCTACACCTGATGTATACGAAGAAGAAATTTTAGTACTACTGGAGAAGAATGAAGATCTGAAGAAGAAGCTAGGAATGTTCATGGGTGATCCCGAACCTGAAGCGGACATCCGTTTTGAAGACTACATCATCATCTACGACACCAACTCTGACCCCGATAGTGATGATGATTATGAAGACGTTATGAACGTTTGTCAAGCTCGGTATGATGACTACTCGATAGTTTAGTGCGCCACGCTTTACGGCTTAGAACCGGGACTTCAAAAACGTTTTTGAACGTCGCGGAGCATATGAGATGTTCCAAGAGTTGAAATTGGTATTTCAGACTCATGCCCATGTCGAGAGGTATGAGCCCTCTGACAAGTACTTTGCCTACAAGATGGAGGAGAATAGCTCAACCAGTGAGCATGTGCTCAGAATGTCTGGGTACTACAATCTCTTGAATCAAGTGGGAGTTAATCTTCCAGATAAGATAGTGATTGACAGAGTTCTCTAGTCACTATCACCAAGTTATTGGAACTTCGTGATGAACTATAATATGCAAGGGATGACGAAAACGATTCCCGAACTCTTCGCGATGCTAAAATTGGCAAAGGTAGAAATCAAGAAAGAGCATCAAGTGTTGATGGTTAACAAGACCACTAGTTTCAAGAAAAGGGTAAAGGAAAAGAAAGGGAACTTCAAGAAAAAATGGCAAGCAAGTTGCCACTCCCGTGAAGAAGCCCAAAGCTAGACCTAAGCCTGAAACTGAGTGCTTCTAGCTACTGCAAAGGGAATGGTCACTGGAAGCGGAACTACCCCAAATACTTGGCGGATAAGAAGGATGGAAAAGTGAACAAAGGTATATTTGATATACATGTTATTGATGTGTACTTTACTAGTGTTCATAGTAACCCCGGGGTATTTGATACCGGTTTAGGTGCTAAGATTATAACTCGAAATAGGAGTTGCAAAATGAACAGAGACTAGTTAAGGGCGAGGTGACGATGAGTGTTGGAAGTGATTCCAAGGTTGATAAGATCACCATCGCACACTCCCTCTACCTTCGGGATTAGTGTTGGACCTAAATAAATGTTAGTTGCTGTTTGCGTTGAGCATGAATATGATTGGATCATGTTTATTGCGATACGGTTATTCATTTAAGTCAGAGAATAATTGTTGTTCTGTTTACATGAATAAAACCTTCTATGGTCATACACCCAATGTAAATGGTTTATTGAATCTCGATCGTAGTGATACACATATTCATAATATAGATACCAAAAGATGCAAAGTTGATAATGATAGTGCAACATATTTGTGGCACTGCCATTTTGATCATATTAGTGTATAGCGCATGAAGAAACTCCATGCGGATGGACTTTTGGAATCACTTGATTATGAATCATTTGATGCTTGCGAACCATGCCTCATGGGCAAGATGACTAAAACTCCGTTCTCCGGAACAATGGAGCGAGCTAATGAGTTATTGGAAATAATACATTACCGATGTATGCGGTCCGATAAGTGTTGAGGCACACGGCAGGTATTGTTCTAACCTTCACGGATGATTTGAGTAGGTATGGGTATATCTACTTGATGAAATACAAGTCTGAAACATTTGAAAAGTTCAAAGAATTTCAGAGTGACGTGGAAAATCATCGTAACAAGAAAATAAAGTTTCTATGATCTGATCGCGGAGGCAAATATTTGAGTTACGAGTTTGGCCTTCATTTAAAACAATGTGGAATAGTTTCACAACTCACGCCACCTAGAACACCACATCATAATGGTGTGCGAACATCGTAACCGTACTTTATTAGATATGGTGCGATCTATGATGTCTCTTACCGATTTACCACTACCGTTTTGGGGTTATGCATTAGAGACATCTGCATTCATGTTAAATAGGGCATCGTCTAAATCCGTTGAGACGACACCGTATGAACTATCAGCTGCAAACGCTCGTGCTGATCCGCTGAACATGGATATCAGAGAGGTTCAAACTAATATCACCGCTTCTAAGTCTGGTTTAGAAACCACATATTTTTTGCAAAGGGGTCAGCCACTGAAAAGTCATGTATGGGGTTGACACGATGACTTCCAATTACTCTATCATATGAAGTTCCAAAATGAAATTCACCATTTTTTGGAGCCAACTCCATTCTGCCGCAGGCGCCGGCGCTGATCAACAAACCATTCATTTTTGCAAAATAAATGTAGGGCAAACCTCATTTCCTTCAGCACCCTTGCTCTGAGAACAAAGAACCTGGCGAATATAATCTCCGGTAAGGTCCCCCGGTAGGAGTTCAAAGTAATTTCTGAGAGATGCAGATCTAGGCATTCGACGTGATTGTTATATTGTATCACATTATCCACCACTAGGCCTAATCTTATCTGCAAAAGAAGAAAACGTGTTAGTGCCTACATGCAGTTTTGAACATTACTACATGCCTATTTGGTTTGCAGGATTTGTAAAATGCACTAACATGCCATCTTTGATTTGACATGATTAACATGGGCATTTGATTACATTCTAGAAAAATGTAGCCTTCTTCACAAGAGGTTGGAGTGGATGAAACGTTTCCTAAGAAAACTAGTACATATGAATCCAAAGGAGAAATGCTTATTGATTGTAACCATATGGATCAAGCAACCAATATGGGGGGGGGGGCATGTATGTACTAAAATCCTCCAAAAGAACCTTCAGAAATCATAGTACATTGTCATTGTAAACTTGAAAAAAGGTGTCACAAATTGAACTCCCTTATGGTTAACATTTAACAGGAAAGGAACATCACCTCGATATATAGCTTCTCCAGGCACGGAAAGCCTCTCAGGAAACTGACAACTTGCTCCACGTCGGGGCCGATAGATTCTAGTGCCAAGACCTTCCTCAGGCTTGAGTTTGGGGTCAAGCTTGTCGGAATCATTTTCTGAATGACAGACGAACAAACATCTTGAAAATTAGAAATAATGTTAATTTGTAGAATGAGAGGTAGAAGGCGACTGTTGTACCTGAACTGGTGTGGATCCTATAACAAGTTCGGAGTATTTGTCAGACGAGTAGCCCACCACTATCAATTTGGGCGCAGAAATGACATTGATTCTTATTGGACCTTCTTGATCAACTACAAGTAATCTCTCAAGTGCAGGTGTGTCCTCAATTACGCATCTTGTGATCTCTTCCAGCCGCACCAGCAACACACATAAATAGTCCAGAGAGTCATGGAGGTGATGTGGAAGGTACTCAACCCATTAATCGCCTGAAGACGAAGGTACTCGAGTGCAGTACAGCCACGGAGCAGGCGCTCGATGCCACCCTTTGAGAGGCAGACGGTGATGAGCTCGAGGTGCTTCAGTCGTGGTAGAATAAGAGCGGGCGCGTCATTAAGGGGCGGGAAATGGCAGTTCCTGAACTTGGTGACGCGCAGCGTGGGCGCGAGGCGGAGTGCGGACGTTGGCAGCGACCGCATATGCCCATCATCAAAAGTGATCTCCTCGAGCTGATCTAGGGCGGGGGAACAAGTCATCAAGCTTGGCTCAGTCCTTGCCGTTGGAATGGAACTTGCCCATTCTAAGGCCTTTGGTTGGGCCAAGGTGACTGCCGAGGATCTTAGAGAATGCATCCAAGCTTTTGCGATAGCCATGGCAGAGCTCGTGGGTGTTGATGAGGTCGAGAGGGCTGGAGTTCCATAGGGGGCACCACCGCCGAGAAAGGACGGTTGTCTGTGCCCCATATTTGATTGGGAGGAGGGAGATGATGACTCTCAACATATCATCGGGGATGCTGCTGATGAAGTCTAGGCCTGCTGGAGTCACTTGCGGTTCTAGCTCGCCCCACCTTCGCTTGTTGGAAGCCCCGTTCTACACCTCTGGAGTCTCCTTGTCAGCAGTGCTTTTTGATAGAAATGGGAGTACAGGGAATATTTAGTTAAAACAGGGCAATAGAAAAGTGTATTGGTAACTAGAAGTTGTTAGGTAGGAATATAGTAAGAAAAGGGAATAACAATTGGTTGCTTAAATACTACACAATTCATTTGACATTGTTGGGTAAGTCAACATATGCAGAGAGTTGAAAAGAAAACTTACTTCGAACAAAGCCTGGACAGATGATTTTGTCGGGGAAGTTAGCATATATCTCATGACCAGGCCCTTTTATGTGTAGCGCAATTTTAGTGCCAGCTTTCAGTACATAAAACTTTGCAATTTCTTTCCAAAAGCCAGTGCCAAAATAGGAGTCACCATGTTCATCAAGTCTTATAGTAGCAACGATTGTAAATCCATGGTTTGTGTGCAGTATGACATCTGTGGAGCCTTGATCTATGTAAAGGGAAAAATTGTGCACTACATAATTTGTTGCATAGCAAGGGATGTTCTGCAGAAAATGGTAGGATTGTTAAAGAAAATATGGTAACATGCAAATATGGGCCCAAATTGAAAGAACTGTACAACAGTTGAAATCCAAGGACAAAAATCTATAATTAAACAGATAGGGTTAACATGATGTCATGGAAATATGAGAGTAATCGAAAGAACAATACGTCATTAATTTGCCTAATATAGAAAGAAGAGGCGAAAATCCCCTTTGACATATATGGTGCATGTGGCACCTTTTATCCAAATGTAGCAATATCTAGAATATGTTCAGGAAAGTAGGCCATGCCAACCGATTTAGGGTGAGATTTAACATATCGCGCGCGTCCTCAACTTATCTGGTACGGTGAGATGGAATCTCTGGCGGCGGTCGCAAAGTCCTAAAGTGTCGGTGCACTGTACATTCTGTGAATGAAAGAAAACCCTCAAATCAGCTCGAATAAAAATGAATTCACGGCGATTTCCGCCGGGTGATTAAAGGAGGCAGATGAACTGGGATATGAGATGATATAATATCTCATTAAATTAGTTACCTTGTCGTCCATGAGAAAGAACCCTCAGTACGGCAGATTCCCCAACCAAGCGGAGCTTGGTTGACCTCGAGCAGCGTCGAGAAAGTCGATGGTGATGGGCGACGGCAAGCGGAAGTGGCGAAATGCGGTGGGCTTTGCCGGCAACCTGGTGGCGGCGGTAGGCGTCGAGCTAAGTGTTTACCGCCGCGATAGGCGGTGCCATGGCATAGACACGGAGGAGCTTGTGCAGGTGTGAATAGGGACCGTACCGGAGGAGGTGGCGGGTGGGGTGAGGGTTTTTGTGATGTGGGGATGGTGAGGGTTTTCTTTTTACTTTTTTGAATTGGGTGGTGAGGGTTTTCTGTCCCACAAATAATTTTGGGGGCGACGGTTTGCTAGAGCGAACCGTGTGTGATTGGCGCAACAGGAAAAATGGAAGTCATTGCACACGGTTCCAATTTTGGGAACCGTGTGTGATTGACGTACTACCTCCATCCTGGTTTATTGGCCCCCCTTTGAAATATTTACCAAATTTTGACCAAATATTTAACATACTCAGACATAGATAATAAGCGTACATGTACATAAGCATAGTTCAACCATAAGTACATAGTTCAACCGTCATTAAGCATACTCAAGCGTACATAGTTCGATCCATCCCACATCTCATCTCACATGCCGACACGATCCTGAAGCTTCTCCAGGTACTTGGTGTACGCGCCGTGCGCCACCCTGCGAGAATACTTATGCTTGAAGGAGCCAACGACCCGTCCTCTTGCATGCGCCAGAACACTTAGATATGTGTCATGAAGCTTCTGGTTGCAAAATGGGCATCCATAGTCGTCGTTCCAGGTCCTAATACGCCTGTTATGCATTCCCGCATAAAGCTCCCTCACAATTCGCCTCTTGTACCTCCTCTGGGCATCTTCATCCTCGCTGTCCACATCATCAGATAACACCTATACAAATAGTAAAACAAATTCGGCATCAAATCACTGATTAAATGCTGTGAAGTAGGATTAGGAATTTATGGCTATTTATTTATACATATCCAGATATTATGGTTCGATTTTTAAGCACAGTCGTCCATGTACAGACCAATCTTGAAGAAAGTAATGGCACAAACATAAGTAGGTCATTCAAAATCAATTGTCAAGTCCTGGCTAGGAATTATTAGCACGAACACTAACCCTAGTCGGATTACTAGCAGATATCATTTGCACACATGAAACAACTAATCACTTATCACCCGTACCATTCAAACAATCAATACACTACACGGATCTACCGAAACTTACTCAGATTTCGTGGATTGGGAGAACATAACCACATGATTTCTATTCGAAAAAGGGGGAGGCAGGAGTAACCAGAGAAACCCTATGATCTGAAGGAAATATGTCCTGGAGGCAATAATAAAGTTGTTATTTATATTTCCTTATATCATGATAAATGTTTATTATTCATGCTAGAATTGTATTAACCAAAAACTTAGTACATGTGTGAATACATAGACAAAACAGAGTGTCCCTAGTATGCCTCTACTTGACTAGCTCGTTAATCAAAGATGGTTATGTTTCCTGACCATAGACATGTGTTGTCATTTGATGAACGGGATCACATCATTAGAGAATGATGTGATGGACAAGACCCATCCGTTAGCTTAGCATAATGATCGTTTAGTTTTATTGCTATTGCTTTCATCATGACTTATAGATGTTCCTCTAACTATGAGATTATGCAACTCCCGAATACCGGAGGAACACCTTGTTCGCTATCAAAGCGTCTGGCGAGCTGGGTGATTATAAAGATGCTCTACAGGTGTCTCTGAAGGTGTTTGTTGAGTTGGCATAGATCGAGATTAGGATTTGTCACTCCGTGTATCGGAGAGGTATCTCTGGGCCCTCTCGGTAATGATCATCACTATAAGCCTTGCAAGCAATGTGACTAATGAGTTAGTTGCATGATGATGCATTATAGAACGAGTAAAGAGACTTGCCGGTAACGAGACTGAACTAGGTATGATGATACCGACGATCGAATCTCGGGTAAGTAACATACCGATGACAAAGGGAACAACGTATGTTGTTATGTGGTTTGACCGATAAAGATCTTTGTAGAATATGTAGGAGCCAATATGAGCATCCAGGTTCCGCTATTGGTTATTGACTGGAGATGTGTCTCGGTCATGTCTACATAGTTCTCGAACCCGTAGGGTCCGCACGCTTAACGTTCGACGATGATTTGTATTATGAGTTATGTGATTTGATGTACTGAAGGTTGTTCAGAGTCTGAGATGAGATCACGGACATGACGAGGAGTCTCGAAATGGTCGAGAGGTAAAGATTCATATATTGAAAGGCTATATTCGGACATCGGAAACGTTCCCAGTGATTCGGGTATTTTTTCGGAGTACCGGGGAGTTACGGGAATTCACCAGGAGAAGTAATGGGCCTTATTGGGCTTTAGTGGAGAGAGAGGGGAGAAGGGCCAAGAGGTGGCACGTGCCTCCCCCTACCCAAACCGAATTGGACAAGGGGTGGGGGCGCGGCCCCCCTTTCCTTCTCCCTCTCCCTCTCTTTCCTTCTCTCCTACTCCAAATAGGAAAGGGAATCCTACTCGGACTTTGGAGTCCTGGTAGGACTCCCTATGCTTGGCGCGCCCCCTAGGCCGGCCACCTCATCCCTCCCTCCTTTATATACAGGGGAGGGGAGCACCCCAAAGGCACTCAAGATTTGTCTTAGCCGTCTGCGGTGCCCCCCTTCACAGTTACACACCTCAGTCACATCATCGTAGTGCTTAGGCGAAGCCCTGCGCCGGTAACTTCATCATCATTGTCACCACGCCGTCGTGCTAACGGAACTCTCCCGCGGCCTCAACTGGATCAAGAGCTCGAGGGACGTCATCAAGCTGAACGTGTGCAGATCACGGAGGTGCCGTGCGTGCGGTACTTGATCGATTGGATCGCGAAGACGTTCGACTACATCAACCGTGTTACTATTCCGCTTTCGGTCTACAAGGGTACATGGACACACTCTCCCGCTCGTTGCTATGCATCACCTAGATAGATCTTGCGTGTTCGTAGGATTTTTTTTTGAAATTACTGGGTTCCCTACATGATCTATTTGACACATAGATGGGTATAGATGACTAACCATCTGTCCGTCGTTGTCGGAGTCGTCGCCGGAGTGGTCGTCGGAGTGGGTGTGGAACTCCACCTCCGGCTGTGGAAGCTCGACACCGTCGACGACTTCACGATGCAGCGTTAACTCGCCAGCGGTGACGGCAACCTCTGTCATCATCTCCACGCCGTGCTCCAATGCTTTAGCAGCCCCGACGTCGCCACTCCCTCCGATGGACCGCTTCGGCGGCATCCTCATACACTGACGGCTTTGAGAACTGAGAGCGGCGTCGAGGATACAAGCGGAGAGAGAGGATTGTGTGTGTGTGGCGAGGATGGGGGATGAGGCTGCTCGGGCGCACCATTAATATGGAGTAGTGGGAGTTGTGGGAGAGAGGCGAGCGGCGGTCAAACCAATGGCTCACCTCCTGGTGAGCCTGTGCACTGGACTGCTGGCATGCCTACCAAAGTTTCACATAGCTACTCGCACGCCTCCCGATGACACTGCACAGCGAGCACGCCTCCGTCAATTCACACACCTGCTTGCATGCCTCCCCGTCTGCCTGCATGGTGGACTGCTCGCATGCGTCCTGTCAACTCATGCCCGCTCGCACGACACACGGGTCGTGCGGCGGCACGTATATATATTTTTTCTATTTGGATGATTAAGGCTATCGTTTTATTGCTTAACCGAAGCATGGCACATATCCATTGTTGGTCTAACGCTCACGGTTCGAATAAATAATCTGTTTGGGATATTGGTTGCCAATTATTAATAATATCCCGTTTGTAATTAGATAAAGATTACATCAAAACTGGTCTCAAATTTGACAAAAAAAGTACAATGCCACTTTGTATTGGTGTCCATATGACAACGCGATAAATTTCATGAACTTCAAATAAGTTTTGGATGTACTAGAATTTAAAAATCAAGATTCTCAATGTTTGTAATTTGTTGCACGGGGAGTAAACATGCACCCGGTGAGACACATGTGTTTTTGCAATTCATTTAGGTGCACTGTCACGTGTGCATGTAGCTCAAATTTTATTTTTGCACATTATACCCATAGAAAATCAATCAATTAATGTACTAAAACGTCTTAATGATCTCTATGATTTTTTGAAATTAAAACGCCCCTCCTTTGGTAACATATATGTTCAACGCGGGATAATTAATTTAACATGCATCGTAGTTGTGGTGGATTCGCGGTGTGTGTGTGGGTGTGTGCGTCTGGGGGTGGCGGGTGGCTCGCATTACACTACGAGTTGTGAGCCACCGTGTGGGTTGGCCGTTTTGTTAGGCAGGCCGGTGCCACATCAAAGTCGTGAAAACGTTATTTAAAACATTACACAACCCTTTCATACATACATGCTTTGGCCACATGCAGTCGATGGTTGTCCTACATGACACTCGATACTCGCATGTGATGCTTTCTGTGGGCCCGCGAGGTCGTCGTCCATCACTTTGACGAACAGCCGGCGGTGAGGTTAATTTTACTAGCAAGGTATAATATTTTTTGTTTGTGTTATGGTGGTATATAGTACGCGTCGAAGAGGTGGGAGGGGACTAGCATATATACTATACATACGCATCCGTGAACAAGTACACCTCACTCAGTGTTGGGACTTTTTGGTTTCCGAGGCACGTGCCACATCAAAATTGTAAAATTGGCTATTCAAACATCACACAACACCTTTTTGGGCCACATGCATATCCTAGCTAGGACACACACGTGTGACGCTTCCATCTATGGCCCACGAGGCCATCGTCGATGCATGCATGCATCACTTACCTACATCGTGAGAGGTTAATTAATTTCACCATCGATGAGGATTCTTTTGGGTTGTACATATATTACGGCAGGAGCATATAGTATGCGGTGAAGCGGGGGGAAGGGGACCATCATATGTAGTACGCTTGATGAACCTCGCTCTGTGTGGGTGCATGGTTTACGGTTTTTGAGGCATGTGACACATCAAAGTTGTGCATTTTGGGTATTCAACATATATATGTTTGGCCCACATGCAAAGCGGTGGTGGTTGTCCTCTCGCACCCACTTAAGCGGTTATCAGCGATATCGATGCTTTCCATCTGTGGGCCCGCTTGGTCCATCACTACTTTTTGCCTGACAACAAGAAAGGTTAATTTGACTTAGGAGGGGATTATTATTTTTGCTCTGGGATGACATGCATGATACAGTTTGAGCACACACACAGGCATGTGTACGCATGAATCCCTCCCATCGAGTCGAAGTGGCTAGTACAATGACACATCATGAATCGATCTCGCTCTGTGTGGGGAGCTAGTGTACGATTTTTGACGCACGCACCACATCAATGTTGTGTATTCAAACATGCATGCACGCATCACCTCCATACATATGCATGTAGTGGTTGCCTTCGAACGGTACACTCCCTCGCGTGGTTATCGGCGACAAGCCTATATATTCGTGGACCCGCGTGGACATCCATGATCTCCTTGACCAACAACAAGATAGGTTACCATGGCAGATTCTTCATTTGGTTCATGTTATCATAGTATAAGTCATGGTGAGATTCAGACCTTAAGTTTGAGCGCATATACTATGCACGCATGCATGCATGAATCCCCGTCGTTGGCTTGAAGTGTGGTGTAACATACATATGCATCGTCAACCTAACCCTCACTCAGTGTGGGGATTTCTAGATCGAAATCACGGTGCCACATCAAAGTTGTTCCATTCTTACTCAAAAACACACCTCTCCTACATATGTTTGGGCCACACGCATGCAGTGGTTGTCTTCGGGGACTAGCTACTTGCGTGATTATTGGCGAGCTAGCCCATCTCCCTGGTCGCATGGACGGCCATCACTTTGACCAACAACAAGAGAGAGGTTGTATGACCAAGGTGGATTATTCTTGGTCTGTTTTACGATCCATCTTGGTGAGATATGCCTCTCTGGCCCGCCGACTGAAAGTGTGTGTGTGTGGGGGGGGGGCTGCTACTTTGCACTTTGCTAAGTGAACCTCGGTTGGGGGGGCATGCATTCATAGCTTAGGATTCCCTTCGTGGCGACACGAGGGGGCTACTAGCTACTTCACACTTTGCTAGGTGAACCTCGGTTGGGGGGGGGCATGCATTCATAGCTTAGGATTCCCTTCGTGCCGACACGAGGGGGGGGGCTTCTAGCTACTTCGCACTTTGCTAGGCGAACCTTGGTTGGGGGGGCATGCATTCAAGGTTAGGATTCCCTTCGTGCCGACATGAGGGAGGGGCTGCTAGCTACGCCAGACTTTGCTAGGTGAACCTCGGTTGGGGGGCATGCATTCATAGCTTAGGATTCCCTTCGTGCCGACCACGACGGGGGGCTGCTAGCTACTCCGCACTTTGCTGTGGTGAACCTCGATGGGGGCATGCATTCATAGCTTAGGATTCCCTTCGTGCCGACCACGAGGGAGGGGGCTGCTAGCTACTTCGCACTTTGCTAGGGTGAACTTTGGTTGGGGGCATGCATTCATAGCTTAGGATTCCCTTTGTGCTGACACGAGGGAAGGGGGCTTCTAGCTACTTCACACTTTGCTAGGTGAATGAACCTCGATTGGGGGGGCATGCATTCATAGCTTAGGATTCCCTTCGTGCCGACATGAGGGAGGAGGGGGGCTACTAGCTACTTCGCACTTTGCTAGGTGAACCTCGGTTGGGGGAGGGGGCATGCATTCATAGCTTAGGATTCCCTTCGTGCCGACACGAGGGGGGTGTGGGGGCAAGCAATACCGTGCGCTTTGCGAGAGAGGTGCCACATCGAAGTTGCATTTGGTATTTGAAAATCAAACCACCCTTTTGATACATAAATTTGGTCCACATGCAAGTGTGTTCGTGTTCTGACCCTCTCCCGCGTCATTTTTCGCCAAATTTATGAACATTAGACAAGTCGGATGACACAACAGACATGGTTCACTCAAACTAACCGTGTGCCACGCCGGTGCCCCTGTAACGCACACATCTGCACAGTACATTGGGCTCCATGAGGCTCCCCCTCTAAAAAATATCTGCCCGCCTCGAGGGTTTTTCTGTTTCATAACACACGGTTGTTATCTCCGGACCGTGTGCGATGTTTCTTGTTCCCAATCCCGCCTTCATGCTTAGAATATATCTGACCGCCTCGAGGGTTTTTCTGTTTCATAACACATGGTTGTTATCTCCGGACCATGTGCGATGTTTCTTGTTCCCAAACCCGCCTGCATCCCTAGAAAATATCTGCCCGCCTCGAGGGTTTTTCTGTTTCATAACACACGGTTGTTATCTCCGGAGCGTGTGCGATGCACTATCATCAAAATATTCAATAGCCCGGCATTTCACTCCCACTTTTGACTCCCGCGTAGTAAAATTTTCAGTACCCGCGTCATTTCCTCAAACACCCCGTGCCCCCTCCACACACACACAACACACACACACACACACACACACACACACACACACACACACACACACACACACACACACACACACACACACACACCAAAACCTCCCCGGGCATGCGCACACACACACACAACCCCTCCCTCGCTCGAAACCATAGCAAGGTCCCCCCGCCACCGCCGCTGCAAGGCCTCCATTGTCAACATCTACCGGTTTGCCCGTGCAACTTACCCACCGATCTCCATACCCAGGCCGCCCTGAGTTTCTCAGATGATGCCTACCAAACATCCCCTATCCCACAGATCCCCATCCCCGCCCCCATCCCCTACTTCAGAGTGTCGCAGCCTAAGCCCGGCTACACTTCCCGTGGATCTCGAGGAGCGACTGGCCCAAAAGAGGTGTATAGCGGTCTCTTCGCCCGACGTTGAAGAGGAAGCTGACGACCATTACTGGTGGCAGGCACTGAGGGAGTCCTGAATTAGGGGGTCTCCGGACAGCCGGACTATATCCTTTGGCCGGACAGTTGGACTATGAGGATACAAGATTGAAGACTTCGTCCCGTGTCCGGATGGGACTCTCCTTGGCATGGAAGGCAAGCTTGGCAATACGGATATGTAGATCTCCTTCTTTGTAACCGACTCTGTGTAACCCTAGTCCCCTCTGGTGTCTATATAAACCGGAGGGTTTAGTCCGTAGGACAAGAACAATCATACCATAGGCTAGCTTCTAGGGTTTAGCCTCTACGATCTCGTGGTAGATCAACTCTTGTAATACTCATATCATCAAGATCAATCAAGCAGGAAGTAGGGTATTACCTCCATCGAGGGGGCCCAAACCTGGGTAAACATCGTGTCCCCCGCCTCCTGTTATCATCCGCCTTAGACGCATAGTTCGGAACCCCCTACCCGAGATCCGCCGGTTTTGACACCGACATTGGTGCTTTCATTGAGAGTTCCATTGTGCCGTCATCGTAAGGAAGGATAGCTCATCTCGTTGTCAGGGACAACATCACCTCTGGGGGAGCCCTGGCTGTAGGCCAAACTCTCCGACTAGGCGACTTCGTCATGACCGCCCGTTCGGCCGCTGCGCCGACGATGACTTCTCGGGTCATCGAAAACAACCTCCACGTCGGCTCGGAACTTGCCGAGCAGATGAATCCAATGGAGCTCTCTTCTCTAAACGAGCTCTTGGATCGCATTGCCGCTTTCGGAGTCGCTACGGACTATGATCGGATTGGGCTTAAACCCAACCAAAGGGAGATTAACTATCCGCCGGTCACCCATCAAATAGCGGTGGTGGAGGAACAATGTAGCGACCTGACCCAAAATCGGTCAAATCTACGTATGCATACCATCCCAAGATCATGCTTTGGTACTCACGAAGACATCGATAAAGTAATCAAAGTTCAATCACACCTGAATATCATTAACGATTCTCATATAGAGTCTTTATTACAAGGGAATAAATTGGCTCAAGGCCAACTCATGAGAAATAAACTAATAATCTGCGGAGCGTCGAAGATAAGCGAGTCCATCCGACTCCAAAGGGCAATCGCCAAGCGGAGCGTAGCCTCACCTCGATCGGAATATATCTACGCAACATAATACGTTGCAGCCATGTAGGTCAGCTTTTGGAATAAGCTGGCAAGTCATGAAGAATAACAATAATAAAGTTACTAACTCTATATGCATTTTGGCTGTGGAGCTCTAAGTTTCATCATTTTGCTAAAAGCAGATTTTATCCTACTACGGTGGACTTACTTGCAAATTACTACAATTGTTGGTAGTTATTGAGATGGTTCCGCCAACCAATATCTCGCTCCCAATTATTAAGTCATAAAAAACCCTCAAATTAATTCATTAGTTTTAGTGTTGAGATATCCGAATACTTCCAAGTTCCAGAGGCTCAAATGTCCGTGAATCGGGACACGGCTAATCGATTAGATCTTTAACTCTGCAGAGGGTTGCGACTTTCCCGCAAGAATCATTCCCTCCTTTAAAGTCTTCGCACTTCATGGTGTTTGAAGACGGACGAATGAAACAGGTCTTCCAAAGAGTTCTTCGGCTCTTGCGGTACCCATCCAATCCTACCGCTCGTCTACTTCTCGTAGTACCGCCCAGCCAGCGTCACTACTAGGGTCAACCCAGCCAGAGCCCATAATGGCTTGCGGCTGCTGCAGTAAGCTTCGGTCATGGGGCATCCATCCTTCTCTTTGTGGCTGGGTGAAGCTTTCCATGAGGATGTCATGGCGCTTCTCCATGCATCCCGCCACCTTGGGTGCTCCAGGTGCCCGTCAACCAAATCCTCCACCTAGTAGTGATTTTCCAAGTCCATCTTGATCATTGTAGTTCATGGGGTTGTCATCATCATTGACTCTCACATCTTGCTTATGAATTTCACTCATCCCAAATCCCGTCTACGAGCATAGCAAAATAACTACTACGTCCCGGGGTCATGGTAACAAGGGGATTGGTTCATCCTACCACATGATACTACTCAAGTTTAATGACTTCAAGATTTCACTACTGCATGCATGGTGGGGTGGTGACAACTACTAATGCACAAAAACATAGGTATAGAAATAACATGATCAAAACTTGCCTTGCTGATGATCCTCGTAAGCTAAAGAGTCGTAGTAGCAAGCTTCGCACTCCGGAAACTCTACCGAGACAAACAATAACACAATAAGCATAAAGCAATAGGATCACCTAACAGAACATAACAAAAGTAACATAACACAACAAAACAATCAAAACCAAATCCAAAAGAAAAACTCAAATAAAAAACCACTCAAAGCTTTCCCTACTCCAAACAATAGCTAAAATAGTTTTATATAACAAAATTCCTTAATATAACCTAATCATGGTTTTAAGTTAACTTAACGAAAAGGTTTCACTAAGCAACTAGGAGCAAAAAGAATTAATTAAAAAGCTATTATAAAACTCATATTAGGCCTAATCCAATTTCTATTAAGAAAATAAATTAAAACTTTTATTAATTATAAATAAAAGTTCATCTACTAGAGTGACAGAAACTAACATAGAATAACTAATCACAAGTTAAAAATAAATTCATTTACTAATTAAAATATTAGGAAAACAGCATCTAGCTAATTAATTAGGATTAATAGGATTCTGCTTAAAACTAACTATTTATTAATCCTAAAATACCCAAGTTAATTTCTAGGGTTTGGCAATGTCAAAATAAAGTTGGGGCAAAAGGAATCATGCAAAATAATTTTTCTAACTCAAGTTATAGCAGATTTACTATTCTGACTAAAACTAAATTAAAGCATTTTAATTATTTTTAACATAGCTAAATATATATTCTACAGAAACTACATAAAATTTGCAATCCAACAAAAAAAGAATCACTCAAAAATATTAAACAGAATAAAAGATATGAATTTTTGAAAACAGAAACTATTCTGCTAAAATAGAAAATCAAAATAAAAGAAAAAGGCCTAATGGGCCTAAACTGTGCCCTGTGCGTTAAATAGCCTAACGGGCCTCGGGTTAAAACTAAAAACGGGCCGGCTAATTGACTAAAACCCTAACTAATAAACCGGACGAACCGGCGGTTTTCTCGATAAAACTTATTTCTTCGGGTTCTAATCGTGGTCGTTGATTTAGATCGGACGGGGAGGTGATCCCGACGACGCATCGGAGTCCCGGCGACGGCGGCGGCGGCGAGAGTGCGTCGGGGCTTCAAGGCGTCGGTGAGCTCGAGGGAGTCGCCGTCTTGGTCTTGGGGAGGTCGGTGAGTGGTCAGTGGCGTCGTTGGGGGTCGGGTGGACTAGGGTGGCGGCGGCGGCGACTTTGGCGTGCGGGAGAGCTTGGGCTCCGGCGTGTTTTGGAGAGAGAGGGAGAGGGCTCCATGAGGCTAGGGGGAATGGGGTGCGGAGGGCTCGGCTTTTATAGCCAGGGCCTCGGGCGTCTTGGGTCGATCGGGCGATCGGGATCCGGATCCGCCGGGATCCGCGATCTCCGGCATGAGCTGCGCTGCGTGGGCGAGGGGGAAGAAGATGGGCGGGCCCACGGGTCGAGAGAGAGAGGGAGAGGCGAGGCGGCGGGTGGCCGAGGCCTAGGGAATTCGGGCGAGGGGCGAGGCGGTGGCTGGCTGGGCTGTTGGCAGTGGGGCACTGGCTTGGGCCAAAGCTGGGTCTGCTGGCTGGCCGGGGCTGGGTGGCCTAGTGGCGGCCGAGGGGGTTTTTCTTTTAAAACTTTATTTTTTAAATAAAACAAAAACAGAAATAAAACAATATCTATAAATATTTTATATAGGGTATATATATACCAAAATGATCGGGGAATATTCCTTTCATTTGAACATTTTCCAAAGGCAAAATCCAAACTTTATAAAAATCTATTTTTTCCAAATTCAAATAAAATTCAGATTTGAATCCAAATCTTTTGGCATTGTTTCCTCTGATATTTTTGGAGTGTCATGTTTGCTCCTCTCATACTTTTGATCAAGTATTTATCAGGCTTAGTTTTTGAAATGATTCCCACATGCCAAAGTTTGAAATTCAAATTCAAAACTCAAAATTCCCTGAAAACTTCAAATGGCATTCAAATTCAAACAGGATGCATAGGATGCTTAGCTATAATTGTAAAACATTCCAAATAGGAAATTTGGGATGTTACAAACCTACCCACCTTAAGATGAATCTCGCCCTCGAGATTCGGGTTGGCTAGCAAATAGGTGCGGGTGATCTCAAGAAGATCTTCTTGGCGCCCTGTGTGGCTTCTTCCTCGGTGTGGTGACTCACACAGCACCTTGCAAAATTTGATGACCTTGCTGCGGGTGACTCGCTTGCAGTCTCGAGAATTCGGATGGGTTTCTCCTTGTAAGTCGATCACCGTCAAGCTGTATGGCCTCTAGGGCCTTGTGTCTCTCAACGGAACATCGGCCATGTCGGCATGGCACTTCTTGATTGAGAAACGTGGAAGACATCATGAACTCCGGACAATCCTTCCGGTAATTCCAACTTGTATGCAACTTCTCCACGACGCTCGAGGATTTTGTAGGGCCAATGAATCGGGTGCTAACTTTCCTTGACTCCAAACCTCTTGATTCCACGAAGTGAGACACACAAGGTATGCTCGGTCTCCCACTTCGTAAGTCACTTCCTTGCGCCATCGTCGGCATAACTCTTCCGTCGCGATTGTGCTATCTTGAGCCTGTCTCGAATCAGCTTGACTTTCTCTTCGAATCCTTGATAAGATCGGAACCGAAAAGTGATCGATCTCCAACACTATCCCACAAAGAATGGTGTTCGCACCTCCTTCCGTATAGAGCTTCGAAAGGGGCCATCTTCAAACTGGATTGATAACTGTTGTTGTATGAGAACTCTGCGTATGGCAAATTATCATCCCAGCTAGACCCATAGTCTAGCACACAAGCTCTCAACATGTCTTCCAGAATCTGATTGACTCTCTCGGTCTGTCCATCATGCTCGGATGAAAAGCTGTCTTGAATTCCAGCCTCGCACCCAAAGTTTCATGCAATCGCTTCCAAAACTTTGAGGTAAACTGCATTCCTCTATCGACACGATTTTCCTCGGAACTCCATGGAGACATACGATCCTGGTCATGTATATCTTGGCCAACTTGGCACTGGTATAGGTAGTCTTCACGGGAATGAAGTGAGCTACCTTAGTCAAACGATCAACCACTACCCAGATAGAATCATAACCTGAACGGGTCCTGGGTAATCTGTGATGAAATCCATACCAAGTTTCTCCCATTTCCAATCGGGAATCGCAAAGGTTGAAGTAACCCGCTGGCTTCGATGTTCTGCCTTTACACATTGACAAACATCGATATCGCTACGTACTCGGCAATATCCTTCTTCATACCGTCCACGAAACTTTCCTTCAAATCCGGTACATCTTGGTGTTGCCGGGTGAATCGAGTACGGTGAATCATGAGCCTCTCAAGAATCAGCTTCTGAGCTCGGGATCATTGGGCACATAAATACGATCCTCAAACCATATAGTTCCATGTTCATCCTTACGGAATCATTTAGCTTTTCCTTCATCCATCTTTTGCTTAATCTCATCAATTTCCTTGTCCGACTTCTGGGCTTCACGAATCCTTTCGGTCAAGGTGGACTGATCTTCCGAGTTGCAACAAATCCTTTCGAACTATCTCCATCGGAGATCTCTCGAGGTCATCGACTAACTCCTGGGGTAATCCTCCTGTTGTAAGAGTATTCACATAACTCTTACGGCTCAAAGCATCTGCTACAACATTAGCTTTACGGGGTGGTAATGCAATCTCATGTCGTAGTCCTTTATCAACTCTAGCCATCTCTCTCGCTCGAGGTTCAATTCCTTCGTGTGAAGATATACTTCAAACTCTTGTGATCTGTGTAGACATCACAACGATTTCCGATGAGGAAATGTCTCTGTGTCTTGAGTGCATGCACTACTGTTGCTAACTCCAAATCATGCGTGGCATAATTCATCTCATGAGGCCGTAGCTGTGCGGAGGCATAAGCTACAACCTTACCTTCCTGCATCAATACTCCTCCGAGTCCTTGACGAGAAGCGCCACAATAAACCTGGTATTCCTTGTGTATGTCCGCAAAATCAACACCGGGCTGTGACCAACCGTTTCTTCAATTCCTGAAAACTGGCTTCACATTCCTCGGTCCAAACATACTTGGCTTCCTTCTTCAACAGCTCAGTCATGGGCTTGGCAATCTTCGAGAAGTTCTCAATGAACCTTCGATAATATCCTCGCGAGTCCGAGAAAAGCTGCGGATCTCCTTGATCGAGGTGGGCGATCGCCAATCGGTGATGATTCAACCTTGGCGGGATCAACTGCTATTCCTTCTCCTGAAATAACATGTCCGAGGAATCCAACTTCCTTCAACCAAAATTCACATTTGCTGAACTTGGCATACTGGCGATGTTCTCGAAGTTTCTCCGAACTAGACGAAATGCTCCTTATGCTCTTCCTCGCTCTTGAGAAAATCAATATATCATCGATGAACACCACGACAAACTTGTCCAAATATTCCATGAACACCTTGTTCATCAAATTCATGAAGTATGCAGGAGCATTAGTCAATCCAAATGACATGACGGTATACTCATATAAACCATACCGTGGTGAATGCTGTTTTGGGTATATCCTTTTCACGGATCTTCAATCGATGATACCCGATCAAGATCGATCTTAGAGAATACCTTGGCTCCAACAAGCTGATCAAACAAGTCATTCATCATCGGCAGGGGGTACTTGTTCTTGATGGTTACTTCGCTCAAAGCACGATAATCCACAACCATCCTCAAGCTTCCATCCTTCTTCTCTACCAAAAGAACTGGGCTCCCCAAGGTGATGAGCTTGGACGAATATATCCTTTCTCCAATAACTCATTTATTTGATCCTTGATCTCTTTCAACTCATTCGTGGCATCCGATAAGGTCTCTTGGATATTGGGGCTGTCTTGGGTAATAGCTCAATCAGAAATTCAATGTCCCTGTCGGTGGCATTCTCGTAATTCCTCCGGAAACACATCGGAAATTCTTGCACTCTCGGCACTTCCTCTGAACAACTCCGTGAGGGAATGCACTGATTCTTCATCCGGCTGTGCTGGCTACATACTTGATCCTCTTACGCTCCGGGTGGTGAGCAGAATAGACTTCTTGGGCAGATCAATGTTCCTTCAAACTTTGACAACCAATCCATGCCTAGGATTACATCCAAGGTCTGAGTTTCCAACACTATGAGGTCCACGGAAATTTGTGGTTCCCGATGTTGAGGGTTGCGGACAGCCTACACCCGCCATCATTTCTCCTCCTGCGGCGACGCGAAGGGGCTTCTAAGGGTTCTAGTGCGTAACCCGTACTTTTCCACAACTACCCTTGATATGAATGAATGCGTTGCACCAGAATCAAAGAGAACCAAAACTGAACGTGAATTCAATAAAAACTTACCAACCACGATTGTTCGGCTGATCATAGACGTCCTCCACGTCGATGTGGTTCACCTGAGCACGAGGGAACGGATTTGGCTTCTTCACTGAGCCTCCATTGCCATTTCCATTCCTCTGCTTGGCCTCCGGGCAGTCGGTGGCGTAGTGCCCTGTCTTCTCGCACTTGAAGCAGGTGATGTGGCTCAGATCCTTTGAGCCGGGCAGAATGGTGCTGATTGCCATTACCTTTGCCATTGCCATTGCCATGGCCTGACTTGTTGTCTGGCTGCGGTTGTTCCCATTTCCTCCATGGTTATGGCCTCCATGGTTATGATGGGTGTGCCCTCCGAGTATGGTGCATAGCGGGCTTCTGCTGAGCTCCCGAGTTGTGCTTCCCTGGCTGTACTTCCGCTATGCTTTCTATCTGTTGTTGCTTGCCTTCAAGAATGGTGGCCTTGTCTACCAGCTCTGGTAGTTGTTGAAGGTAGCCACAATAAGCTGCATGCTCAGTTCATCATTGAGTCCTCAAGGAACTTCTCCGCTTGGCGGCATCGGTGGCCACATCATCGTGGGCATAGCGAGCGAGCTTGCTGAATTCATCCACGTCTTGTGCCACAAGACGGTTCCCTGGCGCAAGTTGCGGAACTCACGCTTCTTCAGACTCATGGCTCCAGCTGAGACATGAGCGGTGCGGAAACCTGCTGGAATTGGTCCCAAGTGATGGCACCAATGGGAAAAGTGGCGGTGTAATTATCCCACCAAGAAGCTGCAGGTCCATCCAGTTGATGCTTGCAAAGCGCACCTTCTCAACATCGGTGCATCCAACGGTGACTAGCTCTCTTCCGACTTTGCGGAGCCAATCATCAGCCACAATTGGCTCAGTGCTACTAGAGAACACTGGCGGATTCAACCTCAGAAATCGAGTTAAGTTGTCCACAGTGGGTGGTGGCAGTGGCGGTGGATTGTTGGCGGTGTTGTTACGATTTCGAATAAGGAGCTGCATCGGTGCATTCTGCTGTTGGAGCAGCTGGGTGAGCTCGGGGAAACCAAAGTGTCACGTCTCGGAGGCATCTGGTGTTTTGGAGGGGATGAGAAAATTAGAATAGAACAATGGTCTATGAGGAATAACACTACCCATATGAATGCACAATCATAACACACCAATCATTTATTCATTCCATTCAAACATGGTTCAAACTCGATTACAAAAGCTCATGACTAATCGAAGGGAAAACATCGGCCTAACTGATCGACGAAAAAGTAAAACATAACATGGTGGTCGACTAAAAAGTCTTCATCGCTGGCGCCTCCTCTTGGGGTTCCCTTGGTGGTACTCCTTCAAATCCTGATCATTGCTCACGAGGGTGCTTCATCTCCACTCGGGTAAAGGTCCTCTCCCAAGTCCATCTTTTCCTCTATCGCGGCAAGCTTCATCTTGGTCGTCGACTATCTCCATGAAGTCCGTGATTTCTTCCTCATAGCCAAGGAAGTCTCGCGGGCCTTCTCCTCCATTCCATTCGCGGAACAAAAGCTTCCGTGTGTCTTGAGTTACGGCGAGTCCGAATCTCCCGTTTCGAGAAGACACTCCAAGTCTGGATGTATGAGAGAGTGGAATCGTCCTCAATGGTACGGATGATATCTCCATTCCTTGCCCTGCGAGAAACCATGGCGAGGTCTGAGTGGTCGAGTTCGGCCCTGTACTCCTCTCGGAGATGTCCAAGAGCTCGGTAGATCGCCACGTCCCTTCCGATGATCCAGTTGAACTCGGTGAACTCAAAGTTGATAGGCTCCGTGTGTCCTCCGAAGGTTCTCCCTGGAATATGCACTTCAATCCTGTAGCGGGTGTCCGTCGGAAGTGCATTAGTGGGTTTCCCGGTGATCGAGGGTAGAGCTATCTTCAGCTGCTTCACCATCTGGACCAGCTTTCTTCGAAGGGCATCGTCTCATCGGGTGGCAGAACTCCGGTAGCAAACTGGGGTGAACTTCGCGCCATCTAGAATGTTGCAAAGGGAGAAGAGTCGAATTGAGCAGGGAGAATTATGGAATGAAAAGGATGAAAGTAAATGGTCTCTCGCTATGGCTTTCCGATCCTAGGGGTTACGATCCCACGGTCAGCGTGTGCTCGATACCATCTCTCAGAGCGACCTGACCCAAAATCGGTCAAATCTACGTATGCATTCATCCCAAGATCATCTTTGGTGCTCACAAGACATCGATAAAGTAATCAAAGTTCAATCACACCTGAATATCATTAACGATTCTCATATAGAGTCTTTATTACAAGGGAATAAATTCGCTCAAGGCCAACTCATGAGAAATAAACTAATAATATCTGGAAGCGTCGAAGATAAGCGAGTCCATCCGACTCCAAAGGGCAATCGCCAAGCGCGGGCGTAGCCTCACTCTGATCGAATATGTCTCGCAACATAATACGTTGCAGCCATGTAGGTCAGCTTTTGGAATAAGTGGCAAGTCATGAAGAATAACAATAATAAAGTTACTAACTCTATATGCATTTTGGCTGTGGAGCTCTAAGTTTCATCATTTTGCGAAAAGCAGTTTTTATCCTACTACAGTGGACTTACTTGCAAATTACTACAATTGTTGGTAGTTATTGAGATGGTTCCGCCAACCAATATCTCGTTCCCAATTATTAAGTCATAAAAAAAACCCCTCAAATTAATTCATTAGTTTTAGTGTTGAGATATCCGAATACTTCCAAGTTCCAGAGGCTCAAATGTCCGTAACCGGGGACACGGCTAATCGATTAGATCTTTAACTCTGCAGAGGGTTGCGACTTTCCCGCAAGAATCATTCCTCCTTTAAAGTCTTCGCACTTCATGGTGTTTGAAGATGGGACGAATGAAACAGGTCTTCCAAAGAGTTCTTACGCTACTGCCGGTACCCATCCAATCCTACCGTTCGTCTACTTCTCGTAGTACCGTCCAGCCAGCGTCACTACTAGGGTCAACCCAGCCAGAGCCCATAATGGCTTGCGGCTGCACAGTAAGCTTCGGTCATGGGGCATCCATCCTTCTCTTTGTGGCTGGGTGAAGCTTTCGCAGGATGTCATGGCGCTTCTCCATGCATCCCGCCACCACTGGGTGCTCCAGGTGCCCGTCAACAAATCCTCCACCCAAGAGTGATTTTCAAGTCCATCTTGATCATTGTAGTTCATGGGGTTGTCATCATCATTGACTCTCACATCTTGCTTATGAATTTCACTCATCCCAAATCCGTCTACAAGCATAGCAAAATAACTACTACGTCCGGGGTCATGGTAACAAGGGATTGGTTCATCCTACCACATGATACTACTCAAGTTTAATGACTTCAAGATTTCACTACTGCATGCATGGTGGGGTGGTGACAACTACTAATGCACAAAAACATAGGTATAGAAATAACATGATCAAAACTTGCCTTGCTGATGATCCTCGTAAGCTAAAGAGTCGTAGTAGCAAGCTTCGCACTCCGGAAACTCTACCGAGACAAACAATAACACAATAAGCATAAAGCAATAGTATCACCTAACACAACATAACAAAAGTAACATAACACAACAAAACAATCAAAACCAAATCCAAAAGAAAAACTCAAATAAAAAACCACTCAAAGCTTTCCCTACTCCAAACAATAGCTAAAATAGTTTTTATATAACAAAAATTCCTTAATATAACCTAATCATGGTTTTAAGTTAACTTAACAGAAAAGGTTTCACTAAGCAACTAGGAGCAAAAAGAATTAATTAAAAGCTATTATAAAACTCATATTAGACCTAATCCAATTTCTATTAAGAAAATAAATTAAAACTTTTATTAATTATAAATAAAAGTTCATCTACTAGAGTGACAGAAACTAACATAGAATAACTAATCACAAGTTAAAAATAAATTCATTTACTAATTAAAATATTAGGAAAACAGCATCTAGCTAATTAATTAGGATTAATAGGATTCTGCTTAAAACTAATTATTTATTAATCCTAAAATACCCAAGTTAATTTCTAGGGTTTGGCAATGTCAAAATAAAGTTGGGGCAAAAGGAATCATGCAAAATAATTTTTCTAACTCAAGTTATAGCAGATTTACTATTCTGACTAAAACTAAATTAAAGCATTTTAATTATTTTTAACATAGCTAAATATATATTCTACAAAAACTACATAAAATTTGCAATCCAACAAAAAAGAATCACTCAAAAATATTAAACAGAATAAAAGATATGAATTTTTGAAAACAGAAACTATTCTGCTAAAACAGAAAATCAAAATAAAAGAAAAAGGCCTAATGGGCCTAAAGCGTGTACTGTGTGCGTTAAATAGCCTAACGGGCCTCGGGTTAAAACTAAAACGGGCGGCTAATTGACTAAAACCTAACTAATAAACCGGACGAACCGGCGGTTTTTCTAATAAAACTTACCCCTTGGGGTTCTAATCGTGGCCGTTGATTTAGATCGGACGGGGAGGTGATCCCGACGACGCATCGGAGTCCGGCGACGGCGCGGCGGCGGCGAGAGTGCATCGGGCTTCGAGGCGTCGGTGAGCTCGAGGAGTCGCCGTGGTCTGGGGAGGTCGGTGAGTGGTGCAGTGGCGTCGTTGGGGTCGGGTGGACTAGGGTGGCGACGGCGGCGACTTTGGCGGGAGAGCTTGGCTCCAGCGTGCCGGAGAGAGAGGGAGAGGGCTCCATGCGAGGCTAGGGGGGAATGGGGTGCGGAGGGCTCGGCTTTTATAGCCAGGGCCTCGGGCGTCTTGGGTCGATCGGGCGATCGGGATCCGGATCGCCGGGATCCGGCGATCTCTGGCGAGCTGCGTTGCGTGGGCGAGGGGGGAAGAAGATGGGGCGGGGCCCACGGTTCAGAGAGAGAGAGGGAGAGGCGAGGCGAGCGGGTGGCCGAGGCCTAGGGAATTCAGGGGGCGAGGGCGGTCGGGCTGGCTGGCTGTTGGCAGTGGGCGGCTGGCTTGGGCCAAAGGCTGGGTCTGGCACTGGCTGGGCCTGGGTGGCCTAGTCTGGCGCCGAGGGGGTTTTTCTTTTAAAACTTTATTTTTTAAATAAAACAAAAACAGAAATAAAACAATATCTATAAATATTTTATATAGGGTATATATATACCAAAATGATCAGGGGAATATTCCCTTTCATTTGAACATTTTTCCAAAGGCAAAATCCAAACTTTATAAAAATCTATTTTTTTCCAAATTCAAATAAAATTCAGATTTGAATCCAAATCTTTTGGCATTGTTTCCTCTGATATTTTTGGAGTGTCATGTTTGCTCCTCTCATACTTTTGATCAAGTATTTATCAGGCTTAGTTTTTGAAATGATTCCCACATGCCAAAGTTTGAAATTCAAATTCAAAACTCAAAATTCCCTGAAAACTTCAAATGGCATTCAAATTCAAACAGGATGCATAGGATGCTTAGCTATAATTGTAAAACATTCCAAATAGGAAATTTGGGATGTTACAAACAATGCGGCAATTATTCCACTATCTTGAGGACAAACTATGTCCGGATTCCCGAGCTCTCTGAGCCGGATACCCGATTATGGGAGGACATCGCCCAAACCCTGAACCTAGAATCAGGCAGCGGGCCAGACCTATTGGGCAACATCCCGGAGCCCGAACTTCCAAGATCGGAAACTCCTCTGCCCCTGGGTCTCAAATCGGGTCAAGGTCCGGACTTCAATCCACCCAACCACCCCGATACAAACGATCTTTCCCACATTAGGCAAGAGCCCCAGGAGACAGTACATCACTATTGGGCCAGATTTCTCCTTGTAATGAACAAGGTCAAGGACTGTCGCGAGGAAGATGCAATTTCATTTTTTTGAAATAATTGCACGGACAAGGGAATCCTCAACGCCATATGTCGCCGTGACATAGCACGCTTCGCTGACTTGGCGGCCATAGTACGGAAATACTGTGCAATGGAAAGCGCCTGGAAAACCCAAACAAAATTTTGGGGTAATCCGGCCCTAACAAAACCCCCAGTCCGAACAAAAAGGGTGCATTCTCATAAGTTGCCCGACTCAATTACAAAGAAGCAAAAGCCCACTACAGGGCGTGGAACCGTATTGGAGGGATGGCTTAATGGGCCCTGCAAAATTCACAGTACAGCGGATACCATACCAACACATAGCCTTAGAGCATGTTGGGTACTCTGGCAGGTGGCCAAGAGCGGTGAGGATCTCCTGATTAAAAACACCGCAGAGCACCATCCCATGGATAACAATACAGTATTGACAGTCTTCGAGACCTTCGCCTCAAATAATAGGCATAAGCAAGCACTCCACAGCCTTGCCGAAGTCTGCCACATGGCAGCAATAAATCCATGGAGCGACACGGCTATCACCTTCAATGCCAGTGACGAACCTAAATTCCGAACAGCCCAAGCACCAGCCGCCTTGGTGCTCAGTCCAATTGTGGACGGCTTTCAGCTTACTAAAGTGCTCATGGACGGCGGCAGCGGATTAAACCTCATTTATGAGGAGACTCTTCAAAAAATGGAAATAGACAGAAACCGCATTGAGCAAAGCAGCACAACCTTCAGAGGAATCATCCCCAGTCGGGAGGCACGATGCGTTGGGAAAATCACACTAGATGTGGTATTCGGCACGCGGAGAATTATAGGTCCGAAGAAATTACATTCCAAGTGGCCCCGTTCAGTAGCGGATACCACGCCCTTCTAGGGTGGGAGGCATTCACGATCTTCCAAGCCATACCCCATTACGGGTACATGAAGCTCAAAATGACCAGGCCCAACGGAATCATCACTCTAGCTAGTGATCCGGACATAGCACTCCACACCGAAAACAAAACAGCCGCACTGGCCCTCGAGGCATTATCCGAAGCCCTCGCGGCTGAGGAATTAACTGCGCTGCGCTCCACAGTGGACAGGGACGATGTGATACTCGACAAAAGATCCAAGTCCACCTATTTTAAACCAGCAGATGAAATAGTCAAATTCCAAGTCCACCCAACGGACCCTACAAAAACAGCATCCATCGGGGCACAGTTAAACCCCGCTGTAGACGCCGCACTACGGGAGTACTGATACGTCTCCGTCGTATCTACTTTTCCAAACACTTTTGCCCTTGGTTTGGACTCTAACTTGTATGTTTTGAATGGAACTAACCCAGACTGACGCTGTTTTCAGCAGAATTGCCATGATGTTGTTTTATGTGCAGAAAATAAAAGTTCTTGGAATGACCTGAAACTCCACGGGATGTCTTATAAAAAATAATAAAAAATCCTCGTCAAAGATGAAGACCAGGGGGCCCACACCCTGTCCACGAGGGTGGGGGCGCCCCCCCTCCTAGGCGCGCCCCCTACCTCGTGGGCCCCCTGGATACCCTCCGACGCCAACCCCAACTCTATATATTGGCTTTCGGGGTGAAAAAAATCAGAGAGAAGAAATCATCACGTTTTACGATACGGAGCCGCCGCCAAGCCCTAAAACCTCTCGAGAGGGCTGATCTGGAGTCTGTTCGGGGCTCCGGAGAGGGGGATTCGTCGCCGTCGTCATCATCAACCATCCTCCATCACCAATTTCATGATGCTCACCGCCGTGTGTGAGTAATTCCATCGTAGGCTTGCTGGACGGTGATGGGTTGGATGAGATTTATCATGTAATCGAGTTAGTTTTGTTAGGGTTTGATCCCTAGTATCCACTATGTTCTGAGATTGATGTTGCTATGACTTTTCTATGCTTAATTCTTGTCACTAGGGCCCGAGTGCCATGATTTCAGATCTGAACCTATTATGTTTTCATGAATATATGTGTGTTCTTGATCCTATCTTGCAAGTCTATAGTCACCTATTATGTGTTATGATCCGACAACCCCGAAGTGACAATAATCGGGATACTTCTCGTTGATGACCATACTTTGAGGAGTTCATGTATTCACTATGTGCTAATGCTTTGTTCCGATTTTCTATTAAAAGGAGGCCTTAATATCCCTTAGTTTCCAATAGGACCCCGCTGCCATGGGAGGGTGGGACAAAAGATGTCATGCTAGTTCTTTTCCATAAGCACGTATGACTATATACGGAATACATGCCTACATTACATTGATGAATAGGAGCTAGTTCTGTGTCACCCTATGTTATGATGTTACATGATGAACCGCATCCGCATAATTATCCATCACGATCCGGTGCCTACGAGCTTTCCATATACTGGTTCTCGCTTATTTACTTTCCCGCTGCTACTGTTACAATCACTACAAAATACCAAAAACATTACTTTTGCTGTCTTTACTTTCTTTACCGTTACCACCACTATCATATTACTTTGCTATTAAACACTTTGCTGCAGATACTAAGTTTCCAGGTGTGGTTGAATTGACAACTCAGCTGCTAATACTTGAGAATATACTTTGGCTCCCCTTGTCTCGAATCAATAAATTTGGGTTGAATACTCTACCCTCGAAAGCTATTGCGATCCCCTATACTTGTGGGTTATCAAGACTAATTTCTGGCGCCGTTGCCGGGGAGCATAGCTCTATTCTTTGAGTCACTTGGGATTTATATCTGCTGGACACTATGAAGAACTTAAAAGACGCTAAGACAAAATTTTATCCCTCAACTACGAGGGGAGGTAAGGAACTGCCATCTAGCTCTGCACTTGATTCACCTTCTATTATGAGTAAGCTAGCGACACCTAAACCTGCTTCTGCTATTCATTCCGATACGTCGCATGTTATTGATGATGCCACTTCTGCTATGCATGATACTTATGATGAAACTGCTTCTATGCCTGATACTACTCTGCCCCTTAGTGAATTTCTTGATGAACAAATTGCTAGGGCTGGAGAGAAAGAAATTATTGAATCTGAATACGATGATGAAAGTGATGATGAAAATATGCCTGTTATTCCTGAGGGTTATGTTTTTTATATGGAATCTTCTGCCTCTATTTTAGCTTGCAAAGATAGATATGAGCTCAAGAGGTTATTAGTTAAATGGAACAAAGAATCACTTAGGGATAAAATGAAACCCGACCCTGCTTTTGCAACATCACCTATATGTGTTCTTGATAAGGATTATGAATTTTCTGTTGATCCAGATATAATTACTTTGGTTGAATCTGATCCTTTTCATGGCTATGAATCTGAAACTGTTGTGGCACATCTTACTAAGTTATATGATATAGCCGCCTTGTTTACTAATGATGAGAGATCACGCTACTTTTATATACTCAAAATATTTCCGTTCTCATTAAAGGGTGATGCTAAGATATGGTTTAATTCTCTTGATACTGGTTGTGTGCGTAGTCCCCAGGATATGATTTATTACTTCTCTGCTAAATATTTCCTTGCTCATAAGAAACAAGCTGCTTTGAGGGAAATATACAACTTCGTGCAAATTAAAGAAGAGAGTCTCCCACAAGCTTGGGGAGGCTTCAAGTTACTTAATGCTTTGCTGATCATCCTCTTAAGAAACCTGAAATACTTGATATCTTTTATAATGGACTAACCGATGCTTCCAGAGATTACGGATAGTTGTGCTGGTTCTCCTTTCAGGGAAAGAACACGGATGAAGCTGAAATTCTATTGAATAATATGTTGACAAATGAAAATAATTGGGCACCTCTGAGCCAGCTTCGCTCCAATTCTCGAGCCTATTCCTAAACCAACTCAAGAAGAGAGGTGTTCTACTTCTCGATCTCGAAGATATGCAAGAGGCAAAGAAATCTATGAAAGAAAAAGGTATTAAAGCTGAAGATGTTAAGAATTTACCTCCTATTGAAGAAATACATGGTCTTAATCTACCGCCTGTTGAAGAAACTTATGATATTGATCCATTACTTATCGAAGAACCTCCTGATCTTGATAACTCGACACAGGTAGTACAGGTAAATTCTCTCTATAAATTTGATGAAGGTGATATTCCTCATTATAAGTCTGCTAGACAATGCTTCGACGAGTTTGATAATTTTATTGTCAAACAAGAAAATTTTAATGCTTATATGATTAAACGCTTAGGTGATTATATGGCTAATATTAGAGGTGAACTTAAACTTGTTAGCAAACATGCTTCTATGGTTACCACTCAAGTAGAACAAGTACTTAAGGTTCAAAAAGAAGTGCTTGATGAAATGAATAGTAAGAAAAATGATTGTGTTGTTAGAGTGGCTACTAGAACTGGTAGAATGACTCAGGAACCTTTGTATCCTGAAGGCCACCCTAAGAGAATCAAGCAAGATTCTCAGAGAAATAATATTGATGTACCTAGTTCTTCTAAAAGGAAGAAAAAGGAAAATGATATAACTTTGCAAACTTCTAGTGAACCTATTGCTGAACCACCGATAATCCAAATGATATCTCTATGTCTAATGTGGAACACAATCTGGTAATGAACATGAACCTAGTGAAAATGTTAATGATGATGTTCATGATGATGCTCAACCTAGTAACGATAATGATGTAGAAGTTGAACCTGCTGTTGATCTTGATAACCCACAATCAAAGAATCAACGTTATGATAAAAGAGACTTTGTTGCTAGAAAGCATGGTAAAGAAAGAGAACCATGGGTTCAGAAACCCATGCCTTTTCCTCCCAAACCATCCAAGAAAAAGGATGATGAGGATTTTGAGCGCTTTGTTGAAATGATTAGACCTATCTTTTTGCGTATGCGATTGGTGATATGCTCAAAATGAATCCTTATGCTAAATATATGAAAGATATTGTTACAAATAAAAGAAAGATACCGAAGCTGAAATTTCCACCATGCTTGCTAATTATACTTTTAAGGGTGGAATACCAAAGAAACTTGGAGATCTAGGAGTACCTACTATACCATGCTCCATTAAGAGAAATTATGTTAAAACTGCTTTATGTGATCTTGGAGCGGTGTTAGTGTTATGCTCTCTCTTTATATCGTAGACTTGACTTGAATAAGTTGACACCTACTGAAATATCTTTGCAAATGGCTGATAAATCAACTGCTATACCTGCCGGTATTTGTGAGGATGTGCTGTTGTGGTTGCAAACGTTACTATTTTAACGGACTTTGTTATTCTTGATATTCCGAGGGCGATAGTATGTCTATTATTCTTGGAAGACCTTTTCGAATACTGCAGGGCTGTTATTGATTGCACCAAAGGCAATGTCACTTTTCATGTTAATGGTAATGAGCATACGATACACTTTCCGAGGAAACAACCTCAAGTTTATAGTATCAACTTTATTGGAAAAATTCCATCGATTATATTTGGAGGTTTTGAATTTCCTCTTCCTACCGTCAAGAAGAAATATGATATACTTATTATTGGGGATGTCCATATCCCCGTTGAGGTAACCTAGTGTTATTCGAAATTTCTCCGGTTTCATGATTATCGGAATGAGTTTGTTAACAAGACCTGATCAACCTTATTAGTGGATTCCTTTTGATGAGCATGAGATGGATGAAACTAGAAGCACAACCTTTTGTACCCTCTTTATATTTTCTGTTCTTTAGTAGAAATAAAGTAAAATAGTATTTTTCTATCTGTTTCCTGACTTACTCGTGCAATATAAAAATATCCCCAAAAATAAAAGTCCTCATAATGCCATGCCAATTTAATATGATTTTTTCGGGAATATTTGAGGATTTATAGTGCAAAAATCACCGCGGGGGGAGCTGCCACCTGGCCATGAGGGTGGAGGGCACGCCCTACCCCCTGGGCGCGCCCCCTACCTCATGGGCCCACGGTGGCCCTCCTCCACTTATCCCTGCACCCATCTTCTTCCTCTGCCTCACACAAACCCGAAAAACCAACTCAAGCACGAGTTCCAGCCACTTTTGCAGTGAATTTCGATCTCCTTGATCGAAGCACCTCTCGTAAAACTGCTTGGGGAGATTGTTCCCTGGTATGTGACTCCTCCATTGGTCCAATTAGTTTTTGTTCTAGTGCTTTATTCTTTGCAAATTTGTGCTGCATAGGTGACCATGTTCTTGAGCTTGCATGTCAAATTTATATGGTTCCAAGTAGTTTCAATGCTTGATATAGGCTCTAAGCACTGGTAGGAGTAGTTGCTATCAGTTTTATTGAAGTTGGTTTACTTTTGTTTGAAGTTACTAAAAATTTCAGAAATTTTTCAGAGGAAACAATATGTTTAGGAAGATGTTCCAAGGTGGTTCTTCAAGGAAGCAAGGTCCCAGGCTTGCAATGCGTGATGATGAAGAGGAACCACCAAGAGACGCTCTTGTGAGGCCCTGTGAATGGCCTTCGGAAAATTTTATGGATCAAGCGGGAATCAAAGAAGAATTTAACGCATATTTGCGTAACGCCGGTCTTGTGGACTTCGAGGCTGACAAATGGCCACAGTATCATGATCTCACTAGTTCATTTGTGAGGAGGTTTGAATTTTCATCTTCGCGTAATTCCCCTTCAGTCATGTTTGATCTTTATGACAAATCTTATACCATGGACTTAGAGGACTTCACTTTTGCTTGCAAACTTCCATCTTGGAGTAGTGTCAGGGATCCCCCTAAATCTGAATTTAGAGACTTTCTTGCTAGTATAACTGTGGGGGAATCTAAAGATATAACGCAAGCCACTATAGGGAGCATTCACTTTCCTGCTATACATTATTTTGCTCTCTTCATCGGTAGGTGCATAAATGCTAAAGATGAAGCATGTCACATGTGTGTCCCTGATCTCAGCATTCTCAGGAGTGCTGTGTTAGGGGACCAATCTTATCATATAGGAGCCATTGTAGCTCATAGGTTGCATCATAATAGATATAACGGAGATTTCTTTGGAGGAATTTATGCAACCCGCTTAGCTAATTTTCTTGTGATAGACATTCGTGAGGGTGATATGGAGTTACCCCGTACTTATTTAGATTTTGATTCTATGGTTTCCCACCAGTTTGTTGAGAGGACTGAACCACCTCTCCAGTATCGACTAATCTTTAACAAACGACATGTTGTCCATATTACTCTTCCTGCTCCTGCCTTCTTTGATTCTCAAACAAAAGGAAGATATGTTATTACCAGAGAGGAGGCAGATGAGTACAAGAGTAGAGCGGAGGCGGCTCGACGCCACGCTGCAGCTCAGGAGGCGATAACCGCTGCATCGCAGTACGACCCCAGCTACACCTACGGGTATCCGCCAGGCTATCCCTCACAATAGACCAACTTAGGCCAAAAGCCTAAGCATGGGGGAGTACGTATTTCTCACCGATATTACATTTATGTTCACACACTCATTGCTAGATGTCGGTGCTCATACTCTTTCACTGTAATATCCATGCTAGTTTATTTTCTTTTTCCTGCTTTCTTCTTCTGTGTCTGTTAAACCTTAAGAAAAACAAAAAAATATTAGTAGTAGTTTATTTCTTTGCTGTAGTAATTAAAAAGAAAACCCAAAATTATTTCTCGTTCTTCTTTTGCTTGTTGGGAGCTTTCCCGTGTAAATAGTTTTTATTTCTTTTCTTTTCTTTGGGGGTCAGTAGGAGAAGACCATGATTAAATTGTTGAAGTGGCTCTTATATGCATCATTGTTGATTTAACCAAGAGCCCATATTGCCTTGTCTTCTCCTGTTTATTGAATGCTCACAAATTCCAGCTTAGTCCAATGCATGTGCACTCTTATTATTATTCACATCGTTCGGTCGTGCAAGTGAAAGGCAATTATGATGATATATGATGGACTGACTAAGATGAGAAAAGCTGGTATGAACTCGACCTCTTTTGTTTTTGTAAATATGATGAGTCCATCTTTCCTCATTCAGCTTATTATGAATAAACATGTTTGCAATGACAATTAGAGATCATAGTTTCTCGTGCCATGCTTGATTAGCTATGAGTTATAATGGTTTACCTTGCGTGCCAACATGCTATTAAAATGGTTGTGATGTGGTATGATGGGGCGGTATCCTCCTTTGAATGATTAAAGTGACTTGACTTGGCACATGTTCACGCATGTAGTTGAAACAAATCAACATAGGCTTCACGATATTTATGTTCATGGTGGATTATATCCTACTCATGCTTGTATTCAATGTTTATTAATTTTAATGCATGTTCATGGCTGTTGTCGCTCTCTAGTTGGTCGCTTCCCAGTCTTTTGCTAGCCTTCACTTGTACTAAGCGGGAATACTGCTTGTGCATCCAATTCCTTAAACCCCAAATTATTCCATATGAGTCCACTATACCTTCCTATATGTGGTATCTACCTGCCGTTCCAAGTAAATTTGTATGTGCCAACCTCTAAACCTTCAAATAAACATTCTGTTTTGCTTGCTCGAATAGCTCATATATCAACTAGGGCTGCCCTTATCTTCCGTGTTAGGCGGGTTATTCTCAAGAGGAGTGGACTCCGCTCCTCACTCACGAGAAAATGGCTGGTCACCGGGATGCCCAGTCCCAGGCTTCATGCAAACTAAATCAAAATAATTGCAAACAAAACTCCCCTGGGACCCGTTGAATGTTGGAGGCACTCGTTGTTTCGAGCAAGCCATGGGTTGATGCTTGTGGAGGAGGGGGAGTATAAACTTTACCATTCTGTTTGGGAACCGCCTATAATTTGTTTAGCATGGAAGATATCGTCATCTCTTAGTTGTTATGTTGACAATGAAAGTATGCCGCTCAAAATATAAATTATCTCTATTTCAAAACCGAGCTCTGGCACCTCTACAAATCCCTGCTTCCCTCTGCGAAGGGCCTATCTATTTACTTTTATGTTGAGTCATCACCTTCTTATTAAAAGCACTAGCTGGAGAGCACAACTGTCATTTGCATTCATTACTGTTAATTTATATCGGGTATGACTATGATTGGATCTCAATTACCATGAATTACAATGTCTAGTCAGTCCTTGATCTTTGAAGGTGCTCTCCATTTATGTTTTGCGGTCTCAGAAAGGGCTAGCGAGATACCATCTTTGTTATATCATATTATGATTATTTTGAGAAAGTGTTGTCATCCGAGATTTATTATTATGGCTTGCTAGCTGATTATCGTATTGATATGCGTAAACATGAGACCTAGGAGTTATTGCAAATGTGGTTAGTTATGATCTTTGCTGAAAACCTGAATGCTGGCTTGACATAATTACAACAACAAGAGCAAACAGAGTTTGTAAAAGTTTTTCTTTTTCTCTTTCAGTTTGTCAACTGAATTGCTTGAGGACAAGCAAGGGTTTAAGCTTGGGGGAGTTGATACGTCTCCGTCGTATCTACTTTTCCAAACACTTTTGCCCTTGTTTTGGACTCTAACTTGTATGATTTGAATGGAACTAACTCGGACTGACGCTGTTTTCAGCAGAATTGCCATGATGTTGTTTTATGTGCAGAAAATAAAAGTTCTCGGAATGACCTGAAACTCCACGGGATGTCTTATAAAAAATAATAAAAAATCCTCGCCAAAGATGAAGACCAGGGGGCCCACACCCTGTCCACGAGGGTGGGGCGCGCCCACTACCTCGTGGGCCCCCTGGACACCCTCCGACGCCAACTCCAACTCTATATATTGGCTTTTGGGGAGAAAAAAATCAGAGAGAAGAAATCATTGCGTTTTACGATACGGAGCCGCCGCCAAGCCCTAAAACCTCTCGGGAGGGCTGATCTGGAGTCCGTTCGGGGCTCCGGAGAGGGGGATTCGTCGCCGTCGTCATCATCAACCATCCTCCATCACCAATTTCATGATGCTCACCGCCGTGCGTGAGTAATTCCATCGTAGGCTTGCTGAGCGGTGATGGGTTGGATGAGATTTATCATGTAATCGAGTTAGTTTTGTTAGGGTTTGATCCTAGTATCCACTATGTTCGAGATTGATGTTGCTATGACTTTGCTATGCTTAATGCTTGTCACTAGGGCCGAGTGCCATGATTTCAGATCTGAACCTATTATGTTTTCATGAATATATGTGTGTTCTTCATCCTATCTTGCAAGTCTATAGTCACCTATTATGTGTTATGATCCGACAACCCCGAAGTGACAATAATCGGGATACTTCTCGGTGATGACCATAGTTTGAGGAGTTCATGTATTCACTATGTGCTAATGCTTTGTTCCGGTTCTCTATTAAAAGGAGGCCTTCATATCCCTTAGTTTCCAATAGGACCCCGCTGCCACAGGAGGGTAGGAAAAAAGATGGCATGCAAGTTCTTTTCCATAAGCACTTATGACTATATACGGAATACATGCCTACATTACATTGATGAATTGGAGCTAGTTCTGTGTCACCCTATGTTATGACTGTTACATGATGAACCGCATCCGACATAATTATCCATCACTGATCCGGTGCCTACGAGATTTCCATATACTGGTTCTCGCTTATTTACTTTCCCGCTGCTACTGTTACAATCACTACAAAATACCAAAAACATTACTTTTGATGTCTTTACTTTTGTTACCGTTACCACCACTATCATATTACTTTGCTACTAAACACTTTGATGCAGATACTAAGTTTCCAGGTGTGGTTGAATTGACAACTCAGCTGCTAATACTTGAGAATATTCTTTGGCTCCCATTGTGTCGAATCAATAAATTTGGGTTGAATACTCTACCCTCGAAAGTTGTTGCGATCCCCTACACTTGTGGGTTATCAAGTACCTGCGCGAGAATTGGGACATATTCGCCTGGCATCCTTCAGACATGCCAGGAATCCCACACAGGCTAGCCGAGCATAGCCTTGATATTCTAAAGGGATTCAAGCCGGTCAAGCAGACTCTTCGGTGTTTCTCTGTACCTAAGCGACAAGCTATGGGAGACGAGCTAGCCAAGTTACTGGAGGCCGGATTCATTAGAGAAATAAAACACCCAGACTGGCTAGAAAACCTGGTGATGGTACCAAAGAAGGATAAATCCTGGCGCCTATGTGTTGACTTCAAGGACCTTAACAAGGCTTGCCCCAAGGATCCCTTCCCCCTCCCCCGCATCGATCAAATTATCGACGCTACTGCAGGACACGACTCATTGTGCTTCCTCGATGCATACTCCGGTTACCACCAAATTAAGATGGCAGAGTCTGATAAAGCCGCAATGGCATTTATAACTCCATATGGCCCTTTGTGTTTCAACACAATGCCCTTCGGGCTCAAAAATGCCGGTGCAATGTATCAACGAATGATTCAGACATGCCTGGAAAAATAGATCGGCAAAACAATGGAGGCATACGTAGACAATGTGGTCGTTAAAACCAGACACGTTGAATCCTTAATAGATGACTTGAGGCTCACGTTCGACAATCTCCGAACATACGACATCAAGCTCAATCCGGAAAAATGCGTTTTCGGCGTACCCGCCGGAAAGCTCCTGGGTTTCATCGTCTCCAGTAGAGGAATTGAAGCAAATCCGGCTAAAATCCGAGCTTAGTCACAGTTGGCTACCCCAACTGACCTCAAGCAAATCCAGAAGTTAACTGGATGCATGGCGGCCCTAAGCCGCTTTATCTCCCGATTAGGAGAAAAGGCATCCCCCCTTTATCGCCTTCTTCGGTGCACCGACCACTTCGAGTGGACGGACGCGGCCACGGCCGGATTGGAAGAAATAAAAGCCATCCTGGCCACCAACCCAATCTTGGCCGCGCCAAATGTCGGCGAACCAATGCTATTATAAATAGCGGCAACTCACCAAGTTGTAAGCGTAGTGCTCGTCGTCGAATGAGAGACGGACGGACACAAATTCCCACTTCAAAAGCCGGTACACTATGTGTCCACTGTCCCCACTCCATGTAAATCACGGTACCCACATTATCAAAAGATAGCATACACGGTATTTATGGCATCCCGAAAACTATGACACTACTTTCAAGAGTGTTCAATCACGGTGGCCTCGGAAGTACCACTCAATGACATAATAAACAACCGCGATGCCAGGGGCCGGATTGCCAAATGGGCTATTGAGCTCCTCCCATTCAACATAACATATAGACCATGGAGAGCCATTAAGTCGCAAGTACTGGCCGATTTTGTGGCCGAGTGGACAGAAGCCGAACTCCCTAAAGAATACGACGCGTACTCCAATTGGATCATGCACCTCGACGGCTCTATAATGCTAGCTGGTCTAGGGGCTGGCGTCGTCCTGATGTCCCCCACCGGAGATACAGTCCAATACGTACTCCAAATACTATATACAGACTCCAACAATGCAGCCGAATACGAGGCCCTGTTACATGGTCTCCGAATGGCATTTTCCATGGGCATACAACGCCTGGAGGTGTGTGGGGACTCAAACCTCGCAATATCTCAAATAAATGGAGACTTCGACGCCAAGGATCCGAAAATGGCGGCTTATCGCAACGCCGTCCTCAAAATGTCGGCTCGGTTCGAGGGGCTTGAATTCCACCATGTGGCTCGGGAAAACAATCAGGCGGCGGATATCCACGCCCGTATCGGCGCTAAGCGCGACCCTGTCCCACATAACATCTTCTTGGAAAGGCTGTTTAAGCCATCCGTGGTATGGGAAGGGGACACCGGTAACAATAGTTCGGACCCGGCCACAACACCAGATACCGAACACTCTGACACAATTGGAGGCTCCGCCACTGAAATAACACCTTCAGCCCACGTGATAATGGCCTCATCACCCCGTGGACAGAACCATTCCTGGCCTACCTAATCAGGCAGGAACTACCGGAGGACCAAAATGAGGCACGCTGCATAGTGTGGCGGTCTAAAGCCTACAAGGTCCATGAGGGAGAGCTTTATAAGAAAAGCACTACCGGAGTCCTTCAAAGGTGCATCTCCGAAGAAGAAGAAGGGCGGAAGCTTTTGGCAGAAATCCATGCTGGACTCGGCGGCCACCATGCCGCAGCCCGAGCCCTTGTAAGCAAGGTCTTCCGTACATGTTTCTACTGGCCGACGGCCCGAGCAGACGCACTGGACCTTGTTCAACGTTGCGTCGGTTGCCAGCTTTTTGCAAACCAAAGCCATATGCAGCCTACCGCTCTCCAAACAATCCCCATTACTTGGCCCTTTGCGGTGTGGGGGCTTGATATGGCCGGACCCCTCAAAGGGGGAAGCCATCAGAAAAAATACTTACTGGTCATGGTGGATAAATTCACAAAATGGATAGAAGCCAAACCTGTTAAGACGGCTGAATCTGGACCAGTGATAGACTTCCTATCCGGTGTTGTACACCGTTATGGCATCCCCCACAGCATCATCACCAATAATGGCTCGAACTTCACAGCCGACGAGGTAAAACTTTGGTGCAGCAACATGGGCATCAAGCTCGATTATGCTTCTGTCTATCACCCACAAACTAACGGGCAAGTCGAGCGAGCAAATGGTCTTATCATGAGCGGCATTAAACCCAGATTAGTGCGGTCCTTAAAGGAATCAAACACGCACTGGGTAGAGGAGCTCGACTCCGTACTATGGGGGCTTCGGACCACGCCGAATCGCACTACCGGATACACACCGTTTTTTAATGTGTACGGCGCAGAGGTGGTACTATCCTGTGACATAATTATGACTCACCTCGAGTGCGCATGTATGAAGAAAAAGAGGCCAAGCTGGATCGGCAGGACAGTTTGGACGCCCTGGAGGAGGAGCGCGACATGGCAAAAGCCCGCTCCGCATTCTATCAGCAACAGGCTAGAAGGTACCAAAGCAGAGAAGTATGGGCCAAAAACTATAACGTTGGCGAACTCGTTCTACGCCTACCGGAGAAGAAAAAGAACAAGCTCAAGCCCAAATGGGAAGGTCCCTTCATTATTGACCAAGTTCTGACCGGTGGAGCGTACCGTCTGCAGGATGCATCGGACAATCGACTCGAGCCAAACCCATGGAACGCAGCCAGACTCCGTAGGTTCTACGCCTAGTGCCGGACTCTATCTCCGCCTCCCTACCTCCGTCAATTTTTTACATGTCAATTATCTGTCTTTTATCTCTTTCTTTTTGCCTTTTTCTTCAAGGCCTTAAAAGGATCAATTGTGTCTCGACTACACAATCTTGACGCGCAAACCACGCTCATTATACCTAGGGGCTTCTTATACAGAAGCTTAATATAACTATTTTTCCAGGCTTTTTTCCCCACACATGTGTTATTCTTCCACATGTACCTTTTTTCGCCATTATATGCATCGATATGACTTAAGTTTTGGCCAAGCTGGGTTGCATGGCTCTTGTGTTTATGCCCTACGTTCCTGTTAATTCGGCTAGGGCATAAGGGGAGCACCTCTATGATTGTTACTGCCGGGTCAGCCGGATGTGTACCTCAGACTGGGTGAAGCCGAAAGCTAGCGTTCTTAAGAGAATATTCGGTCGGTGAACAAAAGATGAATTTTATTTATTTTTACATGCCCCCAGATGTTTATAGCCCGCGTCTCTTTTCGCAGTTCGGACATGCACATTAGGGCATGCGTACCCAGGGAAAGAAACCCTTAACGGAACTATTCTCCCTGGAAGATGTTTCTTACTATCCATGTAATATAACATAGCTAGTTGGGTACTTGTCTATTCAAGCACTTATGACCCCTACGCCTGGTTTCCACGCGTACCCCGGTTTACATAACTGAGTGGGTATTCGCAAGCACTCTGGACTATCGGGTCCAGAGGTTGAAGCGAAAAGGTCCGCTGAGGGAGTCCTGGATTAGGGGGTGTCCGGATAGCCGGACTATCATCATCAGCCGAACTATCATTTGCCGGACTATCATCATCGACCGGACTCCAAGACTATGAAGATACAAGATTGAAGACTTCCCCGTGTCCGGATGGGACTTTCCTTGGCGTGGAAGGCAAGCTTGGCGTCTGGATATGTAGATCTCCTACCATTGTAACCGACTCTATGTAACCCTAGCCCTCTCCGGTGTCTATATAAACCGGATGGCTTTAGTCCGTGGGACAACAATCACAACAAACCTTACAATCATACCATAGGCTAGCTTCTAGGGTTTAGCCTCCTTGATCTCGTGGTAGATCCACTCTTGTAAACATCCACAATATCAATATCAATCAAGCGGGGACGAGGGTTTTACCTCCATCAAGAGGGCCCGAACACAGGTAAACATCGTGTCCCTTGTCTCCTGTTACCATCCACCTAGGCACGCAGTTCGGGACCCCTACCGAGATCCGCGGTTTGACACCCACATTGGTGCTTTCATTGAGAGTTCCTCTGTCGTCACCGATAGGCTTGATGGCCTCTTCAATCAACAACAACGCAGTCTGGGTGAGACCTTTCTCCCGGACAGATCTTTGTATTCGGCGGCCGTCTTTGCGGGCCAACTCCCTTGGCCATCTGGAGCAGATCGAAGCTTCGCCCTGGCCGTCAGTCAGGTTTGAAGCTTAAACTTCACGGCCGATATCCGGGGACTTGATCCTCGATGGATCTGAGCCACACCGATCGCGCGCCGCTGTCACGATGGGCATGACCTAACTCGCCACGGACAACACCTTGGAGGCCGCACCCGGATCCGCTTCGACTCATAGTCCGGAGCCGATCGCTCAAATCGAGGACGGATGGCTGGACACTGCCTCGGGAGCCACAATTCCTACGGTGATGGAGCCGAACACTTACCTTGTCCCACGTAAAGCCCATGACCCCGAGGTAGCGGACTCCCTTCCGGACTCCGAACCTCCTGCGCCCCGCGGTCGAATCCGATTGGCGCCGATCATGGAATTCACCGCTGCGGACATCTTTCAAGACTTTTCGCCCTTGGCGATATCATAAATTCATTAAAGCATCTCTCGCTATCCGAGAGCCTGGCGAACTACGGCCGGGGCGGTTGGGACGCGGATGACGAAGAAATTCAGATCCACCCACCACCCACCCGTAGCCACCGTCGATGATTTAACCGGCGTACTCGACTCGACTCCGAAGACATCGGCGGTATGGACGGCGATGCGGAGACTACCAAGAACCAGTGCCTATAGGACACCTGGAAAACCACCTCATCATACGACATATACATGGTGGACACCGAAAAGATGGGGACGGCGAAGAAGCAGCGGAGGCCGATTCTTAAAGAAACAGCCCAAGCGCCGACGTCGTGGCGCCGCTCTAAATCCCGCCACAGCAAGAATGGAGATTACGCACAGGAGATAATAACACCCCGAAAGTGCGAAGACAACTCCTCCGGCACGATCCAGCGCAGGAGGAGGCGAAGAAAGCCCTCGGGAGAGGGCGGCATTTAAGAGGTCGAGGATGACAATTACTTACCTCCTCCGGAGCGAGGCAAGCCTCGGCGGCAATTTAATCGTCGTGCTCGAGGATCCCGTCGGACAAGAGCGTTTCAGACGCATGCTAATGGCCACGACAAACAGCCTAAGAAAAAGCAACAATAGCTTCAAGCTGATCAAGACCCTCTTGGCCGCAGATGGACCGAGGTCCTCGCGTCAAAAGTACGAACTCGAACGCCCTCCAAAAGTTACCCAAAATGCAAGTTGCTCCCCGATTAGAGGAGGCAGCATCACCGGCGCCTGTCTGGCAGACCGACCACCTGTGGCGCGATAGAGGCGTGTAAGCCCTCCACCAAAACCGCACCCGGCATCGCTCTAAAGCAAGAAGCCGGGGAACGCGCCAGACTTGTGAGATATATTGGAGGACAAGGCAAGACAATCCAGATCTATCTATGGATCACGTGGGCGCCCACGACCCACGGCGAATAGCGTCGCACGGATACAACTACTCGCCGGGCGAACACAGCAGATAACGCTCTCTCGAGCTACGTCGCGATATTGCTCAATCTGAGGCGCCGACACCCACTATGCTTCACCGGCGAAGTAATGGATCATCAAATCCCTGAAGGGTTCAAACCCGTTAATATCAAATCCTACGATGGCACAACAGACCCAGCGGTCTGGATTGAGATTATCTTCTCCATATACACATGGCCCATGGCGGCAACCTTCACGCCATCAAATATCTCGCTCAAGCTTAAAGGACCAGCTCGGCATTGGCTTAACAGCCTGCCCGCAGAGTCAATTGGATCTTTGGGAAGACACGGAAGCCGCATTCCTCGACAACTTCGAGGCACGCGTATGCGACCACCAGACGCAGATGACCTAAGCCACATAATCCAGCAGCCAGACGAATCGGCCAGGCAATTCTGGACACGGTTCCTAACAAAGAAAAATCAAATCGTCGACTGTCCGGATGCAGAGGCACTCGCTGCCTTCAAACATAACATCCGTGACGAGTGGCTGGCCCGGCACCTAGGACAGGAGAAGCCGAAATCTATGGCAGCCCTCACATCCCTCATGACCCGCTTCTGTGCGGGAGAGGATAGCTGGCTCGCTCGCAGTAACAACCTCAGCAAAAACGCTGGCAGTCCGGATACTAAGGACCGCAATGGCAGGTTGCGTCGAAACAAAAACAAACGCCGCATTAACGGCAACAGCAATGAGGATACGGTAGTCAACGCCGGATTCCGAGGCTCCAAACCCGGTCAACGGAAGAAGCCATTCAAAAGAACCACTCCGGGCCCGTCCAATTTGGACCGAATACTCGACCGCTCTTGTCAAATACATGGTACCCCCAAAAAGCCAGCTAGCCATACCAACAGAGATTGTTGGGTATTCAAGCAGGCAGGCAAATTAATCGCCGAAAACAGTGACAAGGGGCTACACAGTGATGACGAGGAAGAGACCCGGCCGCCGAACAACAGAGGACAAAAGGGATTCCCCCCTCAAGTTCGGACGGTAAACATGATATACGCAAGGCATATTCCCAAGAGGGAGCGGAAGCGTGCACTAAGGGACGTATATGCGATGGAGCCAGTCGCCCCAAAATTTAACCCATGGTCCTCTTGCCCGATCACTTTTGATCGAAGAGACCATCCGACCAGTATCCGCCATGGCGGATTCGCTGCATTGGTTTTAGACCCAATCGTTGATGGATTTCACCTCACGAGAGTCCTTATGGACGGCGGCAGTAGCCTGAACCTGCTTTATCAGGATACATTGCGCAAGATGGGCATAGACCCTTCAAGGATTAAACCTACAACAGCGACCTTCAAAGCGTCATACCGGTGTCGAGGCCAATTATGCAGGCTTAGTTACTTTGGAAGTGGTCTTGGATCCCGGATAATTTCGAGCGAGAGTTAATCTTCGACATAGTCCCATTCCATGGCGGCTATCACGCCTGCTTTCGGACGAACGCGTTTGCAAAGTTCAGCGGTGCCGCATTATGCATACCTTAAGCTCAACATGCGGACCCTCGTGGAGTCATCACGGTCAATGGGCGCTCCTCGAGCGGAGGAACATACTGGCGGCTCTCGCGGCAGAAATCTGAGCAGCCTTTTGAGGCAATTCTCGAGTCCGGCCGTTAAGCGACCGGACACGACCAAACGTGCCGGAGCAACATCAACCAAGACCACAGCACGTCCGTGCACGCGCGTAGTAACGCGGCTAACCCAGCCCCGCAAAATTGCAAGACAAACTCTCCACGTACATTATTCGCCTTGGAGATACCATGGGCATAGGGGAAGGAACAACCACAACAGGCCCAGTGCGGTTCGACCACACCGGGGGCTCCCAAGTGTGTCGCTCTTTTTGTTTTATTTTCTCTTTTTATACAGAACTCGGTCCGCGGCGAACCGGCCGAACTCATGATGCAACAGCGGGGAAGGACTACGGCGCGATGAACACTCGGTGGTCTCCATCACGAGCATTAAATTTGTTAAAATACAACATTCGCGGCCTACCCACGAGAGAGGCGCCTTTAATTCGTCCAACCCCTTGCTTTCCGCACTATTTGTATCATTCGCGCGATAGCATATCTTATCGAATAAAATGCAGCACTTTTGCCTTTAATTGCATTACTTTATATATATATGTTCATTTACGACATGTTGCACCCGTGCATCTTAGTGCGACCAAACACACCAGGGCTTATGTCCTCCGCTTTATGGTGTGATAAAGTCCGCACACTTTCACAAGTGCGGCACCCCGAACTTATAGCATTATATGAATCGGCTCTGAATCATGTCTTGGGTCAATATTTGGGTTTGCCCGGCTCCCATGTTTGGCACCTTACATTCCCGTTCTATCCGCTAAGGTAGCACTGGGAGAACCACTGCGATTGCGCCCCGGTTGAGCCGGGTTAACGCCTCGATGGAAAGCTAAAACTGACCGGCATGATAAGGCGTGAGACTGGTCGCTGTTCAAGAGGTCCTTCGGGTCCTTAAAGACCTCGCCCGCTTGCGAAGTTCGGATTATGTCCGATGAAGGCGTGGATAGCGCCCCAATTCGGTCTTCGAATACTAGGGGCTTCACGAAATTTAAAATTGTAGAATTCTATGGCTAAGTGAGAGTGTTCAAGCACTATAAGTCCGGTTGCACGGTTACGTTGTGTTGGCGCCTCCTAGATGGACCCAAAAATGGGAACAAGAGTGCTCAAGTTTATCCCGAACACCCCAGCACTCGTGGCATGGGGGCTGAAGCCGACGACTTGCCATCTCTCAGATTTAATAAACAGACGCACAGAAGGTAATATTTTAAATTAAACAAGCGTTGCTTAGCGCATATGAAGAAAGTTTTCAGCGCACAGGATAACACATTGCGAATTCACTCAATAATTACATCCCTGGGGCACTCATCCGCAATCTTGCGGGCACCCTTCAGGATAGCCTTATAGTAAAGTTCGGGCGTATGATGCTCCTTGCCCGTTTGGTGGCGTGTCGATGATTAGCTTCTCCGCATCCAGCTTGCCCCAATGCACCTTCTTGCGGGCAAGGGCCCGACGAGCACCTTCAATACAGGCGGGCGCTTGATAACCTCCACTCGAGGCACGCATCCACCAGGCCGCCAGACGAGGCGAAGTAGCTCCCGTGCATGGCCTCTCCGGCCACACCGGACTATGAGCCCCTTCATGGCCTGTTCGGCCACCTTGTGGCTTCGACCAGCTGCTTGGCTGGTCGCTAGGGGCACCGGATGGCGGCCTCAAACATCTTGAGACCGAAGACCTTCTCCGTTGAGCTCCCTCCTCGGCTCGGTAGAATCTGGCGGCATCGAGACACGCTGCGAGGCAGATCTGCAACGCCTACGAGAGCTCGAATTCGGGTAAGTATCACGTAATTTACATTCACATGCTTGCTTTGCATGAAAAATGCCTTACCGCCGCTATCTTCTTCATCAATTCAACCTCTGAAGGGCCTTATGGGCCTCGGCCTTGGCGGTTTTGGCACTTCGAGAGCGAGGCAAGCTCGGACTCTCGAGTCTTTGAGTCACGCTCCAAACTCTCATGCTTTTCCATGAGAGCCTGGAGCTCTTGCCGAACCACCGCCACCTTCGCCTCTTGCTTTTCTCGCTCTGCCCGTTCCGTGGCCGCATTGCATTCGGCCGCGGACACGGCCTCCTTCAGGGCCGTCACCTCGTTCGTGGCCCCTGCAGTACACATGTTATCCTTGTTATTTTTTGTCGCAACCTAAATCCTTTTTTAAGGTACAAATTCAAAGTGGTGTTACTCACCTTCTTTGTCTTGGAGCTGCTTCTGGCGCGGCCGAGCTCTTGCCGGACCGCTCAAGCTCTGCTTCAACGCACCGACCTCCTTGATCGGTCTGGCAGAGGTCAGCAGCGCAGCCTGCAACCCATATTGACATAATTTTTAGCAACCCTGCGTATATCCTTTTAAGATCCTCGGTCCGGCTTTTCTTTCCGAACACCAAACCGAGCATCGAGGGGCTCTTGTCTATGCGGTATTTCTTTGCATATTTTTAACTTCTTACCTCAAAGCGATAGAAGGCTATTGCAGGCCGGTCAGCCCGCCTTTGGCGGCTGCACCTTTGAATCACCGCACTCATAATAGTGCGGTGTTCTTCCTCGATGGGCGCTCTGCAGCGCCTCCAACAAATTGCCCGGCGCCTCGGTTGGGCCGGAAGCCGCCCGGCGTCACGGTCTTGCCCTACGATCGAAGGGCCACTGCGGACTCCGGAACCACTGCGGGTTCTGTTGTGAGTCCGGCGCAAAGTCGGGAGGCGCCTTGTGGCGCCTCGAGCCTCCCCCGATGGGTCCTTGCAGGATCCCACCCGGCGTCTTGGCGTCGCGAGGGTGGGCGGTCGGGATGGAGTCTACATCCGGCGAAGCCAGCGACCGCTTCGATGAAGCGGGGAGATCATCATGGCGGACTGCGGGCAGCATGCGGCATTAGAATGACACTATGTGGCGCAAAAACAGAAATTATAAATCATTCAGGAATCCGGATACTTACGATCTTGCGGAGGCTGGCCCTCGAAGGCCATTCTTCCTCGCCAGCGTTGGCGTTGGCGAGCTGTCCGGGAATAGTCCTTCCCTCTTGGACCCTCCGGCCTCCCGATTGGGAAGCCTTCCTCTTCCTCTCTCCCTCCTGCAGAGAGAGTCCTCTTCCTCCTCCTCATTTTCGGGAGGAGTCCGCCCGAGTCGTCGGACACCTGGCGGGCACTCTTCGAGCACCCGTGGCCTCCTTCTTGGCCTTCTTCTCCGGCACCACGTGCGGTGCGGAACAAGCAGCTTCGCTAGACGGCGTCTCTGGATTTTACGGCATAGGGCGGACGGATAATCTGCTCCGCTTCTTCATCCAGTCTGTCAAAGGAAAAGGGAAATTAAAACCGCATAGAGTCAAACTATGGAAAAGCGAGTGTCCTGTAAAGGGTAGAATCACTTACCTCGTCGGCTGGCGCTGCGAGTGAAATCCGCGATCTTGATCGCGGATGCGGGGCAGCGCCCTTGAACAGCACCTTCCAGCGCCTTCGTGCGTTGTGTCGAAGAGCTTGTTCAGCGCTGGTGCTGTTCGGATCGAACTCCCATAGATTGAATGCCGCTCTTGGCATGGGAGAATCCGTGGACGAGCATGACTTGGACCACGTTAACCAGCCTGAGCTTCTTCACGGCTTCTTGATACAGTGCAGAGTCCGTCGGCTCCTTCAAACTGCCCCACTGCAAGCCCTTCTCTTTCAGGAGGTGAGCTGCGTGGGGATACCAGATCTAAACTCGGGGCCGCCGCCCATTTAGGGTCGCGGCTCGGTGATGTAGAACCACCCGATTGCCACCCTTGACGGATTCCACGAAGGCCCCTTGAATTAAAGGGCGTTGGGCATCTTGCCCAACATGGCGCCTCCGCACTCCGCTTGAATGCCCTTCACTACCTTTGGCTTGACATTGAAGGTCTTGAGCCACAAGCGAAGTGGGGCTGGATGCAGAGGAAGGCCTCGCACCTGACGATAAACGCCGAGATGTTGAGGATGAAGTTGGCGCGGATCATGGAAATCCAGGCCGTAGTAGAACATGAGCCCCGGACAAAGGGGTGAAGTGGAAAGCCCGATCCAGCGGAGGAAGTGGGAAAGAAAGACAACCCTCTCATGGGGCCTTGGGGTGGGGATGAGCTGCCCTCGTTGGGCAGCCGCCGCTGTGATGTCGCGGAGAGGTATCTGGCGCCCGCGCAGTTTGACGATTGCTCCTCCTTAGCGGTGGAGGCCAACCATTTACCTCCGCTCCGGACATGGTCGGAGAAGGTTGAGACGAGATGCGCGAACTTGGGCGCTGGAGTTGAGTCTTGCGGAGATGGATAAGCAAAGGAGGAAGAAGGCGTGGGAGAAGGTGAATCCTTATCCCTTATATGGTAGGCGAAATCTCACGCGCCCCCAGCGGCCTGGTAAAACTCGCTTATCTCCCAAGCGTCACCATCAATGACGCGGTTGGGTTACCCACGCCCGTATTGATGAGAATCCGGATTAAGGGAAACACGATCTACGCTCGACAAGGCGTGCCAATGAAACCGCTTCGCTAAATCTGTTGAGGTGGTAAAGTAAAAACAATTGAGTAATGGCTTGGTAGTGGTGTGACGTCATGCCACGGAAAGCGTCGACAGATTGAGCTTGTGTACATATTATTATTCTCTCTACGGTGGAATGTGGAATTTATTTTGCGAGCGGACACTATCTGGTGTTCCCAATCTTCTATCATTTGGAGGGCGAACCCGCCTTGCAATGCCAAGCAATATACGCTGACTTATCGTCATTGAAGCCTGGTTCAGGGACTCTTGAGGAGTCTGGATTAGGGGTGTCCGGATAGCGGACTATCATCATCACCGAACTATCATTTGCGGACTATCATCATCGACGGACTCCAAGACTATGAAGATACAAGATTGAAGACTTCCCCGTGTCCGGATGGGACTTTCCTTGGCATGGAAGGCAAGCTTGGCGATACGGATATGTAGATCTCCTACCATTGTAACCGACTCTATGTAACCCTAGCCCTCTCCGGTGTCTATATAAACCGGATGGCTTTAGTCCGTGGGACTACAATCACAACAACCCTTACAATCATACCATAGGCTAGCTTCTAGGGTTTAGCCTCCTTGATCTCGTGGTAGATCCACTCTTGTAAACATCCACAATATCAATATCAATCAAGCGGGGCGTGAGGGTTTTACCTCCATCAAGAGGGCCCGGACACTGGGTAAACATCGTGTCCCTGTCTCCTGTTACCATCCGCCTAGACGCACGATTCGGGACCCCTACCCGAGATCCGCCGGTTTTGACACCGACATCCGCCATGACAAATGATTTACAATCCGGCTAGGGACAATATATGTCACTTGAAGTACACAGTCACTTAGACTGACTAAATTCTTCTTCTATACCATCCAACAGCTGTCTAGCCTACAATCCTGTTGGGAATACTTTGCGGCTAATTCTACTTGGTCATACACCAAGCTGATGGGGATCTCTTTCCCGCCGGGCCCCTGAGTCCGACCTCGGCCATGTGGTTTTGGTCACCCTGGTATATAGCGTCTTCACCATGGCCCGAGCTTCCTTGCACCTTGTCGGCGGCTGATATCTTCCATAATCGGAGCGCGCGCGCGCCCTTGAGCTTCTCTATAAGCTCCCCATGCCTCTGGCGAGAGGCGTCTGACCACAAGGCTTGGGCAATACCTGCATCACTGCCGAACTTGTTAAATGCGGTTGTGAAAACTTCTGGAAGAAGATCACCCGCAGACCCACGCATCTCCTCTGCGGGACGACCCGTCAGCATACCTGCAGACATAACTCTGTTAGCCGGCTTCTTCACCAAACTCTTCAAAAGTTCGTTCAAGCACTTACTGAAAATGCTGCGTCGAAGCCGCTTATTATCCTTTACGGAGTCCGCAAGCTGGGCTCGAACATATTTCAGTTCCACGCCCAGCTGGATATTGGCGTATTGGAGATCGTTTTTCTCCTGCCTAACCCGCGTAAGCACGCGCTCTCCAGCATCTAGTTGTCGATTACCACATTGCGCATCCCCTGGCTCGGCCTCCGGATTCACTCCGGAATCATCTGCAACATCTATTGTTAGATTTGCATGCATGCCGCATACTACATGGTACCTGTCATTCTTTGCAAAGGAAACAAGTGTTACCAGGGGGGCCTTCTCGGACTCCTTCAATGCGGCAACTGCGGCCCGTAGCTGGGATTTGCACTCTTCCAGCTCTTGAGACAATTGGGTATTCTTCTCTGTAAGAACCTGCACAAATAATGATCCTTAAATCAGTTGAGTCAACTGTTTCAAGTCTCAGGGGCTACTGATGTATATAATCATCAGATTTTCTTACCCGCATATCCTTTACATACTGGTCTGTGGCTCTTGCAAGACCATTTTGAGCGGCACGGATGTATGCGTCTCCTGAGTTGAAGGCATCAAACGCCTCTTGGGAGAAACAAGTGTCACGGAGTACGGCCCGACGACGCCTGTGATTCATGGCGCTCTCCACTTCGGAATTTGTAGCGGATAATCTATCTGTATCCTCTGTAGGAGGAGCATCCGGCGTTCGCCCCGTGTTAGCTTCCGCCTCTACGTCCGGCCCTGGAGCCCGACTGGTGGAGGCGTGATCGGCGACCTCTTCGGATATAGTCCGGCGAGCGTTTTTCCTACTAGGAAACATGGACGTTATTATATTTTAAAAGACGACAACCACAGATCGAGGTTCTGTATCATACCTCTGCAACAGCGTCTCAGTCCTGACCGCCTTCCTTTTTAGCCTACCCTGCTTCGGTGCCCCTTGTTGGCGAGTCACTGCGGGTTCGGCATGGCGTCCCGAGGGCCTTCCCTGTAAGACACCATACGTGTATGGTAGGTGAAATTTAAAAAAGGGATCCTCCTTGGGAGTCGGGACTCTGGCTTTACTTACATGCGATGCTGGGAGTAGCCCAGGATAGTCGGCTATGATGGCCACCATGGCATCATCGTAGCTCAATTGATAGAATGTCCTGTCGATCAGCTCCACAAATATGTCCAGATCCTCTTTGAGTCCAGGATCGAGGGCCCGGTCAGGGTCCTCCAGTTGTGGAGGCGGGCTGTTGACCTCCCTTACAGCTTTTCGCAGTTCCTGCCATGAAACATCAAGGTAAGTACTTATGATGAATAATGCGGGAAGGCTGGGAGTAAAAAGTGACAGCTCACCCAGCTTGGAGGGTTGTACAAGGAGAATCCGTCCCGTGGCTTAATGCAGAGGAACTCCTCTTCCTCTCCCTTGTACAAATCGGACAGAATTCTTGCTAGAGCAGCAACTGAGTCCGGTCCCTTATGCCCGAAGCAGGTGGCGTCATCTTCCCCGTTAAAGTGCCACATGGGGTGTCCTCGATATTGAAGTGGTTGTACCCCCCGCATTATACATATTGACATAACTTTGATTATTGTCAGCCCTGATTGAGCCAGCACTTTTATACGGCCCAACATGTAAATGACTTCTCCGTTATCTTCCTCCTGAGGGCTCCGAGGGCGCCAGCTGCGGTGTTTCTTCAGGGGAGCGTTGTCGAACTCAGGGAGGCCTATCCGAATAGGGCCCGGAAGGGGGACGTCCTCCATATAAAACCACTCCGAAGGCCAGTCCTCGGATGTCTTCTTCGGAGTATCGGACAGGTATCCGGTCCCGGTGATGCGCCATATTTCGGCTCCGCCCACTTGATATAGTGACCCCTCCTGTGTACGGGGTACGAGGCAGAATAGCCTCTTCCATAGCTCGAAATGAGCTTCGCAGCCAATAAACAGCTCGCAAAGGGCGACATAGCCAGCAATATGTAATGGAGGCGGGAGTGAAATTATGCAGCTGGAGGCCATAGAACTCCAGGAGCTCCCGGAGGAACGGATGAATTGGAAATCCAAGCCCTCTTAATAAGTAAGGGACGAGGCATACCCGCTCCCCCATTGACGGGCTAGGAAAGATCTCCGCTTGCTCCCCGCAGTTATAGGTGGTGAGCCCGGCTCAAACGGGGACCATATACGCTGGAGGGAGAAACCCCTGGGTTTGTAACTCTACTAATTGGCTGTGGGGGACGGAACACTTCTTCCAATTGCCGGGCTTAGGGCTACGGGAGTGAGAGGAGGAGCTGCGACGACCGGCCATGTTGGAATGGATTTCTTCCGGGCACGCTCCGATGGATACTCGCTGTGGGAGGATGGTGTGATCTGGGTCTGAGAATCCCTGTCTCTTTAATAAACGATTTACCCACATGGCTAGGGTGGCAATTGTAAAAATGCCCCGACTTCTCGCATTCGCTCGACGCGTGGAGGATATCCATTATTAGGCGCAGAAGCCAAGGAGTGCAACATTTATGGGAAGTCGGACACTACTCAAACAAGTATTCAGGATTTGGGGAAGAACCCGCCTTGCAATGCCGAAGACAATCTGCGCGCCGGACTCATCTTCATTGAAGCTTGGTTGGAGCTCTTGAGGAGTCTGGATTAGGGGTCTCCGGACAGCGGACTATTTCCTTTGGCGGACTGTTGGACAATGAAGATACAAGATTGAAGACTTCGTCCCGTGTCTAGATGGGACTCTACTTGTTGTGAAAGGCAAGCTTGGCAATACGGATATGTAGATCTCCTTCTTTGTAACCGACTCTGTGTAACCCTAGCCCCCTCCGGTGTCTATATAAACCAGAGGGTTTAGTCCGTAGGACAACAACAATCATACCATAGGCTAGCTTCTAGGGTTTAGCCTCTACGATCTCGTGGTATATCAACTCTTGTAATAATCATATCATCAAGATCAATCAAGCAGGAAGTAGGGTATTACCTCCATCGAGAGGGCCCGAACCTGGGTAAACATCGTGTCCCCCGCCTCCTGTTACCATCCGCCTTAGACGCGCAGTTTAGGACCCCCTACCCGAGATCCGCCGGTTTTGACACCGACATTGGTGCTTTCATTGAGAGTTCCGCTGTGCCGTTACCATAAGGCTTGATGGCTCCTTCAATCATCTGTAACGATGTGGTCCAGGGTGAGGTTCTCCTCCCCGGACAAATCTTCGTATTCGGCGGCTTCGCACTGCGGGCCAACTCGCTTGGCCATCTGGAGCAGATCGAGAGCTACGCCCCTGGCCATCAGGTCTGGTTCGGAAACTTGAACTACACTGCCGACATCCGCGGAGACTTGATCTTCGACGGGTTCGAGCCCATGTCAGGTGCGTCGTACAATCACAACGAGCATGATTTAGTTGTGTCATCGGACAGTGTTCGAGAGATCACATCTGCAACTGCTCCAGCCCTCAATCCGGAGCAAATCGCGCCATCTGAGGACAGGGGGATAGACCCCGCCATGGAGGCCGCACTCTCAGTGGCGAAAGAGCCAAATACTGACTTTACCCCTTACGAGAGCCGTGTCGCCGAACCACCGGATTCATCTCCGGCCATGGACTCCGAGCCGCGTGCGTCCGTCCCGATCGATTGGGCGCCGATCATGGAGTTTACCTCCGCGGATATCTTTCAGCACTCGCCTTTCGGTGACGTGCTAAATTCATTAAGGTCTCTCTCCTTGTCAGGAGAACCTTGGCCGAACTATGTCCGGCTAGGGTGGGATGCGGACGACGAAGAAATTCGCTCCCCACCCACCACCCACTTAGTAGCCTCTGTCGATGATTTAACCGACATGCTCGATTTCGACTCCAAAGACATCGATGGCATGGACGACGATACAGGAGATGAACTGGAACCACCGCCCACAGGGCGCTGGACCGCCACTCCATCGCATAACATATACATGGTGGATACACCCAAAGAAAACAATGAAGAGGAATGGGAGGATGCAACGAAGGACAGCTCCCTCGAGAAGCAACAAAACGTCGGCATAGGCGCCGCTCCAAATCCTGACTCGGCAAAAACAGCGATAACAGCAGTAAACCAGCAAACGGCGAACGTAGTACAGATCCGCTGTCCGAACACAGCGACGCCGAGGATATAACTCATAAACCTCCCTCCGAAGAGGAAAACAGTATGGACGAAAATGCACACATCATCCTGGAAGGGCACTTGGAACAAGAGAACCCCTGCAGAAAGCTTATTGCCACCACGAGGAGTCTGAAGAAGCAGAAGCAAAGGCTTAAGGCCGCACAGAATACACTCAATAGTAGATGGAACAAAGTGCTCGACAATGAAGAAAAGTATTGTGGTAGTTACCACACAAAGAGCTATCCAAAGCGCAAGCTATTGCCTGAATTCTATGATGAGGCCGTAGAGCCCACACAGCCGAAAAATAAAACCGCCGACCGATCGGATCGGCCACCTCGTGGACGTGATAGGGCGGCCAACAACGCCACACATAAGTCAACACACGATATACGTGAGGACTTGCACCAAAAATCCAGCATGACCAGATCCATCTATGGATCTAGGAGGTGCGCTCCGGCACAAAATCAAAGCCGAATACCACAACCGTCTGAACGCCATGATATTTCCAAGTACAGGGGTGCCGCACACCCCCTACGTTTCACCGATGAGGTGCTGGACCACGAATTTCCAGAAGGATTCAAACCAGTAAACATAGAGGCATACGAAACCCTAGCAAGGTCCCTGCCGCCGCCGCCACCGCAAGGCCTCCATTGTCAACATCTACCGGTTTGCCCGTGCAACTTACCCACCGATCTCCATACCTAGGCCGCCCTGAGTTTCTTAGATGACGCCTACCAAACGTCCCCTATCCCACAGATCCCCATCCCCGTCCCCATCCCCTACTGTAGAGAGTCGCAGCCTAAGCCCGGGTACACTTCCCGTGGAGCTCGAGGAGCGACTGACCCAAAAGAGGTGTATAGCGGTCTCTTCGCCCGACGTCGCCGAGGAAGCTGACGACCATTACTGGTGGCAGGCACTCAAGCAGCGGGCTAGAGTATGCAGGCATGTCTCGGCCGCCGTCTACGACATCGAGGTCATCGACAGCGACGGCCTGAGGTGTGCTATGTCACAGGTTAAATGGCCCACCCCCAACCCCTCGGGTTCAACTGCCGTCGATCTCATCCATGGCCCCGCCGCTGATCTCCTCTGGCTCGCTGTCAACAATTTGCCATTCTACATTGCCATCGAGCCCCTTTTGTCATTTCTGAAGGACACGTTACGTGATGCTGGCTTGGGATCCACAGCTTCCAAGTCAGACCTCATCGACGGCGACCACGAGGAGGGCACCCTCTCCGGCTCTTCCAAGGGAAAAGAGCCCATCTGCTCTTCCAAGGGAAAGTGCCTGTCTGCGACATCAGGGAGGGCACCCTACAACCGCGCTCTTCCAAGGGGAAGGAGCCCATCTGCGACAACATGGAGCGCATCCAGGGTCCATGCTCTTCCCACGGGAACAAGCCCATCTGTGACAAGTGAGGAAACCCATGATTTGTTTGTCGTGCCTCTTCACAGGGGGAAACCCATGATTTGTTTTGTCGAGTACCTTTTGTAATGTAGTGAGAATATGTCCAGTTTTAATTGCTATATCTGGTTGTTTGCAGTATGCCTTGTTTATTTCAGTTGTTCACAATGTGATGCTCTATATGTGCAATTATTTATTGTGCAGTACATTTCATCAATCCAGTTTTAAACATACCGATAGGAATGCATATATTTTCTTGTTGTTAAGCCTGTTATAGCTAGCATATGCCTCTTTTAAAGTTTTTTGATTGTTCGGTTGTTTGTAGTTAGCATATGTCCAGTTTCAAATGCTATCTTTGGTTGTTCGTAGTATGCCTTGTTTATTCTAGTTATTCACAACGTGATGTTCTATATGTGCAAGTATGAACTGTGCAGTTCAATTTCATCGAGCATCAGTTTCAACAATACCACTATGAATGACTACATTTGGTTTGCATCTTGTAGTTAACACGCCTTTCCATTTTTATTTAACAATAACGAGTGTACTTAGGCGGCACAATACCGTTTGAATGACTATGTTTGCTTGTTTTAAAATGTTAGGCCTGTTGCAGCTAGCACACCTTTCCACTTGTTTTGCTTTACTAGCGTGTAAACGTGCACTGAAGCTATCTTTTGGAGATTATTTTGTGCGCCATGTATAATTTTGGTTGATATTTAGCCTGTTGTGCTTAACATGCTTCTCGATGTACCTACACAGGACAATTTTGGGAACGACTGCTGTTTTCCATCGAGGCTAGTTTCATCCCATGGCTTATATCTGCTCACTGTTCAGGATATCGGTAGCTGGTACCATATAGGCCGGCAGCTGATAAGGGACTAATCGGTGAATTGGACTTTTAACTTAATATATCTGCAACCCATTTTTCGTTAGGTTAACTAGGGCCATATGTAATATATCTGAGGCTACATAGCAACACTACAAAAAAATACAGTTCCGTGATGATATGTGTTTGTCACAGTAGGTCACGCTTTCTGTCATGCATGTACATCCATGAGAAATTTATGACAGAATCAAGATAGTCATATCTGTGCTGTCGTAGAAGTGTTCCATGACATTACCAAAATTATCATCACGGAAGTGTCCACTTCCATGACGATAAATTGCGCGTCACAGAAGTGCTTTCGTCAAGAGTGACCGACACATGGCATCCACCGTAACAGAACGCTGTTAAGCTATCGGGTCCGGTTTTGGATCCGATAACCCATTAACAGCCCCGACCAATGGGGATTTTCCATGTGTAAAATCATCATTGGCTGGAGGAAACACGTGTCGGCACACCGTTGGGACAGATGTCATCCACTCATTGGACACAAAGCGCCTATGATACGTCGACACGTGGCACGGCCCAACAGAGGCCCATTCCTGTGAAAAGGCCGGCCCGTTTGACTTGGTCAAAAGGTGGCGGGCCGGCCCACGGCAAGCCTGTTAATGGCCTGTTCGCGTATAGCCCATTTACGGCCCGCTAACACAGGGCCCGTTTATGGCCTCTCCAAATTAGGCTCAGTAGCGTCATCTGGGTCGTCCAATATAATTCCAGCCCGTTTTAACTTCCGGCCCATGTATGGCCCATGACGTCTTTTGGCCCATATGAGGCCCTTAGTAACCCTCGGCCCATTAAGGTCCCGTGGTAAAACTGGCCCATAATGAACAGTGTATCACTTTATACCCATTAACGGCCCGTTATTCCGTTGGTCCGTTTCCGGCCCATGTTATCTTTTGGCCTTCTCAGGGCCCATTTATTCTTGGGCTCATTTCCAGCATTCAGTTACTTACGACCCGTTACTGTCATTTTCTGCTTGTGGGCCAAATTCAGCCGTTCTTACAGTCAGCCCGTTTGTGGCCCGTTAATACGTTGGGCCATTTTCACAGCGTCATCAAATACGGCCGATTGACAACGGCCCATTATGGTCGGCCCATGAACGGACGATTCCAACTCTAGCCTGTTTACAACCATAAAGCGGTATGTTATTGGCCCATGTTTGGGCAATCGATCATACGGCCCGTATAAGGCCCATTGATGATACGGCCCGTACAAGGCCCATTGATGATACGACACGTAGAAGGCCCATTGTTTCTACGCCCCGTAGAAGGCTGTAACATCCCAAATTTTCAATTTGGAATGTTATACATTAAGTTATCATGCATATCATATTTTCTTGCATTTTCCCGATCCTAGAAAATTTCACGCAACTCAAGGACCCTCGGAGAAAGTTGGAGATTTCATTATTTTCATATTTGGGTTTACTCAAATTTTGAAAATAGGATCATTTGGATTTATTTAATTATCTTCAAATATTTTTCCAATAAAAAATTAAGAGAGGGAATAATATGACTTTCCCAACATTTAGGAAAATGAAGATTTAATGAATAAATCAATTTCGGTTCTTGAAAGTTTATTTGCTTTAGGAAAAATGAGTATTTTAAAATATGCATTTTGCCCGTTTTAAAGTTCATTTTGTTCGACTCATTTTTAAGAGTCGGGAAAAATTAATTTTATTTAATTTGGAGTTCGTTTAGTTTTATTTTAAATTCGTTTCGTTTGTTTAAAAAAAATAGCGCGCGCCCTTTGGGCCAAGGGCCCACCGCCCAACCGCCTTGCCCAAGACCCCTCCCTCTCGCGCTCCCCGCTCGGGAGGAGTCCCGCCGCCGCCGCCGACCGAGTCCGGCTCGGCCACGCCACCCCGCCCGTTGCCCCCTCCCAAGGCACCCCCTCCTATTTATACCCCTCACCCCCTCTCCTCCTCACCCGCGCCGCCCGCCTAACCCGAGCCGCCCGCCGCGCCGCCGTCGCCCGGAGCCGCCGCCGCCCGACGGCAGCGCCATCGCCCGACCCGCCGCCACCCGCCGACCTCGCCCGACCCCGCCAGTGTCGGAGCCCCGGCGACCTCACGGAGGTAGCCACGCGCCGCCCTTCCCGGTCGGTTTTGTTTCCAAAACCTTTCCGTTTTGTTTCCAAAACCGTTCGGTTTTTTTTCGTTGTTCGGTTTTTAAAAAAAACCTAGATTGGGTGAGTGATATCCATGACAGATGTGAGATTGTTAATTAATGGTTTATTTAAGGTGGCAACTTAAACACACATCCGGGTGGATTGAGGCACCTGGTTTCTATCGAGGACTTGCTCAGATTTCTTGGACCGCCACCTGTGCTCTAAGGGATCATAAGATTATTCAAACTGGAAACTTCCGTGTGCAGCCACAAGCCAATATGGGCTCTGGCATAGTTGAGTAAGTTGTGCGAACTCTTACGGGTAGGCTAGCTGATGTAGGGGATGTAGGTTGGTACGGTCTACCCACATGTAAGGTGCTAGTGCTTCTGAAAGACTGTGTCTCGGTCATCCGTCTCTCAAACACCATGTAGTGCGAGGACCAAACGGAGGCGATCGAGTCTTGTGGGGAAAAGTGCGCAAACCTCTGCAGAGTGTATAAACTAATCATGATTAGCCGTGTCCCCGGTTATGGACGTTTTGAGTATCTAGTACTTGAATATCATGTGAATCTCATCATGTTACTTCTAATTAATGATATTGGGTTTTTAATGAGTACTTTTTAATTGGGATTGAGGATGTTGTCAACCATTCTCAATGTTTAACAACCACCATGATAGTTAAACAAATTATTCCTTTGCAGTAGGGAAAAACTAGCTTTATGCAAAACTGTAACCGTAGAGCTTTTCCACCAGCCATATATGCATGTAGTATAGGCTTATTACTTCATTGCTCTCTATGTGTTACTTTGCCAGCATATTCCATGTCTGACCCGTTTCTTTTGGCTGCAACTTTCATGTTGCGAGACTTTTCAGCGTCGAGTAAGGTGTTAGGTCGTGGTTCTATACTCGGTGATGCCGATGGAGTTGATGGACTCACTTATCTTCCAAGTCTTCGCTGTTATTATTAGATGGCCTTAAGCCATATTATTGTAATAAGTCCTCTTTTGGATAACGCTGTAATAAGTGTGTGATTGCTACTCTGCTATAAATCCTTCAATCTTGTGTGGTGTCGGCATCGATCGAGGATGACACCGAGCACGAGACTTGATCCATTCGGTCGGGTCGCTTGAGAGATGGTATCGAGCACACACTGTTGTTGTAGGGACACGACCATTAAGTTAAAGCCATAGATCACTACTCTCTTCTCATTTTCTAACTCCTCATCTTTTCTACTCTTTTAGGATGAAGGACGCCAAGATCAAGTCGCCCAACCAGATGAAGGCACACCTTTTGATTTCACTGAAGGAAGTCACCAAATACCGAACATTGGACTACCCGGTTTCACGGGACTTTCAACGCCACTCTGCTGAAGAGGAGCTGGAAGATTCAAGCTCACGTTCCGGAAGGACATTCGCCCCAATCACCAAACCTATAGATAGTGTTTTCGATTGCACCAACTTGAGTGCAGGAAAGAGCATGGCAGCTCATATCACCATGGGACGCATTGGAGAAGTTTATCAAGAAGACCTCAAGGACACTATCTACCAGATTTGCGGACGCCGAGATGAACAATGGGAGATAGTCAGCACCAAGAAGGATAGATCCATTGCAGCTTTCATCCAGGAGTTAAACCAGCACATTCGACGCCAGGAGAACCAGATGTGCAATGATATGTTAGAGTTGCAGAATGCAAAGGGAAGGATCATCGAACTTGAAGAAGAACTAAATACTACACGCAAGGACTACATGGATGAGATCGTAGCTCTAGCAAGGCACAATAACGATCTTAAGTACGAGATCGAAGAACTCAAGAAGAAGTTGGCGCTCAAGAATGAAGACCAGTATGTCGGTTGTCCAAGCGACTACATCAACATCGACGACACCGATTCAGATCCAAGTGAACCCGACTTTGAAGACGAAGCTGGAGCAGATATCATGGAGTCTTCCACCGGTTCAAATTAGTAGAAGTCCCCCATATATTAGTAGTATTACCTCCATGTAAACATTATAGTACACGCACTTTTGCGATAGTTAGATCGTTGTAAGCCCTTTGTTTGATTGAATGAAGTGATTTTGTGTGCATTTGCTCATGTGCATTGGGTAGTGTTTCTCCTTAGACCTCATTCTATTCTTAATTACTCGTCTTTTCTAAACCCATCAGATGCCTCCGAGACGCGACCCCGGGTTTGTTTTCCCGCCAGAGATCACCCAGTTGATTCAGCAGCAGAACGCCTTGATTCAAACATTGGTGCAAAACCAAGGCAACAACAACAACAACAACCCACCACCACCACCTCCTGCGGATCACTTGACTCGTTTCCTTAGACTGAATCCGCCGGTGTATTCCAGTAGCACCGAGCCGATTGTAGCAGATGATTGGCTCCGCAAGATAGGAAGGAGTTGACCACTGCGGGATGCATGATGGAGAAAAGTGAAGTTTGCAGCACACCAGCTTGAAGGACCCGCGGCAGCATGGTGGGAAAATTTTACTGACCACTTACCTCAGAGACACCGCCACATGGGATCAGTTTCAAACAAGCTTTCAAGACTTGCCCATGTTTCAGCAGGAGCCATGGCCATGAAGAAGCGTGAGTTTCCCAACTTACGCTAAGGAGGAAGGACCGTTGGCAAGATGTGGATGATTTTAGTAAGTTAGCACGTTATGCCCCGGATGACGTTGCTACAGATCTGACTAAGCGGAGAAGTTTGGAAGGACTGAATGATGAGTTCAGCATGGCGTTGATGGTAGCAAGTTTCAATAACTACCAGAGTTGGTAGACCGACCCCTCATGATTGAAGGAAGCGACAACAAATAGAGAACCGGAAAAGGAAGTATGGATAGGAAAGTATAACTCGGAGCTCGGCGAAGCCTCGTTATACCCCTAAACCTGGAATTCAGTTTCAACATACCCATGGAGGTGGAAATTGCACAACCATAATGGCACCAAGAATGGGAACGGAATGGAGGAAGCAATGGACAGAACCGCACCAACCCGTCAACACCATCCAAGGTAGACACTGAGTCACATTACTTGCTTTAAGTGCCGCAAGATGGACATTATGCAAATGGTCGTCGAGAAGGCCAGAATGGAAATGGCAATGGAAGCTCTGGAAAGAAGCCAAACCCTTTCAACAGGGGACAGGTGAACCACATTGATGTGGAGGAGGTTGAAGATCAGCCCGATGCGGTAATCGGTAAGTTTTTGGTTAAGTCATTTACTGCAGTTGTTCTTTTCGATACTGGTGCATCGCATTCATACATATCAAGGGGATTTGTGGATAAGTACAAATTACCGACCCAAGCCCTTAGGTCACCCATGCTAGTAACCTCACCGGAGCAGAATACATGGCTAGTAAATGGTGTGATCGACTGCCATTAAGGATTGGACACTATGTTTTCCCTCGGACCTAATAGTTACGGAATCCCAAGGATTGGATGTGATATTAGGAATGGATTGGTTATCAAGTATGGAGGAACATAGATTGCACCACTAAGTCAATTTTGCTCACCACTCCGGAAGGAAGAAGGATAAAGTACATTATCACGACACGAGCGAGGAGAACGCAAGTAAATTGCTTATCGGGAGTTGTGCGGGAAGAAGTACCGATGGTGAAGGATTTTCTGATGTATTTAGGAAGAGTTGCGTGAATGCCACGGATAGAGACATTGAGTTTTTATCGAACTTTTGCCAGAACAGGACCAATATCAAAGCGACCATACAGGATGCCCGCGAGATTTGGCGGAAATCAAGAAGCGATTAAGGAACTATTGGATAAAGGTTTTATCGCCCAAGTTCTTCACCTTGGGGATCACCCGTACTGTTAGTGGAGAAGAAGGATGGATCGTTAAGGATGGTTGTTGATTATCGTGGATTGAACGAAGTAACAATCAAGAACAAGTACCCACTACCAATGATAAATGATCTGTTTGATCGTTTGCAAGGAGCTAAAGTGTTTTCCAAGATCGACTTACGATCAGGGTACCATCAGTTGAAGATTCGAGAGCAGGACATACCTAAGACAGCGTTTACCACGAGGTATGGATTATATGAGTATACCGTTATGTCATTTGGACTGACTAACGCACCAGCCTATTTCATGAACCTGATGAACAAAGTGTTTATGGAGTTTTGGATAAGTTCGTCGTGGTGTTCATTGATGACATTTTGATTTTCTCGAAGAATGAAGAGGAACACAAGGAACATTTGCGATTGGTTTTGGAGAAACTAAGGGACCACCAATTATATGCCAAGTTCAGCAAATGTGAGTTTTGGCTAAAGGAAGTTGGATTTCTCGGACATGTTATATCCGGAGAAGGAATAGCAGTTGACCCCACGAAGGTTGAGACCGTAACCAAATGGGAAGCACCAACGACAGTTGGAGAGATTCAGAGTTCTCTTGGACTCGCAGGATACTACCGAAGATTCATTGAGAATTTCTCAAGGATTGCAAAGCCTATGACAGAATTGTTGAAGAAGGATACCAAATTCATATGGACTAAGGACTGCGAGGCAAGTTTTCAGGAGTTGAAGAAAAGACTGGTTACCTCACCAGTATTAATATTGTCGGATCAGACCAAGGATTATGAGGTGTATTGCGACGCTTCACGTCGAGGACTTGGAGCAGTGCTTATGCAGGAAGGAAGAGTTGTTTCGTATGCTTCACGACAACTTAAGCCTCATGAGTTGAATTATGCCACACATGATTTGGAGTTAGCAGCCATTGTGCATGCCTTGAAGACATGGAGACATTTTCTCATTGGAAATCATTGTGAAGTATATACGGATCACAAGAGTTTGAAATACATCTTCACACAGAAGGAATTAAATCTCAGACAGAGAAGATGGTTAGAGCTTATCAAGGATTATGATATGAGTGTAACATCCCAAATTTACTATTTGGAATGTTTTACAATTATAGATAAGCATCCTATGCACTCCTGTTTGAATTTGAATGCCATTTGAAGTTTCAGAGCAATTTGAGTTTTGAATTTGAATTTCAAACTTTGGCATGTGGGAAACAATTCAAAAAACTAAGCCTGATAAATACTTGATCAAAAGTATGAGAGGAGCAAACATGACACTCCAAAAATATCAGAGGAAACAATGCCAAAAGATTTGGATTCAAATCTGAAATTTATTTGAATTTGAAAAAAAATAGATTTTTATGAAGTTTGGATTTTGCCTTTGGAAAAATGTTCAAATGAAAGGGAATATTCCCCTGATCATTTTGGTATATATATATACCCTATATAAATTATTTCTAGATTTGGTTTTATTTTTGTTTTAGTTTTATTTAAAAAATAAAAATAAAGAAAAACTCCCCGGGGCGCCAGCCAGGCCACCCCAGGCCCAGCCAGCGCCGCCCACCCCTCGGCCCAGCGCCAGCCCACTGAGAGCGGCCTAACTGGCAGCCCAAGACCACCAGCCAGCCCAGCCGCGACCCCTCGCCCCGCACCGAAAGGCCTAGGCCTCGGCCACCCGACCCCCTCGCCCCTCTCTCTCTCCCGCTGACTCGTGGGACCCGCCCCGTCTTCCTTTCCCCCTCGCCCACGCCACCGACCTCGCCGGAGATCCACCGGATCCGAAGGATCCGGATCCCGATCGCCTCGATGCCCTTCCGAGCGAGCCCGACCCAGTGGCTATAAAGGGCCGAGCCCGCACCCCATTCCCCGAGCTCGCCGCACCCCCTCACCCTCCCGCTCGACGTCGCCGGAGACCCGAGCACCTCCCCGCCGCCATTGTTGCCGCCGTCGACGCCCTGGTGCACCCCGACCCTCCCCAACACCATCGAACCACACCCCGACCCCGTGCGCGTCTTCCCGACGAGTCGCCGGAGCTCGCCGACGTCCGGACGCCCCGGAGCACTTTCGCCGCCGCCGCCGCCGTCGCCGGAGTCCGGTAAGTCGCCGGCACCTCCCCCCACCGTCCGATCCTAGATCTAGGGCTAGGATTAGAACCCCGAAGGGTTAGGTTTTATTTTATAAAACCGGCCGGTCCGCGGTTTATTTTTAGTGTAGGTTTATTTTTTAGGCCGGTTCTTTTAGTTTAAACCCTAGAGCCCGTTTAGGCTATCTAACATACAGTATACGATTTAGGCCCATTAGGCCTTTTTCTTTTTAATTTGATTTTCTGTTTTAGCGAATAGTTTCAGTTTTCAAAATGTATATCTTTTATTCTGTTTAATATTTTTGAGTGATTCTTTTTTGTTGGATTGAAAATTTTATGTAGTTTCTGAAAAATATATATTTAGCTATGTTAAAAATAATTAAAAATGCTTTAATATTGTTTTAGTCAGAATAGCAAATCTGCTATAACTTTAGTTAGAAAAATTATTTTTGCATGATTCTTTTTGTCACCACTTTATTTTGACATTGCCAAACCCTAGAAATTAACTTGGGTATTTTAGGATTAATAAATAATTAATTTTAGACAGAATCCTATTAATCCTAATTAATTGACTAGTTCCTGTTTTCCTAATAAATTAATTAGTAAATTAATTTATTTTTAACTTGTGATTGGTTATTCTAGGATAGTTTCTGTTATTCTAGTAGATGAACTTTTATTTATAATTAATAAAAGTTTTAAATTATTTTTCTTAATAGAAATTGGATTAGGCCTAAAATGAGTTTTATAATAGCTTTTTAATTAATTCTTTTTGCTCCTAGTTGCTTAGTGAAACCTTTTCTGTTAAGTTAACCTAAAACCATGATTAGGTCATATTAAGGAATTTTTGTTATATAAAAAACTAATTTTTGCTATTGTTTGGAGTAGGGAAAACTTTGAATTGGTTTCTTTGAGTTTTTCTTTTGGATTTGGCTTTGATTGTTTTGTTGTGCTATGTTATTATTGTTATCTTGTGTGATCCTCTTGCTTTGTGCTTATTGTGTTATTGTTTGTCTCGGTAGAGTTTCCGGAGTGCGAAGCTTGCTACTACGACTCTTTAGCTTACGAGGATCATCAGCAAGGCAAGTTTTGATCATGTTATTTCTATACCTATGTTTTTGTGCATTAGTAGTTGTCACCACCCCACCATTGCATGCAGTAGTGAAATCTTGAAGTCATTAAACTTGAGTAGTATCATGTGGTAGGATGAACCAATCCCCTTGTTACCATGACCGGGACGTAGTAGTTATTTTGCTATGCTCGTAGGCGGATTTGGGATGAGTGAAATTCATAAGCAAGATGTGAGAGTCAATGATGATGATAACCCATGGACTACAATGATCAAGATGGACTTGAAAAATCACTCTTTGGGTGGAGGGCGGTTGACGGGCACCTGGAGCACCCAGTGGTGGCGGGATGCATGGAGAAGCGCCATGACATCTGCGGAAAGCTTCACCCAGCCACGAAGAGAAGGATGGATGCCCCATGACCGGAAGCTTACTGTGCAGCCGCAAGCCATTATGGGCTCTGGCTGGGTTGACCCTAGTAGTGACGCTGGCTGGGCGGTACTACGAGAAGTAGACGAACGGTAGGATTGGATGGGTACGGCGGTGGCGGAAGAACTCTTTGGAAGACCCTGTTTCATTCGTCCGTCTTCAAACGCCATGAAGTGCGAAGACTTTAAAGGAGGAATGATTCTTATGGGAAAGTCGCAACCCTCTGCAGAGTTAAAGATCTAATCGATTAGCCGTGTCCCGATTACGGACATTTGAGCCTCTGGAACTTGGAAGTATTCGGATATCTCAACACTAAAATTAATGGATTAATTTGAGGGTTTATGACTTAATAATAATTTGGGAACGAGATATTGGTTGGCGGAACCATCTCAATAACTACCAACAATTGTAGTATTTTGCAAGCAAGTCCACTGTAGTAGGATAAAATTTGCTTTTCGCAAAATGATGAAACTTAGAGCTCCATAGCCAAAAATTGCATATAGAGTTAGTAACTTTATTATTGTTATTCTTCATGACTTGCCAGCTTATTCCAAAAGCTGACCTACATGGCTGCAACGTATTATGTTGCGAGATATATTCCGATCGGGAGTGAGGCTACGCGCGCTTGGCGATTGCCCTTGAGTCGGATGGACTCGCTTACCTTCGACGCTCCGCAACATTTTAGCTTATTTCTCATGAGTTGGCCTTGAGCGAATTTATTCCCTTGTAATAAAGACTCTATATGAGAATCGATTAATGATATTCAGGTGTGATTGAACTTTGATTTCTTTATCGATGTCTTTGTGAGTACCGGCATGATCTTGGGATGGTATGCATACGTAGATTTGACCGATTTTGGGTCAGGTCGCTACAATGAGATTGCATTATCACCCCGGAAAGGCTAACGTTGTAGCAGACGCATTGAGCCGTAAGAGCCACGTCAATACCTTAATGATGGGAGGAATACCAAATGAGTTAGCCGAGGACCTTCGAGAGCTATGTTTGGAAATAGTTCCGAGAGGCTATATAGCAGCATTGGAGATTCAGTCTACACTGATGGCTAAAATCAGAGAAGCCCAAAAGGCAGATAAGGAAGTTGCCTCTATAAAGAAGAAAATGAGCAAAGGAAAAGCTAAAGGATTTCGTGAGGATGAGCACGATACCCTATGGTTTGAGGACCGTGTTTATGTGCCAAATAACCCGGAGATCAGGAAGTTGATTTTGCAAGAAGCCCATGATTCACCTTATTCGATTCACCCAGGAAATACCAAGATGTATTTGGATTTGAAGAATACTTTCTGGTGGACCGGATATTGCGGAGTATGTAGCAGTTTGCGATGTATGTCGAGAGTAAAGGCGAGCATCGAAGCGGCCAGATTGTTACAACCATTGCCGATACCCGAATGGAAGTGGGATAAACTAGGCATGGATTTCATCACAGGTTTGCCAAAGACCCGTTCAGGATATGACTCGATTTGGGTTATAGTCGACCGCTTGACGAAGGTAGCTCATTTCATTCCAGTCAAGACTACCTATAGCAGTGCTAAGTTGGCAAAGATATACATGACCAGAATTGTGTGTTTACACGGAGTTCCGAGGAGTATCGTATCAGATAGAGGAACCCAATTTACCTCAAAGTTTTGGAACCAGTTGCACGAAACATTGGGAACCAGATTGGAATTCAGTACAGCTTTCCACCCACAGACCGATGGACAAACTGAGAGAGTCAATCAGATTTTGGAGGATATGCTGAGAGCTTGTGCACTAGATTATGGATCTAGTTGGGATGATAATTTGCCGTATGCAGAATTTTCTTATAACCAGCTTGAAGATGGCACCTTTCGAGGCTCTGTATGGAAGGAGATGCAGGACACCGTTGTCATGGGAAGAAACTGGGGATCGTCAGTTGTTTGGACCAGATTTGATTAAGGAGTCTGAGCAGAAGGTTAAACTGATTCGAGATAGGCTCAAGGTAGCCCACCCGCATGAAGAGCTATCGGATTCAAAGCGCAAGGCGATTGAATATGAAGTTGGAGCAGAGTATATCTTAGAGTATCCCCGCTCGAGGAGTTAAGCGATTTGAAGTTAAAGGAAAATTAGCACCACGTTTCGTTGGACCGTATAAGATTTTGCAACGCATGGGGGAAGTTGCTTACAAGTTGGAATTGCCAGAAGGACTGTCAGGAGTTCATGATGTATTCCATGTTTCTCAGCTGAAGAAATGTCAGTCTGAGATAGCAGAGATACCGCTAAGAGACACAGTGCCACTGGAAGCAATTCAGTTGAAGGATGATTTAACATATGAGGAGAAACCAGTCAAGATTCTCGATTATGCCAGCAGAGTTACTCGCAGCAAGGTTATCAAGTTTTGCAAGGTTCAGTGGAGCCACCACACTGAAGATGAAGCCACCTGGGAAAGAGAGGAAGATTTGCTCAAGGACCACGCTCACCTATTTTCTAGCCAACCCGAATCTCGAGGGCGAGATTCATCTTAAGGGGGGTAGGTTTGTAACATCCCAAATTTTCAATTTGGAATGTTATACATTAAGTCATCATGCATATCATATTTTCTTGCATTTTCCCGATCCTAGAAAATTTCACGCAACTCAAGGACCCTCGGAGAGAGTTGGAGATTTCATTATTTTCATATTTGGGTTTACTCAAATTTTGAAAATAGGATCATTTGGATTTATTTAATTATCTTCAAATATTTTTCCAATAAAAAAATTAAGAGAGGGAATAATATGACTTTCCCAACATTTAGGAAAAATGAAGACTTAATAAATAAATCAATTTCGGTTCTTGAAAGTTTATTTGCTTTAGGGAAAAAAATGAGTATTTTAAAAATATGCATTTTTGCCCCGTTTTAAAGTTCATTTTGTTCGACTCATTTTTAAGAGTCGGGGAAAAATTAATTTTATTTAATTTGGAGTTCGTTTAGTTTTATTTTAAATTCGTTTCGTTTGTTTAAAAAAAAATAGCGCGCTGTGACCCTTTGGGCCAAGGGCCCAGGGCCCAACCGCCTGCCCAGCACCCCCTCCCCTCGCGCTCCCCGCTCGGGAGGAGTCCGCCGCCGCCGACCGAGTCCGGCTCGGCCACGCCACCCGCCGTGTGCCCCCTCCCAAGGCACTCCTCCTATTTATACCCCTCACCCCCCTCTCCTCCTCACCCCTTGCCCTTGCCCGCCTAACCCGAGCCGCCTTGCCGCCTGAGCCGCCGCCGCCGCCCGCCGTCGCCCGAGCCGCCGCCGCCCGACGTCGCCATCGCCCAACCCGCCGCCACCAGCCGACCTCGCCCGACCCCTCACGGAGCCCGAGCCCCATGGCGACCTCACGGAGGTAGCTCTGTATTTCTTCGGACCGCCACCAGGCTCTAAGGGATCATAAGATTATTCAAGCTGAAACTTCGTGTGCAGCCACAAGCCAATATGGGCTCTGGCATAGTTGAGTAAGTTGTGCGAACTCTTCTGGGTAGGCTAGCTGATGTAGGGGATGTAGGTTGGTACGGTCTACCCACATGTAAGGTGCTAGTGCTACGAAGACTGTGTCTCGGTCATCCGTCTCTCAAACACCATGTAGTGCGAGGACCAAAGCGGAGGCGATCGAGTCTTGTGGGGAAAAGTGCGCAAACCTCTGCAGAGTGTATAAACTAATCATGATTAGCCGTGTCCCCGGTTATGGACGTTTTGAGTATCTAGTACTTGAATATCATGTGAATCTCATCATGTTACTTATAATTAATGATATTGGGTTTTTAATGAGTACTTTTTAATTGGGATTGAGGATGCTGTCAACCATTCTCAATGTTTAACAACCACCATGATAGTTAAACAAATTATTCCTTTGCGAGAGGGAAAACTAGCTTTATGCAAAACTGTAACCGTAGAGCTTTTCCACCAGCCATATATGCATGTAGTATAGGCTTATTACTTCATTGCTCTCTATGTGTTACTTTGCCAGCATATTCCATGTGTTGACCCGTTTTCGGGCTGCAACTTTCATGTTGCAGACTTTTCAGACGTCGAGTAAGGTGTTAGGTCGTGGTTCTATACTCAGTGATGCCGATGGAGTTGATGGACTCACTTATCTTCCAAGTCTTCCGCTGTTATTATTAGATGGCCTTAAGCCATATTATTGTAATAAGTCCTCTTTTGGACAACGCTGTAATAAGTGTGTGATTTCTACTCGCTATAAATCCTTGAAATCTTGTGTGGTGTCAAGATTCTTGATCCGAGGATGACATCGAGCACAGAGACTTGATCCATTCGGGTCGGGTCGCTACAAAGGCCCATTGTTTCTACGGCCCGTAGAAGGCCCAGTGTCACTACAGTAAATATGTAGCCCATGGTTATTGTGGCCTAGTTTTAAAAATAGGTTATTGCGGCCACTAGCAAACTGTGGAAAAAGAACAACACTGACTACAAGCAAACAAATAAACAAGACAACAAGGAAATAAATAATCAAGCAACTTACGCTAGGCTATCACGGCTATTACACATATGACATCCACTGGGCATCAAAGTTCGTCACCAGTGCAAATATAGGGAACAAAGCAGCATATCATATACATTGGTTGCCAAAGTTGGCGACCAGTGCAAATAAATGCCGCAGCAAAACAAGTCCAGAACTGAAACCACTTCAGAAGATCTCAAGAAGCAATATCCTGTGTACCCATAGTGTTGGCAAGATGCTTAGCAAGCTTAGTAACTTTATCTTGTTTGGCGCTTAAATCCTCCTGCGCTTGTTGTTGCACCAGAAAGTATGCATCTGAATTCTGGAGGGACTTCCTCAGTCCTTCAGCTTCCTGTCGCAACACATCTGATCAATGTCTTTCAACTTGAAGCTGAGACTCAAGAAGACGAACTGATTTAGGCAGCGAGTTCGAAGAGCTTGTGCGGCAGTAGTGGCCAGTAACTCGAACACTACATCAAGACAGGACTTCTGGGTTCTCTCACTGTCGTCAAGGTAGTTTTTATCAGCTTTCTTGGAGACCAACAGGGATGTCTCACTATCTTGAACCTTATCTGCATTACTTCCTTCACCATTGCATAACGGGGTACTATTCTCCAATATTTTGTCTGCATTCTAAAAGAGAAACAAGCAGACACATCACAGGTTTACCATGTCGTATATGAAACTCATTTTGGTAAATCAGTTATGTAGTAAAGTGCACAGGATAACAACATGAAACAAACATATATCTATGTACCATAGTCACTTTATGGTCTATATCATTCTAGTTTTTGTTGCCAAATCAAGATAGAGACACAGGTCAAATAACATTTGTTCAAGACAAAGCAGAATAGACAGAATATAAGTGTGGGAAACTATAGACACTTGTAATGTGCATGACATGAGAACATAACTGTTTATTCAATTGAAACTGAAATCAATATAGAGCAAGTTACAACAGCAAACCAATTAAAGAAACAAGTTTAAAACATACCATTGCGCCATTGGAGTTTCAATTCCATCCTTGAAATTTGAAAATAGTTGGTCCGAGTAAATACTGGTGATGCAAGAGCAAAGGAGTATGAACCATAGCTACTGAACCTGACACGAGAACAATTCTTCTTCTCCTTTAAGTGTTGAGTTGGGATTCGGAGTGGTGGTCCTCGTGCTTTGGGCACTGCAGTTCCCTTACTAACTGCTCGTATTTGGGTGCTCTGTGGTGGAGACGGTGATGTGTCAACTGGAACTGGGTTACTATCTCTGGGGTTGGGGTTAGAAGGGGTGTAGCTGGTTCTCTCGTCCAACCTGGGTAGGGGTACAATCTGAGAGTCAGGTTATCGTGGTCGGGCTGGTTCTTGGGCAAGTACAACCGTGGTTCTATCTGCATCAACTGGTAGCACTATCTTTTCAAGACCATGTTGTTACTCCTTAGAATCTGCCATCACCCTCTCCAATTCAAGTGGCTGATAAACAAGAAAAGTAATTGAATGTACAGACATTGTATGATAGACAGGTGCAATGGATAGTGGGGAATAAAAGAGGGAATGCAATAATTCACATTTATGTTGTCTAACCAAACAGGATAGCATGACACAATTTCACATATATGATGGCTAACTAAACAGGATAGCATGATACAATTTCACATTATGATGGCTAACTAAAAAAGATGGAAAGACATAGTTCAAAATATGATGACTATGTAAACATGATGACATGATATAACTATATAATGTGTTTATTAAATAGGTTGGCATGCCATAATTCACATACATGTCGCCTATGGAAACATGATAGCATGATATAATTCCCGGATACACTACTAGTAAAAGGGCTATAGATGATATGGCCACTAATGGCGCACCATGAGTTGGTGCGCCATTAGTGTAGACATTAATGGCGCACCAGACCCACGGTGCGCCATTAGTAACAATTTTTTTTCCAAAAATACTAATGGCGCACCAGGGATGAGTGCGCCATTACTAGTTTAACTAGTAATGGCGCACCTCCAACACAGTGCGCCACTACTATTTTTTTTTTTGCAAAACTACTAATGGCGCACCTCAAGCTGGTGCGCCATTAGTAACAAGGGTTACTAATGGTGCATTTGTGGACGGTGCGCCATTAGTAACCTGGGACCAGCTAGATATTTTGGACAGCCACACCTACACACTCACTTTCCCCACTTCATTCTCTCCACCTCCTCCTCCAAGCTTGTGTCGGCTGCCTCCTCCGCCTCACCTCATTTGCACCATAGATTCATCAAAATTAAGTGGTTAAATTACCTTTTTTGATAGGTAAGTAAGGGGAAAGCTATCTTTATGTTGTAGATCTACTTTTTTTCTCCCTAGCTCGCTCCAACAACGTGCACATGCACTTTTTATGGCCTTGCTAGATCTATGTATGTTTGTGGTGTTGCATATGTTTGTGGTGTTGCATATATGTTTGTGTTTGCAGGTACAGGTATTTGAAATGCGATAGTTGCCAATATTTTGCCAGAATGTTGATTCATTTCCGTTTTGGCGAGAATTTTGGCACTATGCATTCTTTTTTGCAGGTACAGGTGTCTGGGAAAGTCATGCCAAATTTTTTCTTGGTTCTAAAATATCGTTTTGCTCTACCCCACAGGCGACCATGGTCCGCACGATGACCGAAGGCATCATGAATAGGTTTTTGAGCTCCACGAAGGCCGAGATGCTTCAAAAGAACGAGACGGAGATAAGATGTCTGTGTCAAAGATGCAAGCTGAAGAGCCTTATTGCGGACCCGGATTCGGGCAGGTGCGGGACCACCGCTCTTGTGTGGTTACGTGGATGGCTACGGTGGCAGGTGATGAAGATGACTATGAAGTCATCCATGGGGGCGGGCAAGAAATGAGGAAGGGCAGCAAGACAACCACATGGCGAGGGCGGGCGAGAAGACGAAGAATCTCCGGGACATGATCACGACGGTGATCTTGTATACGATCATCATGTAGAAGATGCGGACATGATGATGAGGAAGATCAAGACGAAGGTGTGACCATGAAGATGAAGATGCCGGAGCGGATTTACGATGGAGGCTGGGTGAGGACCCTCATATTCAAGAGCTACTTCTCAAGCGCACGGATAACGCAAGAGCTGCCGCCGAGAGAAAGACAAGCTGGATCAACCGGAGATAGACGCGGTTACTCCATTGTATGAAGGATGCAGGCCGAGGATACCGCTTTGAAAGTAACGCCATGGATCTGGAGATGAAGGTAAAACACAAAATGACCGACGCATGCTTCGACGAGAACATGTCATTCTGGCACGAACGTCTTCCCAAGGGGAACAAGTGCCCGACCAATTTCGAGGAGGCGAAGTGAATCGTGTGTCCTCTTGATTTACCGCACGTGAAATACCATGTGTGCATGAACAACTGTATCATTTATCGGGACGAGCATGCGGACTCTACCATATGTCCAGTGTACGGCGTCACTCGATACAAGAAGAGGAAGAAAGCTCCTCGAAAAGTGGTGTGGTACTTTCCGATCACTCCTCGTCTGCAGCGCTATTTCACGGACCCTAAGGTAGCAAAGCTCCTGCGTTGGCACGCGGATAGGGAGGAGAAGAAGCGAGAAGATGAAATGATCCGGAGATAAATAAAAAAGACAAGATGCTGAGTCACCCTAAGGATGCGAGCCAGTGGCAAGCGTTGAACTTCAAGACCAGAATTTGGGAACGATCCAAGGAACATCGTCTTTGGGCGCGAGCACCGATGGAGTCAATCCGCTTGGCAGCCAGAGAAGCACACATAGCACTGGCCTGTGTTTGTGTGGATGTACAACCTTCCCCTGGTTGTGCATGAAGAGGAATTACATTCACATGAGTATGCTAATTGAAGGGCCGAAACAACCAGGAACGACATCAATCAGATCGGGGCTGCTGAAAGAGGAGCTAGACATGCTATGGAAAACGCCAGCCAATACGTGGGATGCCGCAGAGAAAGAATATTTCCCTATGAGAGCCGCACTGCTCACGACGGTGCATGACTATCTCGGTTACTGATATCTCGCAGAGTAGGTGGTCCACGGATTTTCTGGATGCGTTAGGTACATGGATGACACAACGTATCACCAGCTAGATAGAGATCCCGGGTCTTCGAAAACCGTGTTCATGGGACATCGAAGGTGGCTTCGCGAGATGACCCGTGGAGAAAACGCAAGCATCTGTTCGATGGTGAAACCGAACCCCGAAGACGCCCGCGTACGAGGAGCGGCGAGGAAATAGACGAGCTGTTGAAAAATTGGAAAGATTGCCCACTGCCAGGAAAGAAGCAAAAGGCGCCAGAGCCGCTGCTGAAGGTATGGAAAACGAGGTCTGTTTTCTGGGACTTGCCGTACTGGAAGATCCACCGTGTGCCTCACATCCTTGATGTCATGCATATCACGAAGAATGTGTGTGAGAGTCTGCTTGGTACCCTGCTCAACATGCCAGAGAGGACAAAAGATGGGCCGAAAGCAAGGGCAGACTTGAAATCAATGGGCATCAGGCAGGAGCTTCACGCTATTAATGATGATGATGATGATGATGAGGCGAAGCAGGACACAAAAAGTCGTCGCAAAGGCAAAAAGGCCAAGAAGACCGGAAATGACTACCCTCCCGCGTGCTTCACTCAAAGTCAGAGGAAATCGAGCAGTTTTTCACCTGCCTCATAGGAGTAAAACTTCCTTACGGTTACGCGGGGAAGATAAGCAGATACCTAGACCCAGTGAAGCAGAAGTTCAGCGGGATGAAGTCTCACGACTATCACGTGCTGATGACGCAGATACTTCCAGTTGCAATCCGTGGGATCATGGACGCGCATGTCCGTGAAACGCTATTTGGCCTATGCAACTTTTTCGACGTCATCTCTCGGAAGTCGGTTGGCGTGAGGCAACTCAGAAGGCTACAGGAAGAGATCGTGGTGATACTATGCGAGCTTGAGATGTACTTCCTTCCCGCATTCTTCGACGTTATGGTGCATCTGCTGGTCCATATCGTGGAGGATATCATCCAACTCGGGCTGACGTTCCTACACAGCATGATGCCGTTTGAAAGGATAAATGGTGTCATCAAAGGATATGTTCACAACATGTCACGTCCAGAGGGAAGCATAGCCAGGGGCTTTCTAACCGAAGAGTGCATCTCCTACTGCACAAATTATCTAGGCATCGAGAACCCCGTCGGTGTGCCCGTCAACAGGCACCTCGGCAGGCTCGCTGGATGGGGTCACCGTGAGGGTCGCCGCGAAATGCATGTCGACTTCGAGGGTCGACTCGCCGACTTTGAAAGAGCAAACCTAGTCGCGCTACAACACATAGACGTGGTCGATCCTTGGGTGGTAGAGCACAAAACCTTTATTGAGAAGACGTACAATGACCGAGGGCAACAGAGGACGGACGGAGATATAATCAAAGAGCACAACTCATGTTTCACGCGTTGGTTCAGCGAAGCTTCATCATACCCTTTACATGAGGATTCTTCCGCGGAAGAACAACTCATATTCGCCTTGTCACAGGGCGCCGAGCACAACCTGAAGACCTATGAGGCGTACGATATCAACGGCTACACATTCTACACCGAGGACAAGGACATGAAGAGCGATGGTTATCAGAACTCCAAGGTAACGATGGAATCCTACACCAGTAACGACAAGGACACATACTACGGAAGGATCAAGGAGATCTGGGAGCTGAGCTACGCTGGAGAGAAGGTCCCGATGTTCCGTGTCAGATGGGCCAAGAGCGTCCTAAAAGAAGAATGGTATTTCACCACCATGGTTATACCCGAAGCCAAATCCAAGACCGCGGGCGCAAACGTCGCCGCAAAAAATGAGCCATGGGTACTGGCTTCCCAAGTGGACCAATGCTTCTTCATTACCGACCTGTCAAAGCCCAGTCGTGTTGTCGTGAGGAGAGGCAAAAGGAAGATCATCGGAATGGATGGAGTAGCCAATGAGCAAGACTTCGACAAGTACGGCGACTCGAAGATCGAACATGACGATGGCGATGAAGTAGCAGCATACACCACAAGAAGAAGCAGGACCACCCTACCTAAAGGATGTCCGTTCCACAGAAGAACTCCATTTGCGAAAAAGAAGGGCAAGAAGATTGTGAACAGATAGCTAGCTAAGATCAATTGTATTTAAATCGTAGTCTTCATATCTCTATTATATTTCATGGGCACTTTTTGATATATATCATGAATATTTTTAAATTTCATGGGCACTTTTTAATTCATGAATATTTTTTCAAATTTGATGATATTTTTTCATATTCAATATGAAAAAATATTGAATATTCATGAGGACACTCGATCTCGATCCCCCTCCATCCGGATCTCGACCCCCCTCCATCTGGATCTCGATCCCCCGCACCCTCTCCCGCTAGCTCCACCGCCGACGACCCACAAGACCTCCCCGCTCCACCGCCGCCGACGAGCACCCCCACACCTCCCGCTCCACCGCCGCCCGACGACCCACCGCACCCTCCCCGCTCCACCGCCGCCGACCTCCGCACCCTCCCGGGTCCGCTCCACCGCCGCCGAGCACCCCCATTTGATGATATTTTCAAATAACAAATTTTATGATACTTTTTAAAAAATTATTACTGTTTCATATTCATATTCATTTTCTAAAAAAAACATACTAATGGCGCACCGGTCGGGTGGTGCGCCGTTGCTATCTAAAAAAAGATTTCTAATGGCGCACCGCTCGAGGGTGCGCCATTGCTATCAGAAAAAAAACATACTTATGGTGCACCGCCAGGGGGTGCGCCATTAGTAATCTTCCCCCTAGCTCTAATTCGCCCGACCCCTTCGTCCCTCCCTCTCGCCAGATCCACTTCCCCCCGCTGCCCCGACCCACGCCGCCGCCGCCCCCACGCCCCCCACCACTGCAGCTGCACCATCGCCGACGCCTCCGCGACCTCGCCGTCACTGTCAGCCTCCCCGCGTCGGCCCCTGCCCTGCCCCCCATCCATCGCCGACAGCCCCTGCCCTCCGTCTCCGTCGCCGCCCTCAGTCAGCCCCTGCCCTGCCCCCCATCACCGTCGCCGACAGCCTTCCCTTTAACAAGCAGGCGCTGACGCCCCATCTCTTGTCTCGCTCGTAGGCACCGAAGAAGGAGAAGGCCCCGGCGGCATGTCAAAGCCGGCCAATTCCGGCGGCGGCAAGCAGAAGAAGAATGGGTCTCTGACAAGCAGATCACGCCCTCCGTCCTCTCCGAGCGCCTCAGGGTAACCTCCTCCCTCCCTCCGCCGGATCTCTTCTTCTTGCTTGCCTCCTTCCTTACTTCCCGTGAGAACCGAGATTTCTGGACGGTAGGATATGTGTGTGATGCATCATGGCTCCTGGTTAAGTGTTCTGCTCTGAGCAAGAACAAGATCTCTGTTTTGGGGTCAGTTAGTCAGATTTTGCTTGGTGTGCCATGTTATAGCTAGGATGCGGAGTGTAGTGGTGATCATTCATGTCTGGTGTTACAGATATTTCATAATCTGATTTGGACATGCGCAGTGCTAATGCCTGATGGTGTTTTACGTGATTCAACATCACCATCGATTTTTAGGGTTTCAGAGTTATTAAATGTTGTTTGGCGACTCTGATGAACAATTCAGAGAGCACTAGTCCATTCTTGGTTGTACACTTTAAATTTGTTACATACTTTCTTTGTATGTATGGTCATCTTGCTACACATGCATATATTGTTATGTTACGCAAATTGTATCATCTTGCCACTTAAGTCAGCCTTCCCTTTAAGCAGAGTGATGCCTTTCGATGTCACACAATAATGTTTGTTGCAAGAACATTCTGCTCTTAGTGTTCGTTTGTTTACAGAGATCCTGCTTATATATACTGATGATGAGTCTTGTTGAAACCTTACATATGTTGGTTCCTGCTTATTTGCTCCAATGGCACAAACTTGAGCTGCTAGCATAAAAAGTGTTGCGGTGCATGACGGTGAGGAGCTCTTGTCAAAAACTTGAGCTCTTGTCAAAAAATTCAGTTAGGTACAGTTAGCATCATGTACTAAAATGGCCATAATGTGCCCTCGATAATGATGTATTTTGTCATAAAATATATAGTGGACTGCCATGATAATGACATGCTGTTAGTAGTTACTTCCATGAGTTGTTTTATTGACATGGCACATTTGCAATGGAGTTTTATATATCTTTAGCCACTGTTCATTAACAGCAAGTCAGTTTTGTTTATAGTTGAAAGTAAGTGTGTGGTTTGAAATTTTGATCTGAATATGGCATCTAGAATTATGTCAGTTTTGTTTTGCAACTAGAAGACCAAAGTGTGTTACTCACCTGGGATCTTAACTATTGGGGGGTAGTATTGTAACTAGAAGACCATGTATTTTCAGAATTGAGCTAAAGATTTGGGGGGTAGTATTTTTGATTTTAGAGCACTTTTGTTGGATGTATTTTACAGCAGCTGCTGGAATCAAAACAATGCTTGTGGATTGTCCTGTTAAGTTGAGTGAGTCATTAGAGGGCAGATAGAGTCACCCACACCAATTAATGTTGATGAAGAAGAAGAATAAACCTGATGTTGCTGCAGTTATGCATGTATTCACTACTGCTGCTGCTGTACTTGTGATGATGTTGTACCTGTGATGATGCTACTTGTGATCTTATGAAATGACCCATTGGTGACTTCATTACGCGGGGATAAAGATTTTGCAGGTACCCCGAGAGGCCCTTGAGTTTGCTGGAATGTCGATTAACTTCCGCTCCGCAAATTGGTACTCCAGATGTCCTATTTTCAGCAAAGGTCATGCTGAAATTTTCGGTGAATTTTAGCATGACTTTGCTAAAAATAGGACATATGGGGTACTTGCGACTAATGCATGGGCCGGGGTATCTTAGTACTTAATTAAGTAGGATCCCCGCCATTCTTGCTGCATTAAACCATAGGTGGCAATAGAGCCAAGTGATTAGGCCCAACTTAGAATTCTCCTTCCCAGCTTAGCTTTTAGGGTGCCTCGGCGTCGACAAACCCTAAATGATAAAACCTTGGCTTTTAGGGTGCCTCGGTGTCGATAAGAACCTAAATGATGAAAGCTTAGGCTTTTAGGGTGCCTCGGCGTCGACAAACCCTAAATGATAAAAGCTTAGCTTTTAGGATGCCTCGGTGTCGACAAACCCTAAATGATGAGACCATGATCTTGTTCCTTGACAATAACCAACTTTTTGACCAAATTTTTTTCCTATTTAGAGTGAAACATGGCGCACAACGATGAGGCCGGCGGTTCGGGCGGCAAGCAATTCTGGGAGCTGTCCCACGAGATGGAGGAACAACCTCACCGCTATGAGGACGCCGTGGAAGACACCGATCCTGACTACACAACCCCTAGTGGCGTCGGGGATGACACCACTGATGGTGCCGCCGAGGATGCCACCACTGATGGTGCCGCCGAGGATGCCACCACTGATGATGCCAGCGCACGCACAGATGGAAGCCAACTGAAGAGGCAATGGAAGGACCGGCGCCCGAACGTGCTCTGCACCGTCAAGGAGGAATTTACTCAAGTGAACCCGACGGGCATCCAACGGCGCCCAAAGAATTAGTCAAGGGGTACTCGCTTCAGCTCGGGTGTATTCTCCGGAGCACCGTCTCGATCAACACCGAGAACCTAAGGCATAAGGACCGAGGAAATTTGCGCAACCTCCTCTTCACAAAGCTGCACGAACGATACAAGTTCCCCGCTGAATTTGAAAACACATGCCTCTCAGGGAATAAAGTGAACAGTGTCGCCCTCACGACGATGAGCACGACCCTGTCTACTTGGAGAAGCGCGGTGAAGAGAATGATTGACAAAGGTGATAGTTATGAGAAGATCAAGGCGAAAAATCCTTCGATCAGCGAAGATGACTACAAGGAGTTCAAGATCAAGTGCGAGAGCAGCGCAACCTTCGAATCAAGTCAGTGGGGGAAAGAAATTCGGGAGTTGAACTTAGGGGAACACAAACTCGGTCCCGGCGGTTACAGAGTGGCGGAGCCTATATGGGACAAGGAGGACGCGGAGCGTGCCGAGCAAGGCCTACCGCCCCGCTTCGAGAAATACCGTGACAAGCAGACCAGGAACTATGTCAGGGCCCGGTACAAGGAGGACCCGGTAACAAAGGAGCTTACCACAGATCCGAAAACCAGGGCGCTTGAGCTTTTTCTGGCGAAGGAGACTAAAAGCAGCAGCGCGGGGTCGTCTCAGAGCACCCCTTGGGACAACACTCTAAATAGGGCGTTGAACGTAATGAAAAACAAGGATAAGCTCAGTAAGCCGTCGTCAGCTGGTCGTGTGGCCGGCAAAGGCTTGTCCACAAAATGGTCGTCATACTATAATTTGGTGGGCGAAAGAGAGAAAGACCAGCTTGGAAAGCCGGTCGCGCGAGGTTCAAGAACTCAAGGCACAAGTGGCGCGGATTCCGGAGATTGTCCAAGAGCAAGTGCAACAACAACTGGGATCGATGCTCACCGGCATTATGCCTACCTTGATTCATGGGCTGACGACGTGGATTGCGGGCGGCCAACAGGGCCGCCCGATTCCCGACTTCACGGCCAGAACTTCGACAACGAGCAAAGCGGCACCATTGGTGTCTCCGGCGGAGGCGGTATTGGTGTCTCCGACGCCGGCACGGGCATTGGAGCTTAATGCACCCGGGTGTACACCGGCCGACACCTCGGCAGCAAGCGGCCCCTCCGTCAGTTGCACGCCCGCCGTTGGTGGTGCCTCGACATTAGCCGAGCTCGATGCCATCATCACGGTAACTAATTAAGCCTCTCGGTTGCTGCTGTATCTGGCGGCAATGAATCAAGTGGTCTGTTTGCTTCCTCAACATGTCAACTTCATGGCTCCACCTCGCCTCCCACCGGCGCCCTAGGCTCTCCGGCGATCTTTCTCCTCAGCCAGTAAATCTGGTCCTCTCTCAATCCATCTTCTTCGGCGCTCTCTGATCTACCACCCTATACCCATCTCACATGGGTCCGCATGGTGGATCAACTTTGGATCTGGATTTCTCCAAAGGTGTGGCTTTTGCGGAGGAGGTTTTCAGATCTTGTGGGAAAACCATTCATCCCTCTGATGACACGAGCCATTTTATTATGGTTGTGTCCTTGGCGAATCTGATTTTCGTCTTGATGAGGATTCGGTGGCTGCGGCTTTGGAATGTGCAATTGGAGGATCTGCAATTGATCTATCTATGCAACTCATTGCGGACAAGGTATTCTCATTTATGGTATCATGCAAACGTGTCGGCATTTTTATTCTTCATTTGCAATCTTTCGTGTGTCCGCAATTCAAATGCTACTTTCATCTATGGGGTAATGGCGGCCCTAATTGGAAACGTGAGTTTGTTCTTTGGAAGAAAGAGTGTGATGCCGAATGGATTATCATTAGCCCTTCTAAAAAGCGTGCTGCTATGGGTTTACTAGCTATGCATAAGCCTCCTTCCAAATCTGCCTTACGTACGACCTCTAGGCCTCCAAAGAAGATTTCATTTGCCACTTTCCAACAATATGATGTTTGCAAGGGATACTCCTTTCCTGCTTCGCCAGGTCTTGTTGAGGCGGTTTCAGATGCTGGGTACACGGTGCTGCCTCGTGAGAGAGACATCATTCCTCCGCCGCCGGCGACTGAACTCCGATGGACGGTGGCAGAACCACCCATTATTTTCGGAACAGTCAACGTCCACGCTACTTCCATAGCCGGTATTTCTGGGATTAATCCGTCTACTTCGGACGTGAATCTGCATGTGCATGGGATGGCACGGGCCAGTCCGGTGGCGGCCCATGAGACTTCTTCAGCTCAGCTTATTTCCCCGCCCCAGGAGGTTTCTCCGGTCCGGCCTGTTTCGGCCCAATCTTCATCTGTTATTGACAATGAGGAGTTTATTAATCCTGGGACATCGGAATCACCTATTGATTATGATGGATTTAATGATCTAGTAGATGACATGGTTTTCAAAGTTTGGAAATGTCAAAATTGTTTGTCAATGAAGCATTTATCCAGCGTGTGCACCAGCAGGGTTAGGTGCCGTAGATGCTTTCGGTTGGGACACAGGGCAAAGGGCTGCTCCGATTCTAGCCTATCTCCCTCTTATAGGTGGGTCCCGCGGTCCAAATCCCCTGTATCTAACCGGTCAGCAGGTTTTTTGGAGCGGGACTCCTCGTTTTCTCCCATAGCTAGACTGGAGGGGTCTATGCCCAGTCCTATCAAGCCTGCCGCCCCGTCAATCCCACCATTGCCAGTTGAGCCACCGCCCACAACGCCTCTGCCGCCATCCTCACCACCACCCTCAATCACCTCGCCTCCGGTTTTGGATCATCCCTCCCCTGCTCCGGCAATGGCCAACTTTCCGCTGGACCCGATGGACTTCCTCCCGCATGGATTCGATATCATTGATGGAGGGGAGCTACGCTTGCCTCGCACTTTCTTTGCGCCGGCGGTGGCTCCGGATCGACAGCATGAGGAGTATGTCGTCGCCATTATCGAGCCGGCTCCCCTACCCGAAGAAACCGCCATCTTCAGGAATCTGGTCAGTGATTTTGTCGTCAATACTCTGCAGAGAGCCGTGTTGGATGCCCAGCCGTGGATCCAATGGGTTGGTTTGTTTCAACTGCGCAGTGCTCTGGCCCGACAAGCATTAGTTGATCACCCTCCTTTCAATTTGGGCAACGATAGATTTGTCAGGTTTATTCCGCATGATGAGGGTATTAACTACAGAGCTGTTCAAGGTTTTCGAAGGGGATGGGTAATGCTACTAGGAGTTCCATTGGATTATAGGCGCTCTCAATATCTTGCAGATGTCATCAGTACTTTTGGCCGATTCCACCATTGGAATCAGGATGATCCAATGAAGGTCCGATCCTTGGTTTATGTGTCTTTTCCTGCACCTTCTATGGTTCCCAGATCAGTGACATACAGAGAGTTTGCTGACTTTGGAGGGGTTCGGATTTCTTGGACTGCTCCAGTCTATATTCTATCCGCAGACTTTGCAGATGTCCTACCTGCTGATGAGGACCCAATGCCCTTCAATGGCAATCCCCACCCTCTTCCTGGCAACATGTAGTTCAATAATCACAATTGGGTTTTACCTGAGTTCCCGGAGCTGGGTTGGAATGATGTGCCTGCACCCAATGAACATCCACAGAATGACCCTCCACAAGTTCAGGAACAGGAAGTGGGGCAGCAGGATAATGTTGAGGAAATTCAGTCTCAAGAGTCAATTGTGCTTCAGCTGTCCGAGGATTCAGTTAACAACGGCATCGCTGCTGCTGAAGTTGCAGTTCTCCAGCACCCATTGGGACCGCAGCAGCCTCCTCTGATGATCGGACAAGTGTTAACTGTCTTTGGGCCTGTCCTACCCCCGGTGATGCACTGGACGCGCTCGTTTGAGAAGGTATTGCCGCTTATTGGGATCTCTGATATCCCAAAGGTTGTCTTTCGGTCTCATCTCGGTGCTCTTTTGAACAATCAGTCCTGGGCGACTCTTTTTACCACTCCGGTTCTGAAATTGCAGCTCTTGCCTGCACCTGTTTCTGTGACTCAGTTTGAGGAACTGACACCGGTTAAAAGGCCTGTAGCTCGAGCCCTTTGTTTTGATGATATTGATGAGCCTGTTGCTGAAACATTTAAGTTTACGGCTGTTCCTAAAGTCACTCTGAAGCATGGAAGAAAACCAAAAGCCTCTAAAGTCATTGTGGAATCTAAGGTCAGGCGCAGTGCTCGCATTAGTGCGATGCGTGATGGATACCGTCAGGTAGTTATTGGGACATCTCCTAGGAAGCCACACACGGGGAAGAAGCGCAAAACTACACCTTCCATGCCTGACGATGATTCTGCAGTGCCTCCTCTGACGACAATAGTTGATCTTCAGCGAATGGGTGCTCGTCTTCGCATTGCACCGGAGAAAATCACGACGGATAAGCTTGCAGCTGATCCTTCCCGCTCCAACAACAGTGCAAGTTCTGATGATTAGTTTAATCATCCAGGGTTTAGGTCCATGGCGAACCATAATCGCCTTTTTTCTGTTATTATGTATTTGGAACTTTGCAGTTTACTTCTGTCTAGTGGGTTGTATGCCATTGTGTGGCTTACTTTTGCTCTGTCCTCTTTTGGTATGTAATGAATCAAACCTCGTTTAGAGATTGGAGGGTACTCTGTTGGAATGTTAGGGGTCTGAATTCTGAAGCGCGTCAGCTTGCGGTTAGGCAAAAGATCAATGAAAGTGGATGCTCTGTTATTTGCCTCCAAGAAACCAAATGCATGCATATTGATCAGCGCTTCATTAGAAAATTCTGTCCACGGCGTTTTGATACCTTTGTTTATGTACCGTCGGTTGGTGCATCCGCTGGTATGGTGGTCATATGGAATTCATCTCTCTTCGTTGGCAGCTTAATTGAGGCGAAACCATATGGCATTATTGTGAAGTTTCAATCCAAACATACTTCTGAGTCTTGGTTTCTTGTCTCTATTTATGGTCCGTGTCAAGGACCAGCGCGTGATGATTTTGTGCAATGGTTATATAATCTGGATATTCAACTTGAGGACAATTGGCTGCTTTTAGGTGACTTTAACTTTATGCCTTCCATTGAGAATCGAAATCAGCCAGGTGGTGATGTGCATGATATCTTTCTGTTTAATGAAATAATTGGTCATTTCGGTCTTGTTGAATTGCCAATCAAGGGTCGTCAGTACACATGGTCTAATATGCAAACCACACCCCTTCTTGAACAAATTGATTGGTTTTTTACATCTGTGGCGTGGACACATGATCACCCCAACACAATGGTCATTCCACTTGCACGCACTGCCTCTGATCACGTCCCGTGTGTGGTTTCAATTGCCACTTATATACCCAAGGCAAATGTTTTTCGCTTTGAAAACTATTGGGTTGATTTGCCTGGCTTTATGGATTGTGTATCTGAGGTTTGGAATAGCCCTGTGGATAAATCTTCAACTGCCTTAATCATTTCTGCTAAATTCAAATCTCTTCGTTATGCTCTTAAGAAATGGCACCTTAACCTATCCACAGTCAAGGCGCTCATTGCTGATTGCAACAAAGTAATTGTTTTTTTGGATAATATTGAGGAATTTAGGCCCTTGAGTTGGCCGGAGTTCAACTTTCGGAAGATTGTCAAATTACATCTTGAAGATATACTGCATTGGCAATTCATTTATTGGAAGCAACGTTGCACGATCAGAAATATCAAAGTTGGTGAGGAGAATTCAAAATTCTTCCACGCAATGGCAACTGAAAGATATAGGATAAACACTATTTCTTCGATCAAATCGAGGATGGGGACGTGGTTTCTGATCATCAACAGTTAGCTGGGATGTTTTGGTCTGATTTCAATCGAAGAATGGGCCAAGCAAAAGGCATACAAATGGGTTTTGACCTTGACACATTAATTGATCGTATTGATGGGCTGGAGAACTTATCCTTACCTTTCACGGATTCCGAGGTGGATACGGTGATTAAGAACATGCCTTCTGACCGTGCTCCGGGCCCCGATGGGTTTACGGGTCTTTTCCTCAAGAAATGTTGGAATATATTAAAACTAGATTTTATGAAACTGGTCAGGGAGTTTTATGAAGGAAAATGCAATCTGGAGTGTCTGAATACATCTCTCATTACACTCATTCCTAAAAAGTTGAGCCCGGAATATATTGGTGATTTTAGACCCATCTCGTTGACAAACACTTGTCTCAAGTTTTTAACTAAACTGTTGGCAAATCGTTTGCAGAGTGTGATTCTGCAATGTATTCATCGCAATCAATATGGGTTTCTTCGGTGTAGATCCATTCAAGACTGCCTTGCATGGTGTTTTGAATATATACATCAGTGTAAGGCATCCAAAAGACCTATAATCCTTCTCAAATTGGACTTCACGAAGGCGTTTGATACCATCGAGCATGATCTGATTCTCAGGATTCTGAAATGCAAGGGTTTTGATGACCGTTGGACAGGTTGGATCAATAGCATCTTGTCCTCTGGTTCCTCTTCGGTTCTCTTAAATGGTGTGCCTGGTAATCACTTTGTATACCGCTCGGGTGTGAGACAAGGAGACCCATTATCCCCTTTGTTATTTGTGATTGCGGTGGATTTATTGCAGTCTGTGGTTAATGAGATGTGTGCAAGAAACATTCTCACACTGCCCATACCAACCGCTGCACGGGACTATCCGATTGTTCAATATGCTGATGACACATTAATTGTCCTTCCTGCGGTGGATGATCAGCTCATCGCTTTCAAGGAGATGCTTGAGACCTTTGCTAAGTCAACAGGTTTGAGGGTCAATTTTAGTAAATCATCATTGATTCCAATGAATATGTCTAATGAGGAGGGTCAACGTGTGGCGGCTTTGCTTGGATGTGATGTGGGCTCTATGCCATTTACTTACCTGGGATTGCCAATGGGTACTACTCGGCCCACAATCTATGACTTGCTCCCCTTAGTGGACCGCATAGAGAGACGATTATCTGCCTCATCCGTCTGTTGAATCGGGGTAGCCGCTGCAGCTCTTGAAATCGGTTTTATGTTCCATGTCAATATATTTCTTGTGCACCCTTTCAATACCTCAAGGAATTTTGAATCGATAGAACGATCATGCGGCAATGCCTGTGGCGAGGCAACTCTGACACACCAAGACAATCATTGGCAGCGTGGGAGTTAGTATGTCGGCCCAAGAACCAGGGAGGACTTGGGGTCCTGGACCTTGGCAAACAAAATGAAGCCTTGTTGATCAAGCACCTCTTCAAATTTTACAACAAGTTGGATGTGCCCTGGGTTTCACTTATCTGGGACACATATTATGCTCATGCTCCGCCCCAAGTGACGCAAAGTTGTGGTTCTTTTTGGTGGCGTGACGTGATGAAGCTCTATGACAAATTTTGCAAGTTGGCCGTCCCTCAAGTTCGTTCCGGGGACTCGGTGGTTTTCTGGTTGGATCGGTGGCAACTTAATAACGAGGTGGTTATCATGCAACAGCGTTTCCCGAGGCTTCATTCTTTTGTCATTGATGACACACTTACCATTAAGAATGTGATGGAGCTGCCTGTCCCGACCGACAATTTTCACCTGCCTTTATCTGTTCAAGCTTTTGAGGAATTCAATCAACTTCAGGCTTTAATGCCTCTCATAAACTTGCATGAGGGAGTTAGTGATGTTTGGAAATGGCCTTCAAAAACTGGGGACTATCAATCCAGGATCTACTATTTGTCTTGTTTTTCAGAAGTCGTGGCTGACCCTCTTTTTAGGTGGATCTGGAAATGTGCTTGCACTCTCAAGCTCAAGGTGTTTGGCTGGCTTCTTTTGATGGATCGTCTGAACACTAGGGATATGATGCAGAGACGGCATTGGATTATCCAGGATGATACTTGTGCCATTTGCTACTCAGGTTTGCATGAAGATAGAGCTCATCTCTTTTTTGCCTGCAACTTTAGTCAACGTGTCGGAATTATTTGGGCATTTCATGGAATGTACAACCTAACTGGACTACTTTTGAAATGGCTTGTGAGGCCAGGAGGGAATTTGGTCAACCGTTTTTCACTGAGGTAGTATTTACGGCCACCTGGAATATTTGGACACAAAGGAATGGAAGGATCTTCAGAAATGAGCTGCCTACTTTCAGAGCTTGGAGGAGGAACTTTATTCATGATATTTCTCTTTTAGCTCATAGGATCAAGTGTAAATATAGAGATAGACTAACTGATTGGATAGCTTCTTTACACTAATTACCCCCTGTAAGTAGCCTTCTTTTCTCCTTTTGTACATTTGTAATTTTGTACTAAACCCATATTGTTTTAATAAAGGACTGTGAGGCTGTTGCCTTGCAGTACATAGTCAAAAAAAACTAATTAAGCCTCTCGGCCGAGGACTTCATCTCCTTGCCTTTGAATGGGCATCCTTGATGCCCTACATGTTTTCGCAGGGCGCCGCTGACGTTCTGTGCACTCTCCTGCACTTCGTGAATGACGAGTTGGTCGTTGTTGCCAAGGGCAAAATCGTTCAACCGGGCAACCCCGTGTTCCACGGTATTCCGATGCCACCCACCGTGTATATGGTTCAACTGGTTCGAGTGCTGCCAGGCTGCGACGAGTTGTTACCTCCGATTCGACCCGCCGGGGCCGACGAAGATGATGGATGACCCTCAGCGCCTGCCTAAGCTGGCCCCTGTTTTGGCCGAAGATCCAGATTCGTTTGGGGGCGGGGGACACTACCCCAAAGACAACACCGCCAATCATGCCGGCGCCAAGCCATGGCAAGACCGCCGCAACGCTACCGGACATGCCGGACATCCCTATGGCACAGGATCCGAACATGCATATGGCACAAGATCCGAACAACGACGACAACGACGACGGTACATTTAGCAACGTCGATAAGTACTTTGGCGAACATGGGTACGATGACGAATTCTTGGGGCCTCCTTCTCAAGAACCCAACCCTACAAAAGACGATCGCGATCTAGATGGTATTGCGAAGAAACCCAATTGCAACAGGCCTCGTCTGGCATTCAGTTCTCAGGAGACGCCTCCAGCTGCCGACTTCACCGAGCCTCAGATAGCCGAGGTGCGAAATATTATCAGCCCGACCACACTCAAGAAGGCGGTCTGTGAGCAGAACTCGGTCCCATTATAGCAGAAGAAGAAGGGACGGAAAAGAAAGAGTAACAAGGGTGCGAGCCAGCCGGCACCGAGTACGATCCGTGCTCAGGACAGGCCACCTTCACCTAAGGATATCTCGAGGAGGGTGCATGTGGCGGGTAGGCCGATGCTACCGACTAATATGCTGAATGCTGCAACCGGTGCTATGCGGAGTCTGCATGATAGTGTTCTTTCTTTGGAGAAGCGGCGTCTCAGAGAGAATGACGTGGCATACCCGATTTTCATGGCCACGGTGCCAAAGGGCAAGGGCTTTGTGGATAACTCCATCGGGGGTACGATCGTCCTGCGGTTTGATGACATCTTCGCTATGTTTAACCTTCATCCGCTGCACTACACCTTCGTTCGGCTATTTTCACTAAGTATGGAGATGCGAATCATTAGAGACAAGACCCCGGACATCGTGATAGTCGACCCCTTCTACATGTGTGCCAAGATCTTGGGCAGTGCTAGGGACCGGCAAGTCGCGAGTTCTTACCTCGAAGGCGTCATTCTGGCAAACCCAGATAAAGATAACTTCCTCGTGCCTTACTTTCCCGAGTAAGTCGTCCCCTCAACCGCCCCGTAACATATGATTTCTTAGATTTTGATCGTTTTTTTCTAACATTCCGTGTTTTGTGCAGTGACACGCATTGCACACTCATCCTCTTAAGCCCGAAATATTCCATGGCCACGTATTTCGACTCGGACCGTCAGTCGAAGAAAGACTACACAAATATCAAGAAAGTTCTTGATGATGTTCTCCCCGGCTACGCCAAATCTGGAGGCACCTTCACCAGGCCAGTTCGTAAGTACGGCAAGCACGTGTTCGCCCACAATACGATGTTCTGCTGCGTCAAGCAGCCGCCTGGCGGTCAGAAGGATGCCTACTACGCCCTCCATCACATGCGGGCGATCGTACGGGACCATAATCACCTTCTGTTACCAAATAATCTCAAAGATTGGGCCGCGAGCTTGTCGGCAATCCAGGACGCGGACATCAGACAAGAATTCTTTTGTATCCAGTCGGAGTTTGCGGAAATCATCCATCAAGATGTCCTTCGTACCTCGGGGCAGTTCAACCTCAGAAATCGACTGTCCAACAGTGAGATAGACACAACGCTACAAATGCAGGCTGATAACGCCCGCGATTTCATGACCATCACGAGAGACGGCGGCTTCATCCATGCTCTGGTCCCTTGAGTCGAGTCTAAAGTAGTGATGCTATGTGTAGTTCTGAAACATCGATTGGCTCATGTTGTAATTAAACTTTAATGCACTTGTATGTCTCTTTGGTTTGGACAATCGTTCAACTTAGATGTAATCGATGCTATTAATGTGTTGCTTTTCTCTTCCGATCCTTTTGTTGCATACTTATGTATTGCTTATGTATTGTCTGTGAATTGCTACCAACGTTTTGTTTGGCTAGTTCATAGAGATGCCGTTGTATGTCGTGTACAAGGGTAAGGTTCCCGGAGTCTACGACGACTGGGAGGAGTGTCGGAGACAGGTTCACCGTTTCAGCGGTAATAGTTACAAAGGGTACACCACTGGGGCGAGGCGGAAGTTAGATACGCGCGCTATCTAGCGGGAGAGAGGAGGGAGCGTTGGAGGAACCGGATGAAGAGCAGTTTCATCGCGATTATGCTCATCGTGATGACCGCAGCTCTCTTCTATGTGATGGTAGTTTAGATGATCGATATCGACTTGTAATGTGAAGACAAACTCGCTACTCGTGGTTTCGAGACTTGTAATGTTCTATTATATTTGATGAATCTGCTGTTGCTGTGTGGTGCTAGCTATATTCTGTCCAATAATATATTTTGTAGCCTGTGAAAATATCAGAAAAGAAAAAAAATCCCTAATATTCATACTAGTGGCGCACCACCACATAGTGCGCCATTAGTAAGCTAGAGCACACTAATGGCACATCATCCTCCAGTGCGCCATTAGTATGCCCAAGCACATGGGTAAATATGGCCCCCTGGGAGGCATACTAATGGCGCACCATGGGCTATACTAATGGCGCACTGCATGGTGCGCCATTAGTATACCAGATACTAATGGCGCACCACAGGTGCGCCATTAGTAAAAAATACTAATGGCGTGCTACTAGTGGCGCACCTGTAGTGCGCCATTAGTAGGCAAAACAGGTGCGCCACTAGTAGGCCTTTTCCTAGTAGTGATAGAATGACATAATTCAAAATATGATGACTGTAAACACTAAACAGGATGACATGATATAACTATATGATGTCTTTATTAAATGGGTTGCCATGCCATAATTCAGATAGATGTTGTGTATGTAAACATGATGGCATGATATAATTCAAATATATAATTTATATAGTAAGCAAGTAAGCAGATGGCAATCCATATATGATGTAAAAACTAAGCAATGCAAGACAACATGCATGACATGGGTAATATAACCCTGCCAAGTTTGAGCATAGACCTTTAGGGAAATAGGACTGGTCATCGTCTCTGAATCCTCCTCCGAGGAGCTCTCAGATCCAAGAAGATATGCGCTTCAACAGTAGCATTGTCTCGCTCAATACCTTGTTTTCACTCCAGATACTTCCATCACCGCTTCAAATGGCTGATGCACAGGAAGAGTAGTTGAATATACAAACGTTGTCAACAAATGGAACACGTAATACAAAAAAATGATAGCATGATATAATTCACATACATGATGATCGGCTCAACAGCATGGCATTGCATAATTCACATATATAATGCCTTTGCAACAAGATAGCATTGCATAATTCACATATATAATGTCTTGCAACAAGATGGCAATGCATAATTCACATATGGTAATTAGACACTAAATAGGTGGCATTCACACAAAGCATGTCTAAACTAATCAAATGACATCGCAATGCAAGACACCATACACACGATATGAGCAACATAACCCTGCCAAGTTAATTAGAGCATACACCTCGGGAGGAAATAGGACTGGTCATCTGTCTCTGAATCCTCCTCTGAGGAGCTATCCGTAACCAGCGAGATATGCGCTTCGTCAGATAGCATAGTCTGCTTTGAAGACCTTGTTTTCACTCCAAAATTTTCCATCACCGTGTCAGATGGCTGATGCACACGAAGAGTAGTTGAATGTACTAACATTGTTGTCAAATGTAATACGTAACGAAAAAAAAGGATGGCCTGATATAATTCACATATAAGATGACTGGCTAAGCAGGATGGCATTGCAAAATTCACATATATGATGCTTGGCTAAACAAGATGGCATTGCATAATTCACATAAATGATGAATAAACTAAACAGATGGCATTCACACAAAGCATGTCTAAACTAAGCAGTTGACATACTTGATGTATAAAGTAAGCAATGCAAGGAACCATATACACGATATAACCAACATCAGCATGCCAAGTTAGAGCAAAGACCTCATGGGGTAAATAGGAGCGGTCTTCTGCTTCTGAATCCCCCTCAGAACAGTTATCTTCCTCTTGATTACGATCTGAAATGGGTGGAGGGGGGCTGCCTTTGCGCCCACCATGGAGCGACATCTGCATGAAATTTTATTGCCAAGCAAGGCTCGTCTCTTTTGCTCTACATGTTCAGTTCCATTGTGTACAATAACTGACATGCATAGGAATAAAACATAGTGAGATTATGTAAGGAGTGCATGCACAAATCCAGAGTGATGGTAGCAAACTGTGGATAGACCCAAAACCAATGATAGCAGACAAATAATAGCTTTAGTTAAAAATACAGATAATGGCTCCTTTAATGTTTGTTTGCACCCAACATGAAACTCATAGTAGACACCCGAGATTAACCAGATAGTAGACAGATAGTACTGATTGCTGCCCCAATATGTACCCCACAACCATTTAAAAACTCATGTTTCAGCACAAGTTTGGACCTGACTCGGAGTCTAATAGGTGAACACGACGGTAAAGTAGCATGTCATCAGATTAAGCGATGCATAACATAAGCAGACACGGAAGAGTGCGACCTCTCTTGCGGACCCGTGTAGTCCTTAAGGTCATCTGCTCAGTTGATGATGGTAATGTAGTTGTCGTGGCTGCCGACTGCAGGGAAGAAGATCTGAGGCGGCGAAAGACAGTCTGGAGAGCGGATTCCTGCTGTGGTGAACCCTTCCGTCGTTGGAGCAGCTAAGCTGGGGTGGAACACAGCACCGCAGGAGCAGGACAAACCAGACAAGGTTTTCTTTGACACATATCTGTAATAGAAGTAATTGTGTAAGGGCTTGTTTGAATTTGAGGATTCTAACAATGCAGGGATAGGAAATAGACAGGAATAGGATAGGAATGCATGTGCAAAACAGAGAATTTAAAAACACAGGATTTCTACCGATCTGGGTGTTTGGTTCACAAGAATTGGAATATCACAGGATGCAAAGAAGCACAGTGAGATTAAGTCAAACCACAAGAAAATGTACGGTTATAATGTTATTATGCTACTATCTCTTAGACTTGTGCTTCATGAATAGGAATTTGAAAAGGAGGACAAGTGGAAATTAAAATTCCTACGGTTTTCTTTCAAGGAGACACTAAATGAACAAATCCTACAATTTTCCTTTGCTCATTCCTTTGCACCAAATTCATGAAAAGTAGTACCATACGAAACTTTCCAATTCCTATGTTTTCATTCACTTTTTCTTTCAAGCACTGGCGATTCTAGTAGGCACGCTTGAGCAAGGAAAATCCTACACTAAAAAATGTTTTTGTGCTACTTCTATTACTTTGGACCTGTGCCAACGCCCTACCAGCTCAACTCCGTGCCCATCGACAAATGCATAGCTCAAATGCGCAGAGATAAATAATGATGGCGTTCAAGAGAGTCCATCACGGATAGCTAAGTTGCCTGGTACCTCACTGCTTGTCATATAGTAGGATAAAGTAATTGTATTTTCCATTACTCCGTGTGCTCAATGGACAATATATATAACATGTAGAGTAAAAAAGATATGCAACAAGTGTACAACTTCTTTGGCGAAGCCATGTCGATCTCAGTGTGATTGGGTTGGCCGGTGAGGATGCTCCGGCTGACTTAACTGTCGGAGGAGGGGAAGAAGATCTTAGGCGTCTGGAGATGGAACCCAAGGTACTGCTCGCTGTGATGGAGGGTTTCGTTGGAGCAGCTCCGGTGAGTTGTGACGCCGAGGCTGAAGCAGACAAGAGAGACAACATTAACCTGAGTGGAATTTTAATAGCATCTCCAATAGATGACGTAAAATACATAACCACAAAGTGCTAGATGTATACATCAGCCACTCATCTCTGAACTTAACTGTTGAAACTCAATTTAAGCTTTGTTAAACTGAACTTAACTGTTGAAACTGAATTTTCTTTGTCAAACTGAATTTTCTTGTCAAACCGAACGCACTAGAGGTGAGGCTACACGTCGACGATCGACTTTTTCATCTCTAGTCAGTCAATTTTGCAGCCGTTGGATAAGAAATCAAGGGCCTGCAGTTCATCTTCAACCTCCACCCCCCTGAGCTGCCAGCCACCACCGGACAAACAGCCGCCCCTTCCGCCTAGAAAACACTCTCCACCGCCGGTCCGCCGCCGCCCCGACCATCCCTGTAGCCTCCCGTCCGTCCGTGCCGCGATCCCCACGCCACCACCCTGAACCCTAAGATAGATAGTGGGGTACCTCTCCAGCGAGCCCCCCTCCCCGTTGCGGCTGGTTCTTCCGCTAGCCTCTTCGGTACCGTGCATTGCCCTTTCTCACCTTAAGAGTTGGTGCAAACTTCGTCGGTGCATCCAAACCCCGTGATACGATACGCTCTATTACACATAAACCTCCTTATATCTTCCTCAAAATAGCCACCATACCTACCTATAAACGCATTTCCATAGCCATTCCAAGATATATTGCCATGCAACTTCCATCATCATTATCATGAATACATTACTTTTCTCATATTGCCATTGCATGATCATGTAGTTGACATCGTATTTGTGGCAAAGCCACCATGCATTATTTTCCATACATGTCACTCTTGATTCATTGCACCATCGATTACATCACGGAGGCATTCATATAGAGTCATATTTTGTTCTAAGTTTTGAGTTGTAATTGTTGAGTTGTAAGAGAAATAAAAGTGTGATGATCATCATTATTAGGGCATTGTCCCAAGTGAGGAAAGGATGATGGATACTATGATTCCCCCATAAGTCGAGATGAGACTCCGGGAAAAAAAAGAGCAAGGCCAAAAAAAAGAGAAAGGCCCAAAAAAATGAGAGAAAAAGAGAGAAGGGACAATGCTACTATCCTTTTACCACACTTGTGCTTCAAAGTAGCACCTTGTTCTTAATGTAGTGAGTCTCATATATTGTGCTTCAAAGTAGCACTAAGATCTTCATGATAGAGAGTCTCTCATTTTGTCACTTTCATATACTAGTGGGAAATTTTCATTATAGAACTTGGCTTGTATATTCCAATGATGGGCTTCCTCAAAATGCCCTAGGTCTTCGTGAGCAAGCAAGTTGGATGCACACCCACTTAGTTTCTTTTGTAGAGCTTTCATATACTTATAGCTCTAGTGCATCCCTCGCATGGCCATCCCGACTCCTCATGTTGACATCGATTGATGGGCATCTCCATAGCCCGTTGATTAGCCTCGTGAATGCGAGACTTTCTCCTTTTTTGTCTTCTCCACACAATCCTCATCATCATATTCTATTCCACCCATAGTGCTATATCCATGGCTCACACTCATGTATTGCGTGAAGGTTGAAAAAGTTTGAGATTATTGAAGTATGAAACAATTGCTTGGCTTTTCATCGGGGGTATAGGAGTTGGGAACACCTTTGTGTGACGAAAATGAAGCATAGCCTAACTATATGATTTTGTAGGGATGAACTTTCTTTTGCCATGCTATTTTGAGAAGACATGATTGCTTTGATTAGTATGCTTGAAGTACTATTATTTTTATGTCAATATGAACTTTTGTCTTGAATCTTTCGGATCTGAATATTCATACCACAATTAAGAAGAATTACATTGAAATTATGCCAAGTAGCACTTCGCATCAAAAATTCTTTTTTATCATTTACCTACTCGAGGACGAGCAGGAATTAAGCTTGGGGATGCTTGATACGTCTCCAACGTATCTATAATTTTTGATTGCTCCACGCTACTTTATCTACTGTTTTAGGCAATATTGGGCTTTATTATCCACTTTTATATTATTTTTGGGACTAACCTATTAACCGGAGGCCCAGCCCAGATTTGTTGTTTTATGCCTATTTTAGTGTTTCAAGGAAAAGGAATATCAGACGGAGTCAAAACAGAACGAAATCAACTGGAGAAGTTATTTTTGGAAGGAAACCCACCTGATGGACTTGGACCCCACGTTAGAAGATACGGAGGTGCTCACGAGGTGGGGCGCACCACCCAGGCGCGCCCCCGCCTCGTGGGGCCCCGTAGCTCCACCGACGCACTCCTTTCACCCATATATACCTCGTGCCCTAAAACTTCCGAACAGAGATAGATCGGGAGTTCGCCGCGCAAGCCTCTGTAGCCACCAAAACCAATCGGGACCCTGTTCGGCACCTGCCGAGGGGGTCCCATCTCCGTGGCCATCTTCATCATCCCGACGCTCTCCATGACGAGGAGGGAGTAGTTCACCCTCGGGGCTGAGGGTATGTACCAGTAGCTATGTGTTTGATCTCTCTCTCTCTCTCTCTCTCGTGTTCTCGACTTCACACGATCTTGATGTATCGCGAGCTTTGCTATTGTAGTTGGATCTTATGATGTTTCTCCCCCTCTACTCTCTTGTGATGAATTGAGTTTCCCCTTTGAAGTTATCTTATCGGATTGAGTCTTTTATGAGAACACTTGATGTATGTCTTGGTGATCAACTTGCGGGTTTCGTGACATTGGGAACCTATGCATAGGGGTTGGCACACGTTCTTGACTCTCCGGTAGAAACTTTGGGCCACTCTTTGAAGTACTTTTATGTTGGTTGGATGAATCTGAGATTGTGCGATGCATATCGTATAATCATGCCCACGAATACTTGAGGTGACAACGGAGTATCTAGGTGACATTAGGGTTTTGGTTGATTTGTGTCTTAAGGTGTTATTCTAGTACGAACTCTTTTATAGATTGATCCGAAAGAATAACTTTGAGGTGGTTTCGTACCCTACCAAAATCTCCACGTTTGTTCTCCGCTATTAGTGGCTTTGGAGTGACTCTTTGTTTCATGTTGAGGGATTGTTATATGATCTATCTATGTTACTATTGTTGATAGAACTTGCACTAGCGAAAGTATGAACCCTAGGCCTTGTTTCCTATCATTGCAATACCGTTTACGCTCACGTTTATCATTAGTTACCTTGCTGTTTTTATTATTTCAGATTACAAATACCTTTATCTACCATCCATATTGCACTTGTATCACCATCTCTTCGCTGAACTAGTGCACCTATACAATTTGCCATTGTATTGGGTGTGTTGGGGACACAAGAGACTCTTTGTTATTTGGTTGCAGGGTTGTTTGAGAGAGACCATCTTCATCCTACGCCTCCCACGGATTGATAAACCTTAGGTCATCCACTTGAGGGAAATTTGCTACTGTCCTACAAACCTGTGCACTTGCAGGCCCAACAACGTCTACAAGAAGAAGGTTGTGTAGTAGACATCAATTAGCTTCCTCACTAATTGGTGTAGGAGTCATAGAAATAGATTTCTGTGATAAACTACTTTCCAGTATGGGAGCAGGTACAGTTACCTCATCAAGTTCTACTTTCCTCCCACTCACTTCTTTCGAGAGAAACTCCTTCTCTAGAAAGGATCCATTCTTAGCAACGAATATTTTGCCTTCGGATCTATGATTATAAGGTGTATCCAACTGTCTCCTTTGGGTATCCTATGAAGACACATTTCTCCGATTTGGGTTTGAGCTTATCAGGATGAAATTTTTTCACATAAGCATCACAACCCCAAACTTTAAGAAACAACTTTGATTTGTTGCCAAACCACAGTTCATACGGTGTCGTCTCAACAGATTTAGATGGTGCCCTTTTTAACATGAATGCAGTTGTCTCAAATGCATAACCCCAAAACGATAGTGGTAAATCGGTAAGAAAAATTATAGATTGCACTATATCCAATAAAGTACGATTATGACATTCGGACACACCATTATGCTGTGGTGTTCCAGGTGGCATGAGTTTGTGAAACTATTCCACATTCTTTTAATTGAAGGCCAAACTCGTAACTCAAATATTTGTCTCTACGATCAGATCGTAGAAACTTTATTTTCTTATTACGATGATTCTCTACTTCACTTTGATATTCTTTGAACTTTTCAAATGTTTCAGACTTATGTTTCATCAAGTAGATATACCCATTTCTGCTCAAATCATCTGTGAAGGTCAGAAAACAATGATACCCGCCGTGAGCCTCAACACTCATTGGACCGCTTACATCGGTATGTATTATTTCCAACAAGTCAGTGGCTCGCTCCATTGTTCCGGAGAACGGAGTCTTAGTCATCTTGCCCATGAGGCATGGTTCGCAAGCATCAAGTGATTCATAATCAAGTGATTCCAAAAGCCCATCAGCATGGAGTTTCTTCATGCACTTTACACCAATATGACCTGAACGGCAGTGCCACAAATAAGTTGCACTATCATTATAAATTTTGCATCTTTTGGCTTCAATATTATGAATATGTGTATCACTACGATCGAGATCCAATAAACCATTTTCATTGGGTGTATAACCATAGAAGGTTTTATTCATGTAAACAGAATAACAATTATTCTCTAACTTAAATGAATAATCGTATTGCAATAAACAGGATCAAATCATATTCTTGCTCAACGCAAACACCAAATAACATTTATTTAGGTTCAACACTAATCCCAAAAGTATAGGGAGTGTGCGATGATGATCATATCATTCTTGGAACTACTTCCAATACACATCGTCACTTCACCCTTAACTAGTCTCTGTTCATTCTGCAACTCCCGTTTCAAGTTACTACTTTTAGCAACTGAACTAGTATCAGATACCGAGGGGTTGCTATAAACACTAGTAAAGTACACATCAATAACATGTATATCCAATATACCTTTGTTCACCTTGCCATCCTTCTTATCCGCCAAATACTTGGGGTAGTTCTGCTTCTAGTGACCAGTTCTTTTGCAGTAGAAGCACTCAGTCTCACGCTTAGGTCCAGACTTGGGCTTGTTCACTTGAGCAGCAATTTGCTTGCCGTTCTTCTTGAAGTTCCCTTTCTTTCCCTTTGCCCTTTTCTTGAAACTAGTGGTCTTGTTAATCATCAACACTTGATGCTCTTTCTTGATTTCTACCTTCATCGATTTCATCATCATGAAAAGCTCGGGAGTCGTTTTCGTGATCCCTTGCTTACTATAGTTCATCACGAAGTTCTACAAACTTGGTGATGGTGACTAGAGAATTCTGTCAATCACTATTTTATCTGGAAGATTAACTCCCACTTGATTCAAGCGATTGTAGTACCCAGACAATGTAAGCACATGCTCACTGCTTGAGCTATTCTCCTCCATCTTTTAGCTATAGAACTTGTTGGATACTTCATATCATTCAACTCGGGTATTTGCTTGAAATATTAACTTCAACTCTTGGAACATCTCATATGGTCCATGATGTTCAAAACGTCTTTGAAGTCCCGATTCTAAGCCGTTAAGCATGGTGCACTAAACTATCAAGTAGTCATCATATTGAGCTAGCTAAACGTTCATAACGTCTGCATCTGCTCCTGCAATAGGTCTGTCACCTAGCGGTGCATCAAGGACATAATTCTTCTATGCAGCAATGAGGATAAACCTCAGATCACGGACCAAGTCCGCATCATTGCTACTATCATCTTTCAACTTGGTTTTCACTAGGAACATATCAAAAAATAAAACAGGGGAGCTAAATACGAGCCATTGATCTACAACATAGATATGCAAATACTATCAGGACTAAGTTCATGATAAATTTAAGTTCAATTAATCATATTACTTAAGAACTCCCACTTAGATAGACATCCCTCTAATCATCTAAGTGATCACGTGATCCAAATCAACTAAACCATGTCCAATCATCACGTGAGATGGAGTAGTTTTCAATGGTGAACGTCACTATGTTTATCATATCTTCTATATGATTCAAGCTCAACCTTTCGGTGTCCGTGTTCCGAGGCCATATCTGCATATGCTAGGCTCGTAAAGTTTAACCCGAGTATTCTGCGTGTGCAAAACTGGCTTGCACCCGTTGTATGTGAACGTAGAGCTTATCACACCCGATCATCACGTGGTGTCTCGGCATGAAGAACTGTCGCAACGGTGCATACTCAGGGAGAACAATTATACCTTGAAACTTTAGTAAGGGGTCATCTTATAAAGCTACCGCCGAACTAAGCAAAATAAGATGTATAAAAGATAAACATCATATGCAATCATAATATGTGACATGATATGGCCATGATCATCTTGCGCCTTTGATCTCCATCTCCAAAGTACCGTCATGATCTCTATCGTCACCGGCATGACACCATGATCTCCATCATCTAGATCTCTATCAACGTGTCGTCACATGGTCGTCTCGCCAACTATTTCTCTTGCAACTATTGCTATCGCATAGCGATAAAGTAAAGCAATTATTTGGCGCTTGCATCTTATGCAATAAAGAGACAACCATAAGGCTTCTGCTAGTTGCCGATAACTTCAACAAAACATGATCATCTCATACAGCAACTTATATCTCATCACGTCTTGACCATATCACATCACAACAAGTCCTGCAAAAACAAGTTAGATGTCCTCTACTTTGTTGTTGCAAGTTTTACGTGGCTGCTACGGGCTGAGCAAGAACCGTTCTTACCTACGCATCAAAACCACAACGATATTTCATCAAATTACTGTTGTTTTAACCTTCAACAAGGACCGGGCGTAGTCACACTCGGTTCAACTAAAGTTGGAGAAACTGACATCCGCTAGCCACCTGTGTGCAAAGCACGTCGGTAGAACCAGCCTCGCGTAATGTCGGTCCGGGCCGCTTCATCCAACAATATCGCCGAACCAAAGTGTAACATGCTGGTAAGCAGTATGACTTGTATCGCCCACAACTCACTTGTGTTCTACTCGTGCATATAACATCTACGCATAAACCTGGCTCGGATGCCACTTTTGGGGAACATGGTAATTTCAAAAAAATTCCTACGCACACGCAAGATCATGGTGATGTATAGCAACGAGAGGGGAGAGTGTTGTCCACGTACCCTCGTAGACCGAAAGCGGAAGCATTAGCACAACACGGTTGATTTAGTCATACGTCTTCACGATCGGACCGATCCAAGTACCGAACGTACGACACCTTCGAGTTCAGCACACATTCAGCTCGATGACGTCCCGCGAACTCCGATCCAGCAGAGCTTCACGGGAGAGTTCCGTCAGCACGACGGTGTGATGACGGTGATGATGTTGCTACCGACGCAGGGCTTCGCCTAAGCACCGCTATGATATGACCGAGGTGGAATATGGTGGAGGGGGGCACCGCACACGGCTGGGAAAGATCAATAGATCAACTTGTGTGTTCTAGGGTACCCCTTGCCCCCGTATATAAAGGAGCAAGGGGGGAGGCCGGCCGGCCCCTGTAGGGCGCGCCAGGAGGAGGAGTCCTCCTCCTTGTAGGAGTAGGACTCCCCTTCTACTCCTACTAGGAGGAGGAAAGGAAGGAGGAGAAGGAGAAGGAAGGAGAGGGAGGAATGGGGGCCGACCCCCAAGTCCAATTAGGTTTGGGCTAGGGGGGGCGTGCGCCCTGCCTCCTCTCTTCCACCACTTGGCCCATGACGCCCATTACTTCTTCCTCGTATTCCCGTAACTCCCCGGTACCCCCGAAAATACCCGAATCACTTGGAACCTTTCCGATGTCCGAATATAGTCGTATGATACGTCTCCAACGTATCTATAATTTTGATTGCTCCATGCTATATTATCTACTGTTTTGGACCATATTGGGCTTTATTTTCCACTTTTATATTACTTTTGGGACTGACCTATTAACCGGAGGCCCAGCCCAGAATTGCTGTTTTTTGCCTATTTCAGTGTTTCGCAGAAACGGAATATCAAACGAAGTCCAAACGGAATGAAACCTTCAGGAACGTGATTTTCTCAACAAATAAGATCCAGGAGACTTGGACCCTCCGTCAAGAAAGCCACGAGGCGGTCACGAGGGTGGAGGGCGCCCCTTAGGGCGCGCCCCTGCCTCGTGGGCCCCTCGAAGCTCCACCGACGTACTCCTTCCTCCTATATATACCTACGTACCCACAAACGATCAGATACGGAGCCAAAAACCTAATTCCACCGCCGCAACCTTCTGTACCCACGAGATCCCATCTTGGGGCCTGTTCCGGAGCTCCGCCGGAAGGGGAATCCACCATGGAGGGCTTCTAGATCATCACCATAGCCTCTCCGATGAAGTGTGAGTAGTTTACCTCAGACCTTCGGGTCCATAGTTAGTTGCTAGATGGCTTCTTCTCTCTTATTGGATCTCAATACAATGTTCTCCCCCTCTCTCGTGGAGATTTATTCGATGTAATCTTCTTTTTGCGATGTGTTTGTTGAGACCGATGAATTGTGGGTTTATGATCAAGATTATCTATGAACAATATTTGAATCTTCTCTGAATTCTTTTATGTATGATTGGTTATCTTTGCAAGTCTCTTCGAATTATCAGTTTGGTTTGGCCTACTAGATTGGTTTTTCTTGCAATGGGAGAAGTGCTTAGCTTTGGGTCCAATCTTGTGGTGTCCTTTCCCAGTGACAGTAGGGGCAGCAAGGCACATATTGTATTGTTGCCATCGAGGATAACAAGATGGGGTATTTATCATATTGCTTGAATTTATTCCTCTACATCATGTCATCTTGCTTAAAGCGTTACTCTGTTTTCTTGAACTTAATACTCTAGATGCATGCTGGATAGCGGTCGATGAGTGGAGTAATAGTAGTAGATGCAGGCAGGAGTCGGTCTACTTGTCTCGGACGTGATGCCTATATACATGATCATACCTAGATATTCTCATAACTATGCTCAATTCTGTCAATTGCTCAACAGTAATTTGTTCACCCACCGTAGAATACTTATGCTCTTGAGAGAAGCCACTAGTGAAATCTATGGCCCCCAGGTCTACTCTCATCATATCAATCTCCAATCACTTTATTATTGTTTTGCTTTTTTACTTTACCTTTTTATTTTAGTTTGCATCTTTATATCAAAAATACCAAAAATATTATCTATCATCTCTATCAGATCTCACTCTCGTAAGTGACCGTGAAGGGCTTGACAACCCCTAATCGCGTTGGTTGCGTTGAGCTATTTGTTTTGTGTAGGTACGAGGGACTCGCGCGTAGCCTCCTACTGGATTGATACCTTGGTTCTCAGAAACTGAGGGAAATACTTACTCTACTCTGCTGCATCACCCTTTCCTCTTCAAGGAAATCCAACGCGGTGCTCAAGAGGTAGCAGGAAGATTTCTGGCGCCGTTGTCGGGGAGTCTACGCAAAAATCAACATACCAAGTACCTATCACAATCCCTTATCTCTCGCATTACATTATTTGCCATTTGCCTCTCGTTTTCCTCTCCCCGACTTCACCCTTGCCGTTTTATTCGCCCTCTCTTTTCCGTTCGTCTTTTCGTTTGCCTTGATGTCTTACTTGGCTTGTTTGCTCGTTTGGTTGAAATAGTTGAGTATTTATTCCTAAACAGAGCAGCTAATATCTATGGATCCTCATCCGCTTGCCAATCTTTTTAAGAGATCCAATTATGATGAACCAATTCCTAGTGATTTGGATGCACTAGATTATTTTTATAAGCTTTTGCCTGAGATCCGTAAATCTGGAAATTGTGATGAGGTGCTTCATAATAGATCTTTGAATAAAAAGCATGATTGCAATGATTTTATTATAAATTCTATTGATGTAAATTATGCTAATAATATGCAAAACCCTAAGCTTGGGGATGCTAGTTTTGCTATGTCCAATAGTCATGATTGGGGAGATTCTTCTTATGATCTTGAAAATTTATTTAAGCCCCGTGATGAATATAAGATTGATAATAGTGTTTGAAATAATATTGAAAGTGGGTTTGGAAGAGTGTCAACTTTAGATCCCACATATTTGGATAACATTCAATCTTATGAAATTTTTGATAAGAGTGGGCTTGGAGAAATCATGACTTTAGTCAATGATAATCCCACTATTTTGGAAGAGTGTCAACTTCGCATGCATGTGGATCGTGTTGAGAATACGTTATGTGGTAGCTATATTGTTGAATTTTCTTATGATCCTACATGTAATTATTATGAGAGAGGAAAATATGGTTATAGAAATTTTCATGTTACTAATTTACCTCTCGTTATGTTGAGATTGCGATTGTTTCTTTCCGCTTCCTTGCTTATGCTAGTTTTTGCTTGCTACGATAATTTGTTTGCCTATAATATGCCTATGCATAGGAAGTATGTTAGACTTAAGTGTGTTTGTCACATGTTTTATGATGCTCTCTTTGTTCCTCAATTCTTGTCTTTCTTGTGAGCATCATTGAAATCTCAATGCCTTGCTAAAAAGGCTTTAAAGAAAAGCGCTTGTTAGGAGACAACCCAATATTTTTCATTGCTGCTTGGTAATAAATAATCCATCTACTTTCTGTTTAGATGTGGTTTTATGTTTTAATTAGTGTTTGTGCCAAGTTAACCCTATAGGATCTTCTTGGATGATAGTTATTTGATCTTGCTGTAATTTCCAGAAACTTTCTGTTCACGAAAAAAATTGTTAAAAATCACCAGAATGTGATAAAATAGTGATTCAAATTGCTGCTGATCAATAAACAAATTTCATAGGTCTTCCTATTTTTTCTGAATTTTTGGAGTTCCATAAGTTTGCGTTAGTTACAGATTACTACAGATTGTTCTGTTTTTGACAGATTCTGTTTTTCGTGTGTTGTTTGCTTATTTTGATGAGTCTATGGCTAGTAAAATAGCTTTTAAACCATAGAGAAGTTGGAATACAGTAGGTTTAACACCAATATAAATAAAGAATGAGTTCATTACAGTACCTTGAAGTGGTCTTTTGTTTTCTTTCGCTAACGGAGCTCACAAGATTTCTGTTGAGTTTTGTGTTGTGAAGTTTTCAAGTTTTGGGTGAAATATTTTGATGGATTATGGAATAAGGAGTGGCGAGAGCCTAATCTTGGGGATTCCCATGGCACCCCCAAGATAATATAAGGACCCCAAAAAGTCAAAGCTTGGGGATGCCCTCGGAAGGCATCCCCTCTTTCGTCTACTTCCATCGGTAACTTTACTTGGAGCTATATTTTTATTCACCACATGATATGTGTTTTGCTTGGAGCGTCTTATATTATTTGAGTCTTTGTTTTCTAGTTTACCACAATCATCCTTGCTGTACACACCTTTTGAGAGAGCCATACATGAATTGTAATTTGATAGAATACTCTATGTGCTTCACTTATATCTTTTGAGCTTTATAGTTTTGCTCTTTGTGCTTCACTTATATCTTTTGAGCTTTATAGTTTTGCTCTAGTGCTTCACTTATATCTTTAGAGCACGGTGGTGGATTTGTTTTATAGAAACTATTGATCTCTCATGCTTCACTTAGATTATTTTGAGAGTCTTAAATAGCATGGTAATTGCTTAATAATAATAATACGCTTGGTATTCAAGATTTGTAAAACTTTCTTTTGAGTGCGTTGAATACTAAGAAAAGTTTGATGCTTGATAATTGTTTTGAGATATGAAGATGGTGATATTAGAGTCATGCTAGTTGAGTAGTTGTGAATTTGAGAAATACTTGTGTTAAAGTTTGTGATTCCCGTAGCATGCACGTATGGTGAACCGTTATGTGATGAAGTCGGAGCATGATTTATTTATTGATTGTCTTCCTTATGAGTGGCGGTCGGGGATGAGCGATGGTATTTTCCTACCAATCTATCCCTCTAGGAGCATGCATGTAATACTTTGCTTTGATAACTTCTAGATTTTTGCAATAAGTATATGAGTTCTTTATGACTAATGTTGAGTCCATGGATTATACACACTTTTCCCATCCTTCCACCATTTCTAGCCTCTCTAATACAGCGCACTTTTCGCCGGTATCATATATCCACCATATACCTTCCTCAAAACAGCCACCATACCTACCTATCATGGCATTTCCATAGCCATTCCGAGATATATTGCCATGCAATTTTCCACCGTTCCGTTTATTATGACGTGCTCCATCATTGTCATATTGCTAGCATGATCATGTAGTTGACATCGTATTCGTGGCAAAGCCACCATTCATAACTATTTCATACATATCACTCTTGATTCATTGCATATCCCGGTACACCGCCGGAGGCATTCACATAGAGTCATATTTTGCTCTAAGTATCGAGTTGTAATTGTTGAGTTGTAAGAAAAATATAAGTGTGATGTTCATCATTTTTAGAGCATTGTCCCAAGTGAGGAAAGGATGATGGGGACTATGATTCCCCCACAAGTCGGGATGAGACTCTACGAAAAAGAAAAAAAAGAAAAAAAAAAGAAAAAAAAAGAAAAAAAGAGGCCATAAAAAAATGAGAGAAAAAGAGAGAAGGGACAATGTTACTATCCTTTTACCACACTTGTGCTTCAAAGTAGCACCATGATCTTCATGATAGAGAGTCTCTCATTTTGTCACTTTCATATACTAGTGGGAGTCTTTCATTATAGAACTTGGCTTGTATATTCCAATGTTGGGCTTCCTAAAAATGCCCTAGGTCTTCGTGAGAAAGCGAGTTGGATGGACACCCACTTAGTTTCTTTTGTTGAGCTTTCATATACTTATAGCTCTAGTGCATCCGTTGCATGACAATCCCTACTCACTCACATTGATATCTATTGATGGGCATCTCCATAGCCCGTTGATACGCCTAGTTGATGTGAGATTATATTCCCCTCCTTTTGTCTTCTCCACAACCACCATTCTATTCCACATATAGTGCTATATCCATGGCTCACGCTCATGTATTGCGTGAAGATTGAAAAAGTTTTGAAAATGTCAAAAGTATGAAACAATTGCTTGGCTTGTCATCGGGGTTGTGCATGATTTAAATACTTTGTGTGGTGTAGATAGAGCATAGCCAGACTATATGATTTTGTAGGGATAACTTTCTTTTGGCCATGTTATTTTGAGAAGACATAATTGCTTTGTTAGTATGCTTGAAGTATTATTATTTTTATGTCAATATGAACTTTTGTCTTGAATCTTTTGGATCTGAATATTCATACCACAATTAAGAAGAATTACATTGAAATTATGCCAAGTAGCACTCCGCATCAAAAAATTCTCTTTTTATCATTTACCTACTCGAGGACGAGCAGGAATTAAGCTTGGGGATGCCTGATACGTCTCCAACGTATCTATAATTTTTGATTGCTCCATGCTATATTATCTACTGTTTTGGACCATATTGGGCTTTATTTTCCACTTTTATATTATTTTTTGGACCATATTGGGCTTTATTTTCCACTTGTCCCAGCCAAGAATTGCTGTTTTTTTGCCTATTTCAGTGTTTTGAAGAAATGGCATATCAAACGGAGTCCAAACGGAATGAAACCTTCGGGAACGTGATTTTCTCAACAAATATGATCCAGGAGACTTGGACCCTCCGTCAAGAAAAGGAGGGAGGCAGTCACGAGGGTGGAGGGCGCGCCCCCTGCCTCATGGGCCCCCCTTTGCTCCACCGACGTACTCCTTCCTCCTATATATACCTACGTACCGCCAAACGATCAGATACGGAGCCAAAAACCTAATTCCACCGCCGCAACCTTCTGTACCCACGAGATCCCATCTTGGGGCCTGTTCCGGAGCTCCGCCAGAAGGGGAATCCACCATGGAGGGCTTCTACATCAACATCATAGCCTCTCCAATGAAGTGTGAGTAGTTTACCTCAGACCTTCAGGTCCATAGTTAGTAGCTAGATGGCTTCTTCTCTCTTTTTGGATCTCAATACAATGTTCTCCCCCTCTCTCGTGGAGATCTATTCGATGTAATCTTCTTTTTGTGGTGTGTTTGTTGAGACCGATGAATTGTGGGTTTATGATCAAGATTATCTATGAACAATACATGAATCTTCTCTGAATTCTTTTATGTATGATTGGTTATCTTTGCAAGTCTCTTCGAATTATAAGTTTGGTTTGGCCTACTAGATTGGTTTTTCTTGCAATGGGAGAAGTGCTTAGTTTTGGGTTCAATCTTGCGGTGTCCTTACCCTGTGACAGTAGGGGCAGCAAGGCACGTATTGTATTGTTGCCATCGAGGATAACAAGATGGGGTTTTTATCATATTGCATGAATTTATCCCTCTACATCATGTCATCTTGCTTAAGGCGTTACTCTGTTTTCTTGAACTTAATACTCTAGATGCATATTGGATAGCGGTCGATGAGTGGAGTAATAGTAGTAGATGCAGGCAGGATTCGGTCTACTTGTCTCAGACATGATGCCTATATACATGATCATACCTAGATACTCTCATAACTATGCTCAATTCTGTCAATTGCTCAACAGTAATTTATTCACCCACCATAGAATTCTTATGCTCTTGAGAGAAGCCACTAGTGAAATCTATGGCCCCCTTGTCTATTCTCATCATATCAATCTTTCATCACTTTATTATTGCTTTGCTTTTTTACTTTGCCCTTTTAATTTACTTTGCATCGTTATACCAAAAATACCAAAAATATTATCTATCATGTCTATCAGATCTCACTCTTGTAAGTGACCGTGAAGGGATTGACAACCCCTAATCGCGTTGGTTGCGTTGAGCTATTTGTTTTGTGTAGGTACGAGGGACTCGCACGTAGCCTCCTACTGGATTGATACCTTGGTTCTCAAAAACTGAGGGAAATACTTACTCTACTCTGCTGCATCACCCTTTCCTCTTCAAGGAAATCCAACGCAGTGCTCAAGAGGTAGCAGTGAACATGGTTGCTCCGGCAACACCAAGTTACTTGAAGTGGTCCCAGACTGCCATCACATTCGACCAGTCTGACCATCCAGCTCGTATAGCCACCCCTGGGAGGCAAGCGCTGGTGGTCGACCCAGTTGTTGAAGGCACTCGACTGACTAAGGTGTTGATGGATGGTGGGAGTGGCCTGAATATCTTGTATGCTGAAACACTGAAGGGAATGGGCATTCCGATGTCCATGCTCAGTGAAAGCAACATGAGTTTTCATGGCGTCATACCTAGCAAGAAGGCTGAATCACTCGGCCAGATCGCCCTCGATGTGGTTTTCGGAGATTCCAAGAATTACCTCAAGGAAAAGTTGACATTTGAAGTCGTGGATTTCCAGAGTGCTTATCACGCCATTCTGGGTAGGCCTGCTTATGCGCGTTTCATGGCTCGACCGTGTTACGTGTATCTCAAGTTGAAAATGCCTGGTCCTAGAGGAGTGATCACTATCACTGGCAATTGGCAAAAGGCAGAAGAGTGCTTCCAGAAGGGCTCAAAAATCGCCGATCCACAAATGGCAGTAGTAGAATTGCAAGAGTACCAGAAAAATGCGGATCCGAGTGATTTGTTGTGAGCCAAGAAGCCTGCCACTGACTCTGCATTTCAGTCGTCCGGTGAAACAAAGCCGATTCATATTCACTCGACCGATCCCAATGCTGCTCCGACTCATATCTCAACAACACTCGACAACAAATAGGAAGAAGGCGCTCATCCAGTTCCTCCGTGAGAGCTGGGACATCTTCGCATGGAAACCTTCTGACATGCCAGGTGTACCCACGGGACTGGTTGAGCATCGTTTGCGAGTCGACCCGAAAGTGAAGCCAGTCAAGGAACATCTTCGACGGTCCACCGTACAGAAGAGAAAAGCAATTGGCGAGGAAGTGGCTCGACTTTTAGTAGCTGAGTTTATCCGAGAGATTTACCACTCCGAGTGGCTCGCCAATGTTGTCATGGTCCCCATGAAGGATGACTCACTTCGCATGTGCATCGACTTCAAGCATATCAATCGGGCCTGCCCGAAAGATCATTTTCCTCTCCCCCGCATCGACCAAATAGTCGACTCGACTGCGGGGTGTGAGCGCTTGTCCTTTTTGGATGCCTATTCCGGGTATCATCAGATCCGACTGTACGGACCCGATGAGATAAAAACAGCTTTCATCACTCCATTCGGGTGCTTCTATTATGTCACCATGCCATCCGGCCTGAAGAACGCCGGAGCCACATTCATGAGGATGATTCAGAAGTGTTTGCTCACTCAAATCAGTCAGAATGTGGAAGCATACATGGATGACATTGTGGTCAAGTCACGTAAGGGTTCTGACCTATTGGCTGACCTTGCTGATAATTTTGCCAACCTCAGAAGGTATGATATCAAGCTTAATCCATCAAAGTGCACATTCGGAGTTCCTGGCGGAAAATTACTCGGTTTCCTCGTTTCCGAACGAGGGATCGACGCTAACCCAGAGAAAGTTGGTGCTATACTCCGGATGAAACGCCCTGTGCGTGTGCACGATGTCGAGAAGCTTACTGGTTGTTTGGCTGCCTTGAGTCGATTCATTTCTCGCCTCGGTGAAAAGGCATTGCCTCTTTACCAACTGATGAAGAAGTCTGATAAGTTTGAGTGGACTCCTGAAGCTGATGCAGCGTTTGTAGAGCTCAAAGCCCTGCTTTCCACCCAGCCGGTGCTTGCTGCCCCAATCAGCAAAGAGCCTTTACTAATTTACATTGCAGCCACTGGACAAGCTGTCTGTACAGTACTCATGGTCGAGCGGGAAGAAGAAGGAAAAGCCTATAAAGCCCAGCACCCAGTTTATTATGTTTCTGAAGTTCTGACTCCATCAAAGCAAAGATATCCACATTATCAGAAGCTTGTTTATGGGATTTACATGACCACGAAGAAGGTTGCACACTATTTCTCTGACCACTCCATTACAGTCGTCAGCGACGCTCCATTATCAGAGATTCTGAACAACAGAGATGCAACTGGTCGAGTGGCACAGTGGGCGATTGAACTCCTTCCCTTGGATATCAAGTTTGAGGCAAAGAAAGCTATCAAGTCCCAGACAATAGAAGATTTCCTCGCCGAGTGGATCGAACAGCAACTGCCGACTCAAGTTCACTCAGAGCACTGGACCATGTTCTTTAATGGCTCCAAGATGCTGAATGGTTCCGGTGCTGGGGTGGTACTGGTATCCCCCCGAGGAGACAAGCTCAGATATGTTCTCTAGATTCACTTTGATTCCTCCAATAACGAAGCTGAATATGAAGTACTCTTATAAGGGTTACGTATGGCCATTTCACTCGGCGTCCGTCGCCTCATGGTCTACGGCGACTCAGATTTGGTAGTCAATCAAGTGATGAAGGAGTGGGACGTCAGAAGCCCAGCTATGACTGGTTACTGTAATGCAGTGAGGAAGTTGGAAAAGAGGTTTGAGGGGTTAGAGCTTCATCATATACCCCGACTGAAAAATCAAGCAGCTGATGATTTGGCAAAGATAGGTTCCAAGAGGGAAGCCATTCCCAGCAATGTGTTTTTGGAACACATTCATACACCTTCAGTTCAAGAAGATCCTTTCATTGAAGAGCCCCCGCAGCCTAAGAGTGCCACAGATCCGATTAAAGTCGAAGTCCCAGCCGTGGTCGACTTGATCATGGAGGTTTTGGTCATCACTCCCGACTGGACAGTGCCTTATATTTCATACATTCTCAGGAAGGAACTCCCAGAGGATGAAGAAGAGGCTCGACAGATCGTCCGTCGATCCAAAGCCTTTACTGTGATAAAAGGACAGTTGTTCAGAGAGAGTGTGACTGGAGTCTGTCAGAAATGCATAACACCGGAATAAGGTCGAGTGATCCTTAATGACATCCACTCGGGGACCTGTGGTCACCATGTGTCCTCTGGGACCATTGTGGCCAAAGCATACCGAGCGGGATTCTATTGGCCGCGAGCAAATGAGATGGCAAAAGAGATAGTCAAAAAATGTGAAGGTTGCCAGTTCTACTCCAACATGTCTCACAAACCCGCATCAGCCCTGAAGACCATTCCACTCGTCTGGCCCTTTGCTGTTTGGGGTTTGGATATGGTTGGACCTCTGAGGACTGGTAGGAGCAGTTTCACTCACGTGCTCGTGGCAGTCGACAAGTTCACCAAATGGATCGAAGCCAAGCCTATCAAAAATCTTGATGCCACTATAGCTGTCAGCTTCATCAGAGAGTTAACATTCAGATATGGTGTTCCGCACAGCATCATCACTGACAATGGGTCAAACTTCGATTCCGATGAGTTCAGAGCCTTCTGCGCTTCCCAAGGTACTCGAGTCGACTATGCTTCAGTCGCCCACCCCCAGTCGAATGGGCAAGCTGAAAGAGCAAACGGGTTGATTCTCAAAGGACTGAAACCCCGACTGATGCGTGACCTCAAACATGCAACAGGTGCCTGGGTTGATGAACTTTCATCAGTGCTTTGGGGATTGAGGACAACTCCCAATCGACTGACTGGATGAACTCCATTCTTCTTGGTTTATGGAGCTGAGGCTGTACTTCCGAGTGACTTGCTTTTCTCAGAAGATGAAGCAGAACAGGCACGTCAAGATGCAGTTGATCTCCTGGAAGAGGAAAGAGAGATGGCTTTGATCCAGTCGACCATCTATCAGCAAGACCTGCGTCGATTCCACGCCAGAAACGTGAGTGGTCGAGCTTTCCAAGAAGGAGACTTGGTTCTTCGAGTGGATCAGCAGAAACCACAGAAGCTTGCTCCTGCTTGGGAAGTTCCCTTCATTGTCACCAGAGTGCTCCACAACGGAGCGTACCACCTCTACAATGTCGAGCACAAGAAAGACGAGCCGCGCGCTTGGAATGCGGAGCTGCTCCGCCCCTTTTATACTTAAACACTCATTCTAATAAGATGTAATAAGAAATACCTTTGTAGTTTGTTTACTAAAGACAAGAGCTTTACAGTCTTCTAAAAATGATTGTCGTTGCTTATGTTTGTGTCTGAAATCCCCAAGTGGGTGACTTAGCCGCGAATCCGTTTCGCCTAAGTTTATGAAATCCTACCGAGTGGTGAGCAACCCTCTCACTCGGGGCTTGGCCGCGAATCCATTTCGCCTAAGTTTAAAAAATCCTACCGAGTGGTGAGGAAGCCTCTCACTCGGGGGCTTAGCCACGAATCCGTTTCGCCTAAGTTTAAAAAATCCTACCGAGTGGTGAGCAAGCCTCCCACTCGGGGGCTTAGCTGCAGTCCAGTACACGCCTAAGTTTATGAAATCCTACCGAGTGGTGAGCAACCCTCTCACTCGGGGGCTTAGCTGCGAATCCTTTCGCCTAAGTTTAAAAAATCCTACCGAGTGGTGAGCCACCCTCCCACTCGGGGGCTTAGCTGCAGTCCATTACTCGCCTAAGTTAAAAAAATCCTACCGAGTGGTGAGCAACCCTCCCACTCGGGGGCTTAGCTGCAATACAGTACTCGCCTAAGTTCAAAAATCCTACTGAGTGGTGAGCAACCGTCCCACTCGGGGGCTTAGCTGCAGTCCAGTACTCGCCTAAGTTTTAAAAAAATCCTACCGAGTGGTGAGCAAACCTCTCACTCGGGGGCATAGTCGCGAATCCGTTTCGCCTAAGTTTAAAAAATCCTACCGAGTGGTGAGCAAGCCTCTCACTCGGGGGCTTAGCCGCAACTCCGTTTCGCCTAAGTTTAAAAAATCCTACCGAGTGGTGAGCAACCCTCTCACTCGGGGGCTTAGCCGCGAATCCGTTTCGCCTAAGTTTAAAAAATCCTACCGAGTGGTGAGCAAGCCTCTCACTCGGGGGCTTAGCCGCGAATCCGTTTCGCCTAAGTTTCAAAAATCCTACCGAGTGGTGAGCAACCATCCCACTCGGAGGCTTAGCTGCAGTCCAGTACTTGCCTAAGTTTAAAAAAATCCTACCGAGTGGTGAGCGACCCTCCCACTCGGGGGCTTAGTTGCAGTCCAGTACTCGCCTAAGTTTTCAAAAATATCCTACCGAGTGGTGAACAACCCTCCCACTCGGGGGCTTAGCTGCAGTCCAATACTCGCCTAAGTTTAAAAAATCCTACCGAGTGGCGAGCGACCCTCCCACTCGGGGTCTTAGCTGCAGTCTAGTACTCGCCTAAGTTTAAAAAAATCCTACCAAGTGGTGAGAACCCTCCTACTCGAGGGCTTAGCTGCAGTCCAGTACTCGCCTAAGTTTGAAACACGCCCTATCCGCAAGGACGATGAGGTGCAGATCGACTGCAACCTTCTCCGTCGGAGCTGCGCTACAAGTACAACGTCCGCCCCATCCCTATCCGCAAGGACGACGAGGTGCAGGTCGACTACAACCTTCTCCTTCGGAGCTGCGCCACAAGTACAACGTGCGCTCCATCCCTATCCACAAGGACGAGGAGGTGCAAGTCAATTGCAACCTTCTCCTTCGGAGCTGCGCCACAAGTACAACGTGCGCTCCATCCCTATCCGCAAGGACGACGAGGTGCAAGTCGCTGCAACCTTCTCCTTCGGAGCTGCACCACAAGTATAACATGCACTCCATCCCTATCCGCAAGGACGACGAGGTGCAGGTCGACTGCAACCTTCTCCTTTGGAGCTGCGCCACAAGTATAACGTGCGCTCTATCCCTATCCGCACATACGACGAGGTGCAGGTCGACTGCAACCTTCTCCTCGGAGTTGCGCCATAAGTACAATAGCTGCATCTCAAGTGCGAAGATTATTCCTAGTGAAGAGCAAATTCCACTCGAAGGCAAACACAAGCATATTCAGAGATAAAACAAGTTCAGATAAATCCTAAAGTTCCAGACGACGGATCAAAAGTACTCGGGCATTCAACCCGAAGGAGTTTAACGGTTACAAAATCACTCAGCATTCCGAGGCAAATTCAAGGTGGAGCATAAAATTTGTTCATTCCGCAGGAGGATGGCTGGCAGGCTCGACGAATTCGACCAGGTCGATTCCGTCAGCAATCCGAGTGGCAGCAACAATGAAGGTCTCCATGAAGGACTGGAAGTCGTGCCTCTTAGTATTGGCAACCTTGATCGCTGCCAGCTTCTCTTCCTGCGCTTCCCGGCAATGGACACGAACCAGAGATAGAGCCACATCAGCGCCGCACCGGGCAGAAGACTTCTTCCATTCTTGAACTCGACCGGGGACTTCATTGAGCCGAGCCATCAGAGACTCGAGGTCATTCTGGAATGTTGCCATTGGCCAGAGAGCTGTGTCGATCCACGACATTGTGACTTTTAGTCGAGCGAGATAGTCGACAACACCAGCAATGCAAGATTCCAGTCAGAGTACGTTCATGGCAGCTTCATCCTTCACTAGAGAGTTGATGGGGTCCAAGCTTGTTTCAATTTGCCCGGTATCTTCCTCGAAGTTCCGGCAAAATTCTGCATGCACAATTAAAAGATGAGTCAATGGTATGTTGAGTTGACAAGAACAAATCAGCCGGGTCAAAGAAAATACCTTCAAGCATGACGAACAGCTTCTTAGCAAGGCCTCCCAGATAATTCTCCAGATCGTCCCTCTTGGGAGCAATGCCTTCCTTCTTCTCGTTCAGATTGTTCTTGTCCTTCTTCAGGCGAGTCACTTCCTTATTGGCTTCATCAAGGGCAGTTTTTAGCTTGGTGTCTTCTTCCTCCAGCTTGCCGACTGAAGTTAGCTTCTGTTCAGCGAGTGCAGTTTTCTCATCAGCTGTTCTCTGCGCGGCCGCCAGATCTTGGTCCTTTTTAGCCAGAGCTTGGTTCAGTTTCTCTGAAAGAAACAATGCTTCATTCAGAAAAAGCAGAATGAAATCTGGTTCAGAGATAAATCAGTCGACAAGTCTTTCTTACCAGTGGCGTCATCCTTGGCTTTCTGCAGATCTGTCTTTGCCAACTCCAAATTGAGGTTGAGTTGAATCTGCTGCTTCTCCAAGTCAGCAAAACGAGCTCCAAGATCACAAGATTTCTGCAACCAAAGAACAAGTTAGTCGACAGATGAAAAGATTGGTTATTTCGGAGAGATAAAGTGTTAAAGCCAATAAATTCCAAGACTACTGCCGAATCAAAACATCCAGCAGTAGTCTCGGGGACTACACCTAGTGGGTGCACTTGGCGTGCCCCCACTGGTCCAGTTTCCACTCGACACGGTCTGTCCAAGTTGAGTGTAAAAAAAAGGTTGCTCTCAGACCATAGTCGACTGCCCGCAGTCGACCACGATCTCGGGGACTACACCCAGTGGGTGCACTCAGCGTGCCCCCACTGGTTCAAGTTCCACTCGTCATGGTCCGTCCAGGCCGAGTGAAGAAATTCCGATTCTCAGACCACAGTCGACTACCCGCACTCAATTATGGTCTCGGGGACTACACCCTCAATCGACAACAACACAGTCAGTTCAAAGTACGAGTTTACTTAGTGACAAGTCAAAACACCCAGTGGGTGTACAAATGCAAGACGCAGATTGATGGAAAGGTTCCTCTAAGAAAGTTTTCAGATACCATATCCTAACAAAACAAGCGACAAACTGAAGGGTCAGTCGGCGATCAACTAACCTGGACGTTGCTCTGAAGTGCCGAACTAGCATCGTAAGCAGCTTGGCTAGCCTCTCGGATCACCTTCATTCGCTCCATCATGATGCTCGCTTGGCGTATAGCCTCCCTGGCAGCACCCGCTTGGTCCTCTGGGACGTGATGTGCATCAAAGAGTGAAGATGGATTGTCTGGAGTCTGGGCAGTCGACGCTGAAGGTTGAGCACTCGTTAGCGGTATGGCAAAAGTTACAGCAGTCCGATTGGTGTCGCCGGCTTCCTGGATCACCAGTTCATCACCAGCGTCAACGGAGGCGCCTTGTCGGCTGACGTCTTCCTACTTCCTCTTTTCCTGGGCCTAAGCGGCATGTCTTCATCATCATCCAGAAGATCAATGACATTGGGAAGAGCTGCACAAAAGGATCGACCACCAGAATTCAGTCGACCTACGAAACAGTCGAGAAAATAAAGACAAGATTATGAGAGTGGTACTCGGATTAGAGGTGACTGCATCCTCCATCTCCTCGTCCTCATTATTGTAAGCAGAAGTCCCAGAGGTAGCAACACTACAAATTTCAGAATTCAGTCGGTCATGTCTGACGAAATGAATCAACTCAAATCCAAATGCATACTAAAACAAGAAATCAAGTCCAACTAATACCCAGAAGCAATGGGGATGACCACTTTGATCCTGGGCAAGGCTTTTGGCGGTCTGGACGGCATGGCTTTCGGTTGCTTCGGCATCTTTTCAGTCGGCACTGGAGAAGACGTCCAAGGGTGCTTCGATGACTGCCCAGTTTGCGTGTTCGCTTTGTCGCGGGCGCTTGCTGGATCGCAAGAAAGCTTGGATCATCTTTACCTACGGGGAGGAGAGTCGACCTCTTCTTCATCACTCGGGTCGTCGCTATCCTCGTCCTCTTCACCATCAGAATGCCACTCGCCGCTTTCGCCTCCACTCGCCTCTCCCTCTGGGTCCTGCTCCTGCTCCCCGTTGGGGATCGAGTACATCTCAGTCAGGGTCTGGAAGACAACAATCAAGACAGGAGTCAGTCGGATGACAGCAAACAGTTACTTGATAAATCAACAAGACACTCAACCATTTGGAGTCATACCTTGTCTATTTCGTACGAGTTGTTGAGTGGGGAGATCCTCCGGGATCCCGTGGGGTTATCTTTGTTGCCAGTGATACCCCTCAGCCATCCTTCCAACGTAAATTCATCGACTTCCTCTGGATGGATTCGAGTGGTGTCATCAGTGCCCGAATACATCCACATCGGATGGTCACGAGCTTGAAGTGGTTGAATGCATCGCCTGAGGAAGACCTCCAACAGAACCATACCGGTTACCCCACCACGAACAAGCTAAACTACTCGCTCAACCAGCACTTTCACTTGCGCCTTATCCTCTGGGGTCACTTTCAAAGCAGAGGGCTTCTCCACCCGGGCCATGGAAAAGGGGGGGGGGGGAAGTCCAGTCGACTGACCTGGAGTCGGCTGGTCCTTACAGTAGAACCAGGTTGACTGCCACCCTCGGACCGACTCAGGAAGGATCATGGCTGGGAAAGAGCTTTTACCCCTCATCTGAATTCCAAGACCCCCGCACATATGGATCACATGCGTCCTCTCGTCACTCGGGTTGGCCTTCTTGACCGACTGTGAACGACACGTGAATATGTGTTTGAAGAGGCCCTAGTGTGGCCGACAGCCCAGGAAGTTCTCGCACATGGACACGAAAGCAGCAAGATACACGATGGTGTTTGGGGTAAAGTGGTGGAGTTGCGCCCCAAAGAAGTTCAAGAAACCTCGAAAGAAAGGGTGGGGAGGCAAGGAAAACCCGCGGTCGACTTGAGTAGCAATGAGAACACACTCACCCTCCTGTGGCCGCGGCTCGGTCTCGTTCCCCGGGAGTCGTGCTGATTCGTGGGGGATCAGTCCCCCCACGACCAGGTCGTCGATGTTGTCCTGACGGATTGCTGAGCAAATCCAGTTGCCCTGGATCCAGCCCGGCGGCAGGCCGGACCTCGAGGAAAATCCACCCCGGCTGGACTTCTTCACCTTCGCCTTCTTCGCGCGCTCCAATGCCACCGTCTTCTCCTTCCCCATCACGGCAGACGGAGCTCGAACGGAGCGGCGGCGCTGTTCAAAAAACACACTGTTCAAAAAAACCCGGACCGACGCCCTAGATAAGGTTGCCTCCGAGTGACTGACTTGTGGACCCAGCCGATCTTATCAAATCCCGCAACAGTCGCGCGAGCGATACGTGGCGAAAAAGGCGGCGTGGAAATCGAGGCGACCCTGCCTTATCCAACCCGATTGCTGCGGCCTCCTCCGCCCCGCGCGCTTCCCAAAAATTCGAATCCCGCGAGAGCCGCGGGTGACAGAGCAACCTGTCAGGCGGAAGATTTTCTCCATATCGACGCTCGAAGCTTTTCCAGTAAAAGTTCACTCGACAAAAACAAGAATGGATCAAGGCGACTGAAAAAGAAGTCGATGTCACCGTGTTGATTCATCAATCCCAACCAGACGCTCCCAAAACGCAAGAGTTGAGTCGAAAGTATTTTCAACTTCTTCTCCACTCAAACCCTGAACCATTCGGGGGCTAATGATGAGGCCATGTACCTAGGGTAGGGTCATAGGCCAGACCTAGACACCTTGCCCAAGGACATCACCCTAAAGATAGAAGCATTTGAAGGGTACCATCATCCACTCAACCAGAGGCATTCCACTCGAGAGAATTAATGTCACTCGAGCAGTCACAGAAGCCACTCGACATACAGAAGACCTAAAGTCACTCTAAGCAACAACGGTCGGACATTTACTCTTAGACTTAATAGTCATTTATGGCACTTTATTACGGACGTTACCTCTAACGCTCTCTCTTTATGAAGACTGAACCCTGCATAACGGAGGGGAGCTGGGGTCCTGGCGCACTCTATATAAGCCACCCCTCCTCTGGGACAAGGGTTCGCACCCCTGTAAACACACACATACATAATCCAGTCGACCACCTCCGAGCTCCGAGACATAGGGCTGTTACTTCTTCCGAGAAGGGCCCGAACTCGTAAAACTCGTGTGTACAACTTCGCCATAGCTAGGATCTTGCCTCTCCACACTTACCCCCTATTCTACTGTCAGTCTTAGTACCACGACAGCTGCTACGGGCTGAGCAAGAACCGTTCTTACCTACGCATCAAAACCACAATGATAGTTTGTCAAGTTAGTGCTGTTTTAACCTTCTCAAGGACCGGGCGTAGCCACACTCGGTTAAACTAAAGTTGGAGAAACTGACACCCGCCAGCCACCTGTATGCAAAGCACGTCGGTAGAACCAGTCTCGCGTAAGCGTACACGTAATGTCGGTCCGGGCCGCTTCATCCAACAATACCGCCGAACCAAAGTATGACATCTTTGGTAAGCAGTATGACATATATCGCCCACAACTCACTTGTGTTCTACTCGTGCATATAACATCTCGCATAAAACCTGGCTCGGATGCCCTTGTTGGGGAACATAGTAATTTCAAAAAATTCCTACACACACGGGATCATGGTGATGCATAGCAACGAGAGGGGAGAGTGTTGTCCACGTACCCTCGTAGACCGAAAGCGGAAGCGTTAGCACAACGCAGTTGATGTAGTCGTACGTCTTCATAATCCGACCGATCAAGTACCGAACGTACGACACCTCCGAGTTCAGCACACGTTCAGCTCGATGACGTCCCTCGAACTCCGATCCAGCTGAGCTTTGAGGGAGAGTTCCGTCAGCACGACGGTGTGGTGACGATGATGATGTTCTACCGATGCAGGGCTTCGCATAAGCACCGTTACGATATTATCGAGGTGGACTATGGTGGAGGGGTGCACCGCACACGACTAAAAGATCCAGGAGATCAATTGTTGTGTCTAGAGGTGCCCCCCTGCCCCTGTATATAAAGGAGCAAGGGGGAGAGGCGGCCGGCCAGGAGGAGGCGTGCCAGGGAGGAGTCCTACTCCCACCGGGAGTAGGACTCCCTCCTTTCCTAGTTGGAGTAGGAGAAGGGGGAAGGAGGAGGGAGAGAGGAAGGAAAGGGGGGCGCCGCTCCCCCTCCTTGTCCAATTTGGACTAGAGGGGGAGGGGGCGCGCGGCCTGCCCTGGCCGCCCCTCCTCTTCTCCACTAAGGCCCATCTTGGCCCATTAAACCCCCGGGGGTGTCCGATAACCCCCGGTACTCCGGTGAAATCCCGATTTCACCTGGAACACTTCCGATATCAAAATATAGGCTTCCAATATATCAATATTTATGCCACGACCATTTCGAGACTCCTCGTCATGTCCGTGATCACATCCGGGACTCTGAACTACCTTCGGTACATCAAAACACATAAACTCATAATATAACCGTCATCGAACTTTAAGCGTGCGCACCCTACAGGTTCGAGAACTATGTAGACATGACCGAGACACGTCTCCGGCCGATAACCAATAGCAGAACCTGGATGCTCATATTGGCTCCTAAATATTCTACGAAGATCTTTATCGGTCAAACCGCATAACAACATACGTTGTTCCCTTTGTCATCGGTGTGTTACTTGCCCGAGATTCGAGTTGGTATCTTAATACCTAGTTCAATCTCGTTAACGGCAAGTCTCTTTACTCGTCCCGTAATACATCATCCCACAACTAATTCATTAGTTGCAATGCTTGCAAGGCTTATAGTGATGTGCATTACCGAGTGGCCCTAGAGATACCTCTCTGACAATAGAAGTGACAAATCCTAATCTCGAAATACGCCAACCCAACAAGTACCTTCGGAGACACCTGTAGAGCACCTTTATAATCACCCAGTTACGTTGTGATGTTTGGTAGCACACAAAGTGTTCCTCCGGTAAACGGGGGTTGCATAATCTCGTAGTCATAGGAACGTATAAGTCATGAAGAAAGCAATAGCAGAATACTAAACGATCGTGTGCTAAGCTAACAGAATGGGTCAAGTCAATCAAATCATTCTCCTAATGATGTGATCCCGTTAATCAAATGACAACTCACGTCAATGGCTAGGAAACATATCCATCTTTGATCAACGAGCTAGTCAAGTAGAGGCATACTAGTGACACTCTGTTTGTTTATGTATTCACACAAGTATTATGTTTCCGGTTAATACAATTCTAGCATGAATAATAAACATTTATCATGATACAAGGAAATAAATAATAACTTTATTATTGCCTCTAGGGCATATTTCCTTCACCTGGTGGGTCCCCACTGTCATCCTCTCCAAGTAAAGTCATCTCCTCATCCTCATGTCCATTGAACATGTTGACAACGCGAAATGGCGGTGCCACGGCGAGCGCAACAACTTGAAGGACGATGGAGAGGGCCTCGCGGGCCCTACGGATGGTCTTATACAGCGCCCGCTGCTCATTCGGGAAGCCAGGATCATAGGTCCACATGTCCGCGACAACATTGTCGTTCGCTTGTTCACCGGTTCTCGTTGAGGAGACAGAGGTTGCAGCACAGGTTCTCCTGCACTAGTAGCTTTTCCGCCATTAGGGCGTCGAAGTGCGGCCGCACCTGCTCTATGGTGAACATGGCATGAACCGGCTTGGACAGTGGTGCCGGCTCCTGGTCGGAAGCTACGTTCATCGTCTTATTGCCGTTGCTCAGCTCGGCAAGGTAGCTAGCGAGCCAGCATGTCCGGCTGCTGGACCGACCTGCTGCCAAGCACGAGTCTGATTGCCCTGGCCCACCCAGACCGCCTCCCTCGCCCATGTTTCCGCTGCCCAGCGGTCGGCGCCGCCGCCCGCTTCCGGTGCATGCGATTGCTCGCCTTCAAAGCGACACAAGTGCCGTCCGTCCTTCTGCCACCCACATTAATGATACGCGGTTGCCGAGGCGGCTACTCCGGCGCCACACGTCCGTCCCTTCGCTGCCCACCATTGCTATATAAACTGCTGCGCCGGCCATAGCCGCAGTCATCCACATCCGTTCCTATTCTTCTTTCCACGCTACTACTACCCACCATGGCTTCCTTGCGCTCCAGCGCTCTTTGGGATGGGCGGACGACGGACCACAAGGAGATGACAACCATTGCTGCCGACTGGCTGGCCGGCAGGCAGCCGGAGGACGACGACGTCCCAATGGAGAACATGGTAGTCGACGATCCGGCGCCAACCCCCTCCTCCATGCCATCCTCGCCAGTGCATTGCACCATGACCATCGGCGAGGCCCGTGCCCAATATATGGACACCGTGAGGCAGAAGCGTGAGGAGCAGTTCCGGGAGGTGCAGGCCGACGCCGCCTACAACCACCATCTCCTCCAGGAGCACCTGCAGGCGGAGGAGCAGATCACCATGGAGCGGTCGGAGCAGGAGGCGCTGCTCGACTCGTACCGCTCCGCCCGCGAGGGCCGCCTCGAGCGCTGGCGGTACCACATGCAAGTGGCGGAGGCTGCGGCCGCCTACAAAGAGGGCGATGAAGCGGGCGAGGCGCTATTTGGCGAGACCGAGGATGAGGCAGAGGACAATGCCGACTCTGACAAGTCCCCGCTCCGCTGGCGTCGATGATGCTCTACTCCGCTGAGGCCCCGTGGCGCAAACAACGAGGCAGAGGACACCGCCGGCTCTGCCGAGGCCCCACCCTACCGGGAACAAGGGGGAGGATTTCCCCCGCTCCGCCGAGGCACTGGCCACCGGCAACGAGACAGTGGACATCGTCGGCTCTATCGAGGCCCTGCCCCGCTGCCAACGAGGCTGCGCCACACAGAAAACGAGGAAGAGTAGAACACGGTAGGTCGCCGCCGCTCGGGTCCAAGTAAGGCCACCGCTGCTACCCTCCGGTTGAAGCCAAGCTAGGCGGGTTGACCACTGACGACCGTTTAGCTTATTTGCGGCGACGTGGAGTCGAAGAGCTATGTTGGAGAAGGACGATGCTTCTACTTAACTGCTGGTGCAGTTGGCTGACTGACATGTGGGCCCAACAGGCATCTGGGCCACATGTCTGTTATGCAACTGCACCTGCGATTAAATCCTTAGCTTTCTGCTCGCTCAGCCGGACACAGTGGGTAACCAGTTAATTAATTATACCTCCAAAGCAGCACCTTTTAGTTGAAGAATGCATGAAATGTAATGAAACCGGTATGTTTATATGAAATCCGACCGTGTATGAATGAATTTATTTCGATTAGTTCAATTCTTGTATCACTTGCATTGGATGAACATGCAAAACAACACGTACTAGCATTATTCCTGTGGTGATCACCTCGTTTGCGGCGTTTCACATGTACTCCTCCGGTCCTTTCTAGTGCGCATACAAGTTTTATTCTGCGGTCAAAGTATCTCTACTTTGACTAATCTTATATAAAAAGTATGCACTTTCACAATGTGCGAAGTAAAAAGGAACAGAAGGAGTACCAAGAGTTTGAGCAGCTTTTTAGCGTTCCTATACATTGCAATCAAACACACAGGCCTAGCGATTCATAGAGAACATTCAAAACAATCGATGATTATGCATGTTGGTGTCAAAACCGGCGGATCTCGGGTAGGGGGTCCCGAACTGTGCGTCTAGGCGGATGGTAACAGGAGACAAGGGACACGATGTTTACCCAGGTTCGGGCCCTCTTGATGGAGGTAAAACCCTACGTCCTGCTTGATTGATATTGATATTGTGGATGTTTACAAGAGTGGATCTACCACGAGATCAAGGAGGCTAAACCCTAGAAGCTAGCCTATGGTATGATTGTAAGGGTTGTTGTGATTGTAGTCCTACGGACTAAAGCCATCCGGTTTATATAGACACCGGAGAGGGATAGGGGTACATAGAGTCGGTTACAATGGTAGGAGATCTACATATCCGTATCGCCAAGCTTGCCTTCCACGCCAAGGAAAGTCCCATCCGGACACAGGGTGAAGTCTTCAATCTTGTATCTTCATAGTCTTGGAGTCCGGTTGATGATGATAGTCCGACCGATGATAGTCCGGCCGATGATGGTAGTCCGGCAATCCGGACACCCCCTAATCCGGGACTCCCTCAGTAGCCCCTGAACCAGGCTTCAATGACGATAAGTCGGCGTGTATATTGCTTGGCATTGCAAAGCGGGTTCCTCCTCCAAATGATAGAAGATTGTGAACACCGGGATAGTGTCCGGCTCGCAAAATAAATTCCACATTCCACCGTAGAGAGAATAATAATATATACACAAGTTCAATCTGCCGGCGTTTTCCGTGGCAGGACGTCACACCACTACCAAGCCATTACTCAATTGTTTTTACTTTACCACCTCGGCGCATTTAGCGAAGCGGTTTCTAAACACGTCTTGTTGAAGCGGATCGTGTTTCCCCATAATCCGGGATTCTCATCAATACGGGCGGGTAACCCAACGCGTCATTGATGGTGGCGCTTGGGAGATAGCGAGTTTTACCAGGCGGTGGGGGACGCGAAGACTTCGCCCGCCCATATAAGGGATAAGGATTCACCTTCTCACCTACACCTTCTTCCTCCTTTGCTTATCCATCTCACTTTTCGAGCTCCAGCGCCCAAGTTCAAGCATCTCGTCTCAACCTTCTCCGACCATGTCCGGGCGGGAGGTAAATGGTTGGCCTCCACCGTTAAGGAGGAGCAAATCGCCAAACTGCGCGGCGCGGATACCTTTCGGCGACATCACAGACCGGCTGCCCGACGAGGGCAGCTTATCCCCACCCCAGGCCCCATGAGAGGGTCGTCTTTCTTCCCCACTTCCTCCATGGACAGGGCTTTCCACTACATCCCTTTGTCAGGGGCTCATGATCTACTACGGCCTGGATTTCCATGATCTGGCGCGAACTTCATCCTCAACATCTCGGCGTTTATCGTGGTGTGCGAGGCCTTCCTCTGCATCCAGCCCCACTTTGGCTTGTGGCTCAAGACCTTCAATGTCAAGCGAAGGTAGTGAAGGGCACTCAATCGGAGTGCGGGGCGCCATGTTGGGCAAGATGCCCAACGTCCTTTGGTTGAAGGGCCTTCGTGGAATCCGTCAAGGGTGGCAATCGGGGTGGTTCTATATCACCGAGCAGCGTGACCCTAAATGGGCGGCGCCCCGAAGTTTAGATCTGGTATCCCCACGCAGCTCACCTCCGGAAAGAGAAGGGCTTGCTGTGGGGCAGTTTGAAGGAGCCGACGGGACTCCAAACTGTATCAAGAAGTGGTGAAGAAGCTCGGGCTGGTTAACGTGGTCCAAGTCATGCTCGTCGCGGATTCTCCCATGCCAAAGCGGGCATTCAATCTATGGGAGTTCGATCCGAACAGCACCGAGCTGAACAAGCTCTTCGACACAACGTCTGAAGGCGCTGGAAGGTGCTGTTCAAGGCGCCGAAGTTTCGCGTCCGCGATCAAGATCGCGGATTTCGCTCATGGCCAGCCGACGAGGTAAGTGATTCTACCCCTTTACGGACACTCGTCTTCCATAGTTTGACTCTATGCAGGTTTTAATTTCCCTTTTCCTTTGACAGACTGGATGAAGAAGGCGGAGCAGATTACTGTCGGCTCCTATGCCGAAAATCCATGAGACGCCGTCTAGCGAGGCTGCTGGTTCCGCACCGCATGCGTGGTGCTAGAGAAGAAGGCCAAGAAGGAGGCCATGGGTGCTCGAAAGAGTGCCCGTTTTCAGTGTCCGACGACTCGGGGCTAACTCCTCCCGAAAATGAGGAGGAGGAAGAGGACTCTCTCCTAGAGGAGGAGAGAGGAAGAGGAAGGCTTCCCCAGCGGGGAGGCCGAAGGGTCAAGAGGAAGGACTATTCCCGGACGCTCCGCCAACATCAACGTTGGCGAGGAGAATGGCCTTCAAGGGCCAGGCTTCAGCGAGAGTAAGTATCCGGATTCTGAATGATTTATAATTTCTTTTCTCGTCACATAGTGTCATTCTAATGCCGCATGCTGCCTGTAGTCCGCCGGTGATGATCTCCCGCTTCATCGGCGGGTCGTTGGCTCGTCGGATGTAGACTCCATCCCGACCGCCTCCACCCCTCGCGACGCCGAGGGCGCCGAGGTGGGATCCCGAAGGACCCATCGGGGAGGCTCGAGGCGCCACAAGGCGTCCTCCGGACTTTGCGCCGGACTCCTAGCAGAACCCGCAGTGGTTCCGTAGTCCGCCGGCTGCCCTTCGAACGAAGGGCAAGACCGTGGCGCCGGGCGGCTTCCGTCAACCGAGGCGCCGGGTAATTTGTTGGGCGCGCTGAGCACTTCCATCGAGGAAGAACACCGCACTATTATGAGTGCGGTGATTGAAAAGTGCAGCTCACCAAAGGCGGGCTGACGAAGCTCGCAATAGCCTTCTATCGGGCTTTGAGGTAAGAAGTTAAAAATATGCAATGTAATACCGCATAGACAGTAGCCCCGATGCTCGGTTCGGTGTTGGAAAGAAAAGCGGATGAGGATCTGAAACAAGATATATGCAGGGTTGCTAAAAAATTATGTCAATATGGGTTGCAGGCTGCGCTCTTTGACCTCTGCTTGCTGACCGATTGCGGAGGTCGGTGCGTTAAGCAGAGCTCGGCGGTCCGGGCAAGAGCTCGGCGCGCCAGAAGCAGCTCCAAGACAAAGAAGGTGAGTAACACCACTTTGAATTTGTACCTTAGAGAAAAGGATTTAGGTTGCGACAAAAAATAACAAGGATAACATGGGTGCTGCGCAGGGCCACGAGCGAGGTGGCGGCCACTGAAGGAGGCCGTGTCATGACGAGCATAATGCTGCCACGAAGGGGGGAGCGAGAAAAGCAGGAGGTGCGGGTGGCGGTGGTTCAGCAAGAGCTCCAGGATCTCATGGAAAAGCATGAGAGTTTGGGCGTGACTCAAAGACTCGAGAGTCCGAGCTTGCCTCGGCTCTCGAAAGTGCCAAAACCGCCAAGGCCGAGGCCCATAAGTCCCTTCAGGAGGTTGAATTGATGAAGAAGATAGCGGCGGGTAAGGCATTTTTCATGCAAAGCAAGCATGTGAATGTAAATTACGTGTTACTTACCCGGATTCGGAGCTCTCCAGGGGCGTTTGCAGATCTGCCTCGCAGCGTGTCTGATGCCGCCGCATTCTACCGAGCCGAGGAGGGGAGCTCAACGGAGAAGGTCTTCTGGTCTTAGTATGCTGAGGCCGGCCATCCGGTGCCCCCTAGCGACCAGCTGAAGCAGCTGGCCGAACTTCACAAGGTGGCCGAGCAGGCCATGAAGGGCCTCATAGTCCGGCTCTGGCCTGGAGAGGCCATGCTTGGGAGCTACTTCGCCTCGTCGTCGACGGCTGGTGGATCGTGCCCACAGGTGGAGGTTATCAAGCGCTCCGCTTGTATTGAAGGTGCTCGTCGGGCCCTTGCAGCGCAAAAGGTGCATTAGGGCAAGCTGGATGCGGAGAAGCTAATCAGCGACGCGCCACCAGCGGGCAAGGAGCATCGTCGCCCGAAATTTACTATAAGGCTGTCTGAAGGGTGCCCGCAAGATTGCGGATGAGTGCCCCGAGGATGTAATTTTGAGTGAATTCGCAATGTGTTATCCATGCGCTGAAAACTTTGTTCATATCGCTAAGCAACACTTGTTTAATTTAAAATATTACCTTCATGCAACCCTTTATTAAATCGAGAGATGGCAAGTCGTCAGCTTCGCCCCATGCCACTAGTCTGGGGTGTTGGGATAAACTTGAGCACTCTTGTTCCCATTTTGGGTCCATCTAGGAGGCGCTCAACACAACGAACAAGGCAACCGGACTTATAGTGCTTGAACACTCTCACTTAGCCATAGAATTCTATAATTTTAAATTTGGTGAAGCCCCTAGTATCGGAAGACCGAATTGGGGCGCTATCACGCCTTCATCGGACATAATCCGAACTTCGCTCGAGCGGCGTAGGTATTTAAGGACCGAAGGACCTCTCGAACATCGACCAGTCTCACGCCTTATCATGCCGGTCAGTTTTGCTTTCTCCATCGAGGCGTTAACCGGCTCAACGAGGCGCAATCGCAGTGGTTCTCCCAGTGCTACCTTAGCCGATAGAGCGGGGCGTAAGGTGCCAAACATGGGAGCAGGGCAAACCCAACTATTGACCCAAGACATGATTCGAGCTGATTCATATAATGCTATAAGTTCGGGTGCCGCACTTGTGAAAGTGTCGGACTTTATCACACCATAAAGCGGAGGACATAAGCCCTGGTGTATTTGGCGTACCAAGATGCACGGTGCAACATGTTGTAAATGAATATATATATATATATATATATATATATATATATATATATATATATATATATATATATATATATATATATATATATATATAAAGTGATGCAATTATAGGCAAAAGTGCTGCATTTTATTCGAGAAGATATGCTATCGATGCGGAATGATACAAATAGTGCGGAAAGCAAGGGTTGGACGAATTAAAGGCGTCTCCCTCGAGGGTAGGCCTGGATGTTGTATTTAACAAATTTAATGCTCGTGATGGAGACCACCGAGTGTTAAATCATGCCTTTGTCCTTCCACGGCTGCTGCATCATGAGTTCTGCAGGTTCGCCACGGACTGAGTTCTGTATAAAAAGAGAAAAATAAAAGAAAAAGAGCGACACACTTGGGAGCCCCTGGTGTGGTCGAACCGCACTGGTCTGTTGTGGTTGTGCCCTTCCCCTATGCCCATGGTATCTCAGGCGTAATTATGTCTGTGGAGAGTTTGTCTTACAATTTTGCGAGGGCTGGGGTTGGGGCCGCATTGCTACGTGTGCACGGAACGTGCAGGTGGTCTTAGTTGATTTTGCTCGGCGCGTTTAGTCGTGTCCGGTCGCTTAACGCCGGACTCGATAATTGCCTTAAAAGGCTGCTCTGATTTCGCGCGAGAGCATTGTATGTTCCTCCGTTCGGAGGGAGCGCCCGTGTTTCCATTGACCGTGATGACTCCACGAGGGCTGGCATCTTGAGCTTAAGGTATGCATAATGCGGCACCGCGTTGAATTTTGCAAGCGCGTTCGTCGAAAGCAGAGCGTGATAGCCGCCATGAACGGGACTATGTCGAAGATTAACTCCTCGCTTCGAAATTATCCGGGATCCGAAGACCACTTCGATGTAATCGAGCTGCACAATTGGCCTCGACACCGGTATGATGCCTTTGAAGGTCGTCGTTGTAGGTTTAATCCTTGAAGGGTCTATGCCCATCTTGCACACTGTATCACGATAAAGCAGGTTCAGCTCTGCCGCCGTCCATCGGAACTCTCGTGAGGTGAAATCCATCAACGATTGGGTCTAAAACCAATGCGGCGAATCCGCCATGGTGGATATTGGTCGGATGGTCTCTTCGATCGAAAGTGACGGGCAAGAGGACCATGGGTTGAATTTTGGGCAGCTGGCTCCATCGCAGATACGCCTTTAGTGCACTTCCGCTCCCTCTTGGGAATATCGTTGCGTATATCATGTTTACCGTCCGAACTTGAGGGGGGATCCCTTTGTCCTCTGTTGTTCGGGCGGCGGGTCTCTTCCTCGTCATCGCTGTGTAGCCCTTGTCACTGTTTTGGCGATTAATTTGCTCTGCCTGCTTGAATACCCAACAATCTCTGTTGGTATGGTTAGCTGGCTTTTCGGAGTTCCATGTATTTGACAAGAGCGGTCGAGTATTCGGTTCAAATTGGATGGGCCCGGAGTGGTTCTTTGAATGGCTTCTTCCGTTGACGGGTTTGGAGCCTCGGAATCCGGCGTTGACTGCCGTATCCTCATTCTTGTCATTTGTTAACGCGGCGTTTGTTTTGTTTCAACGCAACCTGCCATTGCGGTCCTTGGTATCCGGACTGCCAGCGTTTTTGCAGAGGTTATTCTGCAAGCGAGCCAGCTATCCTCTCCCGCATGAAGCGGATCATGAGGATGTGAGGGCTGCCATGGATTCGGCTTCTCCGCCCTAGGTGTCGGGCCAGCCACTCGTCGCGGATGTTGTGTTTGAAGGCAGCGAGTGCCTTTGCATCCGGACGATCGACAATTTGATTTTTCTTTGTTAAGAACCGTGTCGAATTGCTGGCCGATTAAATGCGGCTGCTGGATTATGTGGCTTAGGTCATCTGCGTCCGGTGGTCGCACATACGCGCCTCGAAGTTGTCGAGGAATGCGGCTTCGGTCTTCCCAACATCAATTGACTCTGCGGGCAAGCTGTTAAGCCAATGCCGAGCTGGTCCTTTAAGCTTGAGCGGGAGATATTTGATGGTGTGAAGATCGTCGCCATGGGCCATGTGTATATGGAGGAGATAATCCTCAATCCGGACCGCTGGGTCTGTTGTGCCATCGAGGATTCGATATTAACGGGTTTGAACCCTTCAGGATTTGATGATCCATTACTTCGTCGGTGAAGCATAGTGGGTGTCTTGGCGCCTCAGATTGAGCAATATCACGGCGTAGCTCGAGAGAGCGTTGTCTCCGCTGTGTTCGGCCTGGCCGGAGTAGTTGTATCCGACGCGACGGTATTCGCTGTGGGTCGTGGGCGCCCACGTGATCCATAGATAGATCTGGATTGTCTTGCCTTGTCCTCCAATATATCTCGCAAGTCCGTAGCGTTCCCCGTGGCTTCCTGCTTTTAGAGCGATGCCGGGTGCGGTTTTGGTGGAGGGCTTGCACGCCTCTCTATCGTGGGCCACGAGGTGGTCGGTCTGCCAGACAGTCGCTGGTGATGCTGCCTCCTCTAATCGGGGAGCAACTTGCATTTTGGGTAACTTTTGGAGGGCGTTCGAGTTCATACTCTTCGGCCGTGAGGACCTCGGTCCATCCGTCGCCAATAGGTCTTGATCAGCTTGAAGCTGTTGTTGCTTTTTCTTTAGGCTGTTTGCCGTGGCCATTAGCCTGCGTCTGAAACGCTCTTGTTCGACGGGATCCTCGAGCACGACGAATTAAATCGTCGCCGAGGCTTGCCTCGTCTCGGAAGGAGGTAAGTAATTGTCATCCTCGACCTCTTGGCCCGCCGCCCTCTCCGAGGGCTTGCTTCTGCCCCCTCTGCGCTGGATCGTCTTTGGAGGAGTTGTCTTCGCACTTTCGGGGTGTTATTATCTGCTGTGCTGGAATCTCCATTCTTGCCGTGGCGGGATTTAGAGCGGCGCCGGCGACGTCGGCGCTTGGGCTGTTCTTTAAGGAATCGGCCTCGCCTGCTTCTTCGCTGTCCCCATCTTTTGGGGTGTCCACCATGTATATGTCGTATGGCGGTGGTTTTCGGTGTCTGTAGGCTTTGGTTCTTGGTAGTCTCGGCATCGTCCATACCGTCGATGTCTTGAAGTTGTAGTCGAGTATGTCGGTTGAATAAATCGACGGTGGCTATGAAGTGGGTGGTGGGTGGGATCTGAATTTCTTCGTCATCCGCGTCCCAACCGCCCTGGCCGTAGTTCGCCAGGCTCTCCGGATAGCGAAGATGCTTGATGAATTTATGACATCGCCAAAGGGCGAGTGCTGAAAGATGTCGGGCGGTGAATTCCATGATCGGCGCCCAATCGGATTCGACGAGCAAGGGCGCAGGAGGTCCGGAGTCGAGCAGAGTCCGGCGCCGGAGTCATGGGCTTTATGCGGGACAAGGTAAGTGTTCGCTCCATCGCCATGGAAATTGCGGCCCGAGGCGGTGTCCAGCCATCCGTCCTCGATTGAGCGATCGGCTCCGGACTATGAGTCGGAGCGGATCCGGTGCGACCTCAAGGTGCTGTCCGTGGCGAGTTAGGTCATGCCCATCGTGACAGCCGTAGGCACGCCGGCTGTGGCTCAGATCCATCAAGATCAAGTCCCGCGGATGTCGACCGTGAAGTTTAGGCTTCCAAACCTGACTCGACGCCAGGGGCGTAGCTTCGATCTGCTCCGGATGGCCAAGGGAGTTGGCCCGATGCTGGCCGCCCGAATCGAAGATCTATTCGGGAGAAAGGTCTCACCCAGGACTGCGTCGTTGTTGATTGAAGAGGCCATCAAGCCTATTCTGTGACGACTACGAGGAACTCTCAATGAAAGCACCAATGTCGGTGTCAAAACCGGTGGATCTCGGTAGGGGGTCCCGAATCGTGCGTCTAGGCGGATGGTAACAGGAGACAAGGGACACGATGTTTACCTGTGTTCGGGCCCTCTTGATGGAGGTAAAACCCTACGTCCTGCTTGATTGATATTGATATTGTGGATGTTTACAAGAGTGGATCTACCACGAGATCAAGGAGGCTAAACCCTAGAAGCTAGCCTATGGTATGATTGTAAGGGTTGTTGTGATTGTAGTCCTACGGACTAAAGCCATCCGGTTTATATAGACACCGGAGAGGGCTAGGGTTACATAGAGTCGGTTACAATGGTAGGAGATCTACATATCCGTATCGCCAAGCTTGCCTTTGTAACATCCCAAATTTTGGAATGTTAATATAATTAATTGAATTGTTTGTTTGCTTGCTTGAGTGAATTAAACTTGAGTGAAATTTGAACCTTTTCAAAAACTTTTGAAAGAGAGGGAATAAAATGACTTTCCCCTTCTCCGGTAAATTCAAATTCATCCTATTAAAATCAATGAGAGAAGATGACATGACTTCTTCAACTATAAAGAATTTGAACGGAGTTTTGCAATTTAATTCTTTCAAATATTTGCACTTGCTTCTCTATTTTTCTTCCCGAGAAATACCCGAAAAATAAATTCTTGCAAGCAAGAAAGAGCGGAGGAAAATGACCCTCCAAAATCAGGGGCATTTTGAAAATATTTGAGCCAAGAAAACCAAAGTTTTTATTTAAAATTATTTGCAAAAGAAATAAAGCCCTTAGGGATTTTCTGAAAACATTTTTTAAGTTTTTATTTTGGCCGTGGAATAATGCTCATCATCTACATTTTATTTTTCGATAATTTTAGTATATAAAAACTCTTTATTCGAATTGATTTGATTTCCTTTTTATTGTTTTAGTTTCCTAATTTGAAAAAATAGGAATGGAATCGTTTTTATTAGGAAAAACCTGGCCCATTAAGCACTTTCCTATTCTAGCCCAACAAGAGATCATCTCCTTCCTCTGTTTCCTCTCACGTTCTGTAATCTTTCCATATCCATGGAGACAGAAACTCCACCTTCCCGATCTCCTCGTCTTTCCATCCCAGCGCCTCCCGAGACCGCCTATAAAACCCCTCCTCTCCTCGTTCCATTTTCCCATCACCACGCCTCCCTGCCCGTAGCCTTCTCGCCACCGTCCTCCTTTTCCTGCCTAGAACGCTCACTAGGAGCTCTCCTGGAACCTCCCATCGCCTGCAGCACCCTCGCGCCCCACCCCTCTGTGCCTCCCCCGCGCCTCCTCCCACCTCCTCCGCCACCCCACGTCACCTCCACCCCACCCCTCGCCCTCAGCCTCACCTCGCCGCCCCAGTTTCTGTCGCTCGGCATGAGCTCTCCCAGGAGCCCGACGCCAGGAGTGAGCAGCACCTGAGGGCGCCCAGCGCCACCTCCCCAAGCGCCGACCCCCTCCTCCGCCACCCCCACCCTCGCCCGGGCGACCTCGCCCCCTCGCCGGAGCAGCCCTCCACATCGCCATCTCCTTCCTGCCATCTCTGCCTCACGTACAGGTAACTCCCTTGTTGTTTTTTTTCTCTTTCTTTTGTCTATTCCCGTACCACCGTTAGATCTTGATCCTAAGGCCCCAAATAGATCACTTAATAGCCAAACCGTTTTCTTCAAATGTGCGGCCGTCCTCTAGATAGCCTAAAACGCGCACACCCGACAACCAATCAAATCTCGCCACGTCGCCGTTTTCGTTTTCAGATTTATTTCCGTAACAGATTTAGTTCCGTTCTTGTTTAGCTTATAACTTTTGATCTAGAAGTCCAATGATGCTGATTCTTCTTGCATTAGATCACAATTTTCCTGTAGTTTCCAAAAATATATAATTTGTCTATGTTTGGATTTATAAAAATTGAGTTAGATCAGATTTGAATTAAAGCTTGTTTTGCTTATTCGGGAGTTTAAAATAGATTTTTATTTGATTCTTTTTCTACTGATCACTAGTGATCATATTTACCAGTGGTAAAAATTTCAAAATTGTTTGAGTATTTTAGCTTATTATTTCATGTAAAACAAATTCTGTTTTAGTTCTATTGAATTATAGCTACTTCTTTTCTATAGTTGTTTTTAAATTATTTTATTTTATATTTCAGAAAGTTTATGTTTGGTTTCTATTAGTTAAACAGTAGGTGTTCAACAAGTTTTTATATTTATTTTTATTTTGTTATCGTGAAATCAATTCAAGTTCGCTAATAACTTGCAATGGATTTTCTACTGTTTTAACTCCCAATTGAAAATACTTTCAAAATAGCTTTATGAAAAAATACTTTATTTTTTTTGTCTTAACTAAATTTATATTTTATTCTCTGTTATTTTAGTGTTTTATTTTCCGTTAGACAAAACTATTTTGTGAATGTTGTAGAAGAAGACTCCTAGTTTTATTTGAAGTTCCTTGGATTCTTATTCGCTCTCTCTTTTGTTTTGATTGTTAGTGTGAGTGCTTATGTGAATGATATGTTTGTTATATAGATTTCATCAGAGAGTGACGAGTAGTCTATCAAGTTATTTCTTGAGAACGATAATTCTTCTTCGTCAACATCACCAGGCAAGTTCACTTTGATCATTGCTTTCATACCTATGTTTTTATTGCATTTAGTGGCATCCTTGCAACCACCCCTCAGTAGTGTTATTGAATCCTTGTAGTTGAGTAGTATGCATGAGGTAGGAACCCATCACCCTGTTACCAAGCCCGGGACGTTATTTATTTTAATGCTACGCTATAGTAGACGGGGTTTGGTATGAGTGCTCAGGAGTGGTGTGAGAATGAAGGATTTCGTCAATGACGACAACTCCATGATGGCACCTGCAAGGACTGCATCTTCAAGGCCTCAAGACTTCAAGACTCGAGACAAGAATTCAATACACACTCACTGGGTGAAGGATGGTTGTGGGCACCTGGAGGAACCAGTGGTTGGCGGGATGCATGGAGAAGTGCCATGACATCTTGCGGAAAGTTTCACCCAGACTCAAAGAGACGGAAGAATACTTCATGCCCGAAGCTTACTGTGCAACCGCAAGTCATTATGGGCTCTGGCTTGGTTGACCTTAGTTGTGACTCTGGCTGGGGCGGTACTAGCAGATGTAGAACTACGGTAGGATGGGTTGAGTACCGGACGGTGGTCGAGGAACTCTTTGGAAGACCATGTTTGGTCATCTTGTTCTCAAACACCACGAAGTGCGAGAGCGTAAAGAGAGGATCGAATCTTGCGGGTAAAGTGTACAAACCTCTGCAGAGGGTTAAAACCTAATCGATTAGCCGTGTCCCGATTACGGACAATTTGAGCATCTGGACTTGGATCTATCTGGAACTCTCAACACGGATTGATAACTTAATTGTGGGCAACTTATGTTGATTTTGGGCTATGAGACATCGGTTGGCGGAACCATGTCATGATAGAAAACTCCATAGTACAGACTTCATTTATTCCTTTGATGTAGGGAAATTAAAATCAGCTTTTATGCAAACAAAACTCAGATACAAAGCCACAAAGCCATCTTGCATATAGTATAGTTTATCATCTGTTTATTCATGTTGTGATTTTGCGGTACATTCAATGTCTTGACCTACACGGCTGCAACGTATCATGTTGCAGATATTTTCCTCGACAGTAAGAGTTACGATCTGAGGTTACGGTCTACACTCAACCTGCCGATGGCGTTGATGGGACTCCACACCCGTTTGATTGTTTCCGCTGAGTATTATGAGGTATATATCATTTTACGTTATTTATACATGTGATTGCACTTTGATATATACATTGATGTCTTGTGTGTGCCGACATCTTGATCCGAGGATGGCACAATAATACGAAGGCTTGACCGTCGAGGTCGGGTCGCTCTGTAGATGGTATCGAGCACATGTTGGTGTAGAACGTGACCCTAGAAAATGACTTAGTAATATGAAGACCCCAATAGGAATGACCTTTGTTTTGTACTACTCTCGTAACACCTGATTCCTTTTCTTGAACCCTCCTTATTTGAACTATAGATGGAGAGCTACATTACGAACAAAAGAGAACACTACGAGAAGGTTCTTGGAGGTCCCTTCCTTGTGGAGCTAGTCAGGGCTGCTGAAGTTACCGATACACGAGATCAAGGCAACTAAGAGGACGTCCGGATCGTGGAGAGTCAAGGCCCAAGTTTTTGGTCGAGAGAAGCCCCAAGGCTGCAGATCATCTTCGAACTATAAATGGTGATCGTGATATGGGCATCAACACTGCCGTCCATGATGCTATTGCACGTTTATGCTATCGTCATCGTGCTGCACTAAACCCACATTTCTTTGGAAGGATGGGATGGCAGAAGTTTGATGGAGCAACTATTGCCTTGACGGAAGCACGAAGATGAAGTTCTCCCCACTTTTAGTGTACAATCAGGATCTGGAACAATCGTCAAGAATCTTGGATGGACCTCCCGGAAGCCCTGTTCGACAATGAAGCACTACGAGAAGAGGTCAAGACTCGAGGCGAAGATAAACCAGCTGGAGGAGGAGAACCTCGAGATTTCAAGAATCGTCGGGAACTAAAGAACAGCAGGACCATGTCTCATGCAAAGGGCGTTGAAATCCGTAAGCTCAAGGAACAACTTCAGACATACTGTGGTCGTCACAAGAAACTCCGAGTCGACAGGGAAAATCTAGCGTAAGAACTGGAAGAGATCAAGTCCACACGTAAGAAAACCCGGTAACTTAGTAGTATTCCACCATGAGAGAAATAAAGATGAACGCCACCTCGATTTAAGTATCTGACCATGCCAAATTATGTGGGTGGCGATATTGTAGTATTGATTGAATAAATGAATGCTTGGTTGCTATTATTTTTGTGTGTTTATTGAATGGTTGGATAGATGCGATATTCGTAGGTTTGTATTTATTTCAACCATGAGAGACGTAAGTTATGGAAGAATGGTAGAAGGCCTTCATATGGGAACAGCATCAGGAATTGGAAACTCCCGAGCATTGAAGACCTGAAGAAATGAGGACTTAGAAACGAAACCATAGTAGAACGGCCCATTACAAGCGATAATTTTGTCTTTGGGTGGGTATTTTCTTTCTCTTTCTATCTCAACGGACCCCAAATCTTGAAACCATGGACAACTAAACACCAAACCTTTACGGAGACAATTGCAATTTCCCCATGGGGATACATTCCTTGTTACGAGCACCCTCTTATCCTACACATACAGATGACAACCCTTCTGAGTCTTTCCTTAAGGGCCCTGAAACGATCATGACCCTGACAAGTGATCATGATTACCCGAAGATCTTGAAGGACATGATGAAGCATATTCACCTTGAAGGAGATGCAGTCTACAAAGGCTACCCCTTCATGCAAAAGGGAGTGGAACTTTGGTATGTGGAGGTACACCTCCACCGTTTGAAAGGAGTTTGCCCAAAGAGGATGGGGCATTACTTTTTCATCTCACGTGTGCCACAAGCAACTTTCTTCGATGCCGTTCGTGAAGCAGCCATGGAAGCCATACGCCAGATCGGAGAAATACTTGAAGCAAGACTCCGTTATACTCAGGAATACCTAAGCGAAGTGCATGCAGAGATGATGAAGGTGAAGCTCAAGACCACCATGATGAAACAGAAGATTGAAGATTTCAAGGCTCATGTCGCACAATTCCAGTGGGACTGAAGAATCCTCGAGGAGGATAAATAAATAAAGTGGAAGTAATGTCTGACCATACCAAATCATGTGGGTGGCAGCATTTGTAACAAGTACTTTTTGGAATTTGGATTTCTGAAAATGGTTAAGGATGTAATGAAAGATTGATATGAGATTAATGCGATTTTATGGATAAACTTGTGCACTTCTTTTGGTCATAGTACTCTATAAAGCCACAGGATCAATGAAGAAAGAAGCGTGTTATTCATGACGGCCATAGAAGGAAGCTGGACAAAATAAGTTGGAGTTTTGTTTTGATATGATGGTATGAAGAAAGCAGTACTCTGGATTTAAGGAGGTGTAACAAGAGAGTTACTCAAGGATGAGTTAAAGCTGCACTAGTGTTGAAGTGGGCCATAACCCACGGCCCGAGGATTTTGAGAAGGAACCGTTGTAACCTTGATAAAGGAATAAATTTGGAAGAATCAGTGATCCAATCAGCCTACGTTTCGTAGGAGGTTACATAAAAAACCGAGAGTGGTGAAGTAACGATAGATGTTTTGTTTGGCATGCGAAACCATGGATTTATCGAACTCAGTTCGAGAACAAGAGAAATTCTGCAATGCTTGTGAGTATGCCCAAGTGTTAAAATCGTGATTCGATATTTACATATGTGGTAATGATTCAAATGCGGGATGGATTGGCCCCATACGGAGACTTCTATCATGAACTATCATATGTTGATGGAAAATCGAGAGCCTTGAAAAACTTAGAAGAGTGTCGACGCGATAAGCCATAAAACCATAAAATGGTAGGACGATGGAACCCCATTACAGCAACCGTTGCCAAGCGTAGGTTATACGGTGAGGTTCAACCAGACCCGCTTTCTGCAGGAGAAAACCATAAATTGTAGACCACCATGAGTGTTTCGATAGTTGTTTAGAATGGACACAGATCCATCACTAAGAAGATCCGGTCTCGGACGAACTTCAACTTTGACGAACCGACCCAAGCTTTTGAGGAAAACTCTATGCTTACGATGGAAGAGCTTTAATGAAGGAGCTATTGTAAGATATGTGAAGAGACATACATTGTCAGCCCTCGGAGGAAATATCTGAGTTTATTGGAACCATGACCTTGTTTTTAAGTGTGGTAGCACCCCTGACCTTTCCGACCAAGACATTTGCTAGAAGACCCCAACCCTAACCTTTTCTTGCTAGCCTCTTCGAATCTCGAGGACGAGATTCATTTTAAGTGTGGTAGGTTTGTAACATCCCAAATTTTGGAATGTTAATATAATTAATTGAATTGTTTGTTTGTTTGCTTGAGTGAATTAAACTTGAGTGAAATTTGAACCTTTTCAAAAACTTTTGAAAGAGAGGGAATAAAATGACTTTCCCTTCTCCGTAAATTCAAATTCATCCTATTAAAATCAATGAGAGAAGATGACATGACTTCTTCAACTATAAAGAATTTGAGCGGAGTTTTGCAATTTAATTCTTTCAAATATTTGCACTTGCTTCTCTATTTTTCTTCCCGAGAAATACCCGAAAATAAATTCTTGCAAGCAAGAAAGAGCGGAGGAAAATGACCCTCCAAAATCAGGGCATTTTGAAAATATTGAGCCAAGAAAAACCAAAGTTTTTATTTAAAATTATTTGCAAAAAGAAATAAAGCCTTTAGGGATTTTCTGAAAAACATTTTTTTAAGTTTTATTTTGGCCGTGGAATAATGCTCATCATCTACATTTTATTTTTCTGATAATTTTAGTATATAAAAACTCTTTATTCGAATTGATTTGATTTCCCTTTTATTGTTTTAGTTTCCTAATTTTAAAAATAGGAATGGAATCGTTTTATTAGGAAAAACCTGGCCCATTAAGCACTTTCCTATTCTAGCCCAACAAGAGATCATCTCCTTCCTCTGTTTCCTCTCACGTTCTGAAGCTTTCCATATCCATGGAGCAGAAACTCCACCTTCCCGATCTCCTCGTCTTTCCATCCCAGCGCCTCCCGAGACCGCCTATAAACCCCTCCTCTCCTCGTTCCATTTTCCAATCACCACGCCCCCCTGCCCGTAGCCTTCTCGCCACCGTCCTCCTTTTCCTGCCTAGAACGCTCACTAGGAGCTCTCCTGGAACCTCCCATCGCCTGCAGCACCCCTCGCGCCCCACCCTGCTGTGCCTCCCACCGCCTCCTCCCACCTCCTCCGCCACCCCCGCCACCTCCACCCCACCTGCCGCCCCTCAGCCTCACCTCGCCGCCCCTGCTGCTTGGCTAGGGAGCTCTCCCAGAGCCCGACGCCAGAGTGAGCAGCACCTGAGGCGCCCAGCGCCACCTCCCCAGCGCCGACCCTCCTCCGCCACCCCACCTCGCCGGCGACCTCGCCCCCTCACCGGAGCAGCCCTCCACATCGCCGTCTCCTTCCTGCCATCTCTGCCTCACGTCTGTAACTCCTTGTTGTTTTTTTCTCTTTCTTTTGTCTATTCCGTACCACCGTTAGATCTTGATCCTAAGGCCCCAAATAGATCACTTAATAGCCAAACCGTTTTCTTCAAATGTGCGACCGTCCTCTAGATAGCCTAAAACGCGCACACCGACAACCAATCAAATCTCGCCACGTCGCCGTTTCGTTTTCAGATTTATTTCCGTAACAGATTTAGTTCCGTTCTTGTTTAGCTTATAACTTTTGATCTAGAAGTCCAATGATGCTGATTCTTTTTGCGTTAGACCACAATTTTCTTGTAGTTTCCAAAATATATAATTTGTCTATGTTTGGATTTATAAAAATTGAGTTAGATCAGATTTGAATTAAAGCTTGTTTTGCTTATTCGGGAGTTTAAAATAGATTTTTATTTGATTCTTTTTCTACTGATCACTAGTGATCATATTTACCAGTGGTAAAAATTTCAAAATTGTTTGAGTATTTTAGCTTATTATTTCATGTAAAACAAATTCTGTTTTAGTTCTATTCAATTATAGCTACTTCTTTTCTATAGTTGTTTTTAAATTATTTTATTTTATATTTCAGAAAGTTTATGTTTGGTTTCTATTAGTTAAACAGTAGGTGTTCAACAAGTTTTTATATTTATTTTATTTTGTTATCGTGAAATCAATTCAAGTTAGCTAATAACTTGCAATGGATTTTCTACTGTTTTAACTCCCAATTGAAAATACTTTCAAAATAGCTTTATGAAAAAATACTTTATTTTTTTTTGTCTTAACTAAATTTATATTTTATTCTCTGTTATTTTAGTGTTTTATTTTCCGTTAGACAAAACTATTTTGTGAATGTTGTAGAAGAAGACTCCTAGTTTTATTTGAAGTTCCTTGATTCTTATTCGCTCTCTCTTTTGTTTTGATTGTTAGTGTGAGTGCTTATGTGAATGATATGTTTGTTATATAGATTTCATCAGAGAGTGACGAGTAGTCTATCAAGTTATTTCTTGAGAACGATAATTCTTCTTCGTCAACATCACCGAGCAAGTTCACTTTGATCATTGCTTTCATACCTATGTTTTATTGCATTTAGTGGCATCCTTGCAACCACCCCTCAAGAGTGTTATTGAATCCTTGTAGTTGAGTAGTATGCATGAGGTAGGAACCCATCACCCTGTTACCAAGCCCGGACGTTATTTATTTTAATGCTACGCTATAGTAGGCGGGGTTTGGTATGAGTGCTCAGGAGTGGTGTGAGAATGAAGGATTTCATCAATGGCGACAACTCCATGATGGCACCTGCAAGGACTGCATCTTCAAGGCCTCAAGACTTCAAGACTCGAGACAAGAATTCAATACACACTCTTTGGGTGAAGGATGGTTGACGGGCACCTGGAGGAACCAGTGGTTGGCGGGATGCATGGAGAAGTGCCATGACATCTTGCGGAAAGTTTCACCCTGGACTCAAAGAGACGGAAGAATACTTCATGCCCGAAGCTTACCTGCAACCGCAAGTCATTATGGGCTCTGGCTTGGTTGACCTTAGTTGTGACTCTGGCTGGGACGGTACTAGCAGATGTAGAACTACGGTAGGATGGGTTGAGTACGGACGGTGGTCGAGGAACTCTTTGGAAGACCATGTTTGGTCATCTTGTTCTCAAACACCCGAAGTGCGAGAGCGTAAAGAGAGGATCGAATCTTGCGGGTAAAGTGTACAAACCTCTGCAGAGGGTTAAAACCTAATCGATTAGCCGTGTCCCGATTACGGACAATTTGAGCAGCTGGACTTGGATCTATCTCGAACTCTCAACACCGGATTGATAACTTAATTGTGGGCAACTTATGTTGATTTTGGGCTATGAGACATCGGTTGGCGGAACCATGTCATGATAGAAAACTCCATAGTACAGACTTCATTTATTCCTTTGATGTAGGGAAATTAAAATCAGCTTTTATGCAAACAAAACTCAGATACAAAGCCACGAGCCATACTGCATATAGTATAGTTTATCATCTGTTTATTCATGTTGTGATTTTGCGGTACATTCAATGTCTTGACCTACACGGCTGCAACGTATCATGTTGCAGATATTTTCCTCGACGAGTAAGAGTTACGATACAGGGTTACGGTCTACACTCAACCTGCCAATGGCGTTGATGGGACTCCACACCCGTTTGATTGTTTCCGCTGAGTATTATGAGGTATATATCATTTTTACGTTATTTATACATGTGATTGCACTTTGATATATACATTGATGTACTGTGTGTGCCAGCATACTAATCCAGGGATGGCACAGTAACACAGAGGCTTGACCGTCTAAGGTCGGGTCGCTACAGCCTTCCACGCCAAGGAAAGTCCCATCCGGACACGGGGTGAAGTCTTCAATCTTGTATCTTCATAGTCTTGGAGTCCGGTTGATGATGATAGTCCGGCCGATGATAGTCCGGCCGATGATGGTAGTCCGGCAATCCGGACACCCCCTAATCCGGGACTCCCTCAATGCACCTCAGTGATTCACAATCCAAAGCCAATATTTACTTCACAACTAAAGAATAAAGAAAAAATGGATCGACACTGCTGACAGCAAAGGGCGTCCCATTCGAAAATATCAAACGCATGTCTTCTTGCTAAAACTAATGAGCAAAATTTGACAAGGTTTTCCCATTCCAAAATATCAAATGCCTATGATTGTAGAATGGGTAGGGTTTGCCATCAGTTCGGACATTGACATTGCACCTCATGCTAAATAAACCAGCTGTTCTTTTTGTGCAGCTCCACCAAAATCAACCAAATTCGTGCGTAGCTTGTATGATTTCGCCCTTATATGTTGCAGTGCCTTGAACTTATCGGCACCTCCTTTCTTGTGGTGGAAATGAATGATTCGATCTATTCATGAACATTTTGTGCAGTTCCCATTGAAATCAAGCTGAGCACCCCTGTTTGCACAAATACAAAAAAGCGATTAGTATAAAGCAAATTGTACTATGAATTGACAGTTTAAACAGGCACCTACATGGTCCATGTAGAGCACACTTTTAGAAAAATGGAACTCACCGGAAAGAATCCTAGAACAACATTATACTCGCGCATCACAACAAGAAAATGGAGATTTGTCAGTCCTTCTGAGCTGAAGTTAGTTCGGTCTTGTGGGGGGTAATGTAACCATCCTTCAACTGCTCCTTCTGATGAGAAGATAGACAGGGCTTCTTCATCCTGGCATAATCGGAACTAGTCACTTCACGTACTCGATATTCTTCTTCAGAGGAGGATGATCCTGTTGTGCAAAGACAAGAGGATAACTAAATGCTAGCATCCCTGTTTGATCGAAAAAAAGGAAAGGAAATATTTAAAACAACACAGATGAAGCACTTCTCAAGGACAATACCACTTTTTGATGAGAGTATCTAAACTGTAGCACAACACCAATAGAGACGACAAAGCTCAATCATATGGATGAAATCAGTGGGCGAGTACCAACCTTTATCAGGAGGCTTATTGTGTAGAGCATACAGATGAAGCACTTCTTCGGAACCATCTGTTGCTATCTATTGTGGTGTCCATGCATACTATATACTCCTCGATTAGATTAATGTTTCCAACATCTTCTTGTGCAGTTGCACTAAAATATATGGTATCTTTAAAGAAGATCCCTGTTTGCACAAGTAGAGATAATTACATATTACATTAAGAGTGGCATCAAATCAATGGCAACACAATTGCTCGTTCCAGCCATAGCAATAAATTAAGATGCAAAACTATATCATTACTTGTGTCATCACAGTTCCAGTGCTTCATTACAGCACCAGGAGTTGATTTTGTTTTTCTTCCGCTTGTTCTTCCCCTTCATCACTTGGTTCCATAACAGACAAGCTTCGCCTTCAATGTAAGATTTGGCATGTCAATTAGGTTGCACAAGTATAGCAGTAAACATTGACATTAATTTTCTGATGAAAGTGGCAAAATACAGGCCAACAGTTGTGAAATATCCTTATCTTACCTCAATGGGATATTGCGGTGCACATCTGATTGGAAGTCTTGTCTCCATTTCTGCAGTTCACTAAATTCAAGCAACATTACCGCATAAGTAGCACAACATATGAAAGCACTTTGCAGAATTATGTGAAAGAAGGCTAGTACTGACCTCTCATGACGCGGAATTCAAACAACTCACAAGAAGAAGATCTGAACCAAATTTGCCAACACGGATAGGAAGTAAGATCTCCTCTTGTGCAGTTCCAATAAGATCAAGCAATCAAGCAACATTGTCGGTGTGACATTTTGGTTGAACTGCACAAAACACTCTTAAAAAAAGTGTTTTGTGCAGTGCAACAAAAGGTCACAATGGCAACGAGGTGAAGTAGATAACCCTGTTTACACAGAGGTGCAAAGGAAACAACTAGTGGTCAATAACGGTGGATGACACAGAAGCCAACAAAAAGAAGCATCTACCTTATCTAAATGGGAAAGAAAGCAAGGCAGTAGCATTTCGGAATTGATTAGTATTAATAGAGAGATTATATTAACAACAAAATTTGTTAAACATGTAATTTGCTTTTAACTGTGGCATTGCATCAATTTTCCAGCGGCATTATTAGAGGGTGCTTGTTTACAGGGACATTTTGGTGGAGGGACTAAAAAAACTCCATGTCAGTCCCATCTAAACCAAACATGAGGGACTTTTAGGGACTAAAAGTGGGCATTTAGGACTAAAGAAAGAAGACCCCGAGGGAGAGTCTTTTTGGGACTTTTTCCAACAGTTGCCCCTGCCACGCATCACACCTTGTCTCTATTAGTTCATTACTAGGGGTAACATGGTCTTTTAGCATGTCATTTAATAACCTCTAGTCCATGTTTAGTCCCTGGAACCAAGCAAGTAGGGACTAGGGAGTTTTTAACCAAACATGGCCTTAGATTAACAACATCTAAAGAGTTGCACGGGACAGTGGACGCATCAGCACCATGTGCCTCTACCGATGTACTGGGGTGATGCACAGTCTGTTGCAACAGAGAACAAACAACCAAGGAGCACATTTTTGTTGGTCCCAGTTTTGTAAACTTTAGACACCTTTCCCTATGTGCGCGCAGCAAATCTAGTCTTGCTCAAACTCTACAGCCTTGTCCCCCAAAACAAAAGATCAGTTTGTTACAGATGTGCGTACTGCGTTTGTCATTGTTTTCCCTTTTCGACCAACGTAGGTGCTGGATAGCCAGTCTGTACTAGTACTTTCCCCACTTCCTTTCCTCTGTGAACCACGTCCTAGATTTATGCTATACAACTTTCCCCATTACTTTCCCCCATTCCTGTCCTCTTTGAACCACGTCTTAGATTCATGCGATACAACTTTCCCCACTACTTTCCCCTTCCTTTCCTTTTAGAACCACGCCCTAGATTCATGCTATACAACTTTTCCCACTACTTTCCCCATTCCTTTCCTCTTTGAACCACGTCCTAGATTCATGGTATACAACTTTCCCCACTACTTTCTGTTTGATCCAACACCTAGATTCGAGTGTATAAAAAGCCCACATGCAGCTAGAGCAATGCATGTGGAATAAGTAAATTATACCTTAAGGTTCTTGGGGTGTGGTTTGGTGGGCGACCGGAGGCCGTTCGACCCACACTATGTACGACGGCGAAGAAGAAGAGGTCGGAGGCCCTCCCGCGCCGCCGCTGGGTGAAAGTGAACAGCTGTGTCGGTAGTGGATTCCCTCCCTCGCCGACGGCGACAGTGTTAAGCCTCCTTCCCTTCCCGGCGGACGGATCCTGCTGGCTCTTTGACCAGCAGTGAGGGGAGAGAGAGAGAGGCCAACCAAGTCTTGTTTAGATCTGGAGAGGGTGAGAGAGTGTGAAGAGAGCAACTACAAGCAGACCAGCAGTGAGGGGAGAGAGAGAGGCCAACGAAGTCTTCTTTAGATCTGGAGAGGGTGAGAGAGTGTGAAGAGAGCAACTTCAAGCTACCGAGGCTCTAGCGTGTATATATATCTTGGAGAGAGTGTGAAGAGTGCAAACCCTAGAAAACAAGCGCCGAGGCTGCAGCTTATACGTGATGAGGTGATTATACGGTCACTCACGAGATCGTATAGCTCAAGTATCCATCCATTTTGACCGATCAAAGAATCCTCCCGCACTAATTATGCTCAAGTGTAGTTATCGAACCCGAGACCTCAAGTTTGATGAGCGAACAGGCTAACCAGCTACACAACCCTCCGTCATGTTCAACGAGAGGAAAATAACCTTTATACATTCCTGCATTAGTGTGACAAGCATGCCGTGTTTTTTGTGTGTGGGAGTCATTGGGATTTAAATCATAATCGTGTCATGTGGCTTTGGTGGTAAGACTATCCACAGTGGTGCAGAAATAATGCAGCCTTAGTCACCTTACCTCTCTCCATGTAGTACGTTGGGTCCCACCAGTCAGAGGGTGAAACAAACAAATTAATAAGAAAAATTAAAAGCGTCAGCGGTGTATCTTACTTCACACATCTCGCTACTGATCGGGAACACTGTCCAATTGATCCCTCTGTTCGCTCACGTACTATTTGAAGTGAATCCTTATTATAACATGCACACAATTTTGGGCACTTGTATTCGACCTAAGTCAGTGTGCCACCGTATCTCGTACGACTCCCTTCGTCTAGGTATAATAAGTCACGTTAGAAGGTGCAGCGGGACCAAGGTGCAAGCAGATTGGAGGAGAAGGAGAAACTTGACCGGTCATTCCTCCAATCAAAGCCCTGATTTCTGTCTCTAAACACAACAATTAATGAAAACAACTAAGAGATGCCGTTTTAGCTACCATGCAGGGCCACGTATTAACTCGCATGCAAGCTGACTTTGATTTCTTGACTGATCAACGCGTAGTTGCGCTCCATGCATTGGGTTTCCGGGGGAGACAACAAGGCAGAGTAAGGAGCATTTGGTTACATTGCTTAGGCTAGTCATAGTGGTGAGTAACTTGGACTAGTACAACATGCATATGTTACTAGTCTATGTTAATACTACGCGAAGTTTGCCGTCGAAAGCGAGCCGATCTGGCTCTCCTGAGCTAGCAAGGTTTTTCTAGCCCACTCAAGCTAGCTGGCCCACAAAAGCTAACATATTTTAACAGTTACAAACGCCTAACCTTGCCTGGCTATGCTATAAGCTGTTCTTGCAATGGATCCAAACGCTCCCTAAGTAACAACGCTCGCTAGCAACGAGGCTAGGAGGGGATTGAGATGCGAAGTTAATGGACGACGCCTAAACATTTTGGGAATATATGATTTCCGTAGGATGACTTAACACCTAGACGGAGGGAGTACTACTCCTCAGTCCAGGTTTGGTGGAATATTCGTCACCTCTTCTCTTCTTGTACGTACTCCATTTGTATCTCACTTCCTGTGGCTTCGCACTCGCAAGATTTTCCTATTCTATGAACCTTTGTGTGCGTGTGCGTGTGCGTGTACGTGTGCGTGTGTGTGTTTAACAGCATGTGTGTGTTAAAGAGAGCGACAGATCGACCTACTCCTACAGAGAGATGGTGTGTAGTGTAAGATTTTAGCCCCAAGAGTCGGTGCATCCTCTCGTTTCCGGGCGTCTGGTAGGGACAGGCGGACAGCTGCCACGCCCGCTCCTGACCAGCTTGGCCCACCCAAAGCCCCTCCATCGCCCGCGTGCGCTTCCCGCCTGAAACGGTCAGCGCCGCTCCAAAGAATCGGTGCCGCATTCATGCCCGGGCAGAGCGGACGCGACCTCTCACTGGCGCCTGCGTTGAAGGGAGAAGCGGATTCAAGAGTGATGGTTGCTTCGTCCGTCCAACTTACTGCTGGGTCTATGTGATTTGATGGATCATTGGTCATTATTACTGAGGTGGTAGGACTGCTAGATGTCCCACGATTTCGGAGAAAGGAGGTACTACTAGATTACAATTTTCTCCATTCTTACGGCGGAGGAGTGCAAGAGCAGTGAAAACACGCAGGCTCAGTGATTACATGGCCCACCTCACACTATCACCATATTTTCTGGACACCGTGCGACACCTAACTCTTTACATAGTACTCCCTCTATTCCTAAATATAAGTCTTTGTAGAGATTCGTATGTGGTTCATGGTGAAATATATACATCCGTATGTGGTTCATGGTGAAATCTCTACAAAGACTTATATTTAGGAACAGAGGAAGTACTTGTATAGTACATAGTGTAATTTATCAGCGAGATAGTACAATGCTATGAAGCTTCCAGCTTCTGTTACATGTATCTTGCGTACAAGGTTGTCCGTTGCAACATTTCATGAAATACGAAGGAGACTAACATGCATGCTATTGCATCTCAATGATTGACAGATCATAGCAAATATGTACTCCCTCCATTCCAAAATAAGTGTCTCAACTTTATGCTACATACGGAGCAAAATGAGTAAATCTACACTCTAAAATATGTCTATATACATCAGTGTTTGGAGTATGTACTAGTAGTTCATATTGAAATATACTAAAGGACATATATATTCCAAACAATATGATAATCTCTCTAACCAAGGTAGTAGGGACGAGGAGTAAATGGAGGGAGTAGTAAAATTTTCTCCTCGTCCTACGAGCCACCGCGCGCGTGGGCGAGGGAGCGGGCGTAAGGCGTACAGTACTACTAATCCCTCCATTCCACAATGTAGTTTCTATAGATTTTTGTGAAAGTCAAACTTTGCCAACTTTGACCAAGTGTATAGAGAAAACTTTCTACATCTACAATACCAAACATGTACATTCTAAAAATATAACTCACGGTGTATCCAATGATGTGCATTTGGTATTCTAGATGTACCTACTTTTCTCTATAAACATGGTCAAAGTTTGTAATGTTTGACTTTTGTAAAAATCTATAGGCATTACATTATGGAACGGAGGGAGTACTACTCATGCAGTCCCTAGCCATTGAAACAGAGACAGCTAAAGAAAAAAATGATCCATGCAGTCCCTAGCCCTTGAACCGTAAACCCTAACCAGGATTTAATTTGCTGGCAATGTCGACGCTTCCTAAGAAATGAAGTTTGCAACCCTTTGACCATCGGATCATTTTGTGCAGTTTCACCAAAATCGAGATGAGCATCCATGTGGCAAACAAATTGAAGAAGCGTGATTACAATAAGATTACTGGGACTAGTTGATGAGACATAAACTCATCACAAATACAGTACGTAGAAGCCAGTAGAGGTATGTGCGGGGCAAAGAAGTAGAGTAATATCCACATGGAGTGATGTGGGCCGCTGGAGCAGTGGTGCAAGCCGGCTGTAAAGGGAGTTGTACCTGAGGGATGTCGAGATGTAGCTCAACCTAGAGGAAGGCGGCGGGAGGAGGCAACTACCCACATCGCGGCAGTGAGCAATGGACGAAGGCAACCTCACCGGCTTTGTGAGAGAGAATGGCGGGGACTCCTGATCGGAACGTGCCAACAGTGGGTTTTCGCCGTCGGCGACGGCGACCTCATCTTCACTGAGCATCCACCCCTTCCCTCGGTGGACGTGATCCACCGGGATGTTAGAGATGTGGCCATAGTGGTTTTGTGCGAGAGAGTGTGAAAACTGAAGAGAGCAACCCCAGCAAGCAACCGTGTAGGCTCGTCCTGCTATGTATATAGTGGAGCGGTTTCGTTTTCTCTCCATATGAACCTATTTATATTGCGACGACGCCCATGAAGAAAAAAACTTTATTTATAAATGACGCGACACCTACTACTCGTTCTCCTATAAACCTTGTGCTTGGCATCTCCAAACTATTAACCTTGCGATTGGCTCTTCGCCTCTTCGGGAAGTCGAGCAATAATGGTACTGCAGTATATATCGTTCTGGCTATATGAGACCGAATGAATTGCTACACGACCACCACGTGGCGAGGGTCGAGGGGCGAGGGAGAGTGCGTACTATTACGTCCATTTCAATATGGACTACATACGGAGCAAAATGAGTGAATCTACACTCTAAAATACGTCTATATACATCAGTGTCTGGAGTATGTACTAGTAGTTCATATTGAAATCTACTAAAGGACATATATTCCAAACAGATGATAATCTCTCTAACCAAGGTAGGGACGAGGAGTAAACGGAGGGAGTACTAGTAAAATTTTCTCCTCGTCCTGCGAGCCACCGCGCGCGTGGGCGAGGGAGCGGGCGTAAGGCGTAGTAAGCAAGCTTCACCTCATCATGTGAGCCACCACGCCCGTGGGCGGGGGAGACGGTGTACTAAGCAAGCTTCTCCTCGTTCTGTGAGTTGATGGGACACATCAAAAGTACTCCAGTGTATAGAGCCTTGCCTCTAAGGTAGGCCCCACATGGTTTGTCTCTTTTGTAACATAACGCGTCAAGTCACAATTTGTTTGTTCACCCGTGGTAGACGATCCTCCCTCCATCTAGTGGACAACAGTAAACGTGTCAAATTACCACGTGGGCTGCCTTTTCGTACAGAAATGAGCTCCACCATGTACCCGCGCGGGTGTGGTTGGGAAAGAGACGGGAGTACGTGCGCTGTGCGTGCACCTCTTCTCTTCGTGCACGTCCCCCACCTACGTGGGTGTGTGTGAGAGATACAAACCTAGACAAATGGATTGTGCGTTCGTGAGTGTTTTTTGTTTGGGGGGGGGGAGGTTGATTTCGTGAATGTATTTGTGGGAATATGTGTCGATGACATCTCAAAAAAAATTTGCATGCAATGTGTGAGAAATGGAGGCCTATCCATATCATATAGAGAGGGTCGGGAAATCCACGAGAAGAGAGGGAGGGGTCATAGATATCGATAGAGTCGAAGAGAGAATCAAGTGGGTGGGTGCGAGATCGATGAAGAGAGCCATCGAAATTGTGTGTGTGTGCAAGTCAAAGATATAGGGCGACTGACCTAGCTACCGGAACGTCAGAGGGCACAGGTCAAGTTTGTGTGTGGCACGGAGACATGACTAGAGCCCTTGATGTATCGGTGTGTGTGTGTGCGAGGGGTGGGGGAGGGTAGGCAGAGGCCTAACTATAGAGGTAGAACGACTCGTATATGTGTTGAGAAGGAGAGACCCAGCTATGTCTTGAGGGAGATCGGTCGACATCCATACATAACTGAAGGACGGGAAATAGGATAGGACAGAGAGAGAGAGGATAGAGAGAGGGAGGGAGAGGGGTAGAGTGCTGGATGGGTGATGGAGTTGCTTCTCGAAGATGGTGGGAGAGGCCTACTAGACAAACTAAGGGTGGAACTGCAATATTATCAATAAGAGTGGGGATGTGTTTCTGTGTGTGCATGTGCGTGATAGATCTGTTAGGACACATCCATGGATGATGAAGGGGAACCATGTGTTTGGTAAGCAAACCTAACTAGATCGGTAGATCAATTGTTGTTTGTCGGAGGAAGGGAGAGACATAACTAATGAGGTAGATCGATCGATGCGTGGGAAAAAACGAGTTATAAGGACCTAGCTAGCTATATGTACAGCGGGAGATCGGTCGGTGTACGTCCATTTGTTAGAGGCAAATAAGGCCCGCCGAGATGGATAGACAGAGAGAATGGAGCTAGGAGGTGGTGCGAGAGGCCAAACTACTAGCTAGATAGGGGGAGGAGTGTGCAGTTGTGAGATCGATGAAAAGAGGGGCGAGAGTTTACACGTGTGTGGGACCGTATGAGAGACACGAGGCAAGGACACATAAAGGAGGAGATTGAAGGTGCGTGTGTATGTTGTAGGCAGACATCGCTGGAGAGGTTTGTCGATCGGTGTGTGTCAGAAAGGAGTTGTGGAGACTGTGCGAGAACAACCTAAAGAAAAAAATGAATGTGCGCGATGGATAGAATGCCGAGGTAGGGGGAGGGGGAGGAGGGCGTGTGCATGCACGAGAGAAAGTTAGTGGTAGCTACAAAGGTTAGAGAATTGTGTGGGTGTACGAGACTAACAAAGATCATAATTTGACATGAAAGTGGATTCATATATTTGAATAGGAGATCATAGTGTTTTAAACATATGCATGCATGAATATAGCAGTGATACGCGTGTTGTGGTTTTGCACATGTTATACCATAATGTGATAATGCATGGCGTTTGCAACTCACAGCTAAATGTTGAACAATCTAAACCATACTATACATCGAACAATCTCACATTTTATTTGAATTTGTGATAATGTGTCGCATTTGCAGCTTACAACAAAATATCCAACAATCTAAAAAAAATACTATATATCGAACATTCTCACATTTTATTTGAACTTGTGGTAATGTGTGGTGTTTGCAACTCACATCTAAATACTTGTAGGCGTAGGGGGCGGGGCACCATACATAATGTGATAAACACATTATACATATGAGACATGGTTTAGTTTGTGAAGATCTACTTAGAGCTTGAAATGTACTATGATTTGAAATCAACATAAAGTGGATTCAAAAAATCGAGTTTGAGTTCATATAATACACATAGTTCATATGTAACTCGAGATTAATCATGTGGTGTGCTATGAAGATAATGCACAAACGATGGTTTAACATGACAATAATGATGATTGTAGATCTTATTAAAACAGAGAAACGAATTCAAATGCTTTGACTTCACAACAATCATTATTGTAGATCTTATTCAAATAGAGAAACAAATTCAAATTTAGTTCATATTGAGGCGGTAGTATATACGTTTGGAATGCACTAAAACGTTCATTTGAGCACTAGGTGGCATGCATTATACACGTAGCGAAATATTTTAATTAAACATAACATGAATTCAAAGTTTTGAATGACATTTGTAGTGTGAATTGATTTGGTACAGTACATGTTAGGCTTGTCTAGAAATTTCAACCCGCGCCTTGTTAGCCCGAAATATTTAAGATATATCTTTGTCTCGTTGCTCTCCGACAACTCCCTCCATCTCAACCTGTGCCTTGCTATTCCAAAATTACAACGCGCGCGAAAACTCCCACCTCCTGTGAAATCCCGACACGTGAAATGCCCGTGATACCCTTGAACCGAAAGAACCGCCTCAAATCGGTGGGGGTACTTTCATAACTTACCCCACATTTCGGACAAGCGCGTCCCTAAGCCATGGTTCCCCACTCCCATCCCATGCGCCCACCCATTCGTACACCGAGGCCGGCAAAACCCGCGAAGCCCCACACCCTCCTCCGTCCGCCACCCAGCCGGAGCCTCTTCCCTGACGACGTCGTCCACAGCAACACCTCGACGTCCCTCATCCACCATACCTGATGAGGATACGTCATCGATCTGGTCATCCCGCCGATTCAGCCACCCCGTCCTCCACCTACAACGAGCTGCCCCGATGTTCCCCTCGTCTTTCACGCCACCTCCATTCCCATTCCGCCGTCTTCACCTGCACCACCGAAAGAGCATCATCATCACCGTTTCCTCGGATGAAGCTGCGGCCTAATCGGCGCCACCAAAGAGGTTGTACACTAATCGTCACATTTTCTTCTTGATTCGATCTCACGGTGCTGCCGGCGCTCGGTCCCGAGCCATCACGGCGCGGCTCCATCCACGGTAGCGTCGCCGGCCACTTCCTCAACGGTGTCGCTCCCTCAGCGGCGACGTCCACATCAGTAGGAGCTTCTGCTTCTTTAGCTCTCGCTCGCGCTGCTGTTGTGCTCTGGGTCCCCTGCCTGGTCTGCTCTTGCTCTTTCTCTTGCTCGCGCTGCTGCTCTCGCTCTTGCTCTTGCTTGCGATGCTGCTCCGGTTTAGCTACACTTCAGTATACAGAATCGACTTTTGGGTCAGTCGATTTTCAGGGGGGGGGCTCGCGAGAGTTAAGAAAAAGGCGGAAAGGTAAAAGTGTGTATAATCCATGAACTCAACATTAGTCAAAAGAACTCATATACTTATTGCAAAAATTTAGAAGCCGTCAAAAATCAAGTACTACGTGCATGCTCCTAGGGGAACTATAATCCATGAACTCAACATTAGTCAAAAGAACTCATATACTTATTGCAAAAATTTAGAAGCCGTCAAAAATCAAGTACTACGCGCATGCTCCTAGGGGGATAGATTGGTAGGAAAAGACCATCGCTCGTCCCCGACCGCCACTCATAAGGATGCACAAGCCAGGTACACTTCATGTTTCAAATTTGTTACAGAACTTTAACCATACGTGCATGCTACGGGACTTGAAAACTTCAACACAAGTATTTCTCAAATTCACAATTATCAACTAGCACGACTTTGATATTATTACCTCCATATCTCAAAACAATTATCAAGCATCAAACTTATCTTAGTATTTAATTCACTCAAAAAGAAAGTTTCACATATCTTGAACACTAAGTATATTAACATTAAGCAAATTACCATGCTATTTAAGACTCTCAAAATAATATAAGTGAAGCATGAGAGTTCAACTACTTCTTCAAAATAAAACTACCACCATGCTCTAAAAGATATAAGTGAAGCACTAGAGCAAATGACAACTACTCCGAAAGATATAAGTGAAGATCAATGAGTAGTCGGATAATTATGCAACTATGTGAAGACTCTCCCATTTAATAATTTCAGATCTTGGTACGTTATTCAAACAGCAAGCAAAGCTAAAGAAACGACATTTCAAGGATAGCACAACTCATGTGAATAAGCAAAAACTTAGGCTCAACCGATACTAACCGATAGTTGTTGAAGAAGAAAGGTGGGATGCCAACGGGGGCATCCCCAAGCTTAGATGCTTGAGACTTCTTGAAATAATATCTTGGGGTGCCTTGGGCATCCCCAAGCTTGAGCTTTTGTGTCTCCTTAATTCCTCTCATATCATGGTTTCTCTTTTTATCAAAAGCTTCATTCACAACAAACTCAACAAGAACTCGTGAGATAGGTTAGTATAAACCAATGCAAAACCTTGTCATTTCCTACTGTAACAAATCGCTAAAATTATTATTTAACATTTAATACTAAATTCCTCTGCATATTTAATACTCCTATCCTCAAATAGAATCATTAAACAAGCAAACATATGCAAACAATGCAAACATAACAGCAATCTGCCAAAACAGTACAGTCTGTAAAGAATGCAAGATTCATCATACTTACCTAACTCCAAAAATTATGAACTAAAATTCCCACTTTAATAAATTTATCAGATCTCATTATGCAAAAATATTCAACATTATAACACTCTCTGAATTTTCTAGGGAATTTTTGCAACAGAGGTAAACTTTCTGTTTTCAAACAGCAACATGTATACTAGCAAAATAAGCATGGCAAAGGCTATCCTTGACTTTTTTATTGAAAATAAAGATGCAAAACACTAATCTAAATAACAGCAAGCAAATACTAACAAAAGAAAAGGAGGCTCCAAGCAAAACACATATCATGTGGTGAATAAAAATATAGCTCCAAGTAAAGTTACCGATGAACGAAGACGAAAGAGGGGATGCCATCCGGGGCATCCCCAAGCTTAGGCTCTTGGTTGTCCTTTAATATTACCTTGGGGTGCCTTGGGCATCCCCAATCTTAGGCTCTTGCCACTCGTTATTCCATAATCCATCAAATCCTTACCCAAAACTTGAAAACTTTAACCACACAAAACTCGTAAGCTCCGTTAGTATAAGAAAAATAAAACCACCACTTAGGTACTGTAATGAACTCATTATAAATTCATATTGGTGTAAAACCTACTGTATTCCAACTTATATATGGTTTATAAACTATTTTACTAGCCATAGATTCATCAAAATAAGCAAACAACACAATGAAAACAGAATCTGTCAAAAACAGAACAGTCTGTAGTAATCTGTAACTAACGCAAACTTATGTAACTCCAAAAATTCTAAAATAAATTGGTGGACCTGAGGAATTTTTCTAGTAATCATCTTCAAAAAGAATCAACTAAATAGCACTTTCCAGTAAAAAGTTCTAGCGAATCTCGTGAGCGCTAAAGTTTCTGTTTTTTACAGCATGATCATAAAGACTTCACCCAAGTCTTCCCAAAGGTTCTACTTGGCACAAACACTAATTAAAACATGAAAACACATCTAACCAGAGGCTAGATGGATTATTTATTACTAAACAGAACCAAAAAGAAAGAAATTAAAATAAAATTGGGTTGCCTCACAACAAGCGCTATCGTTTAACGCCCCTAGCTAGGCATTATGATTTCAATGATGCTCACATAAGAGATAAGAATTGAAACATAACGGGAGCATCATGAAGAATATGCCTAGCACATTTAAGTCTAACCCACTTCCTATTCATAGGGATTTTGTGAGAAAACAACTTATGGGAACAAGAATCAACTTGCATAGGAAGGTAAAACAAGCATAACTTCAAAACCTTAAGCACAGAGAGAGGAAACTTGATATTATTGCAATTCCTACAAGCATATGTTCCTCCCTCATAATAATTTTCAGTATCATCATGAATGAATTCAACAATATAACAAGCACCTAAAGCATTCTTTTCATGATCTACTTGCATAGAAATTTTACTACTCTCCACATAAGCAAAATTCTTCTCATTCGGAATAGTAGTGGGAGCAAACTCAACAAAATAACTATCATATGATTGATAATTAAGATCAAGATGACAAGTTTCATGGTTATCATTATTCTTTAAAGCATACGTGTCATCACAATAGTTATCATAGATAGGAGGCATGCTTTTATCATAGTAGATTTGCTCATCAAAGCTTGGGGGACAAAAGATATCATATTCATCAAACATAGCTTCCCCAAGCTTGTGGCTTTGCATATCATTAGCATCATGGATATTCAAGGAATTCATACTAACAACATTACAAATCATTCTCATCATACAAAGATTTAGTGCCAAACTTTTTATGTAATTCTTCTTCTACACTTTGGCACAATTTCCCTTTCCATCATTCTCACGAAAGATATTAAAAAGGTGAAGCGTATGAGACAAACTCAATTCCATTTTTTTGTAATTTTATTTTATAAACTAACTAGTGCTAAAACAAGAAACAAAAAGATTAGATTGCAAGATCTAAAGATATACCTTCACTTACCTAGCCTCCCCGGCAACGGCGCCAGAAAATAGCTTGATGTCTACTACACAACCTTCTTCTTGTAGACGTTATTGGGCCTGCAAGTGCACATGTTTGTAGGACAGTAGCAAATTTCCCTCAAGTGGATGACCTAAGGTTTATTAATCGGTGGGAGGTGTAGGATGAAAATGGTCTCTCTCAAACAACCCTGCAACCAAATAACAAAGAGTCTCTTGTGTCCCCAACACACCCAATACAATGGCAAATTGTATAGGTGCACTAGTTCGGCAAAGAGATGGTGATACAAGTGCAATATGGATGGTAGATAAAGGTATTTGTAATCTGAAATAATAAAAACAGCAAGGTAACTAATGATAAACGTGAGCGTAAACGGTATTGCAATGATAGGAAACAAGGTCTAGGGTTCATACTTTCGCTAGTGCAAGTTCTCTCAACAATAATAACATAGATAGATCATATAACAATCCCTCAGCATGGAACAAAGAGTCACTCCAAAGCCACTAATAGCGGAGAACAAACGTAGAGATTATGGTAGGGTACGAAACTACCTCAAAGTTATTCTTTCGGATCAATCTATAAAAGAGTTCATACTAGAATAACACCTTAAGACACAAATCAACCAAAACCCTAATGTCACCTAGATACTCCATTGTCACCTCAAGTATCCGTGGGCATGATTATACGATATGCATCACACAATCTCAGATTCATCCAACCAACATAAAAGTACTTCAAAGAGTGCCCCAAAGTTTCTACCGGGGAGTCAAGAACGTGTGCCAACCCCTATGCATAGGTTCCCAATGTCACGAAACCCGCAAGTTGATCACCAAGACATACATCAAGTGTTCTCATAAAAGACTCAATCCGATAAGATAACTTCAAAGGGGAAACTCAATTCATCACAAGAGAGTAGAGGGGGAGAAACATCATAAGATCCAACTACAATAGCAAAGCTCGCGATACATCAAGATCGTGTGAAGTCGAGAACACGAGAGAGAGAGAGAGAGAGAGAGAGAGAGAGAGAGAGAGATCAAACACATAGCTACTGGTACATACCCTCAGCCCCGAGGGTGAACTAGTCCCTCCTCGTCATGGAGAGCGCCCGGATGATGAAGATGGCCATTGGAGATGGGATCTGCCTCCGGCAGGGTGCCGGAACAGGGTCCCGATTGGTTTTTGGTGGCTACAGAGGCTTGCGGCGGTGGAACTCCCGATCTATCTTTTGTTCTGGAAGTTTTAGGGTACGTAGGTATATACGGGTGAAAGGAGTACGTCGGTGGAGCTACGGGGGCCCCACGAGGCAGGGGGCGCGCCCGGGGGGTGGGGCACCCTCGTGAGCACCTCCCGTATCTTCGACATGGGGTCCAAGTCCATCAGGTGGGTTTCCTTCCAAAATAACTTCTCCAGTTGATTTCGTTCCGTTTTGACTCCGTCTGATATTCCTTTTCCTCGAAACACTGAAATAGGCATAAAATAGCAAATCTGGGTTGGGCCTCCGGTTAATAGGTTAGTCCCAAAAATAATATAAAAGTGGATAATAAAGCCCAATATTGGCAAAAACAGTAGATAAAGTAGCATGGAGCAATCAAAATTATAGATACGTTGGAGACGTATCACTAATGATGATGATCATATAACTTCAGATCAAGTTACTACCAAACCTCGTAGGTCAACTAGAGTACGGTCCGCACCAGAGTGATACGGTAATCCTGTTCTGGAGGTCATGTTACTTGACCGTGACGAACCTACAAACTATGAGGAAGCGATGATGAGCCCAGATTCCGCAAAATGGCTTGAGGCCATGAAATCTGAGATGGGATCCATGTATGAGAACAAAGTGTGGACTTTGGTTGACTTGCTCGATGATCGGCAAGCCATAGAAAATAAATGGATCTTCAAGAGGAAGACAGACGCTGATAGTGGTGTTACTATCTACAAAGCTAGACTTGTTGAAAAAGGTTTTGACAAAGTTCAAGGTGTTGACTACGATGAGATTTTCTCACTCGTAGCGATGCTTAAGTCTGTCCGAATCTTGTTAGAAAATTACCACATTTTATGAAATCTGGCAAATGGATGTCAAAACTACATTCCCTAATGGATTTCTTAAAGAAGAGTTGTATATGATGCAACCAGAAGGTTTTGTCGATCCTAAAGGTGCTGACAAAACGTGCAAGCTCCAGCGATCCATCTACGGACTGGTGCAAGCATCTCGGAGTTGGAATATACGCTTTGATGAGTTGATCAAAGCATATAGTTTTATACAGACTTGCGGTGAAGCCTGTATTTACAAGAAAGTGAGTGGGAGCACTACAACATTTCTGATAAGTATATGTGAATGACATATTGTTGATCGGAAATAATGTAGAATTTTCTGGAAAGCATAAAAGGAGTATTTGAAAGGAGTTTTTCAAATAAAGACCTCGGTGAAGCTGCTTACATATTGAGCATCAAGATCTATAAAGATAGATCAAGACGCTTGATAAGTTTTTTCAATGAGTACATACCTTGACAAGATTTTGAAGTAGTTCAAAATGGAACAGTCAAAGAAAGAGTTCTTGCCTGTGTTACAAGATGTGAAGTTGAGTAAAGACTCAAAACCCGACCACAGCAGAAAATAGAAAGAGAATGAAAAATCATTCCCTATGCCTCAGTCATAGGTTCTATAAAGTATGCTATGCTGTGTACCAGACCTATTGTGTACCTCACCAAGAGTTTGGCAAGAGGGTACAATAGTGATCTAGGAGTAGATCACTGGACAGCGGTCGAAATTATCCTTAGTGGAATAAGGAAATATTTCTCGGTTATGGAGGTGATAAAGAGTTCGTCGTAAAGAGTTACGTCGATGCAAGCTTTGACACCGATCTAGATGACTCTAAGTCTCGATCAAGATACATATTAAAAGTGGGAGCTATTAGCTAGAGTAGCTCTGTGCAGAGCATTGTTGACATAGAAATTTGCAAAATACATACAGATCTGAATGTGGCAGATCCGTTGACTAAACTTCTCTCACAAGCAAAACATGATCACACTTTAGTACTCTTTGGGTGTTAATCACATAGCGATGTGAACTAGATTATTGACTCTAGTAAACCCTTTGAGTGTTGGTCACATGACGATGTGAACTATGGGTGTTAATCCCATGGTGATGTGAACTATTGGTGTTAAATCACATGATGATGTGAACTAGATTATTGACTCTAGTGCAAGTGGGAGACTGAAGGAAATATGCCCTAGATGAAATAATAAAGTTATTATTTATTTCCTTATTTCATGATAAATGTTTATTATTCATGCTAGAATTGTATTAACCAGAAACTTGATACATGTGTGAATACATAGACAAACAGAGTGACACTAGTATGCCTCTACTTGACTAGCTAGTTGAATCAAAGATGGTTAAGTTTCCTAGCCATAGACATGAATTGTCAATTGATTAACGGGATCACATCATTAGAGAATGATGTGATTGACTTGACCCATTCCGTTAGCTTAGCACTTGATCGTTTAGTATGTTGCTATTGCTTTCTTCATGACTTATACATGTTCCTATGAGATTATGCAACTCCCGTTTACTGGAGGAACACTTTGGCCAACTAGATTGGTTTTTATTGCAATGGGAGAAGTGCTTAGCTTTGGGTTCAATCTTGCGGTGACCTTTCGCAGTGACAGTAGGGGCAGCAAGGCACGTATTGTATTGTTGCCATCGAGGATAAAAAGATGGGGTTTTCATCATATTGCTTGAGTTAATTCCTCTACATCATGTCATCTTACTTAATGCGTTACTCTGTTCTTCATGAACTTAATACTCCAGATGCAGGCAGGAGTCGGTCGATGTGTGGAGTAATAGTAGTAGATGCAAAATTGTTTCGGTCTACTTGACACGGACGTGTTGCCGATATTAATGATCATTGCCTTAGATATCGTCATAATTAACTTTGCACTTTTCTATAAATTGCTCGGCGGTAATTTGTTCACCCACCATATTATTTTCTATCTTGAGAGAAGCCTCTAGTGAAACCTATGGCCCCCGGGTCTATTTTCCATCATACAAGTTTCTATTTTCCATCATATTTGTTTCCGATCTACTATTTTGTAATCTTTTACTTTCCGATCTATAAACCAAAAATACCCAAAATATTTACTTTATATTTTATCTATCTCTATCATATCTCACTTTTGCAAGTAACCGTAGTTGTTTGATTGTTTGTGCAGGTAGTCAATGATTTGTGCATTGTCTCCTACTGGATTGATACCTTGGTTCTCAAACTGAGGGAAATACTTATCTCTACTTTGCTGCATCACCCTTTCCTCTTCAAGGGAAAAACCAACGCAAGCTCAAGAATTAGCAAACGCACAAAGCGGTCATGATAGGAGGTGGAGTCAATGGTAGAACATAAAAAGATCTCGGAACCCAAATATATCCTCGGATTTAAAAGCCAACATGGAAGATGGAACTCGTCTACAAAGCCGAAGACCACAAGAATGAAGCTGTCCTGAGTGAGGTGCCAATATCCTTGAGTTGAAAACCATTTCAGGGGCTACCGACGGTGTCACAAATTAGGAGGGGGTGCTCACCATGTCGGCCCGCCAGTCATGGGCCAGGCTGAGGACCCACCAACAACTAAACAATGGGCCGCGCATGTCCTAGCCCTTGACGTACTCAAGATGGGATCCTCCGAAGACTTGGCGTACACTTCAAGGCATGTTTGAATGATCGGCGTGTTATCCCTAGTTATAGCCGATGTACTAGTAACCCTAGATACCCCCGGTGCCTATATAAGTTGAGGGGTTTAGTCTGTAGAGGTAAGTTTTTAGAAGTTAGAACTCACACATACGATCTCAAGGTAGATCACCCTGTACTTTTGTACCCCATCCACAATCAATACAATACAAGCAGGACGTAGGGTTTTACCTCTTCGAGAGGGCCCGAACTTGGGTAAAATTGTGTCCCCATTACTTCCTGTTACCATCATGCTCAGGTCACCAGGTCGGGACCTCCTACCCGAGATCCGCCGATTTTAGCATCAACACCACCAACATAACAAATTATCAAAGAAATGAATGTAATTCGATGAATCGCGATGAAAGTAACTAGGGGAAGAAAGAAGGAAGGGGAGGGATTCGGCCTCCCCCTTCCTTCCCTCCTCCCACCTCCTTCCTTCCCCCTCCGGAACTTATGGAAGGGGGAGGCCGAATTGGGGAGGCACCCAAGTAGGATTCCTCCTACTTGGGGCGCCCCCTTGCTGCCCCTCCCTCTCCCACCAATATATACATGGGGAGGGGGCACCTAGAACACACAACAACATTTGTTAGCCGTGTGCGGCGCCCCCCTCCATAGACTACACACTCGGTCATATTCTCGTGGTGCTTAGGCGAACCCTGTGCGGATCACTTCACCATCACCGTCACCACGCCGTCGTGCTGGCAGAACTCATCTACTTCCTCGACACTTTGTTGGATCAAGAGTTCTAGGGACGTCATCGAGCTGAACGTGTGCAAAACTCGAAGGTGTTGTACGTTCGGTACTTGATCGATCGGAACGAGAAGAAGTTCGACTACATCAACCGTATTCAAATGCTTCCGCTTTCGGTCTATGAGGGTACGTAGACACACTCTCCCCCTCTCGTTGCTATGCATCTCCTAGATAGCTCTTGCGTGAGCGTAGGATTTTTTTTTTGAAATTGCATGCTAGGTTTCCCAACACGATGACATGATGTAGACAAGATCTATTCATGTAGGAATAGACCCCCATCTTTTTATCCTTAATGGCAACGATGCATGTGCGAAATGTCTCTTTCTGTCACACAGATTGAGCACCGCAAGGTCGAACCCATCACAAAGCACTACTGCAGGTTGTTGCTAACGCGACACTATGATTAGAGACCCTTCGACGAAACTGTGTGCGATGCATTAATCGCAAACGGTGGTGTAAAAAACCATCAAAAAAGGTGCAAAACATTTGCGATGGAAGATGCATCAAACACGATTCAGATTTTAGTAGTGTGTGCGACGCTGGGCATATGGTTCAGTTCAATTAACTGACTGTGATGTGGCAGAACAAAAGAAACGGGCAGCCAGATGAAGGCGTGTGCGATATACGGCTTACAGTTCACTCGGATGAATTGTTTGTGATTGGGCAACACAAAAGAAACGGTCAGCTAGATCAAGGTGTGTGCGATATACGGCATGCAGTTCACTCTGATGAACTGTTTGCGTTGAGACATGAGAACAGAAATGGTTCAACTTAACAAGATGTGTGTGATACACGACAAATAGGTCTGTAAATCGAAATGTGTGCGAAGACCGATAATAACACAGACGATTGCTTCTAATAAGACGTATGTGATATGCTCTGTCTACAGAACATCTATTGGCCATTGGGCGACGGGCGGTCATCCGGGTACACCATACGGATGCGAAGAGGGCATCCTATATCAGCAAAGACTAGTTGTTCCACCAGTAGCTCATCTAAGAGAACTCTCAAGTTAACTGTGCTCAGGCTGGAGTAGGCATGAGATGGGTGACCGCATGGGAAGTTGTCTTGGTGTTAATCCCACTGATGGGATGTATCTTAAATGTCCATTAAGGACATTTATGACACATCCCATCAGTGGAATTAACCTCAAGGTCCTTGTTTTGAATTTTTTTAACACATGTTAAAGAAGGTCTACCGCATTACTTTTTGACAATGTGCGATTGAGGGCATACGCTTTAGAAGTATTAACTGTTTGTGATTAGGCAACAAAACAGAAACACCACGTACGCGACCGAGAAAGCGTGCCCACGTTACACCATCCGGGAATAGAGCCGCACTTAGAAATTATAGAACCGTCAATAAATTTTGAGCCTCCGTCCCGTCACATTCCAAATTGCAAACCTGTTCAGACCAATCAAAATCTAAACTGTTTCCCACTTAGGAGCGTATTATTACCCGATTATAAATATAACTACTCCAAGATGACTGCACATTCCTCCTCAACTCCTCATCCACAAAAACAAACAAGTCATTCATCATCGTTCCCTTGCGTGTGCCATGGCCAGCGTGAGTTCTAGGTCGAGAGATTGCCACCAGGGAGAGGCGAGCATGGAAGCGAAAGCACGAGAGATGTCCCGCCTCGCCGTGAAAGCAGCCGACATGTCCTGCCGCGCGGCCGTAGTAGTAGAGAGGTCCCGCCGTGCCGCCGGAGCAGCACGGAGGTCCCGCCGCACCATCGATGCAGCAGACTGGTCTGGCCGCGCCGCGGAAGCAGAAGAGATGTCCCGACGCGCCGTGAATGCAGCAGAGATGTCCTCCCGCGCCGTGGCAACCTGGGAAAATGTCTCGCGGGCAGGCGAGGACTATTACAGGCGCATGCATGCCATTGTCCTTAGCCAGATGGATCAGATCTCCGGCTGGGCAAGGTTGCAGGACGACATGAAAGCCTCGTTTGATCAGGCTACCAGCGTCATCCGGCAACTAAATGAGAGCAATGCGAAGCTCCGGGCCAAGCGCGACCAGCTGAGGGCGAAGATCGTCGGAAGTGCAGAGTAGCAGGAGGAGACTGCAACCTTGTTGAAGAGGACCAGCGTCATTGTCGATAAACTTATGGACGAGAATGCCATGTTGCGCATCGAGGAATCCGTGGATGCTCTCAAGCAGCATCTTGAGGACAAGAAAGTACTCATCGCCGCTCGCCGCGGAGACTAGTTCCCGTGGCCTGCAGCAACGCATCAAGAAATAGAGATCAGTGAGCCAGATCGTTGGCTTCCTTCTTTTGCCCTTGTGTATTTCGGGCATTGCCGCATGTGCCTTTTTTAGTTATGTTCCTAAATATGTAACACAATTATTATCCACTGTCATCGTCCTTATATTCATCATGCTTGCTACAAGTCGCAGTCGATGCTATATAGGTCCGACGGATCTTACATCAAGAGACATGCAGAACTTTCTTTTCAGATTTTCATTTTTATCTCTTCAATCTCAGTCCAGTGAGACATATAGCCACGACATGGAACAGGGGCTCGGGCGCCATAAATGGAGACGTTGGGAGGGAGGTGCACGGTGGGTAGCGGTCAAAGGGCTCTCCTCCCAATGAGCACGCGCAGAGGTCTGATCGCACGCCTCCCGTACTCAAATAGCTACCCCGCACGGCAAGTCCTAGCCAATAAAAAAAGGGACGCGTGGCGGCACGTAAATGGTAAGTAGAACGCCCACGGTTTAAATAATACTTGTGTTTCTGATTTGTAACGTGAAAGCACTTGTTCCAAAATGACTTTGTTGATTGTTAATGTGTGCCCCTTCGCAAAACGGACAGAAAAATTACCACAGCATGTTGGTGCCATGTCATGACACCATGCCAAGTTTCATGATTTTCACGCGTGTTTTGGATTTACAGGAATTAAAAAGCCAAGTTTCTCAATCTTTCTGGCCGAGCCACGACACCCAGATGTTTGAATTCCATTCCCATCTCTTGCATGGGACCTATAAATTCACCCAAGGACACACATGTGATTTTCAACCAACTTTGGTGCACTAGAGCATGTGCTTGTAGTTCAAATTTGAATTATGCACATTAAATGCCCAGAAACTCAATTAATGTATAAAAAGGCCAAACGAACCCCAAAAAATTCCTATAAACACAACACTCCTGTTGTTCTATGTTGACACTAGATTTTTTTTGAAAGCAATAAGAGGCAACGGATATCGTTCCGTCCCCAAAGGTGGCACATTCCCTACCGAAACCATCACGCTTGTTGTGAGAAGCTCTGGTTGTGAGAAGCTTATACCCAAACCTGCCCCAAATGGGACAAAAATTTTACCACGGCATGTTGTGCCGCTCCATGATAGCATGCCAAGTTTCATGAATTTCAGACGAGCTTTAGATTTACTAGAATTTAAAAACCAGGTATCTCAATGTTTTGCCGGCAATCAACAGTGCCCTGGTGTTTGAATTTCATTCCCATCTCTTGCATGGGACCTAGAAATTCACCCAAGGACACACATGTGATTTTCAACCAACTTTGGTGCACTGGAGCATGTGCTTGTAGTTCAAATTTGAATTATGCACATTAAATGCCCAGAAACTCAATTAATGTATAAAAAAGGCCAAACGAACCCCAAAAAATTCCTAAATTAAACACAACATTCCTGTTGTTCTATGTTGACACCAGAAATTTTCTGAAAGCAATACGAGGCAATGGATATCATTCCGTCCCCAAAGGTGGCACGTTCCCTACCGAAACCATCACGCTTGTTGTGAGAAGCTCTGGTTTGTGAGAAGCTTATACCCAAACCTGCCCCAAATGGGACAAAAATTTTACCACGGCATGTTGATGCCGCTTCATGATAGCATGCCAAGTTTCATGAATTTCAGACAAGCTTTGGATTTACTAGAATTTAGAAACCAGGCATCTCAATGTTTTGCCGGCAATCAACAATGCCCTGGTGTTTGAATTTCATTCCCATCTCTTACATGGGACCTAGAAATTCACCCAATGACACACATGTGATTTTTCAACCAACTTTGGTGCACTGGAGCATGTGCTTGTAGTTCAAATTTGAATTATGCACATTAAATTCCCAGAAACTCAACTAATGTATAAAAAAGGCAAAACGAACCCTGAAAAATTCCTCAATTAAACACAACACTCCTGTTGTTCTATGTTGACACTAGAATTTTTTTGAAAGCAATAAGAGGCAACGTATACCGTCCCGTCCCCAAAGGTAGCACGTTCTCTACCGAAACCATCACGCTTGTTGTGACAAGCTCTGGTTTGTGAGAAGCTTATACCCAAACCCTCCCCAAATTGGACAATTTTTTTACCACGGCTTGTTGATGCCGCTCCATGATAGCATGCAAAGTTTCATGAATTTCAGACGAGCTTTAGATTTATTAGAATTTAAAAACCAGGTATCTCAACGTTTTGCCGGCAATCAACAGTTCCCTGGTGTTTGAATTTCAGTCACGTCTCTTGCATGGGACCTAGAAATTCACCCAAGGACACACATGTGATTTTTCATACAACTTTGGTGCACTCGAGCATGTGCTTGTAGTTCAAATTTGAATTATGCACATTAAATGCCCAGAAACCCAATTAATGTATAAAAAGGCCAAACGAACCCCGAAAAATTCCAAAATTAAACACAACACTCCTGTTGTTCTATGTTGACACTAGAAATTTTTTGAAAGCAATAAGAGGCAACAGATATTGTTCCGTCCCCAAAGGTGGCACGTTCCCTACCGAAACCATCACGCTTGTTGTGAGAAGCTCTGGTTTGTGAGAATCGTATACCCAAACCTACCGCAAATGGGACAAATTGTTTACCACGGCATGTTGATGCCGCTCCATGATAGCATGCCAAGTTTCATGAATTTCAGAAGAGTTTTGAATTTACAAGAATTTAAAAACCAGGCATCTCAATGTTTTGCCGGCAATCAACAGTGCCCTGGAGTTTGAATTTTGTTCCCATATCTTGCATGGGTCCTAGAAATTCACCCAAGGACAAACATGTGATTTTTCAACCAACTTTGGTGCATTGGAGCATGTGCTTGTAGTTCAAATTTGAATTATGCACATTAAATGCCAAAAAACCCAATTAATGTACAAAAAAGGCCAAACGAACCCCAAAAATTCCTAAATTAAACACAACACTCCTGTTGTTCTATGTTGACACTAGAATTTTTTTGAAAGCAATAAGATGCAATAGATATTGTTTCGTCCCCAAAGGTGGCATGTTACCTACCGAAACCATCATGCTTGTTGTGAGAAGCTCCGATTTCTGAGAAGCTTATACCCAAACCTGCCCCAAATGGGACAAAATTTTTACCACAACATGTTAATGCCGCTCCATGATAGCATGCCAAGTTTCATGAATTCCAGACGAGTTTTGGATTTACTAGAATTTAAAAACCAGGTATCTCAATGTTTTGCCGGCAATCAACAGTGCCCTGGTGTTTGAAATTCATTCCCTTTTCTTGCATGGGACCTAAGCATGGACCCAAGGACACAACTTTGATTTTTCAACCAATTTGTATGCACTGGAGCATGTGCATGTATTTCCAATTTGAATTATGCACATAAAATGCCTAGAAACCCCAGTTAATGTATAAAAATGTCCAAACGAACCCGGAAAATTTCCAAAACTTAACACAACACTCCTGTTGTTCTATGTTGGCACTAGAAAAAATTTGAAAGCAATAAGAGGCAACGGATATCATTTCGTCCCCAAAGGTGGCACGTTTCGTACCGAAACCATCACGCTTGTTGTGAGAAGCTCTGGTTTGTGAGAAGCTTATACCCAAACCTGTCCCCAAATGTGACAAAATTTACCACGGCATGTTGATGCCGCTCCATGATACCATGCCAAGTTTCATGAATTTCAGATGAGTTTTGGATTTACTATAATTTAAAAACCAGGTATCTCAATGTTTTGCCGGCAATCAACAGTGCCCTGGTGTTTGAAATTCATTCCCATTTCTTGCATGGGACCTAAGCATGAACCCAAGGACACAGATTTGATTTTTCAACCAATTTATATACACTGGAGCATGTGCATGTAGTTTAATTTTGAATTGTGCACCTGAAATGGCTAGAAAACCAGTTTAATGTATAAAATATGCAAACAAACCCTGAATAATTCCAATTCTTTTAAAAAACACATATAGTGGCATGTTCACTGCAGATAAAAGGTCTAGGAATTCAAACACCGTCCATTGCCGCTGTGACCCCATTATGTAATTCAAATCAAGATGAAAAATCAAGTAGATCCCACATAGTTTATTATCACCAACCGTTTGAGATTTAGTACAAAATATCTTGGAACACCGTTGGTGTATAGTACGCCTATGGCTTACATGAGAAGGTGCGTCGGCTACAGTCCACAGCCGGCATGTCAAGCACACTAGCTCGCTCCCCAAATACTCCCACCTCTGCGTCCCTCGCAATCTCGAAAATATTACTGCCTAGTAATCTCGAAAATATCTACCGCCTGGAAGGTTTTAATGTTTGATAGCACAGGATTAGTATGTGCGAACCATGTGCGATGTCTGTTACTCCCGTTGTACTTCAGTCCCTTGATTCAAATTTGCAGTAGCCCCGGCACTTTACTCCCGCCTCTGCATCCCTCGCAATCTCAAAAATATCTGCTCACCCTTGATCCAAATTTTCAGTAGCCCTACCTTGTTACTCCCGCCATGTAAAATTTTTAGTTGCCACAGTATTTCCTCAAACACCATCTTCCCCCCCCCCCCCCCCCCTCCACACAACCACACTCCCCAAAACCTCTGCTCACACATGCACACACAACCCTCGAAACCATTGTTAGGTCGCCACCATCATCGACGCCTCCATCCTCAGCCTCTGCCTGTGTGCCGGGGAGCTCGAGGAGCCAATGGCCAAAAAGAGGTTTATCACGGCCTTTTATCCCGACACCGGCGAGGTGTCCCCGTCGTCCTCCGCGGGCTCGATCCGCCATCGCCGGTCCCCCGATCCGCCCGCCGCCGCGCCCCTACGCCTGTTCGAGGACTTCCCCGTCCTCCCTCAGACCTGGCAGCCGACGATGTCCTACCTCGGGGTCTGGCAGCGGCGGTGGGGGACGTGGGTTGCTGAGATTACAGATCAGGAGACCCACACCCACCGGAGGCTCGATAGCTTCCACACGGCCGAGCTCGCGGCCATGGAGTACGACCGCTGGCAGGTCCGCTACCACGGCGCGACGGCTAGGCTCAGTTCTGCCGGAGCCAGGGGTGGTGATCTTGGCTATGGCACGGGAGGACCGCGAGGCATGGGAGCGCCTCGAGGCCGAGGCCGCCGACGAGGCCTACATGCAAGAGCTCCGCCGGTAGCACCCAGAGCTCGTGGAGGCGGAACGGGCGATCTTTGCCGGCGCAGAGGGCGGCGAGGTTATCACGCTCTCCTCCAATGACGAGGTCAAAGGTGGCGAGGACAGCGGTGCGGAGGGCGGCGATGTTATCGCGCTCTCCTCCAATGACGAGGTCAAAGGCGGCGGCGACGGCGGCGCAGAGGGCGTCGAGGTAGGCCCTGAGGACGAGGAGATCGACGTCGACGAGTGGAGGAGTGCCTTCCCCAACGACCCCGACGACGGCACCGGCCCGGACCCAACTCGTGGCACACCGTACATGACGAGGAAGGATTGGCTCGACCTCTACTTCGACCGGAAGTAGTTTAGCTTAGTTTAAATTTAAGTTTTATTTTCGATTATGCAAAACTATCTATGTTTATGTCTGAATGCATGCTACTTTCGGTTGAACCTGCTTTGAACTTGATCAGATTGAAGTTTACAACCTTAAGTTTAGGGGATCGACTAGAAAAGGCCAAAAATTGCTAGAGTATATATATATATAACTATATATATATATATATATATATATATATATATATATATGACGGTCTATTCTGCGCACACCACTTCGGCACTGCACGCTCAACAGAATCGCACTGCATCATTTTGACAACGAGCACTGCAATAGAGACTAGTGAACTTCTCGTCGAAAAAAATTGCATGCGTTGTTTTTTCGGTACTGTTTTCGCTCTAATTTTTTAACCGTTTATCGGAATGAGGCGTGTAATATACCATTGAAAATCTATGGATTAGGTGCAACTTCGACATGTTGAACACTTTTCGAGATTCCACGCGGTTTAAGAGCAGATTTGAAAATAGTGCGGCGGATGACGAGTGGCAGCGAGCGTATTTTCGCGATTTTTTCTAAACCGCTTGTCGGAATGAAGCAAATGATACGCCGTTGGATAGATATCGTCGAGGCGCATCGTTTTCATATATATACCTTTCTATAATTCATTACGGTTTAAGAGCAGTTTCAAATTTACTAAATCGCGAAACTCTGTTTTTTAATTTTTTTGAAATTTCCGTACCGTTTTTGTTCCAGTTTTTGAACCGTTTGTCGAAACGGGGCGTGTGATACACCGTTGGAAAGCTACGGACAAGGCTCAACTTTCATATGTTGAAATGGTTTCGAGATTCCTTGCGGTTTTTAGTTAATTTGTAAAATCGTGCGGCTGACTTCGAGAGGCAGCGGCTGTTTTTTCGTGAAATTTTTGCAAACCGCTGGTCGGAATGATTCAGAAGATACGCCGTTGGAAATATATCGACGAGACAGAACTTTTTCATGTAGAACACACTCTCTAATTCTTTACGGTTTAAGAGCAGCTTTAAAATTAGTGAAATGCGGACACTCTGTTTTTCAAGACACCCAAATCGATATGCGTACTTCATCCGACTGAAAACCGCACTGCATCGGACGAAATGCCGCACTGCATTAGACTGGCAGGAGAACTGCATGGTTTCTTTTTTTGTGGGACGTAAATTTTTAAAGACGAGGAAGAAAACCACACTGCTTTTAGACGGAAAAGAGCACTACATCAAAGAGTCAAGCGAACTTCATGATTTTCTTTGTCGGGCGTAAATTTTCTCAGGTGAGCTTTTGTGAGTTTTTGTCGTCATTTTTTATGAAAGAAAGCACTGCAAGGTGGAGTGCACTGATTCAGTCGAAAAACCGCATTGCGTCGGACGAGCAAGTGCACTTCATGATTTCTTTTGTCGGACGTAAATTTTTTTAAGAGTGTACTACAAAGTCCTTCGGAGCGGACTTTTTTAAAGACCGGAGTGCACTGCATTTTTCTTTTTCTTTTTCTCTATAGAGTTTTTTGTTTTTACATTTTGGGACTAAGTGAACCGCAAGATTCTTGAAAATGAGCCGCAAGCACTCTCGAAAGTGAACCACACTATTCTTTTTTTGTATTTTAAACTTCTTAAACGAACACAATGTAAACATTTGCAAATACATTTTTCTAAATGAAGTGTACTACAAAGTCCTTCTGAGCGGACTTTTTTAAAGACCTGAGTGCACTGCATTTTTCTTTTTCTTTTTCTCTATAGAGTTTTTGGTTTTCCCGTCCGCCATGCGGACTGCACAATGGCCACCAGTGACCGAAGTGTCGTGGAGTGCACACACTCACTTGTCGTGCCGCATGGACACGCTGAAGGACTTCACGAGAGGGGGGCTCGCTACAAACTGCATGAAGAAACTCCAAAAAAATGCAACGCGGCATTCAACCGTACTGCATCGCTTTTCTCCCTGCAAAAAAGCTCAACCTCAAGAGCAAATAATAGCAGACAACATTGCGCTTTAATTTTTTCTTTAGAAAAACACAAAATCAGTGAAGCACACGACAAATCTCATTGCCACAGGGGCGAGCCGCCAAGGTAGATGTGACAGAGATTCCTGTTTTATCGTGCTTGTGCAACGTTTTTGTTCTTCACAGCGTGTGTTGCCGTTGTCCTCCTTGTACGCCTCCCGGACGGCCTCGTCTGAGCACGCACAGGCGCTCTGCACCGCACGAGGCGCACCGTGCAAACTACACCCAGAGGCGCTCCGCACAGCACGAGGCGCATGGCGCAAACTGCAGGAGGCCTCCTCTGCTCGTCGCGGCGTCGTCGTCCGAGCTGGCCGTGATGGTCGCCGACATAAGATAGGTGGAAGGGGGCATAAAAGAAAGAGGGGAATCACCAACAATTATGCAGGCGAACAATTGCACACCGCGAATTACAAGCACACGCGCTCCGCACCGCACAAGTGCACCGTGCGAACTGCCCGGGGCCCGGGGTGGAGGCCCTCCTCTGCTCACCATGGTGTGTCGTCGGCGGCTTTCATTTTTGCAGGGCGCAGCTGCCAGTTGTGCTTGCCAACATAACAGGGGAAAGGCTCGAGGGGTGCAGAGGGAGATGCGGTGGTTCTCTGGCTAGCTCCGAGTAGTGCACACGCTCTGCCACTATACTGCGTGCGGCTCACCCGAGCACTACATGCGTAGCACCGCTAGACAGCATCCGCCGGGGAGGGCGCCACTGGTTGAGGACGCGACCATGGAGGTAGAGGTGAGGAGGCCCATGGTGGCCTTGCTGCCTGACCGGCGCCGCCCAAGACTACATCGCGTGACCTGACACACTTCAAGTCTGGCGGCCGAACTGCACGAGGTGGAAGGCTGAAATCGCCGGAGGGGAGGGGAAGTAGGACAGCTCGCCGGGGGGATAGGAATCCCGTGCCATGGAGAAGACCGGGCAGGTGAGATGGAGAAGGGGGCATGGGGTGGGAGGGGAGGAGGAGGAGGAGGGGTGGTCATGGCTGAGCCTTACCGGTGATGGATCTGTCCGGGAGACGCAAGGTGGAGCTCCTCCCGCTCCATCCAGCCTCGGAGAGTCACAGGGGGGAGCAGGGCGCAGCGCTTGCAACGCCTCCAGGGCGGCGCCTCGAAAAGGATTCTGGATCCGCGCGGGACGGGGACAGGGAGGCCACCAAGTGGGGAGATTACGGCTGCCGTCGGCGGAGCTGGAGCTGGGGGCGGCCGCTCGAAATCCCTCGGCTGCAGGGGAACATGGCCGGGTCCGGCGCTGGGTAGGCGCGGGAGGACGGCAGCCGGGGGAGGGGTGGCTCGCCGGCGAGGGGACTGCACGGATCCGGCAGCTAGTCGACGCGGGGGCTGGATCCGGCACCGGCTCGATCTAGGAAGTGGTCGGGAGGATGGCTCACTGTGAGGAAGGAAGGCTGCAGGGGCGGGGAGCAGGGAGATCGGCGCCGGTTGCCGCGGTGGGGGGAGGGAGGGAGGTGGTGCGGTGATGGGGGAAGGAGAGAAGCTACGATGGGTGGGCATGAGGAGGAGTCAGCGTTGACTGCCTTTTCTTTTTCGGGGGGTCGGGGGTGCGCTGTGCGGTTTGTTAGCAGAATAAGAAAGTGATGTGCAGAATAAGACTCTTAAGGGTGTTATCATAATAGACCCACCCTATATATATATATATATATCCACTAAGGGTTTTAGTCCTTTAACTTTTTAAGGATCGGCTAGAGATGGCCTTATGACTTGTTTATTTCAGTTCTTCACAATGTGATGCTCTATATGTGCAACTATTTGCCGTGCGGTTCAATTTCATCAAGAATAGTTTCAACAATACCACTATGAATTACGATATTTGGTTGCTATTAAGGATATTGCAGTTAACATGCCTTTTCGTTTTTTAACAATAACTAGTGTACTGTAGACCCGCACAATACCAGTTTGAATGACTATTTGCTTGTTTTTGAATGTTATGCCTGATGCAGTTAACACACCTTTCCACTTCTTGTTTTGCTTAACTAGCGTGCTTAAGCCTGCACACTGAAGCTATCATTTGTAGATTATGCTATCTTCCATGGATATATTTGGTTGATGTTTAGCCTGTTGTGCTTAACATGCCTTTATATGTACTCATGCAGGACAATATTGAGAACAATGTTGTTTTTCATCGAGGTTAGTTTCATCGCATTGCTTATATGTACTCACTGTCCAGGATATCGGTAGCTGGTACCATATAGCCTGGGGATGATAAGGGATTAATCATAGAATCGGACATTTCACTGAATATATCTATAACCCATTTATCAGTAGGTTAACTAGGGCCATATTTAATATATCTGAGGCTACATAGCAACATGCATTGCACTGAATGACTAAATATGCAATCCCAGGCTACATAGCAACAAGGAAGAGTGTTACCTTAATGTTCTGATGATGTCTAGATATACATGTAATAAAATCTTATATAATGGGATGGAGGGAGTGTTGTACTACATCATTTTTCAATTGTTGTTTAGCTTCTAATATTAACTTTGTGCTTTTAGGTACATATATCATTGCCAAAGATCCACACTTCGACCCTTTCTGCGTATGGGGCAATGACATATTCATGAACCAGCATCAAGTGAGGAAACTGATAAAGATTGTTATTAAAATGGGTCAAAAGATGTCAATCGAACTATTTGTTTACACTTTATGCAAGACAACAGTGAGCTGCAGGATAATAAGTAAGAACCCTGTAGCCTTCTTTTTACTGCCCGTAATGAGTTGTGTTAGATGACAATGTCTGAATCTTTTTTTGCAGTGGATCCTGAAGCAGTTTACTCAAGATTACCTCTCAAACTACATGATTGGCAGCCGGCCATCACAAGGGGTTGGACTAGAGTCCTGCATGCCTTCTGCTTCCAGGAGAGCACAATAGGGCCATTCCGCTTCACCTTGTTCAGCAACCGGAATGTCTTTCGCCTCTTTCTTTACCATCTGTAATAGTACAAGTATAGAACCCTGGTTCATCATTCTTTATTTGGTGCTTATGTAATTCTTAAACATATGTACCTATGAATCTAATAATGCATAGGTTGTTTGAACCTGATGGATATGGATAAAGCTGTAGCCCACTTTCAAGTTTAAATTGGGTACAATTTTAAATAGCAGCAATTAAATTAGGGCAAAATTACGGTGTGTAGGTCATTACGGCATAGACGGTTGGTAAAACACAAACGTTTGCGATATACACCATAATTCGAGATGGTTCACAGAGAGGAAACGTGTGCAAGCATGCACGCAGTTGTCATTTGCAAAGCGTGTGTGATGTCAGACACTATCACATACGATCGGGAAAACTAAATGTGTGTGATTGTGTACCTATCGTAAGCGGTTTATAATCATGAACTGTTTGTGATGTGCCAGGCATCATAAAACTCCCGTACCTGGAATCTGCCTGGAAAGCTCCCGTGCCTGGAATCTGCGTGGTTTTAGGTAAAACCATAAAACTCCGACTGCGATGCCAATGCGAGCACAAATGAGTAGCAAGGATGAAGCGTTTGGGATATTCGAGATATCAAAAACGGTTATATAAGGACAATTGTATGCATCAAGGCTCCCTATCCCCGATGGTTTCTGGGTCGTGTGGGAAGGACCCCCTATCACCTTCACTCACTAGGCGACGATTCCAAATGCCGTCGCGGAAAGGGGTTTAAAACCGTTTGTATAGCACCGACGCGTACCAGTGAAGCACCTCTTCCCATGGCAAGAAAAATCAATCTAGTTGGCCAAACCAAACCAAAGTTTTGGAGAAGAAATACGAGGCTATAAGCCTGTAACAATCATGCATATAAGAGTTAAACAAAGACTCAAATAATAATCATAGATAGATCTGATCATAAACTCACGATTCATCGGATCCCAACAGACGCACGGCAAAAAAGAGTTACATCAAATAGATCTCCAAGAACATCGAGGAGAACATTGTATTGAAGATCAAAAAGAGAGAAGAAGCCATCTAGCTACTGCCGACCCGTAGGTCTGTGGTCAACTACTCACGCATCATCGGAGGAGCACCAATGAGGATGATGAACCCATCCGTGATCGTTTCCCCCTCCGACAAGGTGCCGAAAGGGCCTCTAGATTGGATCTCGTGGTTCTGGAACTTGCGGCGGTGCAAACTCTGATCTCTCGACTCCCCTAGGGTTTATGGAATATTTGGGTATTTATAGAGCTAAGAGGAAGTGGAGGAGACTCCTGTGGGCCCCACTACTCACCAAGGCGCGCCGGGGGCCTCTAGCACACCCTGGTGCCTAGTGGTCCCCACAGGCTTCCTCTGGTGCAACTCTTGGGCCTCGTGGGTGTCTTCTGGGCAGAAAAAAATCTCCAAAAAGTTTTGCTGCATTTGGACTCCGTTTGATATGGATATTCTACGAAGTAAAAAACAAGCAAAAACAACAACTGGTACTGGGCACTATGTCAATAGGTTAGTCTCAAAAAATGATATAAAGTTGTTGTAAAATGAATATAAAACATCCAAGATTGATAATATAACATCATGGAACAATAAAAAATTATAGATACGTTGGAGATGTATCAGCATCCCCAAGCTTAATTCCTGCTCGTCCTCGAGTAGGTAAATGATAAAAACAGAATGTTTGATGTGGAATGATGCCTAACATGTTCATATCATAATATTTTATTTTATAGCATGGACATTTGGACTTTTAGATGATTCAAGACAATAGTCTATATTTGACATGAGGACATCAATACTCAAGCATATCAACAAGCAACCATGTCTTTCAAAATATGAACACTAAAGAAAGCTCTCCCTAACCCATTATGCTCACTCATTGATCCATTCATGAAACACACTGAAATATTAATTATGCCCAATGCACAAGTATGATAATAGTGTTCCCTAGTTGTTGCTTTATAAGAGAAGATGGGAACTCAATAAAAATAAAAATTGCATAAAGTAAATAGGTAGGCCCTTCACAGAGGGAAGAAGAGATTTGTAGAGGTGCAAGAGCTCAATGCTTAAATTGAGAGATAAAGTTATTTTGAGAGGCATGCTTTTCCCCTCAACGAAAATGACCAAGAATTTCCAATACTTTCCATGCTAGATAAATCATAGGCGGTTCCCAAACATAAAAATAAAGTTTATTCCTTTTTCCACCAATCTTTCACAATCCATGGCTAGCCGTATCCACGGGTGCCTTCCATACCAACATTTTCCAAGGAATTTATTATTGAACAACATAAATAAAAAAAATTCAGTTCGGGACTAGGCATCCCTATTACCTTGCCACACTCTCGTGCAATGACAAGTGAATAAACACTCATCTTGAGAATAAATATATATCATCGAAAATGTTGGCCACCTCCTGCCGCTTCATGAGCGGCATGGGCACACAAAAAGGAAATTCATTTTGAAGATTAGAGTTGGCACATACAAATTTATTTCGAACGACATGAAAATACCGCATATAGGTAGGTATGGTGGACTCATTTGGCACAACTTGGTTTAAGGAGTTTGGATGCACAAGTAGTATTTCTACTTAGTACAAATGGAGGCTAGCAAATAGATTGAGAAGCGACCAACCAAGAAACAAAAACGATCATAAAAGAGCATTAAACATAACTAACACCGAAGAATGCACCACAAGTAGGATGTAATTTCATTGCATAACTATTGACTTTCGTGCTTGCATAAGAAATCACCAACCTTAGCACCTATATTCTTACTAAACATGATTACTCACCAACATGACTCACATATTACTATCATCATATCTCAAAACTATTACAGGGAATCAAGTTTTCAATATCCAATGATCTTCATGATTTTTTTTATTATATCCCTCTTGAATATCTATCACTTTAGGACTAATTTCATATATAACATCGCTACTAACAAAGCTCTCAAACAAATCTAAGTGAAGTACGAGAGCATAAATTCCTTCAAAATAATTTTTTCATCTCTTAAAATAATATAAGTGAAGCATGAGAGGATATTTCTTTAAAGTTTTACTAACTCTCAAAATAATCTGAGTGAAGCATGGGAGCACATTTCTTCAAAACTAAAACACCACCGTGCTAAAAAAGATATAAGCGAAGAACTAGAGCAATTCCATAGCTCAAATTTTTTTAAGTGAAGCACATAGAGTAATTCTAACAAATCATAGCATTATAATGGCTCTCTCAAATAGGTGTGTCCAGCAAGGATAATTGTGACAAACTAAAAAGCAAAACACGCAAAGACTCATATAATACAAGACACTACAAGCAAAACTCATGATATGTGATGAATAAAATATAGCTCCAAGTAAAATTACCGATGGTCATTAGAAGAAAGAGGGGATGCCTCGATGAATAAAATATAGCTCCAAGTAAAATTACCGATGGTCATTAGAAGAAAGAGGGGATCCCCCTTCCGGGGCATCCCCAAGCTTAGTTGCTTGGTACTCCTTGAATATCACCTTGGGTGCCATGGGCATCCCCAAGCTTATGCTCTTTTCACTCCTTATTCCTTCATCCATCATGATCTCACCCAAAACTTGAAAACTTCAATCATACAAAACTTAACAAAAACCTTCGTGAGATCCGTTAGTATAATAAAACAAATCACCACTTTAAGTACCGTTGCAAACCCATTCATATTTTATTATTGCATTATACCAACTGTATTCTAACTTCACCATGGCTTATACCCCGATATAATCCATAGATTCATCAAAATAAGCACACAATGCAACGAAAATAAAATCTGTCAAAAACAAAACAATCTGTGGTAATTTGTACTTTAACCATACTTCTGTAACTCCAAAAATTATGTCAGATTAGGACAACGTGGGCAATTTGTATATCAATCGTGTGTAAAAAACTCAGAGCAAAAGCACGTTTCTGTGAATTTCTAAAATTCTAGAACTGGGTGTAAAAGTTTTTGTTTTTCAACAGGATCAAATCAACTATCATCCAACATAATCCTAAAGGCTTTACTTGGTGCAACAACTAATTAAAACATAAAAACACAATCATAACAGTAGCATAATTGTGCAAACACACAATAACAGAAATAAAAAGAGAAAAAAATATTTTATTCATTGGGTTGCCTCCCAACAAGCTCTTTCTTTATAGCCATTAAGATAGGCTTAAGATTTCAATGATGCATGCTCACATGAAAGATAGTAATTGAAACACGAAGGGAGCATCATGTAGCATGTGAAAAACACATTTAATTCTAACATACTTCCTATGCATAGGCATCTTATAGGAGAACAAATTATCAAGACAAGAAAAACCTAGCATATTCAAGAAAGGAGAAAGGAACAATATCAATCTCAACATGAAGAGAGGTAATTTAGTAACATGAGAATTTCTACAACCATATTTTCCTCTCTCATACTAATTATATGTAGGATCATATTCAAATTCAACAATATAGCTATCGCATAAAATTTTCTCTTCATGATCCTCATGCATAAAAGTTTTGTAATCTTCCAAGATAGTGGGATTAATATCAACTAAAGTCATGACCTCCCCAAACCCACTTTTATCCAAAAAATCACAAGATTGATAATTCTACAAAGTAGTGGGATCATTACTTCCTAAAGTTGAAAGTCTTCCAAACCCACTTTTAATATTATTGCAAACATTATTATCAATATCATATTCATCATGAGGCTTAAACAAATTTTCAAGATCATAAGAAACATTATTACCCCAATGATGATCATTGCAATAAGTAGTGATATAACAATATCATCATCCCCAAGATTGTAGTTTTGCATATTATTAGCACAGTTGACATTAATAGAATTTACAATGACATCATTGCAATCATGTTTTTCACTGAAAGAGCTATCATGAATCACTTTACAAATTTCTTCTTTCAACACTCCATCATAATTTTTAGATTCAGGATTTTCAAGCAAAACTTCATAGAGATAATCAAGTGCATCAACTCACTAGCAATTGGTTCATCATAATTGGATCTTTCGAAAAGATTAGTAAGTGGATGAGGATCCATATCAATAGATTTTTAGGAAACGAAGATACAAGCAAATAGAAGACACATGGCACACAAGCAAAGATAGCATACGAACAAAAAGGCAAACATTTTTTTTTGTGTTTTTGTAAAAAAAATAGAAGTGGGTGAGATGAAAACGAGAGGCAAATGGCAAATAAAGTAAATTGCAAGGAGATGAGATTTGTGATTGGGTACCTGATAGATCTAGACTTGATCCTCCCCAGCAACGGCGCCAGAAATTCTTCCTGATTGCTTGTATCTGCGTTGGTATTTCCCCGAAGAGGAGAGGATGATGCAGCACATCAATGGTAAGTATTTCCCTCAGTTATGAAACCAAGGTATCAATCCAGTAGGAGGATCCACCAAACTATGTAAGCAGTACCTTCACACAAATAACAAAAACTTGCAACCCAACGCGTAAGAGGGGTTGTCAATCCCTCCTCAGTATTGAGATATATTAAATTGTATGAGATTGGATAAATAGATCTAACAAAAACACAAAATAAAATAGGTAAAAAGAGTTCAACAAGGTATTTTTGGATTTTTGGAATAATAGATCTGAAACAATATGATACGAAATAGACCCGGGGCCGTAGATTTCAATAGAGGCTTCTCTCGAGAAAATAGCATACAATGGGTAAACAAATTACTGTCGGGCAATTGATAGAAAAGCGAATAACTATAACGATATCCAAGGCAATGATCATATATATAGGCATCACGTCCAGTATTAGTAGACCGACTCTTGCATGTATCTACTACTATTACTCCACACATCGACCGCTATCCAGCATGCATCTAGTGTATTAAGTTCATGAAGAAACAGAGTAATGCAATAAGAACGATGACATGATGTAGACAAGATCTATTCATGTAGGAATAGACCGCATCTTTTTATCATTAATGCCGACGATACATGCGTGTCATGTCTCTTTCTGTCACGGAGATTGAGCACCGTAAGATCGAACCTATCACAAAGCACCTCTTCCCATGGCAAGAAAATTTGATCTAGTTGGCCGAACCAAACCAAAGTTTCGGAAAAGAAATACGAGGCTATAATAACCAAATAATATTCATAGATAGATTTGATCATAAACTCATATTCATCGGATCCCAACAAACACACCGCAAAAAAGAGTTACATCAAATAGATCTCCAAGAACATCGAGGAGAACATTGTATTGAAGATCAAAAAAGAGAGAAGAAGCCATTAAACTACTGCCTGCATGCCCGTAGGTCTGTGGTAAACTACTCAGATCATCAAAGGAGCACCAATAAGGATGATGAACCCCTCCGCGATCATTTCCCCCTCCCGCAAGGTGCCAGAAGGGCCTCTAGATTGGATTTCGTGGTTCTGTAACTTGTGGCGGTGGAAACTCTGATCTCTCGATTCCCCTAGGATTTCTAGAATATTTAGATAGTTATAGAACTGAGAGACGGTGGAGGAGACTCCCGTGGGCTCCACTACCCACCAGGGCGCGCAAGGGGCCTCTGGCGCGCCCTGGTGCCTAGTGGGCTCCACGGGCTTCCTCTAGTGCAAATCTTGGGCCTCCTGGGTGTCTTTTGGGCAGAAAATATTTTCCAAAAAGTGTGACTGCATTTGAACTCGTTTGATATGGATATTCTATGAAGTAAAAAACAAGCAAAAAACAACAACTGGAGTGGCACTATGTTAATAGGGTAGTCCCAAAAAATGATATAAAGTGCTATAAAATGAATATAAAATATTCAAGAATGATAATATAACAGCATGGAACAATAAAAAATTATAGATACGTTGGAGATGTATCTGTATTGAAGATATAAAAGAGTAACTCCAATAGATGATGCAAAAAGGAGATATAAAAACTAGTGGGCGGTCGACTAGGGGTGGCGGCATTGGGGACGGCGGCGGCGCGACGCGATTCGGGTCGGCGGCGTCGGGGCAGCATCGGGATGGCGACACCTGTGCGTGGAGGCGGCGGAGGAGCGTCGGAGGGGCGGCGGCGGTGGTGAATCAGGACGACGGCAGCGGGAATCAGGGCGGCGGAGCAGCGGCAGAGGAGCGGTGATTCGAGGCGGAGAGAGAAGGAGGAGCGGCGTAGGGCGACAGAGGAGGGGCAGCTAGAGCTTGACGCTGCAGGCGACCGGCTTCGCGAGGCGGGAAGTACATCGGAGGCGGGTGCCCGTCGGGCGGGCGGCATGGCACGCCTCCCCTACCACCGGAGGTGGGTCTTGGCTAGGAACAAGCCCAGCCCGTCCACGACCTCTCCGTGGAAGGCATTACGGTAGCCAGACCTCTGGAGAAGTTTCGGTTCGAAGCGGCGGCCGAAAACGAATCGGCGGCTGCGGTCGACAGTCGTCGCTACTACGACGAGGCAGGCAGCGGGGGACTGGCGGGCGGAGTCGCGGCTCGGCGGGTTGATGTTAGGCGGGCGGCGGCGATGTCGATTTTGGGCGAAATCCGCCGGCGGCGAAGTTGAGCGGGCGGTGGAAGCCAACTGAACGTAGTTTGGCGGTTGGCGCGCCGCTGATATTTTTACGTCTCCATTAGGTAAAGATGCAAATTTGCATCATGAGATGTTCTATTTTATATCTTTAGGAGACAGAGATGTAATTTTTTTTGCATTTACATCATTTGTTGGAGAGAAGATTTTTACCTTAAAAATGAAAAAGTTAGCAATTTTTACGTCTAATATGCTCTAAGACTCGAGGACGCCACATCTTCGACCCGTGGAACACTCCACTCTATTTTTATAGTAAACTAAAACAAATATTTAAAATCTACATTTTATATTGAATTCTTGTACCACTCATTTTTCGGTGTTTGTAGAACTTTTAAAGCAATTCCAACACATCGACTCAAACGGACGGCGATTATGTCTACATTTTATCCGTTTGGATAGGCCGCCCGCTCTGTGTATGCCTATTTATTATTTGGGTCGGCAGTACGCCCGATGCGTCGACCAATGTTTACCGGCCTGGCTGGCTGGCCGCCATTTTTCAGCAAATACACACACATTTTGCATAGTTTCACAAGCAAACAAAAATGGCATAGTTTTACAACCAAATAAATTTGGCATAGTTTACAAGCTGAACAAAAAAGAAATTGTCTTAAATACATTTAAGAAAAATACATCTGTTGGTTGTCAACATGAGTTCACATATACTCAATCAAATCATTTTGCAGCTGAATGTGAGTTTCTCAATCACATATTTGATGATGAAATTCTGTGAACTATGCAAACGTTGCCGCTCCTCCTCCATGCTCAGGCACAACATTGTCACCTTGAAACTGAAACCCTTGATAACAAATACGTTCCGGGCGCTCACCCTCTACGATCATATTGTGCATGATCACACAAGCAGTCATCACCTCCCACAACTTTTTGGTGCTCCAAGTTCTAGCAGGGTACCGAATGATGCCCCATCAAGATTGCAGAGCACCAAAGGCACGCTCGACATCCTTTCTAGCGCTCTCTTGCTCTTGCGCAAATCTTTTTCTGTTCTCTCCGACGGGGTTAGGGATTGTCATCACAATAGTGATTCACTGAGGATAGATACCGTCAGCTAGGTAGTAATCTTTGTTGTAGTTGTGGCCGTTGATGTTAACATTGTCTGGCAGGCAGTTGCCTTCGGCAAGCCTTGCAAACACCGGCGAGCGTTGAAGCACGTTGATATCATTGTGCGATCCGACCATGTTAAAGAAAGAGTGAGGCCGCTGCATCAAGTATGACAGCGCAAACCCTGACATGGCCCCTATACTGCCCTTGCCAAGCAGAAGGGCAGTTCTTTCACTCCCAATGCATGCAATCTATGCTGCCAAGTATCTCTGGGAAGCCCCTGCTGGCATTCATCGCCAACACGCGGGCTGTATCTTCGGCAGTCGGCTCTCTTAAGTAATCATGTCCAAACACTCATTTGCAGGCTTGCAAAACCTGTACATGGACTCTAGGCACGTAGGCTTGCTCATATGTACGTACTCATCAATGAGATCACCGGGCACTCCGTATGCAAGCATCCGGATAGCTGAAGTGCATTTCTGATAAGATGAGAAGCCAATCTTTCCAAGGGCATCCTCTTTGCACTCGAAATAATCGTATACGACCATCCCCTCTCTAATACGGTTCAAAACATGCATAGCCATACAGAAACCCCGCCTGAATTTATGATGTTTGAACAGCGGGTTGGTTGTGTCAAAGTAGTCCTTCCAAATAAGCAAATTGCCGCTCTCTCGATTGCGATTCAACGCCGGAATGTGCCCGGGGTCAAGCCCCGGAACAACGACCGCTACTTATTAAGGTGGTCATGGACCAACACAGCAGCCAGCATCTCCTCATCATCGGACGAGGAATCGTCGGAGTCGCACAGAAAATTGTGGAGAAAGAACTCGTCGGCGGAGTCCATTTGTACCTTGAGGCAAACTGTCGAATAGCATGTGGGCGTCGACGAAGAAGCTGGCCGGCGAATAGACTCGCGCCTCCCCTGGACCAGGTGGTTGGCCTTGCGGCGTCCAACGAGCGTGACAGTGTCAGCAGGGAGGTGTCGGACGAAGGAGCTGCTCGAGGTGGCAGGGGTGACTTCGTGCTCACGGCGATGTCGAACTGGAGGGGTGGGGGTGGGAAGCTGCAGTGGCTCGGCAACGAGGCAGTGGTGGCGGCGACGTGGGAGGTGGCGGCGTGGGGAAGGTGTGGAGGCACGAACTGCTGGCAGAGACACCGGAACTGGGCGGCGGCGGCGACGGGGCGGACGGCGGAGGCGACGGGAACGGGCAGAGGATGACCAATGTGTCACCGACTAGCGGGCCAGGAGGAGTAGGCGCGCGTCGCGCGCGTCCGCTTCATGTCTGTACCGACGCAAATCAAGCCCAAAATTAAGCAGGGAATGTGTCGACATGCGTATGAAAAGCAGACGTGTGTCTGTTTCGACTCGACTTTTCTATCCGCTACAACCCTAACAAACACGTGCGGACGAAATGAATCGGCGCGTTGGAGTTGATCTTATTTGGCTCGAAAAGAAGAGAAGTTATTACAGAGAAGGACAAACAGTTTTTGCACGCGGCAGTGAAAACAGAATCACCGCCCTGTCCGGGACGATAATTCCGGCGGAGAGCCAGGCGCTGTCGTGCAGCCGGTCCCATGCATGCACGTGCCCGTGCGGCGCCGATGAGTATGGTGCGAGGGGTGGTGGTGGGGGCCACCATCGCACCGCGCCCCGACCGCAGCCAATGCCACCGCTGCCCAAGTCCTCCACCGCCGTGCCTGCGTGCATGGGATCCCACGTTCGCGCGGCCCTCTGCCGACCCAGTCAGTGCTGGCGGTTCGCTGGCGCCCTCGAGGACCCGTCCCCTCCCCTCCCACGCATGTGCAGCTGCTGGAGCGCCGTGCGCGCTTCACAACGTGGGCGCTCCCCGAGCTCGAGTCCGTGGCTGCCGACTCTGCAGAGTTTTCTACACGCTAGGGTTTCGTTGGTTGAGACTTGGAAGCAGATCTTTTGTGGCTGGGGCCAAACTCCTTCGTAATACGTGTGGACCATCGTAAGCTTGGACTACAACGGTAAAAGACAAGACCGAGAAAATTTTGCTGCCAACGACCGCTGCGAGCCGACCACCGGCCGAGCAGGCTGCAGTCCAAAACGGGCATTTCCCCACCGCGGTCAGCTCAGTCCAAGCGCATTCGCAGCTCTGCAAGCAACGGCCCGCACCGCAGCCGTCCACCGCGGCGCCACGCCACCCTGTGACCCCATCCATCTCGCGTTGCCCCACCCGAAATACACGCGCACCCCCTCCGAGAGAGAGCGTACATGCTGTCGAGCCAGGCCTCCTTCCTCCTCTGTCCGTCCCGTACTCCTCTCTGCTCTCCACAATGCAGCGCCACTGACTGAATCACCTGCTGCTCTTTCTGTCGCTTCTTCCGCCGCGACTGCTCATTTCCCAAGACCGCCGAGCTCGACCCGACACAATGTGGCGACTTCTGGCGCTGGTGGTGTCCGCCGCCGTGCTGGCGGCGCCGCGGCCGGCAATGGCCGGCGACCCCTACGCCTTCTTCGACTGGGACGTCTCCTACGTCACCGCGGCGCCCCTTGGCGTCAAGCAGCAGGCAAGCCAAGCTAGCAACCATTTTACGTACTCTCGTCGCGCAGGTGTTTCCCCCCGTCTCGTTTTTATGGAGCCGTTGTTTCCTTGTTGCCGGTAGGTGATCGGCATCAACGGCAAGTTCCCGGGCCCCGTCGTCAACATCACTACCAACTGGAACGTCGTCGTCAACGTGCTCAACGACCTCGACGAGCCCCTCCTAATCACCTGGTGCATGCCCACTCCCTCTCTCTCTCTCTCGTGCGCGCGCTGCCGCCATTAATTCCTCCCGAGTCGCGGCAGGCAGGCAACTGAGAATTGCGTTGCACGGTGGCATGCAGGAACGGGATCCAGCACCGGAAGAACTGCTGGCAGGACGGCGTGCTGGGCACCAACTGCCCCATCCCGTCCGGGTGGAACTGGACCTACGAGTTCCAGGTCAAGGACCAGATCGGCAGCTTCTTCTACTTCCCCTCCACCGGCCTGCAGCGCGCCGCCGGCGGCTTCGGCGGCATCGTCGTCAACAACCGCGGCGTCATCGCCGTGCCCTTCGGCCGCCCCGACGGCGACATCACCATCCTCATCGGCGACTGGTACAACAGGAACCACACGGTGCGTCGTCGTAAACACGCGGCTCCGGCCACCAAGCTAATCACATTCACAACGCGCCAGATTTGACTTAATTGCTCGTGCCGCGCTGCAGGATCTGAGGAAGATGCTGGACGAAGGGAAGGAGCTCGGGATGCCGGACGGCGTGCTGATAAACGGCAAGGGCCCGTACCGGTACAACGACAGCCTTGTGCCGGCCGGCATTGAGCACGAGACCATCGATGTGCATCCCGGTAATTCATTGCCCCCTATCATCATAACACTACTACTCTACTTGCATTCTGGGTTGGCAACTTGCTCAACAGGGTTAAAAAAAACTTGGCAAGTGGAGGAGCAGGTTGCGCAAGTTGCATCGCTTTTATTCAGAACTCTGTTTTCTCCTTGGACAAGAATCTTGTTTCAGAGTATTGGAGTAGTGTGGTTCCAGAAAAGAGGAAGAGAATAAGAGTGGCGCAAAAAAAAAAAAAACTACAGATGCATACGCTCATACAAACTCACATATCAACGCACCCATGCACATACTGCCCATGTGATCACCTTGGAGAGACTGAGCCGGCATCACTTCTTGAGATTGATGAAGCCGTCACAGGCGTCTCTTAGTCTGACAGGAACATCTCTTTCCACCGAACGAACATCCCCAGAAAGGCTTAAATAAACACATGAAAATGTGAGCACAAGTGCCAAGTATGGGACTTGAACCTTGACGGGCTAGTTTCACCCCAAGAAACCTTACCAATTGAGTTCAGTTTGCCGAAACGCAACTTTTTAGCAAGACCTTTTGCTAGATTGCACTTTAAAAAAGGTTTAACTTGATCTTTTTTTGCGTTTTGTGAGTTTGACTTGTTATGTCCTTCTACTGCAATATGTAAGTTTGTACAACCTGCATTAGGCTATTTTTCCTTCCTAGCATCATCTTCTCCAATGTCGTAGAGCATCTACAACTAGATTGATCTAATTTGACCCCCTAAAACATGCGTAGACGTACTTGGACGCGTTTGTGGACAACACTTGGTCACCCCTTATTTGTCTGCCTCCACACCCGCTCCCGTCATATGCAAATGCTAAAAGCCATACAATCTCATTCAACTTAAAAGCATCACACATAGTTCGTATAGATCAATACACGTAGACCAATTAGGACATAGCATAAGGAATCATACATATCATTGGACTACCAAATTTTGGCATGATCAAATATGACAACGAAAGAAGTTCATTCACGACCACCAGGTCGAGAAGGATGTGCTCGCTGCTGGAGTTGTTAATATGTCGAATGCGTCGCCAGCTTCATCATCGTCCTATTGCGGGGGTAGGACGGTAAGGGCACTTACTGCACCGATTTGCTCTAGTGCGAGGACACGCGTCACCATGGCTTGCCGCTTCGCCAGGATCCGGGCATGGGTGTCATCCATTGGATCCGCTGCCCGTCATGCTGGAGAAAATCGGAGATCACCGGAGAGGAGGGGGAGTGGAGCGGGCTGAAAGTGGAGTGGAATGAGAGTGGATAGGGTTTGGTTTGGAATGCGGACAGGGACTGGGTATTTATGGGGTCGGGTTATGCAGGTCCGACGGGGTAAAAGCGTTCCGGTGGCCCAAATCCATCCTACATATGGTCCGAGTTTGAGGTTGCCGGACAGTCCGAACATTTGGGCTGACTTTGTAGGGTCCGGTAGGTGACAACTTTTTGACCGGGTTGTCCGCCTGGATGTATAGGTGGGTTTGTAGATGCTCTTAGCACCAGGATTTGTCAGTGCTCACAATAAAATGACGATGCATTGCTCCTGAGTTATGTGAGTAAAGTCTGTGATAGTAGTACTATCATGCTAGATTTCCATTAAAGCAAGTCACCTGATAAAAGGATCAACAAGTTGAAGATACAGACCGTAGTAAAGTTCTGCAGCCAAGCCATGAGAGTCAAGGTTCAGACTTGAGAGTCCCGATTCAAGTGTGCATGCATGCGTTCTACTCCAATATGGAGTACTCCATTCCAATATAGAGCGGAGATGTTACCTTATGCACTCGGTGTTAATTATTAAAGTTGAGTCATTTATTTTGGAGTATTCAACAAAAAACTACCACATTTCGTGGAACCGTGCCTATAAATTATCACTTTACAAATTTGTGTCCATGCCTACGTGTGGGCCAACCCTGTCATAATCATGTTTAATTTCAGCAGAAGCAGTCATTAGTGTTTTTGGGAAAAATTAATCAAAAAGTGGTAGTTTTCGGCACAAATTTATAAAGTGATAGTTTGTAGGCACGGTTTCATGAAATGTGATAGTTTTTTTTGTTAAATACTCCTTATTTTGAGACTATGTTAGCTTCGAATGCAACGGTGGAATTTACTCAACCGTCAAGATGCCTGTGACGAATTCTTAGCTGTGCCAGAACCACTGGAAATTGCATGTAGCACATCCAGCGCTGCAATCTCATCAGTTTTTGTGCTAGAACCACAATAGAAGCTTGCACGTCGATACTCTATTTATCTGGTCATCATGCACATGGAGCAGGTCGGACGTACCGCATCCGGGTGCACAACGTGGGCACGTCGACGAGCCTCAACTTCCGGATCCAGGGGCACAACCTGCTGCTGGTGGAGACGGAGGGGTCCTACACCACGCAGCAAAACTACACCAGCCTCGACGTCCACGTCGGCCAGTCCTACTCCTTCCTCCTCACCACCGACCAGAACGCCAGCTCCGACTACTACGTCGTCGCCAGCGCCCGCATCGTCAACGAGTCCCTATGGCAGCGCGTCACCGGCGTCGCCGTCCTCCGCTACTCCAACTCCGGCGGCGCGGCGTCCGGCCCGCTCCCGGACCCGCCCCAGGACCAGTACGACAAGACGCTCTCCATGAACCAGGCGCGCTCCGTCCGGTGGAACCTCAGCGCCGGCGCGGCGCGGCCCAACCCGCAGGGCTCCTTCCGCTACTCCTCCATCAACGTGACGCAGGCGTACCTGCTGCGGAGCACCGCGCCCGTGGAGATCGGCGGGAAGCGCAGGGCGGCGCTGAACGGACTGTCCTTCGCCCCGCCGGAGACGCCGCTGCGTCTCGCCGACGCGTACGGCGTGGAGGGCGCCTACACGCTCGACTTCCCGGAGCGGCCGGACCCCGCCGCGCGGCCCCGGGTGGCGCGGTCCGTCATCAACGGCACCTACCGGGGGTTCATGGAGCTCATCTTCCAGAACAACGACACCCGGATGCAGAGCTACCACGTGGACGGGTACGCCGTGTTCGTCGTCGGGATGGACTACGGGGAGTGGACGGAGGCCAGCCGGGGCACGTACAACAAGGGCGACAGCGTGGCGCGCAGCACCGTGCAGGTGTACCCCGGCGCGTGGACGGCGGTGCTGGTGTCGCTGGACAACGTGGGGTTCTGGAACGTGCGGTCGCAGAACCTCGACTCGTGGTACCTCGGCCAGGAGGTGTACGTCAGGGTGGTGAACCCGGAGGACGGCGCCAACAAGACCGAGATGGCCGTCCCCCGCAACGCCCTCTACTGCGGCCAGCTCCACAAGTACCAGAAGTACGGCCCCCCAAACCGCGATCAATCGTCTGACTGAACACATTTGCAGCTCTTCATGCGTCTCTTGTTAACTGTTTTCGACTCCTTTCAGGGAGCAGACTCCTCATCACAAGGCGGCGGCGGCATCTGCGGCGGCCGTGCGGCCGTTGGCCTCGCGGAGGCAGATTGTGACGTCGGTGATGCTCGTCGTCGGAGCCCTCGTGTTCGCGTCGTAGCGCGGCGCCGTGGATCCATTTTTTGTGCCGCGTCTGAGGTGACTTCGTGTGTGTAGTGTAGGTTAGGATCAGAGGTGCCACTGGACTGTACCAATTGCCCATGCACTACGGTTTTTATTTTGTAGCATCAGGAACGGTCGATCGTGTTTATTCATTCACCTCGAGGCTGTCTGAGGACCGTGATTTGATTTGTTCATGGCGAGCAATTCTAATATATATTCTTTTACAATTTGTTTAGCTTAACTAACTACGGTGTGTTTCCTTTTCGAAAAAAACTACGATGTGTTCGTCTGAAACCCGCATCATACTTTTGGTGTTCAATGGCAGACGGCAAGGCGATCGATCAAATAGACAGATTCGTCCAGATAATGAGATAAACATGTCCTAAGCAGCAGAACATCTTGCAGAACCATGATTCATGGTCACAGTTGTTGAATCATAATCGAATCGCCGTGACTGCATTTGTCTGTCCTTTGGTCTTCAGTGGCACGTCCAGGAATTACCGAATCACCTGATTGCAGGCAGCCATACGACTCTGCTCCGCTCCCTGAACTTCTGAATCCTGGCTGGCGTCGTCAGTGGTATTCAATTTGCAAGTGGGCTCCTTTCGTCGCCCATTTGACTGGGGCTGGGCCTGGTTTTGAAGTCGCCCACCGCTCAGGCCACCACCGCACCAGGCTGAGCCTGGTAGCTCAAAGAAAAAAAAAACAGGCTGAGCCTGGTTTTGTTCTCGCCAAGTGCCAACTCTTTTTATCTCTACTCCTAATGTCTTAATAGCCTTCACGATTTTTTTCATCCCATCACTTTCGTCCCTTTTTTCGACCGGTTATTTTTCGTCCCCCTTCCACCATCTCTCCCACATTAATTTTTTTCTTCTTCGCAATTAAAACCAGTGCCCAAGATCAAATGGGCTTACGAAAGTAGGTCTAGAGGGAGGGGGGAGGGTGATTAGACTACTTGATCAAATAAAATCTAATATTCTCCCAATTTTAGTTGTGGGCAGATTTTAGTAATTAACAGAAGTCAAGCTATCAACCTATATATGCAATTCTAAGAGTGTAGCAGCAGAAAGTAGAACATTATATATGAATGTAAAGGGAAGGGTTTGGAGAGTGCAAACGCAATGAAGACACATAGATTTTTGGCGTGGTTCTGATAGGTGGTGCTATCATACATCCACGTTGATGGAGACTTCAACCCATGAAGGATGAGAGCTGCACGAGTCCACGGAGGGCTCCACCCACGAAGGGTCCACGAAGAAGCAACCTTGTCTATCCCACCATGGCCATCGCCCACGAAGGACTTGCCTCACTCGGGTAGATCTTCACGAAGTAGGCGATATCCTTGCCCTTAAAAAATTCTTGGTTCAACTCCACAACTTAACGGAGGCTCCCAAGCGACACCTAACCAATCTATGAGACACCACCCTCCAAAAGGTAATAGATGGTGTGTTGATGATGAACTTCTTGCTCTTGTGATTCAAATGATAGTCTCCCCAACACTCAACTTTCTCTCATAGATTTGGCTATGGTGGAAAGATGATTTGAGTGGAAGGCAACTTGGGGAAGGCTAGAAATCAAGATTCTTGTGGTAGGAATGGAATGTCTTGATCTCAACACATGAGTAGGTGGTTCTCTCTCAGAAAATGAGTAGTGAAAGTGTAGGAACGTACTGATGGCTCTCTCTCATATGGAGAAGGGGTGGAGGGGTATATATGGCCTTCACGCAAAACCCAACCGTTACACACATTTGACCCAACTCGGTGAGACCGAATAGATGAACTCGGTGAGACCGATTAGTTCAAAATGTGAACGTTAGGAATCTCGGTGGGACCGAGTGGAACAACTCGGTGAGACCAATGTGCTAGGGCTTTAGGACAAACATCATCTCGGTGGCACCGATTGCATCAACTCGGTGAGACCGAAGTGAAGCAATAAGGCAACAGAGAGAATGTCAAGCCAACTCGGTGAGACCGATTGCATAACTCGGTGAGACCGAAATAAATGCAACAAGTCACATAGCGTTGGCAAGGCCATCTCGGTGAGACCGAGACCCGCATCGGTGAGACCGAGCTGTTAGGGTTTCTGGCTGTGGCTATGTCACATGAACTCGGTGGCGCCGGGTAGAAAGAATCAGTGGAGCCGAGTTGGACTTTAGGTTTTGGACATATTTGGATGGAGAAAGTGGTTGAGGGATTTGGAGCAATATCACTATGCATTTGAGCAAGCAAGCCATTAAGCAACACCTCATCCCCTTTTAATAGTATTGGCTTTCCTATGGACTCAATGTGATCTTGGATCACTAAAACAAGATGAAGAGTCTTGAGCTTTTTGCTAATATGTGTCCTTAGCATTTTGAGGGGTCGACATCTCTAGTCCATGCCATGCCATTCATTGAACTTCGTGAAATATTCATCTTGGGAGGATATTAGTTCAATGAGCTATATGTTGTTATGAATTACCAAAACCACCCCGGAATTAGTTGCACTTTCAATCTCCCCCTTTTTGGTAATTGATGACAACATATAGATCAAAGCTTCGACAGATGGTAAAGTGAACGAAATACATTGTCGCCTTGAGAAGTATGTGATAAGCAAGAACTCCCCCAGAATTTGTGCATTATTTGAAATTTGCATTTGAATGCAAATGCACAATCGATTAGGATCATGGGTCACTCTTCCATGTCACATACGTCTTGGTGGAGCGCACAAAATGATAGGAGTAGAATAACATGCACGCATCACCAAAGATACAAGTGACTGATCATACACAAACAATCATAGAGATAGACATGCAAGCACATATTAAGCATAGTATGATCAAATTCATGATCACACAAGGTATCCCACGAGCAGAACACAAATGTAGTATTAAGTAGAAATAACCAACCAAAGTATCTGTTGGGGAACGTAGCATGCAATTTCAAAAAAAATCCTACGATCACGCAAGATCTATCAAGGAGATGCATAGCAACGAGATGGAGATAGTGTGTCCACATACCCTCGTAGACCGAAAACGGAAGCGTTAGGTCAACATGGTTGATGTAGTCGAACGTCTTCACGATCCAACCGATCCTAGTACCGAACATACGGCACCTCCGTGTTCAGCACACGATCAGCTCGATGACGTCCCTCGGACTCTTGATCCAGCAGAGGGTCGACGGAGAGTTCCGTCAGCAGGACGGCGTGGTGACGGTGATGATGATGTGATCCGCGCAGGGCTTCGCCTAAGCACTACCACGCTACGACCGGAGGAGTAAATTGTGGAGGAGGGCACCGCACATGGCTAAGAGAAAAATTGATGTGCCTTTGGGGTGCCCCCGCCCCCGTATATAAAGGAGGGGAGGAGCCGGTGGCCGGCCCTAGGGGTGGCGCACCATGGGGGGAGTCCTACTAGGACTCCACTCCTAGTAGGATTCGCCCCCCTTCCTTCCAACGTAGAGGGGAAAGGGGGAAGAGGGGGAGAAGGAGAAGGAAAGGGGGGCCGCGCCCCCACCCCTTGTCCAATTCGGATTGGGCAGGGGGGCGCCACCCCTTGTGGCCTGCCTCCCTCTCTCCACTATGGCCCATGAGGCCCATTAACTTTCCCGAGGGGTTCCGGTAACCTCCCGGTCCTCCGAAAAATCCCAGAACCTCTTCGGAACCATTCTGGTGTCCGTATATAACCTTCCAATATATGAATCTTTACCTCTCGGCCATTTCGAGACTACTCTTCATGTCCGTGATCTCATCCGGGACTCCGAACGAACTTCAGTCACCAAAAAACATAACTCATAATACAAATCGTCATCGAACGTTAAGCGTGCGGACCCTATGGGTTCGAGAACTATGTAGACATGACCGAGACACATCTCCGGTCAATAACCAATAGCAGAACATGGATTCTGCAAAGATCTTTATCGGTCAAACCGCATGAAAACATACGTCATTCCTTTTGTCACCGGTATGTTACTTGCCCGAGATTTGATCATCGGTATCATCATACCTAGTTCAATCTCGTTACCGGCAAGTCAGTTTACTCGTTCCGTAATGCATCATCCCGTAAGTAGCTCATTAGTCACATTGCTTGCAAGGTTTATAGTGATGTACATTACCGAGAGGGCCCAGAGATACCTCTCCGATACCCGGAGTGACAAATCCTAATCTCGATCTATGCCAACCCAACAAACACCTTCGGAGACACCTGCAGAGCATCTTTATAATCACCCAATTACGTTGTGACGTTTGATAGCACACAAGGTGTTCCCCCGGTATTATGGAGTTGCATAATCTCGTAGTCAAAGGAATATGCATAAATCATGAAGAAAGCAATAGAAATAAAACTAAACGATCATTATGCTAGGCTAACGGATGGGTCTTGTCCATCACATCATTCTCTAATGATGTGATCCCGTTCATCAAATGACAACACATGTCTATGGTCAGGAAACTTAACCATCTTTGATTAACGAGCTAGTCAAGTAGAGGCGTACTAGGGACACTTTGTTTGTCTATGCATTCACACATGTACCAAGTTTCTGGTTAATACAATTATAGAAGGAATAATAAACATTTATCTTGATAGAAGGAAATATAAATAACAACTCTATTATTTCCTCTAGGGCATATTTCCTTCAATCTCCCACTTGCACTAGAGTCAATAATCTAGATTACATAGTAATGATTCTAACACCCATGGAGTCTTGGTGCTGATCATGTTTTGCCCGTGGAAGAGGCTTAGTCAATGGGTCTGCAACATTCAGATCCATATGTATTTTGAAAACCTCTATGTCTCCCTCCTTGACTTGATCACGGATGGAATTGAAGCGTCTCTTGATGTGTTTGGTTCTCTTGTGAAATCTGGATTCCTTCGCCAAGGCTATTGCTCCAGTATTGTCACAAAAGATTTTCATTGCACCCGATGCACTAGGTATTAAACCTAGATCGGATATGAACTCCTTCATCCAGACTTCTTCATTTGCTGCTTCCGAAGCAGCTATGTACTCCGCTTCACATGTAGATCCCGCCACGACGCTCTGCTTGGAACTGCACCAACTGACAGCTCCACCATTCAATATAAATACGTATCCGGTTTGTGACTTTGAGTCATCCGGATCAGTGCCAAAGCTTGCATCGACGTAACCATTTACGACAAACTCTTTGTCACCTCCATAAATGAGAAACATATCCTTAGTCCTTTTTAGGTATTTCAGGATGTTCTTGACCGCTGTCCAGTGATCCATTCCTGGATTACTTTGGTACCTCCCTGCTAAACTTATAGCAAGGCACACATCAGGTCTGGTACACAGCATTGCATACATGATAGAACCTATGGCTGAGGCATAGGGAATGACTTTCACTTTCTCTCTATCTCCTGCGGTGGTCGGGCATTGAGTCTGACTCAACTTCACACCTTGTAACACAGGCAAGAACCCTTTCTTTGACTGATCCATTTTGAACTTCTTCAAATCTTTATCAAGGTATGTTCTTTGTGAAAGTCCAATTAAGCATCTTGATCTATCTCTATAGATCTTGATGCCCAATATATAAGCAGCTTCACCGAGGTCTTTCATTGAAAAATTCTTATTCAAGTATCCTTTTATGCTATCCAGAAATTCTGTATTATTTCCAATCAACAATATGTCATCCACATATAATATTAGAAATGCTACAGAGGTCCCACTCACTTTCTTGTAAATACATGCTTCTCCAAAAGTATATATAAAACCATATGCTTTGATCACACTATCAAAGCGTATATTCCAACTCGAGAGGCTTGCAGTCCATAAATGGATCATTTGGAGCTTGCACACTTAGCACCTTTAGGATCGACAAAACCTTCTGGTTGCATCATATACAACTCTTCTTTAAGAAATCCATTAAGGAATGCAGTTTTGACATCCATTTACCAAATCTCATAATCATAAAATGTGGCAATTGCTAACATGATACGGACATACTTAAGCATCGCTACAGGTGAGAAGGTCTCATCGTAGTCAACTCCTTGAACTTGTCGAAAACCTTTCGCAGCAAGTCAAGCTTTATAGACAGTAACATTACCGAAAGCGTCAGTCTTCTTATTGAAGATCCATTTATTCTCTATGGCTTGCCAATCGTCGGGCAAGTCAACCATAGTCCACACTTTGTTCTCATACATGGATCCCATCTCAGATTTCATGGCCTCAAGACATTTTGCGGAATCTGGACTCATCATCGCTTCCTCATAGTTCGTAGGTTCATCATGGTCTAGTAACATGACTTCCAGAACAGGGTTACCGTACTACTCTGGTGCGGATCGTGCTCTGGTTGACCTACGAGGTTCGGTAGTAACTTGATATGAAGTTTCATGACCATCATCATTAGCTTTCTCACTAATTGGTGTAGGAATCACTGAAACTGATTTCTGTGATGAACTACTTTCCAATTCGGGAGAAGGTGCAATTACCTCAGCAAGTTCTACTTTCCTCCCACTCACTTCTTTCGAGAGAAACTCCTTCTCTAGAAAGGATCCATTCTTAGCAACGAATATCTTGCCTTTGGATCTATGATAGAAGGTGTACCCAACAATTTCCTTTGGGTATCCTATGAAGACACATTTCTCCAATTTGGGTTCGAGCTTATCAGGTTGAAGCTTTTTCACATAAGCATCGCAGCCCCAAACTTTAAGAAACGACAACTTAGGTTTCTTGCCAAACCACAGTTCATATGGTGTCGTCTCAACGGGTTTAGATGGTGCCCTATTTAACGTGAATGCAGTCGTCTCTAAAGCATAACCCCAAAACGATAGTGGTAAATCGGTAAGAGACATCATAGATCGCACCATATCTAATAAAGTACGGTTACGACGTTCGGACAAATCATTGCGCTGTGGTGTTCCAGGAGGCATGAGTTGTGAAACTATTCCACATTGTTTCAAATGAAGACCAAACTGGTAACTCAAATATTCACCTCCACGATCAGATCATAGAAAATTTATTTTCTTGTTATGATGATTTTCTACTTCACTCTGAAATTCTTTGAACTTTTCAAATGTTTCAGACTTATGTTTCATTAAGTAGATACACCCATATCTGCTAAAATCATCTGTGAAGGTCAGAAACTAATGATACCCGCTGCGAGCCTCAACACTCATCGGACCACATACATTAGTATGTATTATTTTCAATAAGTGAGTTGCTTGCTCCATTGTTCCGGAGAACGGAGTCTTAGTCATTTTGCCCATGAGGCATGGTTCACAAGCATCAAGTGATTCCAAAAGCCCATCATTATGGAGTTTCTTAATGCGCTTTACACCAATATGACCCAAACGGCAGTGCCACAAATAAGTTGCACTATAATTATTAACTTTGCATCTTTTGGCTTCAATATTATGAATATGTGTATCACTATGATCGAGATTCAACAAAAATAGACCACTCATCAGGGGTGCATGACCATAAAAGATATTACTCATATAAATAGAACAACCATTATTCTCCGATTCAAATGAATAACCATCTCGCACCAAACAAGATCCAAATATAATGTTCATGCTCAACGATGGAACCAAATAACAATTATTCAGGTCTAAAACTAATCCCGAAGGTAGATGTAGAGGTAGCGTGCCGACGGCGATCACATCGACCTTGGAACCATTTCCGACGCGCATCGTCACCTCGTCCTTAGCCAATCTTTGTTTAATCCATAGCCCCTGTTTCGAGTTGCAAATATGAGTAACAGAACTAGTATCAAATACCTAGGTGCTACTATGAGCATTAGTAAGGTACACATCAATAACATGTATATCAAATATACCTTTCACTTTGCCATCCTTCTTATCCGCCAAATAGTTGGGGCAGTTCCGCTTCTAGTGACTAGTCCCTTTGCAGTAGAAGCACTCAGTTTCAGGCTTAGGTCCAGACTTGGGCTTCTTCCCAGGAGCACCAACTTGCTTGCTATTCTTCTTGAAGTTCCCCTTCTTCCCTTTGCCCTTTTTCTTGAAACTAGTGGTCTTGTTAACCATCAACACTTGATGCTCCTTCTTGATTTCTACATCCGCAGCCTTAAGCATCGCAAAGAGCTCGGGAATTGTCTTTTCCATCCCTTGCATGTTATAGTTCATCACAAAGCCTTTATAGCTTGGTGGAAGTTGTCGGATTCGGGGTTCTGGCAAACCCTTATGAGGTTCGAACTCTAGGGTGCGCACGAAGAACTTTCTCTCCCTAGTTCGCTCACTCAACGATCCCATGCCCTAGCTCGACGAACCCAAGGAACACGGGACACAGAGGTTTATACTGGTTCGGGCCACCGTTGTGGTGTAATACCCTACTCCAGTTTGGTGGTGATGGGTTGCCTTGAGGGCTAAGGACAAAAGGTGGTCTTCGCCTGCCAAAGGCTCTGGTGGTGACGCTGATGTAGGCTCCGTGGTGACCTCCGTCCTGTCGTCCTGCTGGTCTTGGTCTTGTTGCACCGATGTGGAAACCTTTGCCTGATGCCTCGGGACTCCTCACCTGCGCTTGCCTCTTTAGCACCAAAGGGGAAACTAGTACGCTGTGCCCGCTGGCGCCCGCCTAACCTTGGTCGTCATGGCTCACGTCATGTGAACCTCGCGAGGTTCCCCTTGCATAGATATCTCCGCTCCTCGGGAGCCAGCCTAGCGCGGCCGCCTCCAGGGAGGTCTTGGTGTTGTCCGCCTCGCGAGGCTTGGCCCCTCGCGAGGGTCTTGAGCTGTTGCTGCCGAAGCTGGGTCGTACCGGGCCGTTGGTGGAGCCACGCCATGGGCCGCAGGCAGGCAAGTCTAGGTACCCCCGTTCCCAGGGCACCGACAGTAGCCCCCGGGCCCAAGGCACGCTCGGACTTGGCTTCGAGGCGAAGCCAAAGGGCAAGCATGGAGCGCCGTGGGCCCCAACCACCTGCGGCCTTGGTCGACGCGTGGCGATCGATGGTACGTGGGTTCCTCCACTTCCCCACGCGGCCTTGATATCCGCCAGGCTAGGCGGCCGCCATTGTCTACACAGCTCCACCTCCATCGCTAGCAGCACGCTTCCCCAACTCCTCCGCCTTCCAGAAAACAGCGGTCTCCTCCTCTGACCCGACCAGGATCCAACCCTCTCCATCGCCATGGCGCCGAGCCAGAAGAAGAAGGGGAAGAAGAAGACCCAAGCCTCAGCCGAAGCACTGCCAGCCTTCGAGCCCGCCGTCGAGCGGTCGGTGGTGCTCAACCAGGAAGGGATGGACAAGGTTTGCCCAGCGCTCGCTGCCGACTCCAATGAGTGGGGGACGACGGTGGCCTGGCCTGCATCCCGCGCTGCGATTGATAGGATGGCCACTGAGATCCCCATCCATCTTCATGCCCTCTGGGCTGGTCTGATTCCCCCTTTCTCCGCCTTCTTCAACGCCGTGCTCTCTCACTACCAAGTCAATGCGCTGCACTTGGATCCACAATCCATCATCCTCCTTGCCGTCTTCGCCTTCGTCTGCGAGGCCATGGTGGGCATTGCTCCCTCCATGGCTCTACTTCGCCATTTCTTCTCGCTGCATCTGACTGATGCCCGGTAGCGCTCGGGATGCTTGAGCTTCTAGGCTGTGGCGGCGACGGCCGGCTCGGAGATCAACTTCGAGCTCTTGCCGGTCGTGAGCGAGTTCTGGAAGCGGTGGGTGTTTGTGTACGCCAGCGTGCTCAGCCCCTTGCTCTTGCTTCCAATGGCACAAGCTGCTCCCAGCTCTGGCTGGGGGCATGCGAGGCTTACTGATCCACGGCTCGCCCACGTCTGGTGTCGGTCGACCAGACTGAAGGATCTCGAGGTGACAACACCCATGGTGGTAAAGGAGTTCATCCGGCGCCGCATTTCTCCGCTCCAGCGCCACTCTCGACCGATGTGGTCCTTCTCCGGCAGCAAGGACCCCATAAGGCTTCACTTGCCCGAGCTTCCTCCTGAGGCGCAGTGGACTGTGCTTGAGCTCCTGATAGGTGACCCGGCGCCAGCCAATCTGCCGGAGGAGGGCTGCCTCTTGTACTGCTGCTCGAACAAGGTGGAGTTCGCGAGGCAGATGCCCCCATTCGACGAATGGGGGCTGCGCCCGGTCAGCCTTGAAGGGCCCCGCGAGAGCCCTGTCTTCGTGGTTCCCATGCCCGCCGCCAGCGCGGCGCTCGCTCCAGAAGTGGGCGCAGGAGGGCGATCACTGTCGGACGCCAGCAACGCAGCTGCTAAGGAACCGATGTTGTCCGGGGCTCCGAAGTGAAGACCCCTCGAGCTCGGTTGAGCTTCCCTAAGGAGGCGGCTGGAAGGCTGACACAGTCCGATGCTCCCGAGGCAGAAACCCCCGAGGCCCGGGCGAGCCGTTGCGAGGCGTAGGCTGAGAAGTTGACGCAGCTCGATGCTCTTGAGGTCGTCTCCTCAGGGGCCACACCAGCCGCCCCTGGCACTGGTGATCGCACCCAGGGCTTGGGCCAGCTTCGCCTGAACTTCGAGGCGCTCTGCAAGAGGACGGGGTCTCCAAGCTGCAGTGGTGACACCTCCCGGCCATTGAAGCAGAGGAAGTACATTGCCATAGACGAGTGAGTACCTTATCATCATAATTTCCTGAGTACTACACCTCCTCCTGACCGCAACTCTTTAGGGTCCCTTCGGCTGGAGCGGCGAAATCTCCTGAGAAGCGACCTCCACCCGCTCTGACCTCTCTGCTGGCCCTGAGTACCCCCTACCGGACTGCTGTGCATGGCATGGGGCCTGGCGAGGAGGTGGACGTGCCGACCAGGCGTCCTGACCCCGCGTTCTTGTTCTCCCTCCTTCACGGTCCTGCCTGGGGTGGTGAAGGCGTGCCGAGGGCCCCTCCACTAGTCATCGCCCGCGGCTGGGCGACCTCAGCCTTAGCCTCGTCCTCGAGCAATGAGGCCCCGCCCCGCAGGGCCTCCGCTGAGGCCCGGGAGGCGGCGGAGAAGGCACCGGTCTCCAGCCCCTTGCTAGGAGCGGGTGAGCCACCTCAAGCTTCCCCAACGGTTCTTGGCGCAGAGGACCAACCCGGCCACGTGTTTGAGCTTGCGCGCGGGCGGTGGCGCTCTTCGCCACAAGCTCTTCCGGGAGGCGATGGGCGCGTTGAGCCAGCTCGGGGAAGAGCTTGTCGATGTTGACGCCCGCCTTCAGATGGAGGGCCTCCGGCTGGCGGACGAGTGAAATCAATTGAAGGTGGCCATCAACCTTGGGCATCTTCAGTGCGAGCGCGCTAGTGTGAAGGCCGAGTCTTCCCTTGTGGCCTCACGCGAGGCCAGCGCCCGAGCCTTGGAGGAGGCCAGGGAGGCTGATCGCCGCCGCGAGATCGCCGAGGAGCGCGAACGGGAACTCCAAGACCTAAACGTCATCCTCGAGTAGCAGGTCAAAGCGCGCAAGGCTGTCTTGGCATCGATGAGGGGAGCGCCTTCCGAAGAGAAGGAGATCTTGAAGCGCGAGGAAGCGCTAATGCTGAAGGCCTTGGAGCGCAGCCTCGAGCTTGAACGGTTGGAGACAAGGGAGCGCCAGGTGGCCCAGGCTGAAGATGCCGTCAGCGCACGCAAAGCCGAGATCGGGGAAGAGGTTGACCGCAGGGTGGCGAAGGCTCGTGCAGATCTTGCCAAAGAGTACGACCGGAAGTCGAAGCTCTTGGAGGCCGAAGCTGAGGGCAGGACCACCGCCCTCAGGTCAAGGCTGGACAAGACAGAGCAGCGTGAAAGGGACACCACGGCGGCTCTGGCCTCTGCCCAGGCCGACCTGGCCTCCACCCGTGCTGATTTGCTCTCACTCCAGCAGTAGATTGATGACGCCGCGTCCTCGCGCAGCTGAACAACGATGAGGCGTGTCGTCGGCAGATGCTGCACCGTGAGCACGCCCCCATGCTCCAGGCCCTCAGGCTGAGGGCTAACCGAGCACTGGGCGCCATGTGCGAAGAGCACGTCCCTCATCCCCGCATGGAATATTATGCCAGCCATCTCCGATTCTTCACCGAAGTCGTGACGCGCTTGGAGGAATGGGCTGCGAGGGCCCGTGAGCTTGTTGAGGAAAGGAGCTGAGGCCTCCTCGCGCGCGCGTTCTCCCGCGTCTTCAGTCATCTCTAGAACCTCGACCCCCACTTCGACTTCGACACCACCATCGCCCCAGTGCCCGAGGCTATCCGGGACAACCTGGCGCGCTGGGTGGACAATAACGTGGACGCTCTGGTCAGGGCTTTTGCCACCGAGGACGACGCGGTGGTGGTCGCGGCAGATGAAGACGGCGTGGTCGATGATGGTGAAGACTACACCAGCGGCAGCGCCAGCAGCACGTATGAGAGCGACCAAGACGAAGCTGCGAGTGGCATGTCCAATTGAGCCCACGCTCCCTCGCTTGAACCTGCATGCAAAGACTTGGACACGGCCTCGCGAGGCGTAAGAGCATTTTGGAGGGGGAGCCCCACGTGTATGTAAATTACTATTCTATTTTTTAGGCTGGACTTGAAACGCGCTTCTGCAGCTTATGATCTCCTCAGTAGGCTTGCTGCCGTAACTCACCTTGACCCAGTGGGCCTTGAGCTGGTTTTGTGGTTGCCGATGTGCTTTGCTCCTGAGGGGGACCTCCGGGGGCTCGCGAGGTTTTAGATTTCCCGAGGGGCCTGCTAGTCCGCCTGAGAGGGCCTCGCGAGGAGCGAATGCCAGACCATGGCAGGGTGTGCATGCGGTGGTCCTGCGGCGATTGCGCTCTTGATCTGGGGGAATTTTGCTGCCGCCGAGCTTGCTGGCCTCGATCGGCGTCGCATGCCACTTAAACCCCACCCGCGAGGCACTCGCAAGGGGAGGGGTACCAGGCGCAAGCCTCGAAATAAAGCACGCAACCAAAACGCAAGAAATCCATTCGAAGAAAGAACACTCCCCCCACACTCGACAACAAAAATAAGACTCCAAGTTCAGCTAAAAAAGGCGGCGATTCGAGCTACAAAAAAAGGGATGAAAGCAAATGGCCGCGTCCGGCACCTAGCTAGTCTTGTTGTCTTCCCACCAGCGCGGAGCTAAGTGCTTTCTTTGGCTGTGAGCATAGTCATTGGGGGACAGTGTCGATGGCCAGCGCGGAGCATGGTGCTTCCACTAGGACATGGGAGGGAGCCCCCGAGGCCCGAGGGCGACATTCCGGAGACTTCGGAGCGTGTACAGCCCCACTCATCATTACGTGAGAGTGTCATGAGCGGAGACCTTCATAGGCGTGAGCCTTACTTCATATCGCCAGGCGAGGGCACCGCCCTGCGCCGCCCCGACCACCATTGGGGCGTCCGAATACCAGGACGAGACCAAGGGGCAAGGAGGACGCTAGCGGTTCCCTCGGCGACCACGGCCCCTCTGCCGGGGGAGGCTCCGGCGCTTCCGCCGGCAAAGGACCTACCTCCGTGTGGCGTGGGGGAGGGCATGGCTCCGGGCCGCTCCCGCTCAGCCCCCAGAGCACTACTCCCGCCGAGGGCAGGGCCACCTCCCTGGGGTCTCCAACTGCTACTGCGGCCTCGTTCTCCTGCAGTTCAGGGTTAGCGTAAGCTTGCTCCTGAGATATTGGCTGTACCCCGCCGTCGTCGTCGCTGAAGTGGTTGGCGAAGCCTCCGGGCGACTCGTGGAAGGCCCGCGCCTCGGGCGTTCCACCCGCCCATCCTGGCTTGGGGAACGGGTCTCCTCCCCCGGCAGGTACTCCAGGTTTACCATGCGGGGCACGTAGGCGTCCGTGGTCGCCCCACCAGAACCGTTACCCAGGTGCCCCGCACCTTGAGCAGCCAGTCATGGCATTTGGCCCTGGTGGCCGCTGGGTGGCATCCCAATGCGTCCTCGTGGCGGACCGCCATCACTTGTCTCGCGCGCGCTTCCGCCACAACTTGAGGCGTGGTCAAGGAGCAAAAACGCGGCGTACCTCTGCAGGCAGCGTCTAGCAGTTCGGCATCGCGCTCCAGCAGTGCATCGCGGTCGCTCTCCGCCAACCTACATCACAGTAGCTCCCGCTCCATGATGAGCGCGACTCGCATGTTCGCCTGCTCCCGTCGGGTGTGCGGTGCCGTTATTGCAATGTAGCCTGTAGATCGCGCGGTGGCAGCGCGCGCGCTTGGCGCGAAATCGGGGCGCCGGTCTGCGCTGCCCGCGCCCAGGGGTGTTGAGCGGTGTGCGGGCCGCCTGGAGTGCGGAGTTGACGTCTTCTTGGGCGGCCGGTGGCGCCCGGGCAGGCCAGGTGATGTCTACTACTCAACCTTCTTCTTGTAGACGTTGTTGGGCCTCCAAGTGCAGAGGTTTGTAGGACAGTAGCAAGTTTCCCTCAAGTGGATGACCTATGGTTTATCAATCCGTAGGAGGCGTAGGATGAAGATGGTCTCTCTCAAACAACCCTGCAACCAAATAGCAAAGAGTCTCTTGTGTCCCCAACACACCCAATACAATGGTAAATTGTATAGGTGCACTAGTTCGGCGAAGAGATGGTGATACAATTGCAATATGGATAGTAGATATAGGTTTTTGTAATCTGAAAATATAAAGATAGCAAGGTAACTAATGATAAAAGTGAGCACAAACGGTATTGCAATGCTAGGAAACAAGGCCTAGGGTTCATACTTTCACTAGTGCAAGTTCTCTCAACAATAATAACATAACTGGATCATATAACTATCCCTCAACATGCAACAAAGAGTTACTCCAAAGTCACTAATAGCGGAGAACAAACGAAGATATTATGGTAGGGTACGAAACCACCTCAAAGTTATTCTTTCCAATCAATCCGTTGGGCCATTCCTATAAGTGTCACAAACAGCCCTAGAGTTCGTACTAGAATAACACCTTAAGACACGAATCAACCAAAACCCTAATGTCACCTAGATACTCCAATGTCACCTCAAGTATCCGTGGGTATGATTATACGATATGCATCACACAATCTCAGATTCATCTATTCAACCAACACAAAGTACTTCAAAGAGTGCCCCAAAGTTTATACCGGAGAGTCAAGACGAAAACGTGTGCCAACCCCTATGCATAGGTTCATGGGCGGAACCCGCAAGTTGATCACCAAAACATACATCAAGTGAATCATGTGATATCCCATTGTCACCACAGATACGCACGGCAAGACATACATCAAGTGTTCTCAAATCATTAAAGACTCAATCCGATAAGATAACTTCAAAGGGAAAACTCAATCCATTACAAGAGAGTAGAGGGGGAGAAGAAACATAAGATCCAACTATAATAGCAAAGCTCACGATACATTAAGATCGTGCCAAATCAAGAACACGAGAGAGAGAGAGATCAAACACATAGATACTGGTACATACCCTCGGCCCCGAGGGTGAACTACTCCCTCCTCCGACAGGGTGCCGGAACAGGGTCCCGATTGGTTTTTGGTGGCTACTGAGGCTTGCGGCGGCGGAACTCCCGATCTACAAGCAGTGGTAGTTACCACCACTTGCGTTTTGTATGTTGTATGTAGTATCTGTCGAAACCGAGAGTATGTACGTGTAGTATGTAGTATATAATAATGATTAGTTAGTATATATACTAATTTTTAGGTAGTATGTACCATTTTTTGAGTATGCTTTTTTTTTACGTACAAATATGTACGTATTTCACAAATATAAAAAAACTATGGGCTCATATGCAATTTTTTCATGTAACTTGCTTTGAAATATCTTAGATATATTATATGAACATATTTAAAATAATAAAATAGTATATATAGTACCACATGGTAGTATATGAGACATGTGGGGTAACTACCACGGGTGGTAGGATGGATTTTCCTATATATATATATATATATATATATATATATATATATATATATATATATATATATATATATATATATATATATATATATATATATATATATATATATATATATATATATATATATATATATATATATATATATATATATATATATATATATACTCCCACCTCTTAGCTGACACTTCAGTTTGGATATTCCTAATCGTGAGAAACAAACAACCAGAGAAGATCAAAGAGAACTGATGCATGCAACGACCACACACATGCATGCGTTTAGTCGGTCCTAAAATTAAGGGATTCAGTACCAGATGCCTAATCCATCCATGTGCATACACCGTTCAACAACAAAAAAGAATCCATAGTTTTTTTATGTCACCACAAGAAAAAAGGGATATATAATGTTTCTATTGAGTATATTCTACTTTTGTCCAAACGAGTCTGTACTGTCCTTTTTTATTGAGTATATACTGTTTTTCTTTTGCATGTACAGTATATACTGCTTGGTTTCATAATATGCATATACTGTTTTTTTTCATTTAGAATGACTAGGTATTAATTGCTTGTGATCAAAAGAGGTATGTACTGGTTTTATTGAGTATATACTACTTTTATACAAATGAGTGTGTACTGTCTTTTTTATCAGTATATACTGCTTTTTTGGGCGGGGGTAGAGTATATACTACTTGGTTTCATAATAGGCATATACTGGGATTTTTTCCCCTTCGGAAGGACCTTGTACTACTAGTACTTCATTGCCAAAAACTGAAAGAAGTATATACTAGTACTTGGCAACATTATCCGTGTATGTTAATCTAATGGGTATATGCTACTTTCAAAACGAATGAGTATACTACAATTTGATAGAAAATAAAGGACTGGTCAGTTTTCAAGATCGGTTGAGTATGCATACTACTTTGTCAAAAAGTAGTGTATATTTACTTCTTTTATTTTGCTAAGAGTGTATATTTACTTAGCAAACTGAGGATGGTCGATTAGTAGTATATATGCTACGTATTTTTCCAAGCAAGGAGAATACAAAATGGAATTTCTCTGATGTACTTCAAAAGGAAGTATCCATATTTTTTGAACTGAACAAAGGGTATCACAGTACTTTTCACTCTGTGTGTTATATACATGTAAACAGGAGTCACTGCTTCTTCAGAGATCTGTCAAGTGGCACCATGCATGGTTAACAAGATACTCGATACATTGGTACATCATGTACAGAATTTTGCATCTTGATACATGTACACTGCCTAAGAAAACTGGACCATGCAGCTACTTTATTTATATCTTCAAAAAGGGTTAATGCTAAAATACTGAAGAAGAAGAAGAAGAAAGAGGTATATCTTCCAGCAAGCTTCAGATAACACCACATGTACTTCTGGAAGTGCTCCTCAGTCAAACAAATCTACAAGTTTTACATACATGGATATTCAATGGAAAACAATTAGCAACATAAGTTAGACTTGATTCAAGAAAGATTGTACAATTGTAAGTACCTAATTTCTAGCTATATATACAAAAAATTCTGAACTGGGTACTAAGAGAAAAGAAACAAAAAAAGAGCTTAAAAATTGTTTACACCCGCAACGGTAAGTAATCTGATCTTCATACTTTGTTAAGGTGTTTAAGGATAAAAAATTAATTAGGTAGATTGGGTGAGACAAGGTGCTTCTCATATGGTTCTACAATCAGTTTGGGCAGTGGCTGTGACAATATGCTCAATATACTGACGGACATACTCACTTGATTTACAAGAATTTGCACTAACGGGATGATGAATGGGTCTCATATCCTGACTAAACTTGAGATGAATATACCCATTATTTGGTGTCGCTAATACATTGACTCCATTATTAGAAGAAAAAAATGCAACCAATTCGTACCAGATCTATAATGGTTTACACACTGTTGTCTCAAAGAAAGATTTAGAAGGAGAGCGGCTAGATCTAACCAGTGATTGCTGGACTCCAAAGTTGCTTGCGGTTGGAGAACTTGCAGTACACTTTTACGTCCACCAGTAAGAACTGGGTTCCATTCCATTGTTCTCATGGATGACACTCGGTTGTTGGAACACGGAAGGCAATGATTCACCGGATTCCAGCCACCTACAAACCAGCAGAAAAAGAGAGTTGATTGCCTTGTCGATCTGGTTTCACACATCAGAGTCACGCGCTGGAAACAAACTTGGTCAGTCAGGGCGTTGTTGTCCGGTGAGAAGATGAGCCGCTGCCAAAGAAGGCTGCTGCCGCGTGAGCTCCTTCTCCACGAGGCCAATGTAGTTCCAGTCGTGCGAGTCGCCGCCGCCGCTGCATAACGCCAATGAGATGGGAGGGGAGATCGATAAGCGCAACGCATGTAAAAGCGCCTAAAAAATCGGACCAATGATATGTGTTTGTTTTAGATGGATTTTATTCACTCATTATTTCTTTAACTAAAAGCTAAATGGCTTTGAGCGGTAAGATTTCTATGCGCCAGTGAAACCAGCCACCGACTTGTGCTTAGGAGTACGTACTCCCAAGAGTACCAACCCATTTTCATATATATATATATATATATAGAGGGAAAATCCATCCTACCACCCGGTGGTAGTTACCCCACATGTCTCATATACTACCATGTGGTACTATATATACTATTTTATTATTTTAAATATATTCATATAATATATCTAAGATATTTCAAAGCAAGTTACATGAAAAACTGCATATGAGCCCATACTTTTTATATTTATGAAATACGTACATATTTGTGCGTAAAAAAAACATACTCAAAAAATGGTACATACTACCTAAAAATTAGTACATATACTACATAATCATTGTTATATATTACATACTACAGGTACATACTCTCGGTTTAGACATATACTACATACAAAATACAAAACGCAAGTGATGATAACTACCACTGCTTGTAGGAATATTTGTCATATATATATATATATATACATACATATATATATATATATACATATATATATAGGATGGGTCTATTATGATAACACCCTCTAGAGTCTTATTCTGCGCACCAAATCCTTATTCTGATAACACCTGAAGCGAACGAAACCCCACCCCACCCACCCGTGCAGCCCACTTCCTCCCGCTGCCATACTCCCCGCCCCCACCACTTCCTCTCTCCTCTCCACCTCCTAACATGCCCGACGCCCCTCCCGCATCCCACCACCAGCGCCCCTTCAACCACCGGCGCGACCCCATCTACCTCCCACGGCCGGCGCGTCCCCGACCTCCTCCCACGGCCGGCGCGCCCCCGACCCCTCCCACGGCCGGTGCGCATCCACCCTCCTCCCATGGCCGGTGCTCCCCAACCACCGGCGTCCCCCGCGACCATGGTGGGATTCGGCCGCCACCAGCCACCGGCGAGGCCTCCACCACCGGATCCGGCCGCCATGGCCACCGGTGCAGCCGCAAAGCCGACGGATGCGGCCGTGACCCACCACCTCGCGCTCTACCATGTCCCGTAGCCACGGCGCCGCCCCCTTCCTTTTCCTTCTCTAGCGACGGATCCCGAGCGGCCGCAACAGTCAGGTTGAGTTCCGTTGGGATCCATGGCGTCCCGCCCCGCCGGATTCACCGGCTGCTCTGGATCTGGCGATAGGAAGCTCCACCGCCTGGTGGTGGTGCAAGAGTGCACCTCCAGCTGCCCCTGCCTCCTACTCCGGCGACCTGCTGTTTCCCGGAGCCCCGACGACCTCCTACTAGATCCGGCCGCCGCATCGTACCTTCTCCGCACTGCAAGCACCGGCCTCCGGCTTCCTCTTGTCCCCTTCAAATTTTTTTGCCTTTCCAGATTTCACTTGGGCACAAACACTTAAGTTCGCTTTGTGCATCAGTGCGGTGCGGCTGGATGTCCAGTCCACCGGCGAGCGTGCTTGCATTCCGGTGGCGGAGGTCGGCTTCCAAGCGCGAGCGGCATGGCACTCTGCCGCAAGTTCCCCTCCCCTCGTCACCTCCACCTCCATGGCCGGTCCCCGGATGTGCGTCCGCGAGCTACTACAACTGTTACAGTTCATTTGATGTTTTATTGAAGCTCACTAAAATTTGTTTTGCAGTTAATTATGGAAAAAATGCGCCAAGTTTCCTGGAGTTGGCTCATTTCCTCTCCCCCGACGAGGAGTCCATGCACCCCTAGCCGAACCAGGCATCCAGGACCTTCTCTCGGCCCACGGCGACCTCCTGTGCGCGGCACCACCACTCTTCCTTTGAATCGCAGCATGAAGATTGGAGCATGAGATCAAGCAATGCAAATGGTGCATTTTTTGTGAGGATTTATGTATAAAAATTACAGGGACTCATTTTGTGTTTGCATGAGACTATTCACTTTTAGAATGATGTTGTCCACTTGCCCCCAACATGAAAATGCAAAAAAATTAGTGAAACAACGAGATGGTAATGCGGTACACTTTGATATATATTGCGGCTCACTTGCCCTTGTCTTTGCGGTCCACTCTCGTTCATAAAAGAAAGTTGAAAAAAAGACAACAAAAACCCGTATGAGAAAAATAATGTCTGACAAAAGAAATTATGCAGATCGCTTGCCCGTCCGATGCAGTACGGTTTTCATTCTAAAGCAGTGCGGTCGGCCGTGTGATGTTCATCCCGTAAGTGCAAAAATATCGTTGTGGAAGCGAAGAAAAGTAATGCGGTTCACTTTTTGGTAGTGTTGTCGTTCATTTACACCTGACGTGAAGTGCACTCTACTTTCTCGTTTTTTGAAAAAATTACGTTCGACAAAAGAAATCATGAAGTTCTCTTGCCTGTCTGATGCAGTGCGGTTTTCGTCCGATACAGTGCGATTTTCTGTCGGGTGACATACACTCGCTGATTTGGGTGTCGCAAAAAAAAAACAGAGTGTCCGCATTTCCGTAATTTTAAAATTTCTCTTAAACCGTAAGGAATTAGAGGGAGCGTTCTACATGAAAAAGTTGTGTCTCGACGATATCTTTCCAACAATGTATAATTTGAATCATTTCGACCAGCGGTTTGTAAAAATTTCTCAAAAAACGGCTGCTGCCTCTCGTAGTCAGGCGCACAATTTTCAAAATTAACTAAAAACCGTAAGGAATATCAAAACCATTTCTACATATGAAAGTTGCGCCTTGTCCATAGCTTTCCAACGACGTATTATACGCCGCATTTCGACAAACGGTTCAAAAACTAGAGCGAAAACAGTACCAAAAATTGCAAAAATTAAAAAAAACATAATTCCGCGATTTAGTAAATTTGAAACTGCTCTTAAACCGTAACGAATTAGCAAACATAATAGATATGAAAAATATGCGCCTTGACGATATCTTTCCAACGGCGTATCATTTGCTTTATTCCGATTAGCGGTTTAGAAAAAATCACAAAAATATGTTCGCTGCCACTCATAATCCGCCGCGCCGTTTTTGAAACTACTCTTAAACCGCGAGAAATCTCGAAAAGTGTTCAACATAGCGAAGTTGCGCCTAATCCATAGCTTTTCAACGGTATATTATACGCCTCGTTCCGATAAACGGTTAAAAAATTAGAGCAAAAACAGTACCAAAAAAATAACGCGTGCAGTTTTTTCCGACGAGAAGTTCACTAATCTTTATTGCAGTGCTCGTCGTCGAAATGATGCAGTGCGCTTCTATTGAGCGTGCAGTGCCGAAGTGGTGCGCAGAATAGTTATTCTGCTAATATTAGCAGAATAGACCGTCTGTATATATAGGCGGAAGAAGTACGTCAGGGGAGCCACGAGGGGCCCACGAGGGTGGAGGGCGCGCCCTAGGGGGGTGGGCGCGCCCCCTACCTCGTGGCTCCCTCGTTTCTTTCCTGACGTGCACTCCAAGTCTATCATATTGCTTTCCTTCCAAAAAAAACTTCTCCAGAAGGTTTCATTCCGTTTCGACTCCGTTTGATATTCCTTTTCTTAGAACACTGAAACAAGGGGAAAAACAGGAACTGGCACTGGGCTCTGGGTCAATAGGTTAGTTCTAAAAATAATATAAAAATGCATAATAAAGCCCATAAACATCCAGGATGGATAATATAATAACATGGAACAATAAAAAATTATAGACACGTTGGAGACGTATCAGCATCCCCAAGCTTAATTCATGCTCGTCCTCGAGTAGGTAAATGATAAAGACAGAAATTTTGATGTGGAATGCTACTTGGCATAATTTCAATGTAATTATTCTTAATTGTGGTATGAATATTCAGATCCGAAAGATTCAAAATAAAAGTTTAATATTGACATAAAAATAATAATAATTCAAGCATACTAACTAAGCAATTATGTCTTCTCAAAATAACATGGCCAAAGAAAGTTATCCCTACAAAATCATATAGTCTGGCTATGCTCTATCTTCACCACACAAAATATTTAAATCATGCACAACCCCGATGACAAGCCAAGCAATTGTTTCATACTTTTGACATTCTCAAAACTTCTTCAATCTTCACGCAATACATGAGCGTGATCCATGGACATAGCACTATATGTGGAATAGAATGGTTGTTGTGGAGAAGATAGTCTCACATCAACTAGCCGTATCAACGGGCTATGGAGATGCCCATCAATAGATATCAATGTGAGTGAGTAAGGATTGCCATGCGACGGATGCACTAGAGCTATAAATATACGAAAGCTCAACAAAAGAAACTAAGTGGGTGTGCATCCAACTCGCTTGCTCACGAAGACCTAAGGCATTTTGAGGAAGCCCATCATTGGAATATACAAGCCAAGTTCTATAATAAAAAATTCCCACTAGTATATGAAAGTGATATCACAGGAGACTTTCTATCATGAAGATCATGGTGCTACTTTGAAGCACAAGTGTGGCAAAAGGATAGTAACATTGCCCCTTCTCTCCTTTTATCTCATTTTTTTAATTTTTTTTATTTGGGCCTTTTCTATTTTTTATGGCCTCTTTTTTTCGTCCGGAGTCTCATCCCGACTTGTGGGGGAATCAGAGTCTCCATCATCATTTTCCTCACTTGGGACAATGCTCTAAAAATGATGATCATCACACTTTTATTTTCTTACAACTCAACAATTACAACTCGATACTTAGAACAAAATATGACTCTATATGAATGCCTCGAGCGGTGTACCGGGATATGCAATGAATCAAGAGTGACATGTATGAAAGAATTATGAACGGTGGCTTTGCCACAAATACAATGTCAACTACATGATCATGCAAAGAAATATGACAATGATGGAGCGTGTCATAATAAACGGAACAGTGGTAAGTTGCATGGCAATATATCTCGGAATTGCTATGGAAATGCAATGATAGGTAGGTATGGTGGCTGTTTTGAGGAAGGTATATGGCGGGTGTATGATACCGGCGAAAGTTGCGCGGTATTAGAGAGGCTAGCAATGGTGGAAGGAAGAAAGTGTGTATAATCCATGGACTCAACATTAGTCATAAAAAACTCATATACTTATTGCAAAAATCTACAAGTTATCAAAGCAAAGTATTACGCGCATGCTCCTAGGGGGATAGATTGGTAGGAAAAGACCATCGCTCGTCCCCGACCGCCACTCATAAGGAAGACAATCAATAAATAAATTATGCTCCGACTTCATCACATAACGGTCCACCATACATGCATGCTACGGGAATCACAAACTTTAACACAAGTATTTCTCAAATTCACAACTACCCAACTAGCATGACTCTAATATTACTACCTTCATATCTCAAAACAATCATCAAGCATCAAACTTCTATTAGTATTCAACACACTCATAAGAAAGTTTTTACTATTCTTGAATACCTAGAATATTAGGATTAAGCAAATTACCATGCTATTTAAGACTCTCAAAATAATATAAGTGAAGCATGAGAGTTCATCTATTCTTCAAAATAAAATCACCGCCGTGCTCTAACAAGATATAAGTGAAGCACTAGAGCAAATGACAAACTACTCCGAAAGATATAAGTGAAGATCAGTCAGTAGTCGAATAATTATACAGCTATGTGAAGACTCTCCCATTTAATAATTTCAGACCTTAGTATTTTATTCAAACAGCAAGCAAAGCTAAAGAAAATAAAATGACGCTCCAAGCAAAACACATATCATGTGGTGAATAAAAATATAGCTCCAAGTAAAGTTACCGATGAATGAAGACGAAAGAGGGGATGCCATCCAGGGCATCCACAAGCTTAGGCTCTTGGTTGTCCTTGAATATTACCTTGGGGTGCCTTGGGCATCCCCAAGCTTAGGCTCTTGCCACTCCTTATTCCATAGTCCATCGAATCTTTACCCAAAACTTGAAAACTTCACAACACAAAACTTCACAGAAAATCTCATGAGCTCCGTTAGCGAAAGAAAATAAAACACCACTTCATGGTACTGTAATGAACTCATTCTTTATTTATATTGGTGTTAACCTATTGTATTACAACTTCTCTATGGTTTATAAACTATTTTACTAGCCATAGATTCATCAAAATAAGCAAACAACACAATGAAAACAGAATCTGTCAAAAACAGAACAGTCTGTAGTAATCTGTATCAAACGTATACTTCTGAAACTCCAAAAAAATTATAAAATAAGTTGGTGGACCTGAGGAATTTGTCTAGTAATCATCTACAAAAATAATCAACTAAATAGCACTCTCCAGTAAAAAGTTGAAGCTAATCTCGTGAGCGCTAAAGTTTCTGTTTTTTACAGCATGATCATAAAGACTTCACCCAAGTCTTCCCAAAGGTTATACTTGGCACAAACACTAATTAAAACACAAAACCACATCTAAACAGAAGCTAGATGGATTATTTATTCCTAAACACAACCAAAAAGCAAGAAACTAAAATAAAATTGGGTTGCCTCCCAACAAGCGCTAACGTTTAACGCCCCTAGCTAGGCATGATGATTCCAATGATGCTCACATAAAAGATAAGAATTGAAACATAAAGAGAGCATCATGAAGAATATGACTAGCACATTTAAGTCTAACCCACTTCCTATGCATAGGGATTTTGTGAGCAAACAACTTATGGGAACAAGAATCAACTTGCATAGGAAGGTAAAACAGGCATAACTTCAAAACCTTAAGCACATAGAGAGGAAACTTGATATTATTGAAATTCCTACAAGCATATATTCTTCCCTCATAATTATTTTTAGTAGCATCATGAATGAATTCAACAATATAACCAGCACCTAAAGCATTCTTTTCGTGATCTACTTGCAAAGAAAATTTACAACTCTCCACATAAGCAAAATTCTTCTCATTCGGAATGGTGAGAGTATCATAAGAGACTCGAATACTATAAATTGTTTCCACATTAAAAGAGTAATGTTCAGAAAAAGGGTAATCATAATCATGACAAGTTTTATAAATATAATCATCACTACTTTTTATAGCATAAGTTTCATCACAATAATCATCATAAGTAGCAACTTTGTTCTCATCATAATCAATTGAAACCTCTTCCGAAATAGTGGATACATCACTAAATAAAGTCATGACCTCTCCAAATCCACTTTCATAAATATTATAAGATTCAACATCCTCCAAAATAGTGGGATCATTACTTCCTAAAGTTGACACTCTTCCAAACCCACTTTCATCAATATAATCATCATAGGTAGAAGGCATGCTATCATCATAACAACTTTGCATATCAAAACTTGGGAGGATAAAAATATCATCTTCATTAAACATAGCATCCCCAAGCTTGGTACAAACATTAATTTCAGCAAATATATTATCAAATGTGTCATCCTCATCAAACATAGCATCCCCAAGCTTGGGCCTTTTCATATCATAAGCATAATCACTCTCATTATTAATAGTATGGATAGCACCAATAGTATAGCAATTATCATATTCATCCAAGCAAGTGCCAAAAAGATTTTCAAGATCATAAGAAGTATCATTATCTTCCCAATCATAATCATCACAACAAGCAATAGGCATAACGAGATCATCATCAAGTGCATCATCTTCCACAATTATTTTTGATTCATTTTCATGAGGCACAACGATAATAGGAGCAACATTATTTGGGAGAGATATCTTTTTACCTCTCTTCCTTTTCCTTTTATTCTTCTTCACCACATCATGTGTGGGTTCAATCCTCTTTTTGAAGTTCCTTATTAATGAAATTGGTTGAATAGAAGGCTCCTCCTCGTTACCTGATTCATCATAAGAAATAATAGGAGAATATTGGGAAGTCTCTTCCCTTTCATTAGTGTTCTATTCATCTTCTATTTCTTTTCTTTTCTTTATGTAATCGACAATATAAGGATTTTCAATGAAATTCACCGCACAATACATATAAATTTCTTCTAGATCAAAACCAAGAAGTTTATAACGGGCAAATTCTGGAAGATGCCTAGTTATATGTTTCATATCTTCGCAACCCATGAGCAAGCTAAGTTCATTATAATGTGCAAGGGAAATCAACTCATCACAGTTTTTGGACACGACTAGATCATGAAACAATGTGCATCGGATAGCTAAATGACCACTTTTATTGCAAAGTTCACAAGTACGGCCAAGAAAAATTAAATTTTCAGCACAAACATCTAGCCTTTCTTGCAACAATTTAGTTTCTAAATGCTTATGCCTCTTGCAATATCTATCTTCCCTATTTGGTGTGTACTTGCAAACCCAATGCACTCCACAAAAGTTGACATGTAGGCATTTTCATCATAACTAGTGCAATCATCATTAGTACCATAGATATTAAAGGAGTTCATACTAACAACATTGCAATCATGCTCATCATTCAAAGATTTAGTGCCAAACATTTTAATGCATTCTTCTTCTAACACTTTGGCACAATTTTCCTTTCCATCATACTCATGAAAGATATTAAAAAGATGAAGCGTATGAGACAAACTCAATTCCATTTTTTTGTAGTTTTCTTTTATAGACTAAACTAGTAATAAAACAAGAAACTAAAAGATTCGGTTGCAAGATCTAAAGATATACCTTCAAGCACTCACCTCCCCGGCAACGGCGCCAAAAAAGAGCTTGATGTCTACTACTCAACCTTCTCTTGTAGACGTTGTTGGTCCTCCAAGTGCAGAGGTTTGTAGGACAGTAGCAAGTTTCCCTCAAGTGGATGACCTAAGGTTTATCAATCCGTAGGAGGCGTAGGATGAAGATGGTCTCTCTCAAACAACCCTGCAACCAAATAGCAAAGAGTCTCTTGTGTCCCCAACACACCCAATACAATGGTAAATTGTATAGGTGCACTAGTTCGGCGAAGAGATGGTGATACAAGTGCAATACGGATAGTAGATATAGGTTTTTGTAATCTGAAAATATAAAAACAACAAGGTAACTAATGATAAAAGTGAGCACAAACGGTATTGCAATGCTAGGAAACAAGGCCTAGGGTTCATACTTTCACTAGTGCAAGTTCTCTCAACAATAATAACATAACTGGATCATATAACTATCCCTCAAAATGCAACAAAGAGTCACACCAAAGTCACTGTCGGTGTCAAAACCGGTGGATCTCGGGTAGGGGGTCCCGAACTGTGCGTCTAGGCGGATGGTAACAGGAGACAAGGGGCACGATATTTTTACCCAGGTTTGGGCCCTCTCGATGGAGGTAAAACCCTACTCCTGCTTGATTAATATTGATGACATGGGTAGTACAAGAGTAGATCTACCACGAGATCTGAGAGGCTAAACCCTAGAAGCTAGCCTATGGTATGATTGTTGTTAGTCCTATGGACTAAAACCCTCCGTTTATATAGACACCGGAGAGGGTTAGGGTTACATAGAGTCGGTTACAAATGGGAGGAGATCTACATATCCAGATCGCCAAGCTTGCCTTCCACGCCAAGGAAAGTCCCATCCAGGACACGGGACGAAGTCTTCAATCTTGTATCTTCATAGTCCAGAGTCCGCCAAAGGTTATAGTCCGCCATCCGGACACCGCCTAATCCAGACTCCTCAAGAGCCCTGAACCAGGCTTCAATGACGACGAGTCCGCACGCGGATTGTCTTCGCATTGCAAGGCGGGTTCCTCCTCCGAATACTTCATAGAAGATTTTGAACACAAGGATAGTGTCCGGCTCTGCAAAATAAGTTCCACATACCACCGTAGAGAGAATAATATTTACACAAATCCAATCTGCTGACGTATTTCGCAGCGTGACATCACACCATGGCCAAGCCTTTATTTGAATCATTTTTACTGTTCCACCTCAGCGCACTTAGCGAGGCGGTTTCCTTGGTACGTCTTGTCGAAGCAGAGATCGTGTCCCCTTATTCCGGGATTCTCATCAATACGGGCGTGGGTAACCCAACCGTGCCATTAATTTACGGCGCTTGGGAGATAAGCGAGTTTTACCAGGCTAGTGGGGGCACATAGTTTCGTCCGCCCATATAAGGGGATAAGGATCCACCTTTTCAATCTACGCCTTCTTCCTCCTTTGCTTATCCATTTTCGCGCACTCGAGCTCCAGCGCCCAAGTCCGCACATCCCACCTCAACCTTCTCCAGCCATGTCCGGAGCGGGAGGCAAGTGGATGGCCTACTCCGTCACGGAGGGACACATCAAGAAGCTGAGGAAAGCCGTATACTTGTCCAATGACATCGTGCACCGGCTCCCCGACAAGGGGCAGCTCATCCCCACCCCCAGGCCCCATGAGAGGGTGGTGTTCGTCACCCATTTCCTTCACGGACTAGGTTTCCCACTTCACCCATTTTTCCGAGGACTCATGTTCTACTACGGCATGGATTTCCATGATCTGGCCCCGAACTTCATCCTCAACATCTCGGCGTTCATCGCCGTGTAAGTAGAAACCTTCCTCTGCATCCAGCCCCACTTCGGCTTATGGCTGAAGACCTTCAATGTCAAACCGAAGGTAGTGGGTGGCCGCCAAGTGGAGTGCGGAGGCGCCATGGTGGGCAAGATGCCCAACGTTACATGGCTCGAGGGCTCCTTCATGGAGACCCTAAAGGGGTGGCAATCGGGGTGGTTCTACATCACCGAGCCGCGTGACCCCGAATTCCGATCTGGCTTCCCTACACGACTCACCTCCTGGAAAGAGACGGGCCTGTCATGGGGCAATTCGGAGGAGCTAACCGGACTCCAAACCTGCGTCCAAAACCTGGTGAGCAAGAAGCTCAAACTCGTCAACGTAGTCCAGGTCATGCTCATCCGCCGGATCCTCCCGTGCCAACAACGGGCTTTCAGTTTGTGGGAGTTTGATCCGGCACAGCACCGAACCTGAGTAGGCTCTTCGACACTACGTACGAAGACGCCTGGAAGGTGCTGTTCAAGGGCGCCGAGGCTCCCGCATCCGCTACCGAGGATCGCGGATTCAGCGCGCAGCATCAAGCCAACGCGGTAAGCTATTTTACCCTTTACGGGTTACTTGTTTTCCATAGTTTGATTCTATGTGGGATCTAAACTCCCTTACCTTTGACAGGATTGGCAGAAGACGTCCGGACAGATTGACTGTCCGGCTCCCGTGCCCGAAGACCCAGCGGACGCCCGCTTGACGGGGCTGCTGGTTCCGGCACCTTACGTGGTGCCGGAGAAGAAGGCCACGGGAACACCAATGAGTTCCCGGCGCCCGGCGGTGTCGGATTCATCGTCCGATGACTCTGAGGCGCACTCCTCTCCCGAAGACGAGGAGGAGGAAGAAGAGGCATCTCCCTCTCCAGCGGGGGGAGGAACGAAAAGGAAGGCCGCCCCAACTGGGGGGGGGGGGGGGCGGAGGGTCCAAAAAGGGGAGAACCCTTCCTCCGGACTACTCCACCAACGCCGACGACGTCGAAGAGGAGTGGCCAACCAGGGCCAAGCCCCTGGCAAAATCGTAAGTATCTGGATACCAGAATAACTCATGGCGTTCCTCTGTTGCACAGTATCTTCTGACGCCGAATATAATCATGCAGTCCGCCCAAGGCCGGGCTCGACCCTTCGTCGGGCGGCTCCCTGGGTTCGTCGGATGTGAATAGCACTTCACTTCCGGCCGCCTCCTCCCCTCGCCCAGCGGATGATGCCGAGGTGGAGTCCCAAAAGGGTCCAAGCCAGGAGGAGGTGGTCCTGGAAGCGCCGCAAGGCGACCTCCCGGACTCCAGGCTCAAAGGGGATAAACCCCCAAGGGTTCCAAGTCCGGCCCTGGGCCGGACACCGCACCGGAACCTTCAATGGTTCCGGAATCCGGCAGGCGGCCCCCTAGTAAGAAGGGCAATCCTAAGACGCCGGTGACCTCCGTCCAACCGGAGGCACCGGATATTCTGCTGGAGGTGCTTAACGGCGCCTCCATCGACGAGGAGCACCGCACTATTATGAGTGTGGTGATCCGGAAGGTTCGATCCGCCAAGAGCGGGCTGGATCAAGCTCGTGCCAGCCTTCTAACAGCTTTGAGGTATTTATTTAGGATATGTAAAAATATTACCGCATAGACAGTAGCCTCGATGCTCAGTTTGGTGTTGAAAATAAAAGCGGGCGAGGATCAAAAGATATGCGCAGGAGTCTAACATAAGTATGTCAATATGGGAATGCAGGCTGCGCTGCCGACCTCTGTCGCACTGACTGCAGAGGTCGATGCATTGAAGCAGAGCCTCGAGCGGTCCGAGAGCGAGCTCGGCCTTGCCAAGAAGCAGCTCGAGGACAAGGAAGGTAAGTAATACCTTATGTAAGTATATAAATAGATGTGGTTGCAAAAAATGACAGGACCAACGTGAGTATTACAGGGGCCACAAACGAGGTGGCGACCCTGAAGGAAGCGCTGTCCAAGGCCGAAGACAAGGCGGCCGTGGAGCGCACGGAGCGAGAGAAGCAGGAGGCGCGGGTGGCGGAGGTGCAGCAAGAGCTCCAGGCTCTCGTGGAAAAACACGAGAGTTTGGAGCTTGACTCAAAGACTCGAGAGTCCGAGCGCCAAATCTGCCAAGGCCGAAGCCCAAAAAGCCCTCCAAGAAATTGAGGCGATGAAGAAGATAGTGGCGGGTAAGGCATTCTTTATGCAAAGCAAGCACGTGAAAGTGAATTACTTGTTACTTACCCGAGTCCGGAGCTCTCCAGGAGCATTCAAAGATCTTCCCCAGAGTGTGTCCGACGCCGCCGCATTCTACCGAGCCGAAGAGGGGAGCTCGACGGAGAAGGTGTTCGGTCTCAATATCTGAGGCGGACACCCAGTGTTTTTGAGCGACCAGTGAAGCAGCTGGTCGAGCTCCATAAGGTGGCCGAACAGGCCATGAAGGGTCTCATAGTCCGGCTGTGGCCTGGGGAAGCCATGCGTGGGAGCTACTTCGGGCTGGTGAGGCGGCTGGTGGATGCCTGTCCATGGCTTGAAGTCGTCAAGCGCTCCATATGCATCGAAGGTGCTCCGAGGCCCTTGCCCGTGCTAAAGTGCTTTGGGCAAGATGGACGACGAGAAGCTTGTGACGGATGGACCACCGCCGGGCAAGGAGCATCGCAAGCCGAGATGTATTATGAGGGCGCCTCAAGGGTGCCCGCCTTTATAGCGGATGAATGCTCCAAAGATGTAATTTTGAGTAAACTCGCATTTGTGATCCCTGACGCTGAAAACTTGTTCATATCGCTAAGCAACGCTTTTGAATTTAAAATATTACCTTCTGTGCGACCGTTTATTAAATTTGAGAGATGGCGAGTCGTCGGCTTCTGCCCCCGTGCCACGAGTGCCGGGGTGTTCGGGATAAAATTGAGCGCTCTTTTTCCCATTCTTGGGTCCTTCGAGGGAGGCGCTCAACACAACGAACAAGGCAATCGGACTATAATGCTTGAACACTCTCACTTAGCCATAGAATTCTATAATTTTAAATTTCGGCGAAGCCCCTAGTATTCGGAAGACCGAGTTCGGGGCGCTATCCATGCCTAGGCCGGACAAAGCCGACTCCTTGCTCTAAGCGGCATAAGTCTTTAGGGACTCGAAAACCTCTCGAACAGCGACCGGCTCTCGCCCTATCATGATGGTCAGTTTTAGCTTTCTCCACTGAGGTGCTTAGCCCAGCTCAACCGGGGCACAATCCCAGTGGTTCTCCCAGTGCTACCTTAGCCGATATAACGGAACGTAAGGTACCAAAACATGGGAGCCGGGCAAACCCAACTATTGACCCAAGACATGATTCGGAGCCGATGCATATAATGCTATAAGTTCAGGGTGCCGCACTCGTGAGAGTGTTTGGACTTCTCACACCATGTTCTGGGGTATGTAAGCCCCTGGTGTATTGGCCGTACCAAAGTGTACGGTTGCAACATGTCAGTAATGAACATATATAGGTAAAAAAGGGAATGCAATAATAGACAAAAGCTATGTATTGTTTATTCAAAAAGGCTGCGGTAAAAGCAAGACGATACAAATAGTGCGGTAAGCAAGAGATGGGACTATTTGACATGTCCCCCTCCAGGGGCTAGCTGCGGGATGATATGTGAAACAAGTATACTTCTCATTATAGAGACCACCTGGACACTCGACGTAGCTTTCTGCCTCCCTGGCTGTTGCATCGTGTGTTCGGCGATTGTACTGCCGGACAGGCCTTCCGCAGAGTGGAGTCCTGAAAGTAAAAGAAAAGAATGACAAAATCGGGAGCCCCTAGTGCGGTTGAGCCGCATTTTGGGCATGCCGTGGTCGTGCCCCTTCCCCTATGCCCATGGTATTTCCAGAGTGTAGTTATGTACGCGTAATCTTGGTTTCACAATTTCGTGAGGGCTGGGGTTGGGGCCGCATTGCTACGCTTTGCTTTCGGAGCGTGCAGCGGTCTTGTTGTAGGTTACTCGGCCGCTTGACGGTGTCCGAGCGTTTAATAGCCGGATGGAGAATTGCCTTGAGAGGCTGCTTTGTACTTCGCGCGAGGGCAGCCAGATGTTCCTCCGTTCGGAGAGGGTTCGATGTTTCGTTGACCGTAATGACTCCTCGAGGGCTGGCATCTTGAGCTTGAGGTATGCGTGGTGCGGCACCGCATTGAACTTTGCAAATGCGGTTCGTCCGAGCGAGGCGTGATAGCCATCTGCGAGCGGGACTATGTCGAAGATTAACTCTCGCCGGAAATTATCCGGGATCCGAAGACCACCTCAAGTGTAACCGAGCCTGCATAGTTGGCCTCTACACTGGTATGACGCCTTTAAAGGTCGTCTTTGTGGGTTTAATCCTGAGGGATCTATGCCCATTTTTCGCACTATATCCCGATAAAGCGGGTTCAGGCTCTGCCGCCGTCCATAAGGACTCTAGTGAGGTGAAATCCGTCAATGATTGGGTCTAGAACCAATGCGGCAAATCCGCCATGGCGGATGCTAGTGGGGTGGTCCCTTCGATCAAAAGTGATCGGGCAGGAGGACCATGGGTTGAACTTTGGGGCGACTGGCTCCAATGCATATACGTCCCTGAGTGCACGCTTCTGCTCCCTTTTGGGGATGTGGGTTGTGTATATCATGTTCACCGTCCGCACTTGTGGGAGGAATCCCTTTTGTCCCCTATTGTTCGGCGGCCGGGGCTCCTCCTCGTCATTGCTATGCAGCCCCTTGTCTCTGTTTTCGGCACTTAACTTGCCTTCCTGCTTGAACACCCAACAATCCCTGTTGGTGTGATTGGCTGGTTTTTCGGGGGTGCCGTGTATCTGGCACGAGCGATTGAGTATTCAGTCCAAACTGGACGGGCCCGGAGTATTTCTTTTAAATGGCTTTTTCCGCTGACCGGGTTTAGAGCCTCTGAATCCGGCATTAACTACCGTATCCTCAGCATTGTCGCCGTTAATGCAGTGCTTGTGCTTGTTGCGACGCGACCTGCCATTGCTGTACTTGATATCTGAATTACCAGGGCTCTTGGTCATGTTATTACTACGAGCTAGCCAGCTGTCTTCTCCCGCGCAAAAGCGGGTCATGAGTGTTGTGAGGGCTGCCATGGATTTCGGATTTTCCTGTCCTAGGTGCCGGGCAAGCCACTCGTCACGGATGTTATGTTTGAAGGCTGCAAGGGCCTCTGCGTCCGGACAGTCGACTATTTGATTTTTCTTGGTTAGGAACCGTGTCGAATTGTCGCCGATTCCTCCGCTGCTGAATTATGTGGCTTAGGTCATCGGCGTCGGTGGTCGCACATAGGTGCCCTGAAATTGTCGAGGAATGCGGCTTCCGTGTCCTCCCAACAACCAATTGATTCGCTGCAAGCTGTTAAGCCAATGCCGAGATGGTCCTTTAAGCTTGAGTGGGAGGTATTTGATGGCGTGTAGATCATCATAGCGGGCCATGTGGATATGAAGGAGATAATCCTCGATCCATACCGCAGGATATGTTGTGCCATCGTATGATTCGATGTTTACGGGTTTGAAACCCTCGGGGATTTGATGATCCATTACTTCATCTGTGAAGCATAGTGGGTGTGCGGCGCCTCTGTACTGGGCTATATCACGACGTAGCTCAAACGAGCTTTGTCTACTTTGTTCGGCCCGGCCGGATTTACCATATCCGGCATGACGGTTATCGTCACATGTCGTGGGGCGCCCACGCGATCCATAGATCGATCTTGTTTGCCTTGCCTTGTCCTCCAATATATCTCATAGGTCTGGCGCATTTCCCCGTGCCTTGGTATTCTTTGAGCGACGCCGGGGTGCGGCTTGAGTGGAGGGCCGAGAGGCCTCTCTGCCGGGGAAAGGTGGCCGGTCGGCCGCATCATGCGCTGGTGATGTAGGTCTAGGTGCTTCCTCCTCTAATCGGGGTAGCAGCCTGCGCTTTGGGTAGCTCTTGGAGGGGCGTTCGAGTTCGTACTCTTTGGCCGCAAGGACTTCAGTCCATCTGTCGGCTAGCAAGTCTTTGTCAGCTCTAAGCTGTTGCTGTTTTTTCTTGAGGCTGCTCGCATGGCCATAAGCCTGCGTTTGAAACGCTCTTGTTCGATGGGATCCTTAGGCACGACAAATTCGTCGTCATCGAGGCTTGCCTCATCTTCTGAGGGAGGCATGTAATTATCGTCCTCTACCTCTCTGCTGCGCCGCTCTCTCATGAGGGCTGGTTTCTCCATCCTCTCCGCTGAATCCTCTTTGGAGGGGTTGTCTTGACATCATGCAGGGGTGTTATTGTCTCTCGTGCCGGAATCACCATTTTTGCTTTGGCGGGATTTAGAGCGGCGCCGCTGACGCCGGCGCTTAGGCTGCTTCTTGGAGGGATCATCCTCCGTTGTTCCATCGTCGTTCCCTTCTTTTGGAGTGTCCACCATGTATATGTCATACGACGAGGTGGCCTTCCAGTGCCCTATAGGTGCTGGTTCTTGGTCGTCTCCTGCATCGGCGTCCACACCGTCGATGTCGTCGGAGTCGAAGTCGAGCATGTCGGTTAAATCATCGACAGTGGCTACAAAGTGGGTGGTGGGTGGGCTTTGAATTTCTTCATTGTCCGCATCCCAACCTTGCGACCATAGTCCGCCGGGCTCTCCGATAAAGAGAGAGACTTAAGTGAATTCAGAATGTCGCCAAGGGCGAGTCTTTGAAAGATGTCCATGGCGGTGAAATCCATGATCGGCGCCCAATCGGATTTGATTGGCGGTAGCGGAGGTTGAGTCCGGAGGGAGTCCGCACCTTGAGTCACAAGCTTCGCAAGGACAAGGCTGGTGTTCGCTCGATCGCCGTAGAGATTGCAGCCCCGAGGCGGTGTCAGCCACCCGTCCTCGATTAGGCTATCGGCTCCGATCCGAGGGTCGGGCGGACACGGTGCGACCTCTAGGGCCTTCGTTCGTGGCGAGCTAGATCATGCCCATCGTAATAAATGTGGCGCGCCGGCTGTGGCTCGAACCCATCGAGATCAAGTCTCCGCGACGTTAGCCGTGTAGTTCAAACTTCCAAATCTGTCACGATGGCGGGCGTAGCTTTTATCTGCTCCGGATGGCCAAGCGAATTGGCCCGTAGTGCAAAGCCGCGAATCGAAGATCTGTCCGGGAGAAAAGTCTCACCGGACCGCGTTGTTGTTGATGATCGGAGGAGCCATCGGGCCTAAAGATGACGACACGCAGGAACTCTCAATGAAAGCACCAATGTCGGTGTCAAAACCGGCGAATCTCGGTAGGGGTCCCTAAGCTCGCGTCTAGGCGGATGGTAACAGGAGACTAGGGGCGCGATGTTTTACCTGTGTCCGGGCCCTCTTGATGGAGGTAAAACCCTACTCCTGCTTGATTAATATTGATGATATGGGTAGTACAAGAGTAGATCTACCACGAGATCAGAGAGGCTAAACCCTAGAAGCTAGCCTATGGTATGATTGTTGTTCATCCTACGGACTAAAACCCTCCGGTTTATATAGACACCGGAGAGGGTTAGGGTTACATAGAGTCGGTTACAAATGGGAGGAGATCTACATATCCGTATCGCCAAGCTTGCCTTCCACGCCAAGGAAAGTCCCATCCGGACACGGGACGAAGTCTTCAATCTTGTATCTTCATAGTCCAGGAGTCCGGCCAAAGGTTATAGTCCGGCCATCCGGACACCCCCTAATCCAGGACTCCCTCAGTCACTAATAGAGGAGAACAAACGAAGAGATTATGGTAGGGTACGAAACCACCTCAAAGTTATTCTTTCCAATCAATACGTTGGGCTATTCCTATAAGTGTCAATAACAGCCCTAGAGTTCGTACTAGAATAACACCTTAAGATACAAATCAACCAAAACCCTAATGTCACCTAGATACTCCAATGTCACCTCAAGTATCCGTGGGTATGATTATACGATATGCATCACACAATCTCAGATTCATCTATTCAACCAACACATAGAACCTCAAAGAGTGCCCCAAAGTTTCTACGGAGAATCATGGCGAAAACGTGCCAACCCCTATGCATAGGTTCATTGGCGGAACCCACAAGTTGATCACCAAAACATACATCAAGTGAATCACGTGATATCCCATTGTCACCACAGATACGCACGGAAAGACATACATCAAGTGTTCTCAAATCTTTAAAGATTCAATCCGATAAGATTACTTCAAGGGGAAAACTCAATTCATTACAAGAGAGTAGAGGGGGAGAAGAAACATAAGATCCAACTATAATAGCAAAGCTCGTGATACATCAAGATCGTGCCAAATCAAGAACACGAGAGAGAGAGAGAGAGATCAAACACATAGCTACTGGTACATACCCTCAGCCCTGAGGGTGAACTACTCCCTCCTCGTCATGGAGAGCGCCGGGATGATGAAGATGGCCACGGTGAGGTTCCCCCCTCAGGGAAGTCTTGGAACAGGGTCCCGATTGGTTTTGGGTGGCTCTGAAGGTTTGCGGTGGAATTCGATCTAATCTCTGTTCGGAAGTTTTAGGGTACATGGAGTTATATATGCGAAGAAGCACGCCGAGGAGCCACGAGGGCCCCACGAGGCGCGCCCTAGGGGTGGGCGCGCCCCCACCCTCGTGCCTTCCTCGTTCCTTCCTTGACGTGGGGGCCAAGTCCATCGGGTAGCTTTCGTTCCAAAAATAACTTCTCTAGTTGATTTCGTTCCGTTTCGACTCCGTCTGATATTCCTTTTCTTCAAAACACTGAAATAGGCAAAAAAAACAGCAAATCTGGGTTGGGCCTCCGGTTAATAGGTTAGTCCCAAAATTAATATAAAAGTGAATAATAAAGCCCAATATTTCCCAAAACAGTAGATAATATAGCATGGAGCAATCAAAAATTATAGGTACGTTGGAGACGTATCATCTACCTGCCGTTCCAAGTAAATTTGTATGTGCCAAACTCTAAACCTTCAAATGAAATTCTGTTTTGTATGCTCGAATAGCTCATGTATCAACTAGGGTTGCTCATATCTTCCATGCTAGGCGGGTTATTCTCAAGAGGAGTGGACTCCGCTCCTCACTCACGAGAAAATGTCTGGTCACCGGGATGCCTAGTCCCATGTTTTATGCAAATCAAATCAAAATAATTGCAAACAAAGCTCCCCCTGGGACTGCTGTTAGTTGGAGGCACTCGTTGTTTCGAGCAAGCCATGGATTGGTGCTTGTTGGTGGAGGGGGAGTATAAACTTTACCATTCTGTTTGGGAACTGCCTATAATGTGTGTAGCATGGAAGATATCGCCATCTCTTGGTTGTTATGTTGACAATGAAAGTATGCCGCTCAAAATATTATTTATCTCTATTTTAAAATCGAGCGTTGGCACCTCTACAAATCCCTACTTCCCTTTGCGAAGGGCCTATCTATTTACTTTTATGTTCATCACCCTCTTATTAAAAAGCACCAGCTGGAGTGCACCGCCATCATTTGCATTCATTACTATTAATTTATATTGGGTATGACTATGACTGGATCTCTTTTACCATGAATTACAATGTCTAGTCAGTCCTTGATCTTTAAAGGTGCTCTGCATTTATGTTTTGCGGTCTCAGAAAGGGCTAGCGAGATACTATCTTGTTATATCATATTATGATTGTTTTGAGAAAGTTTTGTCATCCGAGATTTATTATTATTGCTCGCTAGTTGATTATGCCATTGACATGAGTAAACATGAGACCTAAATGTTATTGTGAATGTGGTTAGTTATAATCTTTCTTTGAAAACTTGAATCTTGGCTTTACACATTTACAACAACAAGAGCAAACGAGTTTGTAAAGTTTTCTTTATCACTTTCAGTTTATCAACTGAATTGCTTGAGGACAAGCAAAGGTTTAAGCTTGGGGGAGTTGATACGTCTCCGTCGTATCTACTTTTCCAAACACTTTTGCCCTTGTTTTGGACTCTAAGTTGCATGATTTGAATGGAACTAACCCGGACTCACACAGTTTTCAGCAGACTTTCCATGTGATATTTATGTGCAGAAACAAAAGTTCTCGGAATGACCTGAAACTCCACGGAACTTATTTTTGGAAAATATTATAAATACTGGAAGAACATTCCACGTCAGGGGGCCTCCACTTGTCCACGAGGGTGGGGGCGCGCCCCCTACCTCATGGGCCCCCTGACGCTCCACCGACCTCAACTCCAACTCCATATATTCGTGTTCAGGGAGAGAAAAAAATCAGAGAGAAGGATTCATCGCGTTTTACGATACGGAGCCGCCGCCAAGCCCTAAAACCTCTCGGGAGGCTGATCTGAGTCCGTTCGGGGCTCAGGAGAGGAATCCGTCACCGTCATCATCATCAACCATCCTCCATCACCAATTTCATGATGCTCTTTGCGGCGTAAGTAATTCCATCGTAGGCTTGATGGACGGTGATGGGTTGGATGAGATTTATCATGTAATCGAGTTAGTTTTGTTAAGGAAAACCACCCTCTCATGGGGTTCTTGAGTAGGGATGATCTGCCCCTCATCTGGCAGCCGGTGTGCGATATCCGCGGCCAGATATCCGGCTCTCCATAGCTTGGTGATGTCCTCCTCTGTAACGGAGGAGACCATCCACTTGCCTCCCGCTCCGGACATACTTGGAGTGGTTTGAGGAGGAAAACGTGAACTTGGGTGTTGTAGCTCGAGTGCGCAAGAATGGATGAGCAAGGAGGAAGAAGGCGTGGGTAAAAAAGGTGAATCCTTATCCCTTTATATGGGCGGAAGAAACTATGCGCCTCCCCACTTACCTGATAAACTCGCTTGTTCCCCAAGCGCCGTAATTGATGGCGTGGTTGGGTTACCCATACCCGTATTGATGAGAATCCCGTGATAAGGGGACACGATCTCTGCTTCGACAAGACGTGCCAAGAAAACCGCCTCGCAGTATGTGTTGTGGCTGGTTGTGAAAAAGGTTCAAATAATGACCGGGCCGTGATATGATGCCACGCTACAGAATGTGTCAACAGATTAGATTTGTGGAAATATTATTCTCTCTACGGTGGTATGTGGAATTTGTTTTACAGAGCCATATACTTTCCTTGTGTTCAACATCTTCTATGGAGTATTCGGAGGAAGAACCCGCCTTGCAATGCCGAAGACGACCTGCGCGCCGGACTAATCGTCATTGAAACCTGGTTCACGAGCTCTTGAGGAGTCTGGGTTAGGGGTCCTCGGACAGCGGACTATATCCTTTGGTCTGTTGTTGGACTATGAAGATACAAGATTGAAGACTTCGTCCGTGTCGGGATGGGACTCTCCTTGGCGTGGAAGGCAAGCTTGGCGTCTGGATATGTAGATCTCCTCCTTGTAACCGACTCTGTGTAACCCTAGCCCCTCCGGTGTCTATATAAACGAGAGGGTTTAGTCGTGGGACAAGAACAATCATACCATAGGCTAGCTTCTAGGGTTTAGCCTCTCGATCTCGTGGTAGATCAACTCTTGTAATACTCATATCATCAAGACCAATCAAGCAGGAAGTAGGGTATTACCTCCATCGAGAGGTCTCGAACACAGGTAAACATTGTGTCCCCGCCTCCTGTTACCATCCGCCTTAGGCCTTGCAGTTGGGACCCCTACCGAGATCCGCGGTTTGACACCGACAGTGGTCTTCGCCTGCCAAAGGCTCTGGTGGTGATGCTTTTGTGGGCTCTTTGGTGACCTCCGTCCTGCCATCCTGCTGGTCTTGGTCTTGTTGCACCGATGTGGAAACCTTTGCCTGATGCCTCGGGACTCCTCGTCTGCGCTGCCTCTTTAGCACCAAAGAGGAAACTGGTACGCTGCACCCACTGGCGCCTGCCTGGCCTTGGTCGTTATGGCTCACGTCATGTGAACCTCGCGAGGTGCCCCTTGCATAGATATCTCCACTCCTCGGGAGCCAGCCTAGCGCGGCCGCCCCCAGGGAGGTCTTTGTGTCGTCCGCCTCGTGAGGCTTGGCACCTCGCGAGGGTCTTGAGCTGTTGCTGCCGAAGCTGGGTCATACCGGGCCGTTGGTGGAGCCATGTCATGGGCCACAGGTAGGCAAGTCTGGGTACCCCCATTCCAAGGACGCCGACAGTAGTGATTGAAGAACTCTATTAATGACACTATCACCAGGAAGATTAACTCCCAGCTGAGTCAAGTGGTTATGGTACCCAGACATTCTGAGTATGTGTTCACTGATAGAACTGTTCTCCTCCATCTTGCAGCTATAGAACTTGTTGGAGACTTCATATCTCTCAACTTGGGCATTTGCTTGAAATATTAACTTCTACTCCTGGAACATATCATATGCTCCATGACGTTCAAAACGTCTTTGAAGACCCGATTTTAAGCCGTAAAGTATGGCACACTGAACTATCAAGTAGTCATCAGCTTTAGCTTACCGAACGTTCATAACGTCTACAGTTGCTCCTGCAGCAGGCCTTGAACCTAGTGGTGCTACCAGGACATAATTCTTCTTTGCAGCAATGAGGGTAATCCTCAAGTTACGAACACAGTTCGTGTAGTTTCTACCATCATCTTTCAACTTAGCTTTCTCTAGGAACGCATTAAAATTCAAGGGAATGGTAGCACGGGCCATTGATCTACAATAACATAGATATGCAAAAACTATTAGGACTAAGTTCATGATAAATTAAAGTTCAATTAATCATATTACTTAAGAACTCCCACTTAGATAGACATCCCTCTAGTCATCTAAACGATCACATGATCCATATCAACTAAACCATGTCCGATCATCACGTGAGATGGAGTAGTTTTCAATGGTGAACATCTCTGTGTTGATCATATCTACTATATGATTCACTTTCGACCTTTCGGTCTTAGTGTTCCGAGGCCATATCTGCATATGCTAGGCTCATCGAGTTTAACCCGAGTATTCGGCACGTGCAAAACTGGCTTGCACCCGTTGTATGTGAACATAGAGCTTATCACACCCGATCATCACGTGGTGTCTCAGCACGACGTACTGTAGCAACGGTGCATACTCAAGGAGAACACTTGTACCTTGAAATTTAGTGAGGGATCATCTTATAATGCTACCGCCGTACGAAGAAAAATAAGATGCATAAAAGATAAACATCACATGCAATCAATATATGTGACATGATATGGCCATCATCATCTTGTGTCTTTGATCTCCATCTCCAAAGCACCGTCATGATCTCCATCTTCACCGGCTTGACACCTTGATCTCCATCATAGCATCGTTGTCGTCTCGTCAACTATTGCTTCTATGACTATCGCTACTGCTTAGTGATAAAGTAAAGAAATTACATGGCGATTGCATTTCATACAATAAAGCGACAACCATAAGGCTCCTGTCAGTTGCCGATAACTTATACAAAACATGATCATCTCATACAAAAATTTATATCTCATCACGTCTTGACCATATCACATCATAACATGCCCTGCAAGAATAAGTTAGACGTCCTCTACTTTGTTGTTGCAAGTTTTACGTGGCTGCTACGGGCTTCAAGCAAGAACCGTTCTTACCTACACATCAAAACCACAACGATTTTTCATCAAGTGTGTTATTTCAACCTTCAACAAGGACCAGCCGTAGTCAAATTCGATTCAACTAAAGTTGGAGAAACAGACACCCGCCAGCCACCTGTGTGCAAAGCACGTCGGTAGAACCGGTCTCATGAACGTGGTCATGTGATGTTGGTCCGGGCCGCTTCATCCAACAATACCGCCGAATCAAAATAAGATGTTGGTGGTAAGCAGTATAACTATTATCGCCCACAACTGTTTGTGTTCTACTCGTGCATATCATCTACTCATAGACCTGGCTCGGATGCCACTTTTGGGGAACGTAGCATGCAATTTAAAAAAAAATCCTACGATCACGCAAGATCTATCTAGGAGATGCATAACAAAGATACGGAGAGAGTGTGCACACGTACCCTCGTAGACTGAAAGCGGAAGCGTTAGGTTAACTCAGTTGATGTAGTCGAACGTCTTCACGATTCTAGTACCGAATGTACGACACCTCCGTGTTCAGCACACGTTCAGCTCGATGACGTCCCTCAAACTCTTGGTCCAGCAGAGGGTCGAGGGAGAGTTCCGTCGGCCTGACGGCGTGGTGATGGTGATGGTGATGTGATCCCGTGAGGACTCGCCTAAGCACTACAACGCTATGGCCGGAGGAGTAAACTGTGGAGGGGGCACCGCACACGGCTAAGAGAACAATTGATGTGCCTTTTGGGTGCCCCCCGCCCGTATTTAAAGGAGGGGAGGAGGAGGTGGCCGGACCTAGGGGTGGCGCACCATGGGGGGAATCCTACTAGGACTCCACTCCTTGTAGGATTCGGCCCCGCCTTCCTTCCAACGCAGAGGGGATAGGGGAAAGAGGGGGAGAGGGAGAAGGAAAGGGGGGGGGGGGCGTTGTCGGTGTCAAAACCGGCGGATCTCGGGTAGGGGGTCCCGATCTGTGCGTCAAGGTTGATGGTAACAGGAAGCAAGGGACACCGATGTTTACCCAGGTTCGGGCCCTCTCGATGGAGGTAAAACCCTACTTCCTGCTTGATTAATATTGATGATATGGGTAGTACAAGAGTAGATCTACCACGAGATCGTAGTGGCTAAACCCTAAGAGCTAGCCTATGATGGTATGATTGTAATTGTGATCGGCCTTCTAAGGACCGACCTCTCCGGTTTATATAGACACGGGAGGGCTAGGGATTTTATGGAGTCGGTTACAAGGAAGGAAATATAATATCCGGATCGCCAAGCTTGCCTTCTACGCCAAGGAAAGTCCCATCCGTACACGGGCCGAAGTCTTGAGTCTTGTATCTTCACGCTTCAATAGTCCGGACGTTGTACACAGTCCGGCTGTCCGGATACCCCCTAATCCAGGACTCCCTCAGTAGCCCCTGAACCAGGCTTCAATGACGATGAGTCCGGCGTGCAGTCTTGTCTCCGACATTGCAAGGCGGGTTCCTCCTCCGAATACTCCAAAGTGGTCATCGAACACGTAGACCGTGTCCAGATTTGCAAGATAATCTTCATATGGTATAGATCTGATCTGCTCGCAATCTTCGTGCATCATGTCCTTGCATCGGGGCTTGGTCCAACGCGAACCAGCGTTTCCTGCCCCTAGCGACTCGTGTTGCGGCGGCTTTATTAGCATGTCCCGTCGATCACGAGAGATCGTGTTCCTCTTATTACAGGATTTTCCATCAATATGAGCCGCGTGACCCCACGCCCGGCTGTTGGTATAACCCATGTGTTTTTAGATAAGCCTCAAGCGGTCACACAGGACTCTTGACATTCACCCTCTTTATAAAGGGGTGAGACCTCGCCTCTTTTTCACCTTCATCGCGCCTTCGCACCTCGAGTTCTAACACCCAAAACCTAAGCTCCACCCCTCAGGAATCCTCCAATATGTCCGGATCTAACCCTCAAGGCGGTGGGTGGCCTCCTCGATTGAAGAAGGACATTGCAAAGCTTAGGGAGGTCGGATACACGACCGCGATATCGGCACGAGCTCCTGCTCGGGGCAGGTCATCCCTTATTTGGAGCCCAATGAGTGTGTCGTTTTAGTCCCACACTTCCTCCACAGATGGGTTTCACCCTCGATCCCTTCATGAGGGGATCATGTTCTATTATGGGTTGGATTTTCACGATCGGCCCCTAGCGCTATCCTCCATATCTAAATGCGTTTATTATCGTGTGCGAGCTTTTCTCCATGTCGCCCCACACTTGACTTATGGCTCAAGACCTTCAATGTGCGCCGAAGATGATCGAGGAGACATGTGGAGTCTTGAAGTCTGCTGTAATAAGCGGGAACACTGATGCCCCATGTCCAGAGGGTTCTTTCCCAGAAGTATCCGATGTATGGCAGCGGAGGTGGTTTTATGTCACGGCTCCCCGAGGCACAAAGTGGGTGGCTGCCCCCGAGTTTCACTCGGGCCCTCCATCGCAGTTGGTGTCTTGGATGGACGTGGGACGGAATTGGGAGCCCGCTGGTGATATACCAGTGCTGTAGAACCGCATCCGGGAGCTTCTTGAGAGGGACATTAACCTTGTCAGCATAATGCAAGTGATGTTAATTCGGCGGATGTTGCCGTGCCAACGCCGGCCTCTCCGGATATGGGAGTTCAATCCGGAGGGTCCACGAACTGTCAAGTACTTCTTCGGCTTGAAGCTCGAAGAGATGTGCAAATTATTCTTTGGACGGAAAGTAAAGTGTCCGGACACAACCGAGGATGCGGGCCTAAGCTGCAATCGCCTAGATACCCAAGTGAGTAAATTTGATACCGGACACCGTGTTTTGTATTTGTCGTAAGTGTTTATTCTAAAAATCATTCGCGTCCAGGAATGGCTCAGCAAGGCGGAGAGAATCAGGTGTCCGGCGCCACTTCCCGAAGGCCCGCCCGCCCCACCATGGTCAAGATGCTCGGCCAAGGTACTCGGTGAGATGCCGGGGGAAAGACAAGGAAGGACGAAGAATCCGATCCCCTGCGCTCGCATCGAACAGGGGGTGTTACCTCCCTAAGGAGGATAGTCGGGAAGAAGAGGCTAAGGCCTCCTCCTGCCTTGAGAAGAAGAGGGCCACCTTCGAAGACTCGGAGACGGAGATGCCCAAGCCCGGGAAAATGATAACACCAGGAGGCTCTGCCCCAATGGGCACCCTCACCGCATCGTGCCCACCAACGAGCCAGCCCTCCACCAAGCTGTAGGTTGATTTTTAATTTGAAGGTATTGCGTTCCTCCTAGATCAATAACCAGGATTTATCTGTCGCTGTCCGGCTAGCAGCCCCTCTCAACAGAGTTCGTCTTCGGGGGATCTTCCTCCGGAGATGATGGAGAACGAGACCCCACCCACCTCTCCGGCTCATGAGGCAGGCGACGAGGTGTCGTCACGGAGGAATCCGGATCTGCAAGCGGAAGCCAATCGTTAGCCCCTGAGGCCGGAGCATTTGGCTCCTGCGAAGGGCGATGGGAAGGATCCGGCATAGTTCGATGTCCGGCCGGACATACTGATGGGCCTACTGGAGCGAGCTGCGCTCTCGGAGGAGCACCGCTCATTAATGAGCGAGTCTTTGAAGAAGATTTAAATCCGCTTCTAAGCGGTTTGAATGAAGCATTTGCAAGTCTACTCAAAGGCTTTGAGGTATGTAGTGAAGAATACAATGTTTTTGGCTGTGAGGCACGCGTTAGGTGTGCTCCATATAGATAGTAGCCCCTGAGACTCTGGTTGCCCGCCCTAGGGGGCAAACGGGGGATCATAAATCAATGATTGCGTTATAAATTTATGCAGGTACCTGTGAGTCCGGCCGCTGGCGATCCGTGAAGTTTCGAACCGACCGGGCAGATTCGATCGATTGATGCTGATATCACGCTGGTGAGCGGCTAGACAAGTCACAAGGTATGTGCTATGCCTTCCTTTGTATAGGAAAATATGGAGCGGCATAATATTAATGTAATATGTTCGGACTGCGAGATGGTGCTGCTGCCGTCGAGGCCGAGAGGGCAGAACTTGTCCAAGCCAAGGAACAAGCTCGGGTTAGTCTGGCTGCCTAAAAGGCGGCCGAGGAGGCGAGCGAGCAGGCTGCTCATCGCCGACGAGGAAAAGATGGCGAGATGGCTATTGAGTTAAAAAATGCCGTGACCGATATAAGCTCCTTAAAGGGAGCATAAGGATAACAGCCGAGCTGGACAAAGGCGCATAATGGCACCAAGGAAATACGGACCGAGCTCGGGGGTGCGGGAGGAGCTTCAACGAGGCGGTAAAATCGTGGTGGAGGTTCCTACTAGCTGCTGGACGAAGTTTTTCGATCAAATCGTTCCCTGGATGGTGCTGGAGTCCGCGGATGTGTATCACTTGGTTGGCGAAAATACGGTGGCCTGCCAAGTTCTTGGTCGGGTGATAAGGAAGTGGAGAAAGCTTTTACAGTGGCAATTCAATGCTCCCACGCCGCTGCCATTAAATGACAAGATGGCTGCTGTGGCGGAGCTTCACCGCTGTCCGGTCTTGCAGCATAATCTGTGATAGACCGTCTTTGGCGGAAGGGCTTAAGCGGACCGATTACTTTGGCTTGATGCGGTAATTCCTTGGGGCCGTGCCTGGTCGATGCCATGAGGAGGTCGGCGTGCATAGAGGGTGCTGCGGATGGCTCTTGCCAGCGTTAAAGCCTATTGGGCGGATATCGAGGCCAATATTATAGTGACCCAAGATCCGGCGGGGGGCCAGTATCCGGCTGAGCACTACTTGGCGCAGGTCACAGAAGGTGCCCGCCTAATAGAGGCGTAGTGCTCGAAGAATGTCTTATTCGAGTGATGACTCGAATCGTTGTAAAAACAATGTTACTCCCTCCATTCACTTTTGTAAGTCATTTCAGACAACTCAAAATGGGCTGTTTTGTACATTTTCTGAAATGTCTTCAAGGTCTTATAAAAGTGAACAGAGGTAGTAGTTCGGTTATGAGGCTATATTTATAATTTTTGCCCGGAAGTATTGTTGTGTCCCTTGTGCGGCTGTTTACACACACACACACACACACACACACACACACACACACACACACACACACACACACACACACACACACACACACACACATATATATATATATATATATATATATATAAGTGAAGTCTATTATGATAACACCCTTAAGACCTTATTACGCACCTCAAAAATGCTTATACACTAACACTAGCGATCCTCGTCCCTAGACCCACCTCACCACACCCAAATCCCTCGTCACTTCCCGATCCCCTCCACCTTCTTCCCTACGTCACACCCCGACCCCCCTTCCACCTTCTTCCATCGGCGCCATGCCCCTTGCGGCGCTCCGACCCGAGCACCACCTCCCCACCTCCTTCCTCCCACCTCCGGCCGTCCCGTCCCGCACCACAGGTGGCCTCCCACCTCCCACCCCAACCCCTCACCTTCTCGCCCGGTGCGCCGCCCGCGCTGCCTCTCTGCTGACCCTGTAGCGCGCCTCCCCTCCCTGTCCTTTGTCCGCCCCGGATCCAGCGTGGATCCACCGTCGCCGTCGTGGCTGCTCTGAATCTGGGAGTCTTGCGCTACCGATCGAGGTGGAGTCTTGCCGCCGCGGATCCCGTGCCTCCTACTCAAGCGACCAGCTGCTTCCGGGCCGGACAGTGAACCACCCGTCTCCATGGATCCGGCGGATCAGGGATCTCTGCTTCCCCGGCACTGTAAGCCCCTTCCTCCCCGATCCTCGGCGGCCAATCTGCCATGGCTGCCCCTCCCAAACCACGGCCGTCGCGCCTTCCCAGTCGCCCGCCCCATCCATCCGAGGCGCTGCCGCTCACCTGCCCCCAGAGCACCATGGGCGTCAACCACCTCTGTCCCTCGCCGCCTCGTGACCTTCTACGCTCCCACCGGTGGCGGATCCACAAGCCCGGCCCCGGTGACCTCTGCTGTGCCGCCGCGCCGGATCGATCGTCCTCCTGCGGTGCACCCCATCGAGACCCGGCACCTCCCATCCCTCCGGCACCTTGACTGCACCTTGGACGCGGCACCACCCCTCTCCCCGTTGAGGTCACCGTGGCCCTTTCCTCCCTGCAGTTCATTCCGTTGGCGCAGCGTGATGCACGGTATGCATCGTTGTGGCGATCTTGGTCTTGATTTAAGCATTGGAAGTTCTTTTGGTTTGTTCTTTGTGTTTGAAATTGATTTTTGGTTCATGTCTGCGGCGCAGCACCTAAACTCCTCAATTTATTTTCATGTGCAGTTCGCTTTGAAAGCGGAGAAGGTGTCGAGTGAGGCCTGCTTGGCAGACGAGATGCTCCCGACCTCGCCTCCTCCGGCCATTCCCATCCCCTGAATCTGGCTGTGCATGCAGGTACATGTGCGAATAGCAGGGATCAAGATTCCCTTCCTCCACAGGGGACGAGCACACGCACCTTATGTATTCTTGGCGAGGCCCGTTTGTGGGTTGCAGCTTCGCTTCTCGCGCTGCTGCAGTTTGCGATTCTGTAAAAGCGTCGATCTGAAGGCACATCATCGCATGCGGTTTGGTGCCCATGGCCATGCACTTATTTTTGGGGTATCAGATTTCAAAATTGCGGTGTGGTTTGACACCCGTGGTTGTTTTGTTGAACATGGCCTTGAAGTTCGTTATGTTCATTTTTGTTGAAAATGGCACTTTTTTGCGTGTGCGATTAAAAATATTAAATCACGTTACACTTGCTTCATCTCGTAAGTGAGGCGTGTTAAATTAAAAAAATAAGATAAATGCAGTACACTTGCTACGTCTCATCGGTGAGGCGTGTTAAATTAAAAAATTAAGAAAAGGCGGAAGATAGTAGTGAAGTTCACTAGCCTCAATAAGGCAAAAAAGAATTGTTTGAAAAAACATGTAGTTCAACGACAAAAAGGTCATGCCGTCCACTTTGATTCATATCACGGTTTACTTTCCCTTGACGTTGATGCACTCGCCTTGTAGCAAGAAGGCAATAATGAAAATCGAGCAAAAAGGCAATAACGAAAAATCGAGTTCATTCCCTATAACAATATTGCGTGTGGTATTTGTTGGATCTGATGCAGTTTTACGGGGAGTAATGTAGCAGCTCACTTTCGATAACGGCGGTTCACTTACTCCCAATTGTCAAGTGCATAATTTTTCACGGAAAACAACAACAAATAGTGAAGAGGTTCACTTCTAAATAGTGTTGGGGTTCACTTCGCCCGATGTGAAGTGCACTCTACTTTCTTGTCCTTGAAAAAATACGTTTGAATAAAAAAAAACACGCAGTTCTCTTACCCGTCGATGCGAGTCTGGCGTTCATCCGATCACGATCACGGTTTTCGATCGGATGAAGTACCCGCGTCGATTTGGGTGTCGCGAAAAAGCGAGTGTCGCATTTGGTAAATCTAAAACTGCTCTTAAAGCGTGAGGAATTAGAGAGAGTGTTCTACATGAAAAAGTTGCGTCTCGTTGATATCTTTCCAACGGCGTATCGTTTGAATCATTCCGACCAGCGGTTTGTAAAAATTTCACAAAAAACAGCAGCTGCCACTCGTCGTCTGCCACACGTTTTTCAAAATTAACTTAAAACCGTAAGGAATCTCAAAAACATTACAACATATGAAAGTTGCGCCTCGTCCATAGATTTTCAACGACGTATTACACGCCTAGTTTCGACAAACGGTTAAAAATCTAGAGCAAAAACAGTACCAAAAATTTGAAAAAATTTGAAAAACAGAATTCCGCGATTTAGTAAATTCAAAACTGCTCTTAAACCGTAATGAATTAGAGAAAGATTTATATATTAAAAAGATGCGCCTCGACGATATCTATCAAACGGCGTATCATTTGCTTCATTCCGACAAGCGGTTTAGAAAAAAAGCAGCAACGCTTCGCTGCCACTTTTCGTCATCCGCGCTATATTTTAAAACTGCTCTTAAGCCGTGTGGAATCCTGAAAAGTGTTCAACATATCGAACTTGCGCCTAATCCATAGATTTTCAATGGTATATTACGCCTCATTCCGATAAGCGGTTAAAAATTAGAGAAAACAATACCGAAAAACACCGTGTGCAATTTTTTCGACCACGAAGTTCACTAGTCTTTATTGCAGTGCTAAATCGTCAAAATGATGCAGTCTTGCGCCTCTGTTGGCGTGCAGTGCGAAGTGGTGTCTTGCAGAATAGTTATTACTGCTAATATTATGAGAATAGACCGTCTCTCTCTCTCTCTCTCTCTCTCTATATATATATATATATATATATATATATATATATATATATATATATATATATATATATATATATATATATATATATATATATATATAATCCGAAAGATAGCGATGGTTGGCTTCATCCCCACGCAGGCAATGCGGGGTGTTATAAAAATATGCTTAATCACACTTGATCCAATGTCTTGGTCCATGAAGGAGGTGATCGCTTACGTCGAACTAGGCAACGGACTATATAGTTGTAACACTTTTCGCTTAGCCATGGGAGTCTAATGTTGGGGCTACTATGTAGCCTGGTACTACTCAGCGTGCATCCGAATACGGGAGGCGTGTGTACATGACGGAAAGCGGTCCTTCGTTAATCTTGGAGGATCCTAAAAGATTCCAATAAGTCTTGAGTGCTTGAGCAGTCTCTCGATGTATCATGACATTTAGTTTTACTGCTTTCTCTCTTGAGGTGCTCGTCCGGAATAACCAGGGCACAATCGCATGTAGTTCTCCTTTAGCCACCTTAGCGATAGTGGCCGAGAACATAAAGGCGGCAAACCCGAGGGCAGGCAAACCCAACATTTGACCAAAGACATGATTGGAGCTGCTGCATATAAGGCCAAACTCGTGGCGCGAACACTCCAGGGTATTCGGACTTTATAATAGTCGATGGGCTCAAGAATGCCCATTCGTTATAAACCATGTTTTTCAGTGCGTGCGTTAATCTGTCATGGCTAGATGCCAAAAGCGGCGGTATCCTCGTGAGTATGGGACCCATGGGATTGTTAAACAACAAGAGGCAATAAAAGGTTTACGAGGGCTTAATCTAAAAAGAAACCTGTTTAGCGAGGGCCCTGCTTGCGTCTGCGCCTTTGTCTACTGTTGTGCTTGTGTATCGTAGAAAGGGTATCGTGGCGTTGTATGTGAATAAGAAAAACCCGTGAAGAGTACAAGCGTAAGTATGCGATGGATAATAAAAGTGTAAGATGTTGGCCTACCCATAGGTTGAGCCAACTGTGGGTCTATATTAAGTATTTATAGCCCTGGTATCCACTATGGGATTACATATCACGGTGCCTGGTTCAATTTTATCCGGGCGACGGGCTCGTCTAGCCCGAGTCTGTGGTCTTTTGAAAACGGTCATGTTTTACGATGTTGGAGCCGCTTATAGTCCGGCCCAAGAGCCATCGCGTGTTCCTCTGCGTGTGGCGCTCTGTTAATCCGCTAAAGGTGATGGCGCCCGTGGACCGGGCATCTTAAGTGTAAGGTAGCCATAGTGTGGCAATCACGTTGAAGCGGGCGAAGGCCGTTCTTAGAAACGCGCATGATAGTCGCTTTGGAATGGTGCGATGATGAAGAGTAGTTATTCGCACGGGTTGCACGGAGGCGAATGTTACCTCGGTCGACGGAGCCTCTGCTATGGGCTTCAACGCCTAGTATCACCGCTTCAAAGGTGGTGTTGCTTTGGTTGATTCTGGATGGGTCTATCCCCATCCTGCGGATAGTGTCCTCATATATTAAATTGAGACTGCTGCCGCCGTCCATAAGGACGCGGGTGAGACGGTATCCGTCGATTATCAGGTCAAGCACCAAGGCCTTTGATCCTCCGCGCCGAATACTAGTTCGGTCATCCGAGTTATCGAAAGTGATCGGATAAGGTATCCAGTGGTTAGCCGTGAGTATGATGTGTTCTATATCGAGCCCGTCTCTATGCGCGCCTTCGTGCCTCCTCATGGATGTGTGAGTCGCGTGGATCATGTTCACTGTTTTAACCTCTAGCGGGAATTTTTTGTCCTTGATGTTGGTTTGGCGAGGTTCATCCTCGTCTTCACTTAGTGTTTCCCTTTCCTTGTGTTCGGCATTTAATTTGCCGGCCTGCTTGAAGACCCAAAGCACTCTCTACGTGCGTGTGGTTTCTGAGGTTTGTCGAGGTGCCATGAATTTGGCATAGTCTATCTAGGACTCTATTCAGACCGGACGGTCCTCTTTGCTGCCTTTAGATGGCTTGCTTTGCTGATTGGGTCGAGGGCCCTGAATCCGGCATTAACCGTCGTGTTATCCAGGGCTCTCTTCCTTGTTTTGGTGTTTGTTTTTATGGCGCGTGGCTTCCGTTGCCATCCCTTATTTCGGATCTTGTTTGGGGTCGCTGAGTGCCTTCTGGGCTAGCTAGCTATCTTCTCCAGCAAAAGCGGGTCATAAGGCTTATTAGGGCTGCCATTGTCCTTGGTTTTTCTTGGCGAGGTGTGCGGCAAGCCACTAAATCACGAATGTTGTGTTTGAATGCCGCTAAGGCTTGGCATCCGGACAGTCAACAATTTGATTCTTCTTAGTGAGGAATATGTTCCAAAGCTTGCGGGCGGACTCTTGGGCTGTTGGACTATGTGGCTTAAGTAAATCAAGATCTGGGCCGGACATAAGTCCCTTGAAAATTGGCCAAAGCGTCCTCAAGTTCCTCCAGCTCCCAATTGAGTTTTCGGGAGACTTTTCAACCAAAGGCTTAGAGCTGGTTCCTTTAGTTTGAGGGGAGGTATTTAATGGCGTGAAGGTCATCCCCACGAGCCATATGTATGTGCAGGATAAAGTCCTCGATCCAGACCCCTGGGTCTGTCGTTCCATCGTATGCCTCTATGTTCACAGGTTTAAAGCCCTGCGGAAATTTATGGTCCAGTACTTCATCGGTAAAGCACAGGGGGTGAGCAGCCCCTCTGTATCTGGACGTGTTTTGCCATGCCGCCGGCTATTGTTGTGTCCGGTGCTTACTCCGGACTTGTGTTTGATTGACGTAATCGTTTTGGTGACCATAGTCCCTAGCTGGGGTGTGTCCTTTGGATCCGTAAATGGACCTGGCCGCGCCGGCTTTCTTATTCAGGTGTTCACGTGGATCGTGCACGGCGTAGGTAGCCGCTTTGTTGCGGTTATGAAGTGGTGCGCCTTCGTCATCGAATTCTGGCAGTAGCTTGCGTTTTGGATAGCTCTTCGTGTGGCGATCATCGTCGTATCTTTCTTCAGTGTCTAATACTTTATTCTATCTTCGGTTGAGCGTTTCCTGCGCGGCTTTGAGCCGTTGCTTCTACTTCTTTAGACTTCTTGCGGTGGCCATAAGCTTTCTGCGGAGGTTATCTCGTTCCATGTGTTTTTTCGGGCTTTCATCGTTATCCGGACTGTTTTCTTGTCCTGTTTCTTTTTTATGACCTCGCCCGTCGGGATCGTTGTCCTCGGGCGTCGCTCTCGGCGTATGTTCGGGTGACTGGTTAAATCTGCTCCATCGCTTGGTCCGTATAGTCGTTTTTGCCTAAGGAGTTGATTGTAGTGTCGATCCCTCTGGTGCTCTTGTCACTATTTTTACTGTTGCTGGACTTAGAACGGCGCCTGCGCCGTCGCTTTGGATTTTGTTCGGGGGTTTTATCGTCTGGATTGTCGCCTTTGTCCTCTTTGGGCGTATCCACCATGTATATGTCGTGTGACGAGGGGGAAGTCCGGCGCCCCATAGATTTCGGTTCTCCTCCGGCATCATCGTCCATACCGTAGATGTCTTCGGAGTCTAAGTCAGGAATGTCGTTTAAATCATCGATCATGGCTATGAAGTGGGTGGTGGGTGGGCAACGAATTTCTTAAATCGCTTTGCTTCCGGTCGAACCGGACATAGTTTGGCCCAGAAATTTCTGTCAAAGAGAGAGTTTTCAACGAGTTCAGCATGTCGCCAAAGGACGAGCGCTGAAAGATGTCCGCGGCGGTGAACTCCATTACCGGAGCCCAACCTGGCTCGGGCGTGCGCGGACCGGACTCAGCGTCCGGATACGAATCCGGGGGTCCGGAGTCATAGGCCACCGTAAAGGTAAGGCCCGTGTTTGGCTCCATCGCCGATAGGTGTGCGGCCTGCGGGGTGGGGTCCAACCCTCCGTCCCCAGGCAACGCGGCATGGTCCAGATTTAGATCCAAGGCTAGTGCGGGGGTGGTACCCCGAGCTTTGTCCGACAGTAGGCCTAAGCCGTGCTCGTCATGACTGTCCGGTGCCCCTGGGAGGAAAGTCTCGCCCTAGACAGAGTCTTCGATGATGATTGAAGGGGCCATCGAGCCTGACGGCGACAGCACAGAGGAACTCTCAATGAAAGCACCAATGTCGGTGTCAAAACCGGCGGATCTCGGGTAGGGGGTCCCGATCTGTGCGTCAAGGCTGATGGTAACAGGAAGCAAGGGACACGATGTTTACCAGAGTTGGGCCCTCTCGATGGAGGTAAAACCCTACTTCCTGCTTGATTAATATTGATGATATGGGTAGTACAAGAGTAGATCTACCACGAGATCGTAGTGGCTAAACCCTAAGAGCTAGCCTATGATGGTATGATTGTAATTGTGATCGGCCTTCTAGGACCGACCTCTCCGGATTATATAGACACCGAGAGGGCTAGGGTTTACATGGAGTCGGTTACAAGGAAGGAAATATAATATCCGGATCGTAAGCTTGCCTTCTACGCCAAGGAAAGTCCCATCCGGACACGGGTCAAGTCTTGAGTCTTGTATCTTCACGCTTCAATAGTCCGGACGTTGTACACATCCGGCTGTCCGGATACCCCTAATCCGGGACTCCTCGCGTAGCCCACCCCTTGTCCAATTCGGATTAAGGCGGGGCGCCACCTCTGTGGCCTGCCTCCCTCTCTCCACTATGGCCCATGAGGCCCATTAACTTTCGGGGTGTTACGGTAACCTCCCGGTACTCCGAAAAATCCCCGAACCTCTTCGGAACCATTCCTGTGTCCGTATATAAGCTTCCAATATATGAATCTTTACCTCTCGACCATTTCGAGACTCATCGTCATGTCCATGATCTCATCCGGGACTCTAAACAAACTTCGGTCACCAAAAAACATAACTCATAATACAAATCGTCATCGAACGTTAAGCGTGTGGACCCTACCGGTTCGAGAACTATGTAGACATGACCGAGACACATCTTCGGTCAATAACCAATAGCGGAACCTGGATGCTACGAAGATCTTTATCAGTCAAACCGCATGACAACATACGTCATTCCTTTTGTCATCGGTATGTTACTTGCCCGAGATTTGATCGTCGGTATCATCATACCTAGTTCAATCTCGTTACCGGCAAGTCTCTTTACTCGTTCCGTAATGCAGCATCCCGTAACTAACTCATTAGTCACATTGCTTGCAAGGCTTATATTGATGTTCATTACCGAGAGGGCCCAGAGATACCTCTCCGATACTCGGAGTGACAAATCCTAGTCTTGATCTATGCCAAACCAACAAACACCTTTGGAGACACCTGTAGAGCATCTTTATAATCACCCAGTTACGTTGTGACGTTTGATAGCACACAAGGTGTTCCTCCGGTATTCGGGAGTTGCATAATCTGCTAGTCAGAGGAATATGTATAAGTCATGAAGAAAGCAATAGCAATATAATGAAACGATCATTATGCTAGGCTAATGGATGGGTCTTGTCCATCACATCATTCTATGGTTAGGAAACTTAACCATCTTTGATTAACGAGCTAGTCAAGTAGAGGCATACTAGGGACACTCAGTTTGTCTATGTATTCACACATGTACTAAGTTTCCGGTTAATACAATTCTAGCATGAATAATAAACATTTATCTTGATATAAGGAAATATACATAATAACTTTCTTATTGCCTCTAGGACATATTTCCTTTAGTATCAAGGCAAATAAGAACCAACGACGAAGCAAGAGATTCTCCCCTTTGGCAACAAGTTACCAAAAAGTTTGAAAACATATAGTGCTATGCGACACTCTAGGCACGATCTCTGAGAGCTCCTGAAGGGGTCTTCTCGCTTGTTGCTCCGGTGTGCGTAGACGGTGTTGAGATGAGTCCATCTGCAAATGCTTCAGCTAAAGTATGTTGAGCAGGAGGGGTTGACACTGGTGGTGGCACTGTGGCAGTGGCGGTAGGAGCAGAATGAGCAGGCCTCATGTTAGCAACTGGCTCAGCTGTAGACCTCTGTGCCCTTGGCACTGTCTAAAATCTGTCTGTGGTAGGTCTGTCATCCCTATCCTTAGCATCATCTCCAAGCTTCTGAACAATGGTGTGTATCTCAGTGACCTTCACATCAAGGCTATACATGTTGTCTTCCACAATCCTCTCTAAGCTCTCTTGATTCCTAGCCAAGTTGGCCAGACTCTTCTCAATCCTCAGGGTAGCTTCTAGCAGATATGTGAGTTGATCTTGCTTGGTCTTGAGATTCACAATTAATGCATCTCGGGCACTTGCTACCTTTGTTGCTTTGGCAGCCTTTGCCTTCTCAGCCTTCTCCTGGGCCTTAACAGATGTGGGATGTGAAGCATCCATCACAACTTCATTGTCCTCAAATTCTGGCCTAAGAGGTAAATGCTCTTTTCAAGTAGATATGTTCCAGTTCCAACCTTGGAATTGATCAACATCTGGATATGTGGTGTGATGTCTGCTACAACTACGTTGGCATTTCCCCAAAGAGGAAGGGATGATGCAGCACAACAACGGTAGGTATTTCCCTCTGTGATGAGACCAAGGTTGTCAAACCAGTAGGAGAACCAAGCAACACTACGTAAACAACACCTGCACACAAATAACAAATACTCGCAACCCAACGTGTTAAAGGGGTTGTCAATCCCTTTCGGGTAACGACATCAGAAATTGGCAAACAGACGTGAGAGAGTTGTAAATATTGATAGATCGAATGCCAAATAAAATAAAGTGTAGCAAAGTATTTTTGTATTTTTGGTTTAATAGATCTGAAAATAAAAGGCAAATAAAATAGATCGGAAAGGCAAATATATTAAAGAAGAGACCCGGGGGCCGTAGGTTTCACTAGTGGCTTCTCTCGAGAAAAATAGCAAACAGTGGGTGAACAAATTACTGTTGGGCAATTGATAGAACTTCAAATTATCATGACGATATCCAGGCAATGATCATTATATAGGCATCACGCCCAAGATTAGTAGACCGACTCCACCTGCATCTACTACTATTACTCCACACATCGACCGCTATCCAGCATGCATCTAGTGTATTAAGTTCATGGAGAAACGGAGTTATGCAATAAGAACGATGACATGATGTAGATAAGATCTATTTATGTAGAAATAGACCCCATAGTTTTATCCTTAGTAGCAACGATACATACGTGTTGATTCCCTTTCTGTCACTGGGATCAAGCACCGTAAGATCGAACCCAGTACAAAGCACCTTTTCCCATTGCAAGATAAATAGATGAAGTTGGCCAAGCAAAACCCAAATACCAGAGAAGAAATACGAGGCTATAAGCAATCATGCATATAAGAGATCAAAGAAGACTCAAATAACTTTCATGGATAAAAAGATAGATCTGATCATAAACTCAAAGTTCATTCGATCCCAACAAATGCACCGCAAAAAGAGTTACATCATATGGATCTCCAAGAGACCATTGTATTAAGAATCAAAAGAGAGAGAGAGGAAGCCATCTAGCTACTAACTACGGACCTGTAGGTCTACAAGGAACTACTCACGCATCATCGGAGAGGCACCAATGGGCATGACACTACAAAAAAAGACACATCCCTGACATTTTGGGCCGAACAATTTTTTTTCTGTCATGCTTATGACACTTCTATGACGATAATTTTGACAAAACCCGGTATCATCATAGATGTGGCGGGCTCCTACTTCTATGACAAAAAATCATGGCAGAAAATGGGCTTTTCATCCTGGGCGCGCCGGAGACGCAGCTGCATGACATTCTTTGGGCCATCCATGACGGAAAAAACCGTGGTAGAAGCCAGGGCGTGGAAAATATCGGGGAGTTCCCGGTACGATGGGTGGTCGGGGGCCGAGCGATGCGCGTTTCTCTTGTACACGTACGCGCGTGGGTGCGAGGAGTTGGGCTCTAACTGAAACCGAGCAATTGCACTACAAGCTATGCGTTACTGAACCCGAGCGATCAATCGATGGCTATTAATTGAACCCGATCGAGTGATTCCTTCATTCGCTACTGCTGCTAACTGAAGCCGATCGAGCATGCTGCCTTCTTCCCTTGATGAACATTGAGTGTTGTTGGGGGTTGGATGAACAGGTTCCGGTGTGTGTGGGGGGGTTGGATGAACAGGACCTCTGTGGTGTTGTTGTTGGATGAACATGACCCCGATCGGTCGAGCGGTGGAGGGGTGGATGAATAGGACCCGTGGAGGGCTGGATGAACAGGGCGACCCGTGGACTACCTGGTTGAACATGAGCTGATGGATGGTAGGATGAACAGAGCCCGTGGAGGGTGGTTGAACATGACCCGTGGAGAGGGCTGGTTGAACGAAGAGCGGTGGAGGAGCACGCGGTGGAGGCTGGATGAACAGGAGCCCGTGGACTGAGCGATGCAGTGGAGGCTGGAGGAGGTCGACGGTGGATGAACAGAGCCGATGGAGGCTGGTGGAGGTCGATGGTGGAGATGAACAGATCCCGTGGAGTCGGTTTTGCGGTATGCCATACCCTCCCGGCGAACAGGACCCCATTTCGATCAGAAGCGCCCAACACAAGTCCGCTTCCTCCGCTGCGGTACGCCACACCCTCCTAATCAACAGGACCCGTTTGGCCGAAGGAGGTCCGCTTCCTCCATTTTGCGGTACGCCACACCCCTCCTAATCAACAGGACCCCGTTTCGGCCGAAGGAGGTCCGTTTCCTCCGTTTTGCGGTACGCCAGACCTCTCCCGATGAACAGGATCCCATTTCGACCGTGGTCGGTCGAACACAAGGTCATTTCCTCTGTTCTGTGGTACGCCAAGCCTCGTTTCCATCGGCTGTTCCGTCCAAGCCGGTTGGCTCCCGATGAACAACATGCGTTCCGTTGCCTCCCAATGAACACGACGCATTCCGTTGCCTCCCCATGAACACGATGACGACACAGTTTTTCTGTTCTGACCTAGCCATGTACACGAGCCCTGGCCGTACGTATGCGCGAGTAGGCGTTCAAGACACCGCCCATATGTACGTACGTGGCCGTATTTATTTTCTTGCACCCTGGCCGTTGAATGTACGTGCACATGCTACGTGCGCGCCTCTACTACGACACGTGCGTGCCTCTACTACGACACGTGCCCTTCCTTACACGGCCACGGTTCATCGCTGCAACTGCGAACAGACCCGATCGATGTATGCGCTGCGCTCACGACCAGAATGACAACGTTACGTACGCTTCAACCAGGTGGGTCCTGACTGTCAGGCACTTCCTTGCGTGCGAAGATGTAGCTGGTGGGTCCCAGCAGTCAATGGGGCGATTCACTTTTTTTGCCCGTAATATGGACGCACTTTTGGGTGCGAAGATGTAGCTGGTGGGTCCCAGTAGTCAAGGGGAACCTTTTTTTCGGCAAAATACGATGGCCCCTCCGGTGGGTCCATGCTATCAGGTGGAGGAATAATTATTTTGCGCGTAATAAGGAGGTACTTCCTTGCTGCGGCCGTGGACCCAGCTGTCAGCCTCTCCACGTACAGTACTCTCCCGATGGAAGTCGTTCGTTGACCACATTGACCACGCCGCGCCGAGAGCACCAAGGCGGTGGACGACGGCGAGGCCTAGGAAAGGGACGACGCGGAGCCGGGAAGACGCGGTAGTGGATGCCCATGCGGAGAGGAGTACGAGGGTTCACTGGTTCGGCTGCGGTGTGAGGCTGCCATCACCGCAGGGCCTGGTTAGCGGTGGGAGTAGTAGGGGGCGGTGAGGCCTCCGCGGCAGCACAGCCGGCCACGGGAGGCAGAAGCAAGCGGCACGACCGGTGCTACTTTGGGCGGCTGCAGCAAGATGACCAGAGGTTGAAGAAGCACTACGGTCGTTGGATGGACATCGTACGGTCACTGGAGCTAGAATCGTTCATATTGACTAAGTTGACAAAGCCCTCCGTCCCCATCAACTTAGTATGCCCACATGTCAGCCTCCCACTATGCTGGGTCCCAGCTAGCAGGGGGAGTATTCATTTTTTGTGCGTAATAAGGAGGCACTTCCTTGCGTGCGAAGATATAGCTGGTGGGTCCGACCTGTCAGCGGAGGGAACATTTTTTTCGCGAAATACAGAGCCCTTCCGATGGCTCCCGACTGTCAGGTGGAGGAATCATTATTTTGCGCGTAATAAGGAAGCATTTCCTTGTGTGGGCCCTTACTGTCAGCCTCTTCCGATGGCTGTTGTATGTTGACTATGTTGACCTCACCGCGTTGAGAGCACAAACGCGGTGGATGAGGGCGAGGCCCAGGAAGGGAACGACCGGAGCCGGCGAAGCCACCGCAGCGGATGCCCATTCTGAGGGAAGTATGATTGCTGACTGGTCGGCTGTGGGGTGAGGCTGACGTTGCCGGAAAATAAAAGGATCTGCGGGTGGGTAGAGGGATGGCCTGGCGGCAGCACAACGAGCCACGGGAGGAGGGAGCAGGCAGTCCCGCCGACGCTGGTTTGGGCGGCTGGAGCAGGAAGATCAGAGAATGAAGAAGCACAGTGGCCGTTGGATGGACATCCAACAGTCACTGCTCTGTGTTGACTAAGTTGACAAAGCCTTGCGTACGCGTAAAAAAAATTAGGACAGCGTCGTTGTCAACCTACTAGGCCCAGAAGTCAGCCTCCAAATCTGTGGAAAACAGCATACAACCCATTTGCCATTATTTTCAATAATTTACAGCCCATTTGCTAATTCTTAAGGATATTTCAAGCCCATATTCTTTTTATTAGCATTACAGACCATATATTCTGGGCACTGCTAAAAAATTCAACGAAATTTTGCATATTTCTATGGGGTCCGAACTCTTTTAATCACGAAATTTTGAGTCACGCTAAAACTAATTTTTAAAAAACTATATCAAAATAGAATTCAAAAAACAATTCTCCGCAAAAAAAATAAATGAAATTTAAAATCTTAACTAGCCAGATGCCCGTGTGTTGCACGGAACATGAAGATGCATTTGTATGAGTAGTTTATTTTGTGGGAGAAAAGATGATATTTTAATGTAATTGCCAGTTGGCTTTGGTTTTTATAAGAGTAGAGAGTAGAGAAATCCAGAAAAATGATATTTTAATGTAATTGTCGGTTGGCTTTGTTTTAAAAATTTACAGCCCATTTCTTACAACTTATAGCCCATTTTCTGGGGAAGCCCATTTCTTACTACGTATATCCCTCCTTGTCTTGAAAGATTTGCAGCCCAGCAGGGCTGAGAAAAGCAAGTAGGCCTCGGTTTTGGTATTCTCCAAAAAAGCTGGGCTAGCCATTTTCAGAAAGAAAAAAGATATCAACTGGGCTCATCATGTGCTTAAATAAAAGCGTAAGCGTGGGCTAGACGGGCCACAACCCCGCACAGCGCGCAGTTGAGCTCCGTCTCTAAAACTAAAAAACAACTGGGTGAGCTGCTGGGTCCCTGGTGTTATCCGCTCGTTGTGTAATTTTCTCGTTTATTGACTACATTGACAATGGCGTGGGACCTTGTCGGAGTAATTGGCGACGGGTACCCCAAAGAAGGCAAGACAATAATTCCAGACATCGGGGCTAGCAAAGCCCCTCAGTCCGACTGCCCGGCCGCTCCTGTTGGCTCCCTGTCCGACTGCTCTGCCCGGCCGACCGCCGGCAGCTGACTGCGCCGACCAGCCGGCTGCCGACTACGCCAACCAGTCGGCTGTCGACTACAGCCCGACCTGACACTGACAAGACCCCGACGGGACGGCCATACCACAACGTCATCTATAGTGTACCGTGTCCCCTGGGCATTGCCTTATAAAATGCCCTAAGGGACAAGCATGACAGGCACCATGCCTCATACATGGCTTGACTTGTAAGCTACCCAAGGTAGCTTACAACCAACGCCATGTCCCATGCCCACTACACACTATATATAGCTAGCCATACATCCATCCTCACACACGTATGAGCACACACTCATTCCGGCCACTAGAGCATGCTTGCTCATCCCGGCCACAGATACATACATGAGGCTAGTAGCATATAGCACTTATCTGGATACAGCTTCAGGAGCACTCTGTATTACAGATATACCACATATACTCATACATGCAGGAGTAGGGGTGTTATCTCTCCGGAAAGTCTCGAACCTGGGTAAACTAGCGCGTGCTACTCGCATACCCGTCCCTGGATATTCCAGCAGCAGTCTTGCCCTCACATGATAAACCATTCTTTAGCATATGTCACACCCAACCCCCGGCATTTGGCGCCCACCGTGGGGCGGTACTATGCTACCACGCTGCTGCTGGTTTCGCAGTCCTGGCGGGACCATCTTCGTCTCCACCACCGCGGCGTCGCGCCGTCTCTCCGATAGCGGTCCGGGCCTCAACATCGACGCGCCTCCGGAGTGGCCGCGAGGGGCGGCGCGCCCTCGTCGGCGGCCTCACCTTGTTCACCACTACCGTTGCGACGCCGGTCGCCGTCCGCGCGCGCGGGGCGCGGGGCCTTGTTTCGGTCAGCCGCATCCATCCACGCGCCGCTCGCGTCTGCTCTCCTCCGCGTTGCGCCTTGCTCCGGCCGAAACGCGCGTCCGCTCCTCCATATGCCATCTATGCAAGCTAGCTAGATGCAAGTCATACAATGGTCAAACCATTGGCCATACACGCTAGCCAGCAAGCCAGACAATCCTCGTACCATGGTGGTACACTTCCTTGACTATGGTCAGATAATGACTTACGATGGTTATACACTAACCAGATGCGCCCGCAGATAATAGCCATACATGGCTTGTACACGCCTCGTACAATATCCGGATACTGGCCAGATAATGGCCATGCACTGCGCGTACGCCCACCATACACTTGCTCGCCTTTGTTCTTCTTTGCACGCACATCGTCGCCGCCTATGGCCCAGCAGGTCGCCGTGCTCACGTCCTCCGCTCTGTCCGATTGCTGCCTCCTCCAGCAGCGCTGCTGAACTGCAACGGCTGCAGCGCCCAATGACCCCAGCGTTGGTGCCTCCTTCCCCGTGCGCTCTGCTTCGGCCTCCTGTGCCGAGCGCCCGCTCCACGCTACAGCCGGCTCCGCGCACCTAGCTCCCCCGCCTCCGTGCTCCTCCTGAGCAGCTTCTGGCCATGGGCTCCAGTGCATCCCCGCGGCCCCGTGCCAGGCCGCCCCGGCCGCCCCGGCCCTCCACCGCAGCGAGCTCCTCCCGTGTCGATGCATAGCCCCGCGCCGGCCTCGCTCCTCCGTGCGCCGACCCGCGGCCGGGTGCCCCTCGCCAGCTTGCTACGGCCGGCCGCTGCCGCACCCTACGCCGGCTCCGGCTCGCGCCTCGACCCGGCCGACTGGCTCCACGTCCGGCAGACAGCGGTCGGGTTCTCCGCCCGTGCCGACTTCTCCGCCGCGCTGGCTGCGTCCGCTCCAGCCGGCTGCGGGTCCGGCTCCTCCGCGTCGCCACACGGGCCCGGGTCCTCGTCGCCCAGCCCGGCTCCGCCTCCACGCCAGCGCCTGCCCCGCCCTGCCAGCTCCTCAAGCCGCTGCCGCGTCAACCGCATCGCCGGCTCGCGCCTCCCCGTTCCCGCGCGTCCGCCCCTACGTCGGCTTCCCGGTGCCGCCCCGCGCCTGGCCGGCTCCGCCTCCCGGTGCCCGTCCCAGGCCGGCTGCTCGTGCAGAGGCTGAGGGACCGGCTGCTCCTCCGGCCAAAAGAAAACAAGAAATGTCAGACGCCGGCTGCTGAAAAAAATGAAAAAAAAGAGTGGCCGACTGCTCGTGTGATCCATCCGGCTGACCAAGAAAAATAAAAAAGTGGCCGGCTGGAGAAAAAGAAACGAGGCCGGGTGGAGAGATGCCGGCTGCCCAAACCGGCAGAAGAAGGAAAAAAAGAACGAAGAAAAAAAAAGAGTCGGCCGGCAGCTGCTGGGTCAACAAAGTGTGCCGACTGGCAACCTAGCCGGGTGCTAAAAAATAAAGAATGGCCGACTGCCCCAAAAAGTAGAAAGAAAGAAAGAGATGCGGGCCGACTGCTCCCATTAACACGGACACAAGGGCGAAACGTCCGACTGCCCGTTGCCAACAAACGGACAAAGAGAAGTAGAAAAAAGCATCAACTTCAACAAAGAAGACAAAGTAGTTGCCGGGAGATCCGGCCCGACTGCTTAGCAGTCGGCCCGAATCTCGGGGGCTACACAGCAATGACGCTTGTTGCGAGGAAGAAGACAAAGTAGTTGCGGGAGATCCGCCGACCGCTTCATGATCGGCCCGAATCTCGAGGGCTACACCCAACGGGTGCGTTGACACGCCCCCGCGAGGAAGAAGACAAAGTAGTTGCCGGGACATTCGGCCCGACTGGTCAGCAATCGACCCGAATCTTGGGGGCTACACCCAGTGGGTGCGCTGGCGCGCCCCACGGAAGATTGTAAGAAACAAAAACAAGAGACTAAACAAGAGTTTTGGCAGGCGGCAGAAGAGAAGAAAGAAGAAAAGGGCGCTGCAAAACGCCTCGCCGCCTGGCCGGTCGAGCCTGACCGGCCGGGACCCCCCTTCGAGCACCCGGAGGCTCGAAGGCTACACCCAGCGGGTGCGCCGCCGCGCCCAGCAAGCGCCGAGCCGCGCTGGCTGTCTTCGGCAAACTCTGCCTCGGCTACACGAAAATCAATGTGAGCTCCTCACCCGAATATTTTTGCACCACGAAAGCACGGATAACCTCAAGCAATGCTCGGGGGCTATCTCCGCATTTTATTACAGTTGCATTACTGTTCACCCCGGTGCCAGCCAGAGTTGGCTCGGGGGCTGGCCGCTTGGCCTGAGACGTTTTTTCCCGCAGACGGCTTAGTAGCGCGTGCAGTACCAAAGGCCCACCTCTCAGCCACAGACCGCAGAGCGGCTGTCCGGCTAGCGAGAGCAAAAGTTGGAGGTCACCCCACACGAAAAATGTCCGAGAAGAGAAACGCTTCGGGCGACCCAACCGTTTCCTTTATGAGTATCTGCTCGGTCGAATCGGCTCCCAGACTTTGAGTACTGTGCACTCTACTTCGCGGCCCACTCTCAGCCACAGACCACAGAGCGGTTGTCCGGCAAGCAAGAGCACAAGCCAAAAAGCGGAGGGAACACGAAAAAGATTAAGGGGGCTCGGACGAAACCGAGTTGGCACCCTCCGCATAAAACTTGCAATGCTAAAAGCAAACATTTGATATATCTGCGTGGACTAAACTTTGTCTTTTTGCATGATCATTTCCGCGAACACCCGCCAAAAAACCTCTGCCCAACTTTGCCAAGTTGCCCGGAGGCTTGGGGGCTACTGTCGGAGTAATTGGCGACGGGTACCCCGAAGAAGGCAAGACAATAATTCCAAACATCAGGGCTAGCAAAGCCCCTCGGTCGATTGCTCGTCACGGCTTCCCGTCCCGATCGCTTCTGCCCGGCCGGCATTGCCGATCACGCCGACCAGCCGGCTGTCGACTGCAGCCCGACCCGACACCGACAAGACCCCGACGGGACAGCCATACCGCAACGTCATCTATAGTGTACCGTGTCCCCTAGGCATTGAATTATAAAATGCCCTAGGGGACAAGCATGACAGGCACCATGCCCCATACATGGCTTGGCTTGTAAGCTACCCAAGGTAGCTTACAACCAACACCATGTCCCATGCCCACTACACACTATATATAGCTAGCCATCCATCCATCCTCACACACACGTATGAGCACACACTCATTCGGCCACTAGAGCATGCTTGCTCATCCCGGCCACATATACATACATGAGGCTAGTAGCATATAGCACTCATCTGGATACAGCTCCAGGAGCACTCTGTACTACAGATATACCACATATATTCAGACATGCAAGAGTAGGGGTGTTATCTCTCCGGAGAGCCCCGAACTTGGATAAACTAGCGCGTGCTACTCGCATACCCGTCCCTGGATATCCCAGCAGCAGTCTTGCCCTCACATGATAAGCCATCCTTTGGCATATGTCACACCCAACCCCTGATAGACCTAGTTGTCAAACAATTAGGAGGAAGTATTTTTTTGGCTTGTAATAACGAGGCACCTGCTTGTGTAATGCAATGACCGTGGTGGGTCCCTACTGTCAGCCTCTCCACATACAGTCATCTCCTGATTCCCCTTGGTTGTTGACCATGTTGACAACACCAGACGGCAGCGGGCACAGCGAGCTAACCAAGGCGGAGAACGACGGCGAGGCCTCAGAATGGAACGGACAACAACCGTGGAAGATGCGGTAGTGTAGTGGCAGGTGGAGGGGAGTACGAGGGCAACAACATGCAACTCAAGCTTACAAACGGTACAAAAAGCCCAAGGATTAATTCTTCATCAATTTTTTAGACAAAACCCAGATTGAACATGGCAGTAACATCTAACCCAACCACTCTTTTTCGCAGTCACAAACAAATGGATCAGTCTGATCAATAAAATCAACATCATGTGCAAAAAAATTTATTTCAGGATGACTACAACTTATTGTAAATAGAAGCCGAGCACGTTTAGAAGCCCATTTGTCCACCTGAAACTTATTTTTTGCTGTTCAACGTGTCCTTCCGTGAGAAATCTCTTGCGGTAAAACTTACGCCTCATGGACAATAGTAACTTCGCATTGAACAGGAAGAATGTGACAAAGCTTCTGTTTGCCTGGTTGGATGCATATCCTTCCATCGTTATTGTCCTCAAAAGAATGTCATGGAAACTGAGAAAATCCTAGTGCTTATTACGCCACTGATTGGTTATACATTTTTCTCCATGTGGTCGCGGTACCTAAGTAGACATGAAGATTGAAAACAGTTAAGGTCTGAAAAAAGAGTATGTCAAAAGAGCGACAACTGAACGGTTAATTCTAGTACAATATATTACGGGCTTTCAATGTGCATGAAATCATCACCTCCATATATAAATTCTCCAGAGATCGAAAGCATCGCGGCAAGCCAATATTAGTACCCAAAGTGTACTCCAAGATTCTGATATATAAGATCTTGACAGAATCCAGCAGTATTGATAGGCTATCCATGGACGGACTCTTCATTGAGCATATAACATAATATTAGTACCCAAAGTGTACTCCAAGATGATATAAAACTTATCCGCACAAATGAAAAATGCAGCTTATGATTACAAATATGTAGATGATAATATACGATACCTGAAAAGGTGAGGAGCCAAACACCAACTTCCTGTGATCATTAAACTGATCACGAATTACATCCAAGGTCTCCAGTTTGGGCGCAGAGACGATAGTTATTTGCGAAGGTCTATAACAATTATCAAGGAGCAATCTTTGAAGTGAAGGGGCATCTTCGATGATGAGCTGTTGTCCTTCAAAACAAATTCCAATGCTTTTAAGGTGAGGCGACTTTATTTGGAGACAACTGATAGGGATTTCTATTCCCAAAACAATCAGCAAGCGCTCCAGGGCAGGGCAACTGGAGTGGATGATGCTGTGCGGTGAGGCCTCTGACAGATAAACCACCACAAGCGAAAGTTTTTTTAATAGTGGGAGTCGAAGCATTTGTACCAGATCGTCTGGTAGATGGCACCGGGCGAAGGTGGCGGTGTGGAGAGAGGAGGAAAACCGCGAGATGGACAACAGTGGTGTGGGCATGAATTCTTGGCGTGTTCGTGGTATGAAACTTTCATGGTAATGGTAGAACTCAAACTGCTGGAGTTTTCCGAATTCAGGGGATGTCAGCCAAGCGTCCACCATGCCAGGTATGGACAGCAGGTAGCTTGTCGGGATGCAGAGGCGTTGAACAGGCCCTTGCTGGTGAGAGAAGAGGATGGCTCTGAGGAGATCAAATTCAGGAAGGACAGATATTTGACGACGGTCGATATTGAGGGGCACGACGCGCCATAGAGGGCGCCACCAAGTTGAGAGGAGTTGTGTGCGGCAACAATCCTTTGTGGGGAGAAGCGAGATGATCTCCTCAAGGATGACATCCGGGAGATCGCTGATGCGGTCCACCAGAGATTCTACCGGTTCCTCAGATCCAGGTGGGGGGGGGGGCTCACCGCTTCTCCCCGCGCTGTCAAGGGCGGGATCTAGAACCGGCGTCGCCGCTGGCGGGAGCCTCATCTTCTTGGCGCCGGGGCCAGCCGACTCCATTTTCCTTGTGGGCGTCACGCCGAGCTCACGGGTTTGAGCAGAGTAGCCAGAGACGAGCCTAGTGACAGTGCGAGTGGGGAAGAAGGAGGGCTGGGGTTTTCTGTAGGAGTGGAAGAAGAGGAGCAGGCTTTTTCTGTATGAGTGAGGAAGAAGGTGAGCGGGGGTTTTCTGGAGGAGTGAGGAAGATGGGGAGCGGGGGGAATTGGGGGGCGACGGAAGCGGGAGAGTCTAGCGAGCTGTAGTATAAGTGGAAGCGACGAGGAAGGAGGGTTTTTTTGGGATCACCCCCTCTTCAAGAAATATGGGCTTCTCCTCGCAAAAAACAAAAACAAATGGGCTTTAAGATGGATAGGCTTTTGTATCAGCTCAGTCGGCTGCCCGTGTTTCGTACTGGAGGGCCTTAACACTAGAGGCAGCCCGAGACACTCTCCAGCTTATTTCCCATTTGAAAGAAAAAAAGAGACGCCTCCAGCTTATGGCTACTCATCGGTAACCTTTTTCAACTTGTAATCCACCAAATTAGAGGATGCGGTACTGGATGCACACACTCACACTGGTCATGTAGCGCGGCAAAGTGAGGTGTCAAATAATAGGCCTACAATATACTTACTAGATTGTAAAGGTTCACAGGCTAGTCAACATTCACATTAAACTAAGCTTCAGAAGATACGGTATGCATACTAACATTCAGAAGAACAAAAGTTCAGCATGTTTATGCATCTCAATGATTCACCATACTATAACCAATACAAAGCTGTGAGAAGGTGCGGAAATAAAGAAAATCAGTCGATGCTTCTCTGAGCAAAGGGCCTCTCTACGCATGCATTAATTTCCTGGGCATGCTTGTTTCTTCTCAATGTTGCGAGCACTTTGAGCATGTTGGCAACTCCACAGCTAGCTAGCGGCCTCATCTTGCAATTGATGCTAACACATTTGCCGCAAACACATGAGGCAATAGAGATGACTCAACATGAGTCCATATTGTGCAGTTCCCCTGAAATCATCTTCATTGTCCTGAATCTGAAAAGATAGGAAAACAATAGCTATACTTAAACGGTGTTGCAAAACAGTAGCACATATCAATAGCTCAGCATGACAAAACACGATCATCTGGACGAAGGGGATAATGACCTGCCTGAGGAAGATTATATATAATTTCATAAGTCCTTGGTTGTTTTCCACCTTCTGCTGCTGTAACATCCCAAATTTTCAATTTAGAATGTTATACATTAGGTCATCATGCATATCATATTTTCTCGCAATTTTCCGATCCTAGAAATTTCACGCAACTCAAGGACCCCCGGAGAGAGTTGGAAGTTTCATAATTTTCATATTTGGGATTTCTCAAATTTTGAAAATAGGATCATTGGATTATTTAATTATCTTCATAAAGTTTTTCCTATAAAAATGTTTTGAGAGGGAATAATATGACTTTCCCAAACAATTAGGAAAAATGAAGATATTATAAATAAACCAAATTTGGTTTTGGAAGATTTATTTTGCTTAGGCAAAAATGATCATTTTAAAAAATTTATGCATGTTTGCTCTTTTTAAAGTTCATTTTGTTCGACTCATTTTTAGGAGTCGGGGAAAATTTGTTTTATTTAATTCGGAGTTCATTTGGTATTTTTTTAATTCGTTTTGGTTAAAGTTTATTTTAAAAAATCGCCACTGGACGAGGCCCAGCCTGCCCAAGCCAGCCAGGCCCAGGCCCCCGCCCGCCCACCTCCTCTCCTCCCTCCCCGCTCCTCACATGTGCCTCACACAAGACGGCAGCCGCCGCCGCCCGAGTCCCGCTTGGGACCCGCGCCCCTGCCCTCCCCAAGGAACCGCCCCCCTTATATAACCCCGGACCCCTCTCTCTCACCTCACGGAGCCGCCGCCACCCGAGCCAGCGACGCCAAGCCCGCCGCCGTGGGCCGCCGCCGCCGCCGACCCGCCGCCCTCTCCCCGAGCCCCGGAGAGCCCCGCCGGCAATCGCCGGAGGTAGCCACCGCCGCCCCGCGCCCGATTCGGTTTTTCCACCGTGAACCGATCCAGTTTTTATTTAAAAAAAATATGTTCGGTTTTTTTAAAAAAAAAAACCTAGATTGGTTTTGTTTTTTTTCGGTTTTCTTATTTAACGAACGTTCACCGAACCGTTCGTTCCAATGAACGCGTTCGTTGGATTCGTTCTGTTAACGAACGTCCGCTTTTTAACCCGTTCGTCGTTTTTCTTTTTAATCGGATTTAATCCGTTATTTTCGATTTGATTTCGATCCGATTTTCAAAACTGTTTTATTTCTCGCCGTTTATCGGAATCAGTGATTCAAGCGCTGGAGTTTAAGAACGAAACCGCCGTTCGACTACCCTACTTTCACGGAGTTTTGCTACTGTGAAATTTTGACCTAATTTCAGATTGCTAAACCGAGTCGTTCTCTCTCGAGTTTCGACTTTCGGAGTTTGTTTTGATTCGATTCTTTTGCAACCGGGTTCTTAAGTTAAACTTTCTGGTTAGATCTTTTATTCGAGATTTCCCGTGCATTAGTTGAGTACTTATTGTATGCTTGTTGTTTGTCTGCGTTAGATCACCGGTGCGCCGCTTGTTACTTCAATCTCTAGGACTCATGGATCATCAACAAGGCAAGTAACACTTTGATCATACCCTTCTACTACCCAGTTTTATGCATTAGATCTATTCCTCAAACACTTGCATGGTTAGGATCTAATTAAATTGTGGGTTTGGGAAGTAGATTGAGGTAGTACCTATTACTGTTTTACTTATGAAACCTTGGGAGTTACTTCACGCTTGCTTGCTCATGCCATGCTATGCTAGTAGACGTGGATTGGGTGAGTGAATATCCATGACAGATGTGAGATTGTTAATTAATGGTTTATCTAAGGTGGCAACCTAAACACACATCTGGGTGGATTGAGGCACCTGGTTTCTATCAGGACTTGCCTGTATTTCTTGGACCGCCACCTGGCTCTAAGGGATCATAAGATTATTCAAACTGGAAACTTCCGTGTGCAGCCACAAGCCAATTATGGGCTCTGGCGTAGTTGACTAAGTCGTGCGAACTCTTACGGGTAGGCTAGCTGATGTAGGGGATGTAGGTTGGTACGGTCTACCCACATGTAAGGTGCTAGCGCTTCTGAAAGACTATGTCTCGGTCATCCGTTTCTCAAACACCATGTAGTCACGAGAACCAAGCGGAGGCGATCGAGTCTTGTGGGGAAAAGTGCGCAAACCTCTGCAGAGTGTATAAACTAATCATGATTAGCCGTGTCCCCGGTTATGGACAATTTGAGTATCCTGTAATTGAATATCATGTGAATCTCAACATGTTACTTCTAAATAAAAGTTATTGGGTTTTGATGAGTACTTTTTAATTGGGATTGAGGATCTTGTCAACCATTCTCAATGTTTAACAACCACCATGATAGTCAAATAAAAATTATTCCTTTGATGTAGGGAAAAATCAGCTTTATGCAAATGTAACCGTAGAGCCTTACCACCAGCCATATATGCATGTAGTATAGGCTTATTCTTTCATTGCTCTTATGTGTTACATTGCCAGCATATTCCATGTGCTGACCCGTTCTCGGGCTGCAACTTTTCACGTTGCAGACTTTTCGGACGACGAGTAAGGTGTTAGGTCGTGGTTCTATACTCAGTGATGCCGTTGGAGTTGATGGACTCGCTTATCTTCCAAGCCTTCCGCTGTTATTATTAGATGGCCTTAAGCCATATTATTGTATTCAGTTCCTTGTGGACAACGATGTAATAAGTGTGTGATTGCTACTCTGCTATAAATCCTTGAATCTTGTGTGGTGTCGACATTCGATCCAGGGATGACACTGAGCACAGAGACTTGATCCATTTGGGTCTGGTCACTACAGCTGCACTGCTTGTATGCTACTCCACACATGACAGGATTGCTCCGCATTGCAATCAGCAAGTCAACGTACAAATAAGCTTATTTCATCTTGCGGTGGTCATTGTACCTAGTTACGAATGTAGGAATACCTGGAGCACCATGAGGTTAGCTGACAGCAGGTAGATGCAGCCATATAAATTTTGTGTGGTGCTACCAAAATTGAGGTTTGTATCCCTTCCCGTTATGATAGTTCTTCTTGAAGTTGGTAGAATGTGACGGCTTGTTCTTTGCATCAAACTTGCCTTTCCCCTGAGATTTGTTCTTGTTGTTTTGGGGCTGGTTGGGCTGGAAGTTCTTCTCGTGTACCATGTGGGCACTAGAAGCTCCCTCAGCGACCCGAGCTTGTCTTTTGCTCTCCCCATCTCTTCAAATTCAAGAGTGCTAATGAGATCCGAAACAGAAAACTCATGTCTCTTATTTTCCAGAGAAGTAGCAAAATCGTTCCACGAAGGTGGAAGCTTGGCAATGATGGTCCTAGCAATAAATTTGTCCGGCAACACACACTTAAAGTACTCAAGTTCCTTAGCGAGTGACTTTATCTCATGAGTCTGCTGAACAACAGAGCATTTATCGGTCATCTTGTAGTCACAGAATTGCTCCATGACGTACAACTTGTTGCCAGCGCCCGAGGCCCCAAACGTGGCCTCGAGCGCAGCCCACATGTATTTGCCATTGTCAAACGACATATATGAATCCACAATGTAATCGTCAAGAACACTCAGCAGGGCGGCTTTGAAAAGGGTATCCATGTTCTCAAAAGCTTCCTGCTATGTAGGATTAAGATCGCCCTCAGGCTTACCCTTAGTGGTGTCATAGCAGTACATGATCTGAAACCAATATACTGCTCTTGTGCGCCACCTTTTATATTGCACCCCCTTAAAAGTAGGCGGCTTCAAAAGTGCAACAAAACCACTCGGAGTGAATTGCCTATAATCAGGTTTCTGGATTGGGTTGTTGAATATATGAGCAATTTACTATGAGATTTAATCTAAATCAACAGTAAATAGATCATGACGACAATTACAAAGATCAAAGTAATGATGCGGACTAAACCAGGAGGACAGAATCACATACTGTACAGCGGGAGCAGAACTGTTGTGGTTGATGTTGTCACTCATATCGTTGATGAAGAGGTTACCGAGGTCGGGGCAGAAGGCTGTCGTCGAGGAAGTCATCACTGGCAGCAGTCACATGAGTGTGCTCTCCAAAAACCTAATCGCCCCTCTCTCGTACAGGATCATGAAAGACGGGGTTCGGAGGACTGCTGTCCCTTCTCGCGGTGCACGCCGGAAGGAGGGCTGGAGAAGAATTGTGTGGCGGCGTTAAGATCTAGAATGGTGCGAAACCATATGATACAGCGTCGGCTAGGGTAGAGCCTGTCAGGTCGGTCGTGCGAGTAAGACCAAGTATAATAGTAGGCCTTTGGCCCAAACCCCACGTCCAAGTCAATAATAGCCCCACTATCCAAAAGAATCAGAAACAGATGAGTAATTAAGGCGTCCGTTAATTATTAATTAATGACTTAATAAATTTTCCGACCAACAAAAATATAGACCACGTGGATAGCTTTTGTCCTTGGACAGGCTCATTCCTGAAGAGCGCGCGTGTTGGTTTCCTATTATCATGCTCATGCAAATACTAGAATAGATCACATTATAAAGTGGTGCAACTCACACTCACCTAGCAGTATGGGACTAAACTTTAGTCCCACTCACACAACACTTAGAGCATGGTTAATAGTATAGCCAACATCCGGCTATATGAAGTTGACAGATCATCTAGAACCAACCTAATAGCCTGCTAGTACAATAGTTAGTCCCTTTAGTATAATACTATATCATTAATAATGGCCCCACCTTTTGCCTCGCAAAGTATGTTGGAGCTCCTGCTACAACCGGCTAAAAGTTTACAACCCGCTTCTCTTCTCTCTCCTTCAACTAAGCACAAATACTATATTTAAATCCTTATGTCATCTAATTGTAGTACTTGCTATAAAGTTACTCTCCACTGTGTAGTCTGAAATGCCGGGCGTGCAGCGAGCAGTGCCCTCGGTCGGCGCGCCACTTCAACGGCGGAAGCAGTGAGAGGTCGCGTCGCCCTGACTTGCCATCAATGTGGACGGGCGGGCTCAGCTGGCGCCGGGTGGGAAGCGCGCGCGGGAGGGGGGAGGGGTTTTTGTTGGGCCAAGAAGGTGAGAAGCCAACTTGGGATTGGTTCGGACAGGGAAATATCATGTGCTCCCATACTTACTACCCCCTCTGTTCCTAAATATAAGTCTTTTTAGATATTGCAATAAGATACTACATACGGAGCAAAATGAGTGAACCTACACTCTAAACTACGTCTATATACATCCATATGTAGTCCATAGTGAAATCTCTAGAAAGACTTATATTTAGGAACGGAAGGAGTAGTAGTTTCATGCATATGACACTAGTCTATGTTACTACTCCCTCCTTTCCGGTTTATAGGGCTTATATCAAAATCTTAGTTTTTCCATTTTATAAGGATCAATTTGGTTGTTCCCTATCACAAGTTTAGATTTCAAGGTGCATTAAATAATTGCATGCAAGTATTAAGAGAAAACTGACCAATACATGTACTTTATGCATGCATGCATTGCAATTAATACAATGGTAAACATAAATTTTTGAGGAAAACAAGAGCATTAATTGGGTGCTTTGCAAATTACAAAAAGTATTCCACCGCTCATCATCTACCTTGGTTGGTGAGATTTTCGAATTGAGCCCTATAAACCGGAAAGGAGGGAGCCCTATAGACCGGAAAGGAGGGAGTAGTACAGTAATGTTATGATGGCTTCAATTATTACCTTGTAGACTCATCTTGTCTTGGGAAACGCTATGTTACAGTAACATATTATGTTACCAGTTCTCATTAACTACTTGCCACATAAGCAAAATTTTCTGGAAGTCCGCTAAGTGACTCCCACTATAACTAGTCGTACAAAGTGTGGGCTATGTAGAGGGCGTAGTAAGCAAGCTTCTCATCGTTCTGCGGGTTGACATGACAAATCAAAGTATTAGTTTTTTTCTTCAAAATGTACATGAAAGTACCAGTGTAGTAGTCGCCAAAAAGGGCCGACCATGTCCATGGCTACCATCCCATCCCGTGCTCCCTCATTGAGTATGTGCACGATTCACGTGCCATTCAAGAAAAAACTGTGTACGTTCCATTGAAGAAAAAAAATTAAAAACAAACATGCCACCGTGTTATGGTCGAACTTTGATTCGTCCACACGTGGTTCCGGACCCTCCACTAAGTTAACAACTACCAAACGCGTCAAATTATCACGTGAGCTGCCTCTTCATCCAGAAATGAGCTCCACCATGTACCCGTGCGCGTGTGTTAGGGAATGAGGCACAGAGTATGTGCATCCGTGCGTGCAATTTTTCTCTTCGAGCACGTAATCCTTTTTTTGTGGGTGATTCGTGCACGTACTTGGCCTACGTTGGTGACCATTGGTGAGTCTCACTTATCTCTACATCTCAACATGTACATCTACATCTGCATCTACGTCTATACTACATCTACATCTACATCTACATATACCTCTACTATAGTACAACACGTTTTAAACATGAGACTAGCCATTTTCTTACATGACACGACCAGCCCGTATCGCTTCTTGCTCCTCATCTCTCTCAAAGTGCGTCCGACAGGCGATTTTGCCGTCGATTGAGGTTGGTTCGCTCACACTCGGTCCCAGATGTTATAAATCTAAAAAGAATATTCTGACCAGCGGACCATTGAAAGAAGTATATTTTTCACCCTCAAATGTAAGTTGACGGACAAATAACTCCCCAAAGTCAATTTCGGTACGATTTTTACCCTCAAATATCTAAAACCAGGTATATCACCCCCTTGAGTAGTTTTAGTGTTCACATGTTAGAGTTTAGGCAGATTTGATTGTTGACTAGGAATTGACTAATTATTTACACTAATGAAATGGAAACAACCCTGTCGGAAGCCGCGGATGTCGCCGGAGATGTACCCAATGGACCCCGACCTTCCCTACGAGGAGAGGAGATCATGCGGGTGCCTTTCGAGCTCAAGGGGTCGTCGGGCTACCTCGTCGGCTCGTCGCCCGCCTCATAGTGGGAGTAACTTAGGTACTAGTAACATAGTGCACTCCAAGAAAATTTTTCTTATGTGGCATGTAGTTAATGAGGAGAGAGATCTTTAGAGTAACATAGTAATATGTTACAGTACTATAAGTTACTCCCCACTATGACCAGCCTTGGCCTCTCGATGTGCTCCACCATGTATAGCTGCTAAGCCTGCCACGTAGGCATAAAATATGATGTGGCAAGTTAATTAAGAAGAGAGAGACTAGTTTAGTGACCCTAGGAAGAAATGGTGGAAAGACAATTTTGAGTCTATAGCTAATTAAATGAAGCAAGCTTAGCAACCACAAACTAAGCACCTATGCATTGGAGACTTGAGTTGCTAAGCCATTTAATGCACTTAGCACCTCATCTAAGTACATTTGCATTGGAAGAGGTCTTAATTCCATACGGTATCATAATATGATACTCAACTCTCTCTTTCTTCATTTAATTCTACGCCACCTCATCAAATTTGCCTACTACTAGTTGGCATGCATGATACTACTTATAATACTCCCATTACAACCAGCTTGGTAGAATTAAAATACCTAATCTAAATGGTCACCACCCGATCTCTCTGTCCTCCTCCAACATCCGGTAGAAGAAGAATCGTGCAAGACACCGGCTGTATTCGCCGGCGTCACCTCGGCGGTGGCCTTCATGGGATACAATTGGCGGCGGCCTCTGCTACCTCTTGAGCATGCGTTGGTTTTTCCCTTGAAGAGGAAAGGGTGATGCAGCAAAGTAGCGTAAATATTTCCCTCAGTTTTTGAGAACCAAGGTATCAATCCAGTAGGAGGCCACACGCAAGTCCCTCATACCTACACAAACAAATAAGAACCTTGCAACCAACGCGATAAAGGGGTTGTCAATCCCTTCACGGCCACTTGCAAAATTGAGATCTGATAGAGATGATAAGATAATATTTTTGGTATTTTTTTGATAAAGATTAAAAGTAAAGAAAGCAAAATAAACGCCGACAGAAATAGCTCGTTGACGGGAGATTAATATGATGGAGAATAGACCCGGGGGCCATAGGTTTCACTAGTGGCTTCTCTCAAGATAGCATAAGTATTACGGTGGGTGAAAAAATTACTGTCGAGCAATTGATAGATAAGTGCATAATTATGAGAATATCTAGGCATGATCATGTATATAAGCATCACGTCCGTGACAAGTAGACCGACTCCTGCCCGCATCTACTACTATTACTCCACACATCGACCGCTATCCAGCATGCATCTAGAGTATTAAGTTCATAAGAACAGAGTAACACATTAGGTAAGATGACATGATCTAGAGGGATAAACTCAAGCAATATGATATAAACCCCATCTTTTTATCCTCGATGGCAACAATACAATACGTGTCGTTTCCCCTCATCACTTTGGGATCGAGCACCGCATGATTGAACCCAAAGCTAAGCACTTCTCCCATTGCAAGAAAGATCAATCTAGTAGGCCAAACCAAACTAATAATTCGAAGAGACTTGCAAAGATAACCAATCATACATAAAAGAATTCAGAGAAGATTCAATACATTGTTCATAGATAATCTTGATCATAAACCCACAACTCATCGGATCTCGACAAACACACCGCAAAAAGAGTTACATCGAATAGATCTCCAAGAAGATCGAGGAGAACTTTGTATTGAGATCCAAAGAGAGAGAAGAAGCCATCTAGCTAATAACTATGGACCCGAAGGTCTGTGGTAAACTACTCACACATCATCGGAGAGGATATGGTGTTGATGTATAAGCCCTCCGTGATCGACTCCCACTCCGGCGGAGCGCCGGAAAAGGCCCCAAGATGGGATATCATGGGTACAGAAGGTTGCGGCGGTGGAATTAGGTTTTCGTGGTGCTCCTGGATGGTTTCGGGGTATATAGGTATATATAGGAGGAAGAAGTAGGTCGGTGGAGCCACGAGGGTGGAGGGCGCGCCCAGGGGGGTAGGCGCGCCCCCTGCCTTGTGGCCTCCTCGTTCGTTTCTTGACGTCCACTCCAAGTCCTCTGGATCACGTTTGTTCCAAAAATCACGCTCCCGAAGGTTTCATTCCGTTTGGACTCCGTTTGATATTCTTTTTCTGCGAAACACTGAAATAGGCAAAAAAAACAACAATTTGCACTGGGCCTTGGGTTAATAGGTTAGTCCCAAAAATAATATAAAAGTGTATAATAAATCCCATTAAACATCCAAAACAGAATATATAATAGCATGGAACAATAAAAAATTATAGATACGTTGGAGACGTATCAAGCATCCCCAAGCTTAATTCCTGCTCGTCCACAAGTAGATAAATGATAAAAAAACAGAATTTTTGATGTGGAATGCTACTTAGCATATTATTCAATGTAATTTTCTTTATTGTGGCATGAATGTTCAGATCCGAAAGATTCAAGATAAAAGTTTAATATTGACAGAAAAATAATAATACTTCAAGCATACTAACCAATCAATTATGTCTACTCAAAATAACATAGCCAAAGAAAGCTCATCCCTACAAAATCATATAGTTTGGCCATGCTTCGTTTTCGACACACAAGAATGCTCTCATCTTGCACAACCCCGATGACAAGCCAAGAAATTGTTTCATACTTTAGTAATCTCAAACTTTTTTCAACTTTCACGCAATATATGAGCGTGAGCCATGGATATAGCACTATGGGTGGAATAGAATATAATGATGGGGGTTGTGTGGAGAAGACAAAAAAGGAGAAAGTCTCACATTGACGCAGCTAATCAATGGGCTAGGGAGATGCCCATCAATTGATGTCAATGCAAGGAGTAGGGATTGCCATGCAACGGATGCACTAGAGCTATAAATGTATGAAAGCTCAACAAAATAAACTAAGTGGGTGTGCATCCAACTTGCTTGCTCACGAAGACCTAGGGCATTTGAGGAAGCCCATTGTTGGAATATACAAGCCAAGTTCTATAATGAAAAATTCCCACTAGTATATGAAAGTGACAAAACAAGAGACTCTCTATCATAAAGATCATGGTGGTACTTTGAGGCACAAGTGTGGAAAAAGGATAGTAGCATTGTCCCTTTTTATTTCTTTTTATTTCTTTTTTTGGGCCTTTCCTTTTTTTTGGCCTTTCTCTTTTTTTTGGGACAATGCTCTATTAATGATGATCATCACACTTCTATTTATTTACAACTCAATGATTACAACTCGATACTAGAACAAAGTATGACTCTATAGGAATGCCTCCGGCGGTGTACCGGGAGGGGCAATGAATCAAGAGTGACATGTATGAATAATATGCATGGTGGCTTTTCCACAAATACAATGTCAACTACATGATCATCCAAGGCAATATGACAATGATAAAGCGTGTCATAATAAACGGAACGGTGCAAAGTTGTATGGCAATATATCTCGGAATGGCTATGGAAATGCCATAATAGGTAGGTATGGTGGGTGTTTTGAGGAAGATATAAGGAGGTTTATGTGCGATAGAGCGTATCGTATCACAGGGTTTGGATGCACCGGCGAAGTTTGCACCAACTCTCAAGGTGAGAAAGGGCAATGCACGGTACCGAAGAGGCTAGCAATGATGGAAGGTTGAGAGTGGGTATAATCCATGGACTCAACATTAGTCATAAAGAACTCACATACTTATTGCAAAAATCTACAAGTCCTCAAAAACCAAGCACTACGTGCATGCTCCTAGGGGGATAGATTGGTAGGAAAAGACCATCGCTCGTCCCCGACCGCCACTCATAAGGATGACAATCAAAGAACACCTCATGTTTCAAATTTGTTACATAACGTTTACCATACGTGCATGCTATGGGACTTGCAAACTTCAACACAAGTATTTCTCAAATTCACAACATCTCAACTAGCACAACTTTAATATCACTATCTCCATATCTCAAAACAACTATCAAGTATCAAACTTCTCTTAGTATTCAATGCACTTATATGGAAGTTTTTATCTTGGATGCCTATCATATTAGGACTAAATTTATAACCGAAGCAAATTACCATGCTGTTCTAAAGGAATCTCAAAATAATATAATTGAAGCATGAGAGATCAATTATTTCTATAAAATATAACCACCACCGTGCTCTAAAAGATATAAGTGAAGCACTAGAGCAAAATTGTCTAACTCAAAACATATAAGTGAAGCACATAGAGTATTCTAATAAATTCCGAATAATGTGTGTCTCTCTCAAAAGGTGTGTACAGCAAGGATGATTGTGGAGAACTAACAAGCAAAGATTCAAATCATACAAGACGTTCCAAGCAAAACACATATCATGTGGTGAATAAAAATATAGCTCCAAGTAAAGTTACCGATGGACGAAGACAAAAGAGGGGATGCCTTCTAGGGCATCCCCAAGCTTAGGCTTTTTGGGTTGTCCTTAGATTTTACCTTGGGATGTCTTGGGCATCCCCAAGCTTAGTATCTTGCCACTCCTTGTTCCATAATCCATCAAATCTTTACCCAAAGCTTGAAAAACTTCACAACACAAAACTTAACAGAAAATCTCGTGAGCTCCGTTAGCAAAAGTAAACAAAACACCACTTCAAGGTACTGTAATAAACTCATTATTTATTTATATTGGTGTTAAACCTAATGTATTACAACTTCTCTATGGTTCATAAACTCCATTTCTAGCCATAGATTCATCAAAATAAGCAAACAACACACGAAAAACAGAATCTGTCAAAAAACAGAACAGTCTGTAGTAATCTGTAACTAAAGCAAACTTATGGAACTCCAAAAATTCTAAAATAAATTTTTGGACGTGTAATTTATCTATTAATCGTTTGCAAAAAGAATCAACTAAATATCACTTTACATTAAAAATTTGTAGCTAATCTCGTGAGCGCTAAAGTTTCTGTTTTTTACAGCAAGATCGCAAAGACTTTCCCCAAGTCTTCCCAAAGGTTCTACTTGGCACAAACACTAATTAAAACACAAAACCACATCTAAACAGAAGCTATATGGGTTATTTATTCCTAAACAGAACAAAATAAATAAATAAAATAAAATAAAATTGGGTTGCCTCCCAACAAGCACTATCGTTTAACACCCCTAGCTAGGCATAAAGGCAAGGATAGATCTAGGTATTATCATCTTTGGCATGCAATCCATAAGTGGCTCTCATAATAGATTCATAAGGTAATTTGATTTTCTTCCTAGGAAAGTGTTCCATGCCTTTCCTTAACGGAAATTGGAATCTAATATTCCCTTCCTTCATATCAATAATTGCACCAATCGTTCTAAGGAAAGGTCTACCAAGAATAATAGGACATGAAGGATTGCAATCTATATCAAGAACAATGAAATCTACGGGCACATAATTCCTATTTGCAACAATAAGAACATCATTAATTCTTCCCATAGGTTTCTTAATGGTGGAATCCGCAAGGTGCAAGTTTAAAGAACAATCATCGAATTCACGGAAACCTAGCAAATCACACAAAGTTTTTGGAATCGTGGAAACACTAGCACCCAAATCACACAAAGCATAGCATTCATGATCTTTAATTTTAATTTTAATAGTAGGTTCCCACTCATCATAAAGTTTTCTAGGGATAGAAACTTCCAATTCAAGCTTTTCTTCGTAAGATTGCATTAAAGCATCAACAATATGTTTAGTAAAAGCCTTATTTTGACTATAAGCATGCGGAGAATTTAGCATGGATTGCAACAAGGAAATACAATCTATTAAAGAACAATTATCATAATTAAATTCCTTGAAATCCAAAATAGTGGGTTCAATGCTATCTAAAGTTTTGACCTCTTCCATCCCACTTTAACCAAATTTTGCATCAAGATCTAAAAACTCTGAATCATTGGGACGCCTTTTAACTAAAGTTGACTCATCCCCAGTCCCATCATTGTCAAGATTCATATTGCAAAACAAAGATTTAATAGGAGAAACATCAATTACTTTTAGATAATCATCCATATTATCATGAAAACTAGAAGAACACGCTTTTACAAAGCAATCTTTCTTAGCATGCATCCTAGCGGTTCTTTCTTTGCACTCATCAATGTAAATTCTCATGGCTTTGAGAGACTCATTGATATCATGCTTAGGTGGAATAGATCTAAGTTTCAAATAATCAACATCAAGAGAAATTCTATTCACGTTCCTAGCCAATTCATCAATCTTAGGCAATTTTTCTTCAAGCAAAGCATTGAATTTATTTTTGAGAAACCATAAATTCTGTAACACTAGTCCCAAAATCAGAGGGCATCTTATTAAAATTTCCATAAGAGTTGTTGTAGGAATTACCATAATTATTAGAGGAATTACTAGGATACGACCTAGGATTAAAGTTTCCTCTATAAGCGTTGTTACCAAAATTGTTCCTACCAACAAAATTCACGTCCATAGATTAATTATTATTCTCAATCAAAGTAGACAAAGGAATATCATTGGGATGAGAAGAAACACTCTTATTAGCAAAAAAATTCATAAGTTCATCCATCTTTCCACTGAAAACATTAATCTCTTCAATTGCATGCACCTTTTTACTAGTAGATCTTTCAGTGTGCCATTGAGAATAATTAACCATAATATTATCTAGGAGTTTAGTAGATTCTCCTAAAGTGATTTCCATAAAAGTGCCTCCAGTGGTGGAATCTAAAAGATTTCTAGAAGCAAAATTCAATCCGGCATAATTTTTTTGTATAATCATCCATAAGTTCAAACCATGTGTAGGGCAATTACGTATCATTAATTTCATCCTCTCCCAAGCTTGTGCAACATGTTCATGATCAATTTGCTTAAAGTTCATAATATTGTTTCTAAGAGAGATGATCTTAGCGGGAGGAAAATACTTAGAGATAAAAGCATCTTTGCACTTATTCCAAGAATCAATACTATTTTTAGGCAAAGACGAAAACCAAGTTTTAGCACGATCCCTAAGCGAGAAAGGAAATAGCTTCAATTTGACAATACCATTGTCCACATCTTTATTCTTTTGCATATCACACAAATCAACAAAGCTATTTAGATGGGTAGCGGCATCTTCACTAGGAAGGTCGGCGAATTGATCTTTCATGACAAGATTCAGCAAAGCAGCATTAATTTCACAAGATTCAGCGTCGGTAAGAGGAGCAATCGGAGTGCTAAGAAAATCACTGTTGTTGGTATTGGCAAAGTCACACAATTTAGTATTATCTTTAGCCATCGTGACAAGCAATCAATCCAACACACAAGCAAATAAGAAGCAAGCGAAAAAGAGGCAAACAGAAAGAGAGGGCGAATAAAACGGCAAGGGTGAAGTGAGGGAGAGGAAAACGAGAGGCAAATGGAAAATAATGTAATGCGAGGGATAAGAGTTTGTGATGGGTACTTGGTATGTCTTGACTTGTCCGTAGACTCCCCGGCAACGGCGCCAGAAATCCTTCTTGCTACCTCTTGAGCATGCGTTGGTTTTTCCCTTGAAGAGGAAAGGGTGATGCAGCAAAGTAGCGTAAGTATTTCCCTCGGTTTTTGAGAACCAAGGTATCAATCTAGTAGGAGGCCACACGCAAGTCCCTCGTACCTACACAAACAAATAAGAACCTTGCAACCAACGCGATAAAGGGGTTGTCAATCCCTTCACGGACACTTGCAAAAGTGAGATCTGATAGAGATGATAAGATAATATTTTTGGTATTTTTATGATAAAGTTTAAAAGTAAAGAAAGAAAAATAAACGGCAACAGAAATAGCTCGTTGACGGGAGATTAATATGATGGAGAATAGACCCGGGGGCCATAGGTTTCACTAGTGGCTTCTCTCAAGATAGCATAAGTATTACGGTGGGTGAACAAATTACTGTCGAGCAATTGATAGAAAAGTGCATAATTATGAGAATATCTAGGCATGATCATGTATATAGGCATCACGTTCGTGACAAGTAGACCGACTCCTGCCTACATCTACTACTATTACTCCACACATCGACCGCTATCCAGCATGCATCTAGAGTATTAAGTTCATAAGAACAGAGTAACGCGTTAGGTAAGATGACATGATGTAGAGGGATAAACTCAAGCAATATGATATAAACCCCATCTTTTTATCCTCGATGGCAACAATACAATACGTGTCGTTTCCCCTACTGTCACTGGGATCGAGCACTGCATAATTGAACCCAAAGCTAAGCACTTCTCCCATTGCAAGAAAGATCAATCTAGTAGGCCAAACCAAACTGGTAATTCGAAGAGACTTGCAAAGATAACCAATCATACAGAAAAGAATTCAAAGAAGATTCAAATACTGTTCATAGATAATCTTGATCATAAACCCACAATTCATCGGATCTCGAGAAACACACCGCAAAAAGAGTTACATCAAATAGATCTCCAAGAAGATTGAGGAGAACTTTGTATTGAGATCCAAAGAGAGAGAAGAAGCCATCTAGCTAATAACTATGGACCCGAAAGTCTGTGGTAAACTACTCACACATCATCGGAGAGGCTATGGTGTTGATGTAGAAGCCCTCCGTGATCGATTCCCCCTCCGGCGAAGCACCGAAAAAATCCCCAAGATGGGATCTCACGGGTACAGAAGGTTGCGGCGGTGGAATTAGGTTTTCGTGGTGATCTTGGATGGGTTCGGGGTATGTAGGTATATATACGAGGAAGAAGTAGGTCGGTGGAGCCACGAGGGGCCCACGAGGGTGGAGGGCGCGCCTAGGGGGTAGGCGCGCCCGCTGCCTCATGGCCTCCTCGTTCGTTTCTTGACGTCCAATCCAAGTCCTCTGGATCACGTTTGTTCCAAAAATCACGATCCCGAAGGTTTCATTCCGTTTGGACTCCATTTGATATTCTTTTTCTGCGAAACACTGAAATAGGCAAACAAACAACAATTTGCACTGGGCCTTGGGTTAATAGGTTAGTCCCAAAAATAATATAAAAGTGTATAATAAATAAAGCCCATTAAACATCCAAAACAGAATATATAATAGCATGGAGATTTTAAAAATTATAGATACGTTGGAGACGTATCAGCCTCCCCGTGTTCTACTTCTCCTCGATGATGGCTGCGGGCGGGGACGTGCTGCCCGTCACCTCGTCGACATCCGCGTAGCCGCATCACCTCATCTACATCTGTGGCGGCTTCTTTCTCAGCCTGCATGTCGTGACTACGAGCGCGTCGACGGCGGATGGCGCAGTCGCAGACACTGGAGGCAATGTACTACACGGCGGTGTCAAGGGCAGCGACGATGACTGTGCCACCGTGCTCCGCGACAAGCTGACGTGGAGAAAGTCGGCACTCTTCCTCGAGTTGTATTGGAGAGGCCAGCTGCGGAACCACGCGCTGGCTTAGTGCGGCAACTGCCTCCGACGGGCTAGGCGAGGTAGGTGGAGAAGCAAGTTGCCTCGCTCATAACTGTCGGGCTCGGCGGGCCACCCAGACGGCTTTTATGCCGGAGAACTGCTCTTCCTGCTCGTCGGATGCCGCCGAAAGAATGGACAAAATGGTGGAAGGAGGAGCTTGGCCGGCGTCCTTCTCCTGAACGGACGTGTGTGGCCGAAGTTGGTTTCTCGCATTCCATGCTGTTTTAAATGTAGGTTTTTGAATGCGGCGAGGAGGCGGGTACAGCTGGGAGTGCAGCGGGCGGCGCCCTGGGTCGGCGCCGCTTCGAATGGCGGAAGCAGTTAGAGGTCGCGTCCGCCCTGACCCCCTTGACCGTGGACCTTGACGGTGTACGTCACCTTGTGTCCAGATCTGAGATGCCACGTGTACCAGATGAATGACTCCAAGCTCAACCACCGTGATTTCAATTGTGTATACAGTTGACTTCTCATATCATGCACATTACTAGCATCACAACAGAGCCAATAGTGTTTTTGCCATCTGAAATCTTGTTGTGTCGTGTAGTTTCCCACGCTTTGTATTCTTTCACTGCTGCTTTGTCTTGAACTGATATGATTTGAACCGTGTCTTTATTTTGATTTGGCAAGATAATGCAGTGACCATAGGACATAGATATATGTTTGTTTGATGCTTTTATTATGTACTAGTACTTGGCAATAGAAGACTTGGTAGTTTAATCCTGTCCACCTTACTAATGAACTGGTTCACCTAAATGAGTTTCATATACTAGTACATGCTAAACTTGTTATGTGTCTGCTTGTTTCTTCTGTTAGAATGCTAACAGAATATTGGGGAAGAGTGCCTAATTAAGCAATGGTAAAGGAAGTAATGTAGATAAGGTTCAGCATAGTGAGATATCCTTGTTGGTCTCCAACAAAGCTGATAAAACAGCTAAGGAAGACTATCTTGAAGATAGTGAGACAACCCCAAAGTCATGTCTTGGTTTAGTGTTCACGTTACTGGCCACTACCGCTTGCGCAAGCTATTCAAGCTCACTATCTGAATCAGTTCGGTTTCTTGAGTCTCAACTACAAGCTGAAAGACATCGATCAGCTGTGCTGCGACAAGAAGAGGAAGGACTGCGGAAGTCCCTGGAGCATTCATATGCATACTTTCTGGTGCAATAGCAAGCGTTGGAGGATTTTAGCGCCAAACATGACAAAGCTAATAAGCTTGCTAATCTTATTGCCAGCATGGTGGATACCCAGGATAACATTTCTTGAGCTCTTTTAAAGTTGTTTCAGTTATGCTCTTGTTTTGCTGTCGCGTTTATTTGCACTTGTGGCCAATTTTGACGGCCAGTGTATGTAATATGCTGCTTTGTTCCCTATATTTGCATTGGTGTCAAACTTTGATGCCCAATGGATGTACTATGTGTAATAGCTATAATAGGCTAGCGTTAGTTGCTTGCTTATTTATTTCCTTATTGTCTTGTTTAGTTGTTTGCTTGTAGTCACTACAGTTCTTTTTCGCGTTTTTCTAGTGGCCACAATAACCTATTTTTGGCAACTAGGCCACAATAATCATGGCAACACACGGACTATTGTAACCATGGGCCTCCTGCGGGCCGTAGGATCCATGGGCCTTCTATGGGCCATAGGATCCATGGGCCTTCTACGGGCCATAGGATCGATGGGCCTTCTACGGGACGTAGAATCCATGGACTTTCTACAGGCCTTATGATCCATGGGCCTTCTACGGGTCGTAGGGTCCATTGGTCTTCTACGGGTCCTAGGATCCATGGGCCTTCTACGGGGCGTATAATCATTTTGCCAAACATGGGCCGTACTATTAGTGGACCATAACAGGCCGTTAATAGGCCGTATTGGATAACGCTATGAAAAAAGGCCAACGGGTTAACGAGCCACAAACGGGCCCAATGTAACCACGGGCTGAATTTGGCCCACAAACGGAACAGGCCAGTAACGGACCGTAACTAACCAAATTCTAGAAATGAGCCCAAGAATAAATGGGCCCTTAGAAGGCCCAAAGTTAACACGGGCTAGAAACGGCTGACGGAATAATGGGCCGTTAATGGGTATAAAGTGATACACTGTTCATTATGGGCCAGTTTCATCTCGGGCCTTTATTGGGCCCAAAGTTACAAAGGGCCTCATATGGGCCGAAAGACATCATGGGCCATACATGGGACGGAAGTAACAACAGACTAGAATCATATTGGACGGCCCAGATGAAGCTACTAGGCTTAATTCCGATAGGCCATAACGGGTCGGGAGTTAGCGGGCCGTAAATGGGCGATATACGAACAGGCCATTAACAGGATTTCCGTGGGCCGGCCCGTTACCTTTTGACCAAGTCAAGTGGGCCGGCCTTTTCACCGGAATGGGCCTCTGTTGGGCCGTTCCACGTGTGGACGTATCATAGGCGCCTCCTGTCCAATGACTGGATGACATCTGTCCCAACGGTGAGCCAACACGTGTTTCCTCTGGCCAATGAGAATTTTACACGTGGAAAATCCCCATTGGTTCGGGCTGTTAACGGGTTATCGGATCCAAAACCGGACCCGATAGCTTAACGGCAATCTGTTACGGTGGATGACACGTGTCGGTCACCCTTGACGAAAACACTTCTATGACACGCGATTTATCGTCATGGAAGTGGACACTTCCGTGATGATAATTTTGGTGATGTCATGTAACACTTCTACGACATCACAGGTATGACTATCTTGATTCTGTCATAAAATCTTCATGGATGTACATGCATGACAGAAAATATGACCTATTGTGACAAACATTTATCATCACGGAAGTATATTTTTTTTGTAGTGTGATGCACCCTCCGTGATGGTGTCTAGATTAGATCTGGTGGTTCTTGACTCTGCGGTGGCTGGAGTTGATTTTCGTCGACTCCCCTAGGGTTTTTGGAATATTGGGGTATTTATAGAGAAAAGAGGCAGTGCGGGAGGCCACCGAGGTGGGCACAACCTACCAGGGCGCGCCTGGGCCTCCAGGCGCGCCCAGGTGTCTTGTGCTCACCTTGGACCCCCTCCTTGGTACTTCTTTGGCCCACTGGACGTCTTCTGGTCCAAAAAAATCCACAAAAGTTTCGCTGCGTTTGGACTATGTTTGGTATTGATTTCCTACGATGTAAAAAACATGCAGAAAACAACAACTGGCACTTGGCACCATGTCAATAGGTTAGTACCAAAAAATGATATAAAATGACTATAAAACATCCAAGAGTGATAATATAACAGCATGGAACAATAAAAAGTTATAGATACGTTGGAGACGTATCAGCATCCCCAAGCTTAATTCCTGCTCGTCCTCGAGTAGGTAAATGATAAAAACAGAATTTTTGATGTGAAATGTTGCCTAGCATATTCATCACATATTGTTTTGTTTATAGCATGGACATTTGAACTTTTATATGGTTGAAAGCAATAGTCTAGTTTTGACGAGGCTTAAATAATCAAGTATATCAACAAGCAACCATGTCTTTCAAAATATCAACGCTAAAATAATTTATCCCTAGCCCATCATGCTCAATCAATGATCCATTCATGAAACACACTCGCATATTAGCTACACCCAATGCTCAAGTATGATCATAGTGCCCACTAGTTGGTGCTTTATAAGAGAAGATGGAGACTCAAATTAAAAATAAAAATTGCATAAAGTAAAAGAAAGGCCCTTCGCAGAGGGAAGTAGGGATTTGTAGAGGTGCCAAAGCTCAAAGCGAAAATTGAGAGATAAAAAGATTTTGAGAGGCATTCTTTTCCCACCAACCAAAACGACTTAGATCTCCCAACATTTTCCATTCTAGATACATCATAGGCGGTTCCCAAACAAAAAATAAAGTTTATTCCTTTTTCAATCATACTTTCACTTTCCATGGCTAGCCATATCCACGGTTGCCCTCCATACCAACACTTTCCAAGAATTTATTATTTGAAAACATAAAGTAAATTCATTTTTCATTTCGGGACTGGGCATCCCTAATACCTTTTCCTTACTCTCGTGTAATGACAAGTGAATAAACACTCATCGTGAGAATAACACATCTAGCATGGAAAATATTGGCCACCCCTCACCGCCTTGCGAGCGATACGAGCACACAAAAGAGTAATTTATTTTGAAAATCAGAGATGGCACATACAAATTTGCTTAGAACGACAAAATAATACCGCACATAGGTAGGTATAGTAGATTCATGTGGCAAAACTGGTTTAAAGGATTTTGGATGCACAAGTAATGATCATACTTAGTGGAAAATGAAGGCTGGCAAAAGATTAAGAAGCGAACAACAAGGAAACAAATAATCTCATAAGCGAGCATTAAGCATAATTAACACCGAATAATGCACCACAAGTAGGATGTAATTTCATTGCATGACTATTGACTTTCGTGCTTGCATAAGGAATCACAAACCTTAACACCAATATTCTTACTAAAGCACAATTACTCATCAACATGACTCACATATCACATCATCATATCTCAAAACTATTACTAGGAATCAAGTTTATTTTGTCCAATGATCTTCATGGAAGTTTTTATTATATCCTTCTTGGATATCTATCACTTTGGGACTAATTTTCATGTGTTGCTTTTGATAAGCTCAAACAAGTATAAGTGAAGATCATGACCATACTATTTCTTTCTCTCAAATTAATTTAAGTGAAGCAAAAGAGAATTTCTTTAAAAAAATACTAACTCTCAAATAAATCTAAGTGAAGCAAGAGAATATTTCTTCAAAAATACTAAAGCACAATGTGCTAAAAAAGATATAAGTGAAGCACTAGAGCAATTCCATAGCTCATAAAGATTTAAGTGAAGCATAGAGAGCAATTCTAACAAGTCATGGCATAATTTTGGCTCTCTCAAATAGCTGTGTCCAGCAAAGGGATCATGAATTAGAACACAAAGCAAAACAAGCAAAGACTCATATCATACAAGACGCTCCAAGCAAAACTCATAGTATGTGACGAATAAAAATATAGCTTCGAGTAAAATACCGATGGACGTTAGAAGAAAGAGGGGATGCCACTCGGGGCATCCCAAGCTTAGTTGCTTGCTTCTCTTTGGATAATAGCTTGGGATGCCACGGGCATCCCCAAGCTTAGGCTCTTCTTACTCCTTATTCCTTCATCCATCGTAATATCACCCAAAACTTGAAAACTTCAATCACACATAACTCAACAAAACCTTCATGAGATCCGTTAGTATAAGAAAACAAATCACTACTATAAGTACTGTAGCAAACCAATTCATATTTTATTTTTGCATTATATCTATTGTATTCCAACTTTTATATGGCAAAAACTCATCAAAGAAAATCATAGAATCATCAAAACAAGCACACAACGCAAAGAAAAAAGAGTCGGTCAAAAACAGAACAACCTATAGCAATCTAAATATTTCGAATACTTCTGAAACTCCAAAAATTCTGAAAAATTAGGACGACCTAAGCAATTTGTATATTAATCTTCTGCAAAAAGAATCAGAGCAAACGCATGTGTGTGTGATTTATGAAAATTATTTTCGTGAGTGCATAAGTTTCTGTTTTTCAGCCAGATCAAACAACTATCACTCAAGAAGATCCTAAAAGCTTTACTTGGCACAAACACTAATTAAAACACAAAAAACACAATCTTAACAGTAGAATAATTTTTCAAACACTCAAGAACAGAAAGCAAAAAGCAAAAATAAATTTTATTTATTGGGTTGCCTCCCAACAAGCGTTATTGTTTTACGCCTTAGCTAGGCATAAAGCAAAGATCTATTTGTTGTCATCTTTGTTTCGAGATCCATAAGATGCCCTCATGATTGATTCATATAGTGGCATAATTCTTGTTCTAGGGAAGTGTTCCATTTCCTTCCTTAGTGGAAATTGAAATTTAATATTGCCTTCTGTCATATCAATCACGACACCGTTAGTGCGTAAAAACGGTCTACCAAGAATAATTGGACAAGAAGGATTGCAACCAATATCAAGAACAATAAAATCTATGGGCACATAATTCCTATTTGCAAGAATAAGAACATCATTAATTCTTCCCATAGGCTTTTTAATAGTAGAATCCACCAAGTGCAAATTTAAAGAACACTCTTCAATATCAGTAAGACCAAGCACATCACATAAAGATTTCGGAATTGTAGAAACACTAGCACCCAAGTCACATAAAGCAAAACACTCATAATTTTTAATCTTGACTTTGATAGTAGGTTCCCATTCATCATGTAATTTTCTAGGAATTGAAACTTCTAATTCCAACTTTTCTTCTAAAGCTCCATCATAGCATCAACAATATGTTTAGTAAAGGCTTTATTTTGTTCATAAGCATGGGGTGAATTTATCATGGATTGCAACAAAGAAATACAATCAATCAAAGAGCAACTATCATAATTAAAGTCTTTGTAATCCAAAAGAGTGGGCACATCACTAGTTAAAGTCTTGACCTCTTCAAACCCACTTTTACCAATTTTCTCAACAAGATTTTCACCCTCCGAATTATCGGGACGCCTTATAGCTAAAGTTGACTCTTCTCCAGTCCCTTTTTCATCAATTTTAATTTTACTAAACAAGGAATCAATAGAAGAAACACCAATCATTTTAAGATCTTCATCACTTTTATGAAAATAACCACTAGAAAATTCTTTTTCTAAAAATTCTCTTCTAGCTCTAAGCATAGCGGTTCTTTTCTTACTTTCATCCATAGAAGCATAAATAGCTTTAATTGATTCCTCAACCTTAGGCACAAAAAATTTCAACTTGAGATTTTCTACATCATGAGAAATTCTATCAACACTTCTAGACAAATCATCAATCTTATTCAACTTTTCTTCTATGGTAGTGTTGAAAACCGAGATCAGAGGTGTTCCAATTATTATAAGAAGGATTTCCATAGGAATTACCATAATGATTAGAGGAATTACTAGGAAAAGTCCTAGGATTAAAATTACCTCTATAAGCATTGTTATTGAAATTGTTTCGCGAGATAAAATTCATGTCTGCGGCATCACTATTTTGTTCAATCAAAGTAGACAAAGGCATAACATTGAAATCAATAGGAGCACTTTTACTAGCAACCAATTTCATAAGAGCATCAACTTTTTCACTCAAAGAAGAAATTTCTTCAACCGAATTAACTTTTTTACTAGTAGGAGCTCTTTCAGTATGCAATTGTGAATAATTTGCCATAATATTATCAAGCAATTTGGTGGCTTCACCCAAAGTAATTTCCATAAAAGTACCACCCACGACGGAATCTAAAAGACTACGAGAAACAAAATTCAACCCCGCATAAAAAATTTGTATGATCATCCAAAGATTTAACACATGAGTTGGGCAATTCTTTAGCATCATTTGCATACTTTCCCAAGATTGTGCAACATGCTCATGTTCAAGTTGATTGAAATTCATGATCTGGGTTCTAAGGGAAATACTTTTTGTGGGCGGAAAATATTTAGTGATAAAAGCATCCTTGCACTTATTCCAAGAATCGATACTATTCTGAGGCAAAGAAGAAAACCAAATTTTTGCAGAGTCACGCAAAGAAAACAAAAATAATTTCATATTCGCAACATCATTGTCCACATATTTTTTGTTTTGCATATCACATAATTCTACGAATGTGTTAAGATGGGACACGGCATCCTCATTAGGAGTACCAGAAAATTGATCTTTCATAACAAGATTCAGCAAAGCAGTATTAATATCACAAGATTCTGCACTACTGGCGGGAGGAGCAATAGGAGTGCCAACAAAATCATTGTTGTTGGTATTTGAGAAATCACACAACTTGGTGTTCTCTTGAGTCATTGTGACTACGCAATAAGATTGCACTCAAAAATAGATCCGGCAAGAAAACGACGAACGTAAAAGAGGGCGAATAAAATGGAAAAAATTTGTGTAGCGGGGGAGAGGAAAATGAGAGGCAAATGGCAAATAATGTAAATTGCGAGGAGATGAGATTTGTGATTAGGAACCTGGCAGATGTTGATGATCCTCCCCGGCAACGGCACCAGACATTCCTTTTGATGTCTGCTAGAACTACGTCGATATTTCCCCAAATAGGAAGGGATGATGCAGCACAGCAACGGTAGGTATTTCCCTCAGTGACGAGACCAAGGTTATCGAACCAGTAGGATAACCAAGCAACACTATGTAAACAGCACCTGCACACAAATAAGAAATACTCGTAACCTGATGTGTTAAAGGGGTTGTCAATCCCTTTCGGGTAACGGCGCCAGAAATTGGCAAACGGACGCGAGAGAGTTGTAAATATTTGATAGATCGAACGCCAAATAAAATAAAGTGCAACAAAGTATTTTTGTATTTTTGGTTTAATAGATCTGAAAATAAAAGGCAAATAAAATAGATCGCAAAGGCAAATATATTAAAGAAGAGACCCGGGGGCCGTAGATTTCACTAGTAGCTTCTCTCGAGAAAAATAGCAAACGGTGGGTGAACAAATTACTGTTGGGCAATTGATAGAACTTCAAATAATCATGATGATATCCAGGCAATGATCATTATATAGGCATCACGTCCAAGATTAGTAGACCGACTCCTGCCGGCATCTACTACTATTACTCCACACATCGACCGCTATCCAGCATGCATCTAGTGTATTAAGTTCATGGAGAAATGGAGTAATGCAATAAGAACGATGACATGATGTAGACAGGATCTATTTATGTAAAAATAAACCCCATCGTTTTATCCTTAGTAGCAACGATACATACGTGTCGGTTCCCTTTCTGTCACTGGGATCAAGCACCTTAAGATCAAACACACTACAAAGCACTCTTCCCATTGCAAGATAAATAGATCATGTTGGCCAAACAAAACCCAAATATCGGAGAAGAAATACGAAGCTATAAGCAATCATGCATATAAGAGATCAAAGAAGACTCAAATAACTTCCATGGATAAAAAGATATATCTCATCATAAACTCAAAGTTCATCTGATCCCAACAAACACACCGCAAAAAGAGTTACATCATATGGATCTCCAAGAGACCATTGTATTGAAAATCAAAAGAGAGAGAGAGGAAGCCATCTAGCTACTAACTACGGACCCGTAGGTCTACAAAGAACTACTCACGCATCATCGACGAGGCACCAATGGGCATGATGCACCGCTCAGTGATGGTGTCTAGATTGGATCTGGTGGTTCTCGACTCTGCGGCGGCTGGAATTGATTTTCGTCGACTCCCCTAGGGTTTCTGGAATATTGGGGTATTTATAGAGCAAACAGGCGGTGCGGGAGGCCAACAAGGTGGGTACAACCCACCAGGGCCCCCTCCTTGGTACTTCTTTGGCCCACTGGATGTCTTCTGGTCCAAAAAAATCCACAAAATTTTTTGCCGCGCTGGAACTCCGTTTGGTATTGATTTCCCGCGATGTAAAAAACATGCAGAAAACAACAACTGGCACTTGGCACTATGTCAATAGGTTAGTACCAAAAAATGATATAAAATTACTATAAAATGATTATAAAACATCCAAGAATGATAATATAACAACATGGAACAATCAAAAATATAGATATGTTGGAGACACATCATGGTGCATATCCACATGACCTCTTTTGGTCAGAAGCTATCCTCTTGATTGTCTCTACTATCAGACTCATAACCTTGAACTTCTGGGGTATGTCAAACAGGTGTGGCAAGTTGATGGAATGGCCACGGATCATTTTATGATTTCCAGACTTAGGCAATAGGGTATGCCTCAGTATTGTATTAGTGGTGGCCAAACTAGCAAGCAAGTAGTAGATGGAACCAAACTTGTGAGTCTCCAAGGCTTCAGCATGAATGGGCTTGTACATGTGAGCCATAGTGTTGTGGTCCATCCTTGGTTTGCCATAAATAGCTGTGTCATTCTCATCTTCTTCTAGGGCATTGATGAGGGCAGCCCACTCTGAGATTGATGACTCGTACCTGGTGCCCTCAGTCATCCACACTATCTTCCCATCTGGATAGAAGTGTGCAGTGGTAAAATTGCATCACCATTTCATCATTCCACTTGGTGAGCTCTTGTCCAACAAATGCATCAACTCCATTCAACCTGAAGCTCTCATGAACATGGGGAAACTAATCCTCATTGGCATCAATACACTTCCAGTCAAACCATTTCATGTCACTTACTATAGGCTTCTTGTCAAGCAAAACAGTCTCATAGAAGTCCTATTGTTCTCTGGTGTGGAAACGGTAATCAACAGTAGTCCTCCTCCTTGTGGCATATGGATTAGTCTTTCTCCACAGTCTCAGTCCATGATCCTTCCTCAATTTCATGTTCTCAGCCACTGGATGATCATCATTGTGGTTTGGAATCTTGGTCTTCAATTTTCTTAGCACTTGGGGGTCATTATCTTCTTGGACTTCTGGCACTGGGCCTTGTTCTTCTCTGCCGCAGGAATGTTCCTGGTGGATCTCTTTGGAGCTCTAGTCTTGGGTGCAGCAGGTGGAGCTTTTGTCTTGGGCTTGGAGGGTGCACCAGTCTTAATGGAATCAGCCATTAACTTCTGAGTTTTGGCTCGGGGTGCAACATGCTCTTCCTCCTCCTCATCCTCATCATCATCCCCCATCATGGATGGTCTGCCAATGACTCTAGCAATGGTATTCTTGACTCTCTCTTTCCTTTTGTTTTTCCCATCAGTAGCTTCACCTTCCTCTATTGGCTCAAGAGTGAACTCCATGGTCTCTTGTGTAGCAGTTGACTTTCTGACTTTAGACATGGGAGCTCTCTTGGCAGGAGATTTATTCCGAAGGCCAGGCTTGGTGGTAGCAGCTGCAGCATACTCCTTCCTGAGCATTTTCTTCTTTGAGGTCACTTCTTCCTCAACTACAAAATCTTCATCCTCACTGTCAGAATTTCTCTGTCTAGTAGCAGCTCTAGGCCGGTTGCTAGGGGTGCTTCTGTTGCCATCATCATAGCTACTACTTGGGCTTGTGCCCTCACTGAGATTGACCTGCTCCTCTGACTTGTTATGACTGTCACTTTCCTCAAACATCTCTGCAAACTGACCCTGTGAATAGATGGACATAGGCAGAGTGGATGAGCATCACAAAAAGCAACTAGTTTTTTCAAAAATTTGAGTCAAAATCTTAGTTTTAGTCTTTTGTATAAAGCATTTAGGAGCTACCAATATGATAATCTCGGTGACACTAAAGCAATAATAGAGTCTAAACATACAGTACCGGTCAGATCGAGTTGCAGTTTGGTGACTTCGAGATGCTAGGGTTTCACTGAGAAATTGCTTTCGGTCTCACCGATCAGTACGCTTCGGTCAGACCGAGTTGTACTTAGTGCAGGGCCAATCGGTGGGACCAAAATCTTCATTTTGGTCGGTCCGAGATGAGCTCGGCGGAAACCTAACCCTAGGATTTTTTATCAAATCTAGTCTAATAGAATTTTTGAGTGGATAGAAGTTTTTCAATCGTGGCAAGATTCTAGGCATTGACTTTGTGCAAAGAATGAGAAGGGGAAATAGCACAAAGGGTTCGAACCATACCCTAATTTGGTGATGGCTCGCTACGGCGGCAACTGCGGAGAGGATTTCCGTTGACGGCGGTGGAGACCTGCGGCGATTGCGCACAGGTGGAGACGACGATGATTCAGAGACAAGTGGCAGTAGTGCTAGGGCGCCGACTCATGCGTTTTGAAGAAGTTTTCAACCGTACGGGTATGCAAGGTATATATACCCACACGCTGTCGGTGGCACCAAATGGAATGTCTCGGTGGCACCGAGATACAAAACTGCATGCAGTTACTGCAACTCGGTGAGACCTAGGTGTCCTAATCGGCGACACCAAGGTGAAAACCTAGATCAATCTAGTGGTTTTGATGGGACCAAATATGAGTTTGTTGGTCTGATCGAAATTCAAAAGAAGGTTTTGGAAGTCATCCCTTCACGGATCGGTGGCTCCGAGTGCTCCTCACCCGAAGGGTCCAAAAAAGACTTGTTCAATTTTTGTGATGTGGCGTGAATAGAGTTTGAGACGAGAAAAAGTATAGATAGCTAGAGGGGATACTCAGGCATTCTTGTCCATCCATTTAGCAAATGAAAACCAAACAATCAAAACCACAAATGAATGTCCTCAAATGGAGAAATCATGCAACCAACATGCTCACACAATTAAGATAGCAAATGAAATATGTGACAAAGCATGCACAAACACTTCTAGCATCTATCAATCAATTGGAGATGACTAGGTCATCTATATATGAGTATATTGACTTAGGAGTCAAATGAGAACATTTGATCATAGGTCATACTCATCGTTTAAGCACAAGTGGGGTTACCACTTTTACATCAAGCATTAATGTGTTCACACCATTAGAGTTGCTTTAGCTCAATTCTTAGAGCAAAGCTCCCCCTAGATGTGATATCCCCCCTAAGAGGGATGAACTAACTTTGGGTTTTGTCGATGATGACTTCATGTAGATAATGAAGATGTGGATGCTCAATGTTGATGTAGATCTTTTGGAGCAATCCATTGGAGTGTTGCACTTTCAATACCTACATGGGTTAGTCCCACAAGGAACATACAAGGATATCCATAGACATAGAGTGAATTACACACATGATGATGTCCATGAAAGCATTAGGTTACCTTGTCCCTTGTTTGACCAACAAGAGAGTTTCGTGACTCCATGATCACTAGTGCAAGATATGAAAGTTGATTGCACAAGTCCTCGCCAAAATGAATGTGAGTGAAGTATGTTGGCGGAGTCACCCTCAAGAACACTCTAGTTCTTATTCTTTGGGATCCACATCAACTTGATGGGAATCCTTGGAGTTGTAGTCGTACTTGATGAAGTAGAACTTGACGTAGTCTTGGGAACCCACATGACCACGGCCTTAGGAGCTTCTTCAAATGATTCTCTTCTTGAAGCTTGTCCTTGCCTTTTAGCTTGTGGTCTTGTGGTGGAAGCTCATCTTGAGCTTGTGTTCCCTTAAAATAACTGGGGTGATACTTCTCTTGTTGAGGAACAAACTTCGTCTTGGGGTATTGATCTTCTTCCCACTCAACTCCATTGGCATTGAACTTTTGTTCAAAACCAACACCTTGATTCTTCCGGTGTCCTTGCTTGCGTACAATTTCCTCAAATTGCTTACTTCCGGCAAGGCTCTTGTAAACACCTTTCTCTATAAATCCCTTCAATAAGCTATTTTCTTGCTTTGATGTAACTTGGATAAGAGAATCATTAGTGGAATCAAGAGAACTACTAGAAGCAACAATATTGGATTTACCATGGTTATTGTTACTTCTAGAGGAAGAATCTTTCTTGCTTTTATTGCTAGATTTTACTTGTGGCATATAAGTAGACAAGATGAGACGTTTGGCAAGATAATAAGAACTCTTCTTTCGAAGATCATCATCGATAGCTTTTAGGAACTCATGCTCTTGCTCTAAATTTAGCTTCTCGAAGCGTAGCTTCTCATGAGTCCTCAGGAGCTCTCTATGATCCTCTAGAGTTGGTTCATGAGCTAACTTAAGAGTGTTTAGTTCTTTAGTTAGACACTCAATCTCCTTCTTATCATTGTCACTCGTTTCATCTTGATTAGCATGATTATTAGCAAGTTCATCATAGTTTTCATCACTAGTGTTGTCAACAAGTAAATCATCATCACCTAGCAAATCATCTTCATCACTATTGAAATCAACAAACTCGGGGTATGATACCTTATGGCCTTTAGACATGAAGCATATTCCAGTTCCTTCATTTGGTGAGCAAAATATGTCATAGGAGTTGGATGACACAAGTGCAAGACCGGCAACACCTTCATCTTGAGTATATTCGGAGTCGGAGTGATAGCTTCTCTCGGAGTAGTTGTCGGAGTCGGAAACGGATACCCATTCACCAACGTGAGCTTCATGTCTTCGTCTTGTGTAGATCTTTGATGACTTGTCCTTCCTTTCCGAATCCTTACTTCTACTAGAGGGTCTTCGTTCATAACTATCATCTCTACTCCTTCTCTCTCTTGGAGGTGATTCATCTCTTCTACAGTTCTACTCCTCCTTTTTAGTGAATCTTCTCTCTTCTTGTAGGGAGTCGTACACTCATTGGAGTAGTGTTCAGGTCTTCCACAACTGTAGCAATTACAATCACGACTAGAAGATCTTTTGTCATTGTAGGACCTTGACTTGGAACTTCTCTCTTTGCTTCTATTCTTGTAGAATTTGTTGAAGTTCTTCACCATTAAGCTCAATTCTTCATTGGAGACTTGCTTCTCACTTGATGTTGCGGGAGCATCACTTGAAGCTTTGTAAGCACCATTTGACTTGTTGTGGAGCTCTTCTTTATCCATGAGTGACATCTCATGAGCAACAATTCTACCAATGACTTCCATGGGCTTGAGATCTTTGTAGTTAGGCATCATTTCGATCAATGTGCACACGATATCATAGTTTCCATCCAACGCTCTTAGGATCTTCTTGATGGTGAACTTGTCGGTCATCTCTTCGCTTCCTAAGCCGGCAATCTCATTTGTGATGAGAGCAAGCCTAGAGTACATCTCAGTGACTCCTTCACCATCCTTCATCTTGAACTTGTCAAGTTGACTTTTAAGCACATCCAATTTAGATTCCTCGACGGACAAGGTACCTTCGTGCATATCAACCAAACTATCCCAAATTTCCTTTGCATTCTCAAGGTGGCTGATTTTGTTGAATTCTTCGGGGCGCAATCCGTTGAAGAGCATATCACAAGCTTGAGCATTGTATTGCAACATCTTCATTTCCTCCGCTGTTACTTCACAATCCGGTTCTTTTCCATCGTCGAAGAAATCACCTTGCAAGCCAATACGCACAACAGGCCAAATGGCAGGGTTATGACGAAGAGTATGCATTTTAATCTTATGCTTCCAACTAGCAAATTAGTACCATCAAAGTAAGGACCTCTACGGTGATAATTTCCCTCGCTAGACGCCATACTCTACTAGGTTGAGAAACCAAGGCTATGATCACTAAAGCTATGGAAATCAAGGCAAATGAAGACCAAAGCTCTGATACCACTTGTAGGATCGAAAGTAGGTCTAGAGGAGGGTGATTAGACTACTTGACCAAATAAAATCTAACATTTTCCCAATTTTAGTAGTGGGCAGATTTTAGCAATTAACACAAGTCAAGCAATCAATCTACACATGCAATTCTGAGAGTGTAGCAGCGGAAAGTAGAACATTGCATATGAATATAAAGGGAAGGGTTTGAAGAGTGCAAACGCAATGAAGACACATAAATTTTTGGTGCGGTTTTGATATAGGTGGTGCTATCGTACATCCACGTTGATGGGGACTTCAACCCACGAAGGGTAATGGCTGCGCGACTCCACGGAGGGCTCCACCCATGAAGGGTCCATGAAGAAGCAACCTTGTCTATCCCACCATGGCCATCGCCCATGAAGGACTTGCCTCACTCGGGTAGATCTTCACGAAGTAGGCAATCTCCTTGCCCTTACAAACTTCTTGGTTCAACTCCACAACTTAACGGAGGCTTCCAAGCGACACCTAACCAATCTAGTAGACACCACCCTCCAAAAGGTAATAGATGGTGTGTTGATGATGAACTCCTTGCTCTTGTGCTTCAAAGATAGTCTCCCCAACACTCAACTTTCTCTCACAGATTTGGCTATGGTGGAAAGATGATTTGAGTTGAAAGCAACTTGGGAAAGGCTAGAAATCAAGATTCTTGTGGTAGGAATGGAATGTCTTGATCTCAACACATGAGTAGGTAGTTCTCTCTCAGAAAATGAGTATTGGAAGTGTAGGCATGTTCTGATGGCTCTCTCTCATATGGAGAAGGGGGTGGAGGGGTATATATAGCCTCCACACAAAATCCAACAGTTACACACATTTGACCCAACTCGGTGAGACCGAATAGATGAACTCGGTGAGACCGATTAGTTAAAAATGTGAACATTAGGAATCTCAGTGGGACTGACTGGAAGAACTCAGTGGGACCGATGTGCTAGGGCTTTAGGGCAAACATCATCCCGGTGGCACCGATTGCATCAACTCGGTGAAACCGAAGTGAAGCAATAAGGCAATAGAGAGAATGCCAAGACAACTCAGTGAGACCGATTGCATAACTCGGTGAGACCGAAATAAATGCAACAAGTCACAGAGCATTGGCAAGGCCATCTCTGTGAGACCGAGACCCGTATCGGTGAGACCGAACTGTTAGGGTTTCTGGCTATGGCTATGTCATATGAACTCGGTGGCGCCGGATAGAAAGAATCGGTGGGGCCGAGTTGGACTTTAGGTTTTGGACATATTTGGATGGAGAAAGTGGTTGAGGGATTTGGAGCAATATCACTATGCATTTGAGCAAGCAAGCCATTAAGCAACACCTCATCCCCTTTTAATAGTATTGGCTTTCCTATGGACTCAATGTGATCTTGGATCACTAAAACGAAGAAAGATTCTTTAGCTTTTTGCCAATATGTGTCCTTAGCATTTTGAGGGGTCCACATCTCTAGTCCATGCCATGCCATTCATTGAACTTCCTGAAATATTCATCTTGAGAGGATATTAGTTCAATGAGCTGTATGTTGTTATGAATTACCAAAACCACCCGGGGATTAGTTGCACTTTCAGGTGCCCAACCTGGCCACTCACCTCAGCCTCGCCGACCACCAGCCGATGCCTTGTGTCGGCTACTTGATCTTGGGTCACCGTCGACTTAGTCGCCGATCACACGGGCGCCACGGCTCCGCCCTATGGTGGTATGTCTCTCTTCCCCTCTCCGCCAAATCTTACATCTGTGTTTGTGTTTTTGTTGTGTGCGTGTGTGCTTTGCATGAGTATTGTGATGGGCGTGCTCTGTGTGGCTTCCTAGCATGTGTGAGTGCGTGATCTCCACCGACTGATGCTTGTATGAACTCATCGTGTGTGTGTGTGTGTGTGTGTGCTGCTTGCTGGTTGCCAATGGATGCTTGTTGCGTGTGCGTGCCTTTGTGTGGTGTTTGCTGGATCAAGCAACAACTATACATGTTGTTTTCCAATTTTGGTGCCTGGATATATATGGCTTATGTGGATGTATATAACCAAGTAAGCTGAAGAGACAAAAGTACATATTAGTATGCAATAGTTAATTTATTGATCTTGTACTAATTACACACAATTTCAATCCATTGCTTAGTCATGTGCTTATTTCCCCCTTTGTTGATTATGTACTACATCATTAACTTCTAAATTGCAAACTGGATTCCGTCTTCAACATAAGATCCCGTGTTCAAATTTATAAGTTGTTCATCTTTTCTTCAATCCTTCCATCAGTAACTAGCATTTATCGATGGAAATATTTTACGATCTCCGTTCCTTTTGCTTACAGGCTTGGTTCCGTGCCACTTTATTTCTTAGAAGCTACGGTCTCGATAATAAGGAGTACTCCTTTTTTTAATTAGTAGCATAATTTTTTGTCCATCATGTTGTGCAATAAATTAGCAAACAAATTGATGGTGGGAGTCTTGGCTACGCCGGTGGTGCCTCCAACGTGGTAGCGGTCATGGCGGATGCCACCATGTGAGCTTCAGCTCATCGGCGTTGTAGCGTGGAGTGGTTTCCTTCGCGGTTTAGGTCTGAGCAGTTGTTGCACTATAGTCATATGCATCTCTTCTGTCTTTTTAGATACATCAATCATATAGGAGCAAGCTGGAATTGTTACATTGAATAGTAGCATGCAGATTTAATAGGCCATGGGGAATAGAACTAATAGTGAGCCTTCAAGTTTTAAAAGGTAACCAAAGTAATATGTTGAAAAAGTGCCACCATGCTATGATATTTAACAATAATCTGTTGATTAAATATGCCATGCTCATTAGTAAAAAAATATTGAGCAAAGCAGTTCTATTATAAACTATTTGGAATTGCAATTCATATGTTGCCCTTTTTATATGGTTTTATGGTCCAGATTACATGTGCAGGTGCAGTTGAGTAACTTTGAGTCTAACGAACCTGGTCCAGCAACCGAAATTTCTGCAAATCAAAAGGAAGAGTTAGAGAAAACACAACCAAAAATCTAGTTTCTGTACCAGTTTATTTAGCTCCTCCCATGATGAAGACGAGTTCCCGTGTGATTGCGGTGTCATTCAAACATTCCCAAAGAGTGCCAGATATCCCGTATAGAGTAGATGGACATCTACTTTCGCTTGTTCGTTGATTCCTTGATTCTGCTAGTTGTGATTCTTGATGCTCTACTGCTGGTGGATCTTGAATAGTAAGATCTCCAATTTATGTCTAATATTTTTTTATCAGTGAATTATGTCGATTGTTTCTTGTACACAACAATTGTTAGTACTACTTTTTATATACATGCAAATAGATGAAGCCGGAGGTTCTTTTTCTGAATGATTATAAATCTGAGAGAATGACGTATTAGGTTGTGCAGGTTTCCCACTGATTTGAGGAAGTCACTTTTTTCCTGTTTTTTACAATAATGAATTACACATTTCTTGCTTATGAACAGCCGATTGCATCTCTGCTTATTGCATGAACAATACATGTACTGGTAAAGCGACGTCTCAACCATGAATGCTGACACCGGCATCCGCACACCCATGAGCCTCTTACCGTCGTGCCGCTTGGATCAAGGAGCATATGGGGTGACACATGCAGGCGATGACAACAGATGTTTCCTCTCCCGTTGGCTGCCTCTGATTGTGGCACATGGTATTGAAATCAACACCAATCAACTCACCATGCCCCTTCCCCAGTAAATACACAAGATCCTCCCCGCTCCACTCCATTTGATGCACATTCATGGCTTAGGCTTCCATGTTTTCTAGGGCTGCACTTTTTACATGGTGGAGCAAGCACTAGCATGATGGAAGATGAGGAATATGAGTTTTTGCACGTAAGATATTCGATGAGATGCGGTGCTGGTACTATGTTCTCGTGTGTTTGGTTCTTCATACTGTAGTCTATTTGTACGAGCGCATTTGTAATGCTGCTCACTGACCTATATTGGAGTTGTCATATTTATTTTATGTGTATGCTACCGGCAGTGAAGTAAGGTCCTGCTACATCATCGAACTGTTGCAGTGCTGGGGTGTGAAATTGGACCCAATAGTGAGTACAACGATTTCTTCTCCAAAATAATTATCTGGATCACACTTCAGCCGCTCCAATCAACACTACCACATTCTGCATATCCATTCCAGTTGAGGCCTCATTGAAAGTCTAAAAGATTCTCTCTTGTATTTAGTTGGACTTCCCTTTCATGTACCTTATAAGGTAGGTTTTTGTGTCATGGGAGCATATTATATAGGATGAGAAAATCTAGACCGCGGTTTTCATATGGAGCCAGTACTCTAGCTAATTGTTGAGGTAAATTGATCGCTTACTCTGCCTTGCAAAACTGACCATAGCTTCTTGTTGTAATCTGTCGATTGTACCATTATAGCTTCAGTAGTTGCCATCCAAAATAAAAAACATGATCAGTGTACACACGTTATTAGCTTTCTATTATAGAAAATTTTTGAATTGTGCCATTTATATTTAGATGTCATTATTTTCTACTGTGAGAACTCATAGTAGAAGAATATGTTTCAGTGCTAATATGCTGATTCTCAAATTTCAGTTCATCTGCATGTACTCAAGTCATTGTCCTGCTTCAGAGCTGGTATTTCAAGCAACTGAAATATGGATCTTTGGTGAGCTGCACATGCTCCTGTTGAGTTGGTTCTTTGGCATGTATGTCGCTTTTTATGGTTTTTGTCAGATTTTGTTGTGATCACCATTTAGAGGTGTACGGTTCATAGCGTCTAGTTAGCAAAGCAACTGATTTGTTATTTTCTTGTCATTTGTGGGGTGACTCTTTTGACTCCAGTATAAGGGTAATCGTACATATGTGTCTTTAGTTTTTATGTTCCATGTATGCAACTGATGGTCTGCATCTTCTATTGCCACGGGGAAAATAAATAAAAGGTGGCTCCATTGTTGCTTTTGGTGTAAGTTATCCTCTGCATTTGAAAGTGCCTTCAAGATGGTGTTGGATGCAAGGAAGGGCCTACATATGGAGAGTATTTATCCAAGATAAGAGGGCATGGTTTTGGTGAGGTTTAACTCGGCTCAAAATACATTTCTGGTTTGGTCTAGCATCCTTTCCCGTAAGGAGAATTTGCATGTGCACATTTTGGTGATTCATTTTCCTTAATTGTTCTCCTTTGCTTATAGTCCAGATATCTCCATGTTATGCTAGGGGCTGCGGTATTGAAGGACTTTGTGTTTTTCACTATCTCCCTTTTACCAGCAAGACTTTGATGAATTGACGTAGCTGTCTGATATTTTGGGATCGCTACTACAGGAGGAAACATTAGCCAGAAGGACCGATTGCTGTTCTCACAGTGGCGGGCCGTTATTCTTCAGCATCATATTACAAGTTCATGTTTGAAGGTTTAGCTACCTCGCCCCTTTTCAATAGAATTCGTTTTAGTATAGGGTTATGGTTTAAGCGAGTTGAGATTGTTTTTATTTGTTCGAGGGGCCTTCCAAACGTGTATATGGATTATGACCATGAAAATGTAGAATCAAATATTTCTAATGTCAATAGTGAATTTATTTTGGAGTTGGAAAGTCAGATTTGCTCTTTTTATTTGGTATAATTCATGTGTCTACTTGTCACCTGATGGAATTGCATAATTGACATGAGAAGCTATTGTTTCAAACTTAAGAAACACCAAAAATTAAGCGTTGTCTAGCTTCATGCACTTGGAAAGTTAGTGGCAGCAAAGTCGAGGTGGTGATCAAGCTGTTCGATAGCATTAATTGATCATTGGTGCTTGGCCTACTATTGGAAATAAACTTCTGAATTTTATGGCCTTCGGTTTTGGTTAGGGACAACCAAGAATTTTGTCAAGCTTTATCTTTGTCACGGTCTAAGACAAGAAGAAACAAACATTAGCACTATAATACATGCATCTTTAACTTCATCATTATTTACAAAAACAATAATTTAGTGCACCATCACCTCCTGTGATAGCTGAGAACCATTTTACATGTCAATCATACATAGAACAGGATATCATCCGTCGCAGTATGTGATTGCCTTTTCAAAGAGACGGAAGAGGGAGAGGAAGGGAGAGAGAGAGAGAGAGAGAGAGAGAGAGAGAGACGGAGAGGGAGTTTTATTTATATGTTAGGATTATGATAGTTAATATAGAAAAATTATAGAGTAGTATTTTTATCTAGACGTTGTGTCGGGAAGCGCCAAGGGGCAATAAATTAAGAGGATTAATTATGTATGGACAAAGAATGTGATTGATGACAAGTTAAATCAACGGGAAAGAGCGGCTAGAGGGATTTGTGGTGTTTGTAAGAATAGAGAGAAAAAAAGATGTTTGTATTTGTGTTGTGATTAAATATTTCATGCAACGTGCTCGTTTGTGGATAGGAAAATGGACATTGCTTACAAATTCATTTGTTGGCCCGTGGCAACGCACAAGCATTCTACTAGTAAGTATAATGTTCTTGATAACGGTAATGCTATTCCGCAAACGTTAACTGGGTGCATGGCAAAACAAACGTCAATTTATGTACCAGGAGTATTGGCAATTCCTTCAAACGGACACGGCAATTTTTGCAGCAAATCCTTTGTTTGCCTAAATTTTCCATGTGTTTTTGAATAGATCGCCATAAAAAATATTCGCATTTGCCATGCTCCCGGTAAACGTTCAATATTATAGCACCAAAGTGGATAGGAAGAATGATGAGTGGCACCCGGTCTCTCCATAGATAAGATGCACACAGTCAATACTAATAGTCTGGCAAAGTAAAAGTACATAGTGACCATACTAGAAGTCATATGACACCGAAACTATGCCTATATCGAAGAAGGTGGTAGACAAATTCGATGATTATGTTGCTACCCATGTTGGGCAAAACTTCACTGGCCATCGCTTCAATCGTGCCCAAACCGCATTCGTGGTTGGTACTCCATCCAGTATAGCATAGATCACATATGAAGGCAATACACACAACGATAGATAACATGCATGAAGAAGAATTTATGCAATTAAAAATGAAATTATTTCTACATAGTCAAAACGACCATATTAAGACACACACTTCTATTCTGATTAGCGTACTAAACTTAAGTGGTATTTCATCGAGCCAGTGGCTATATTGCCAACACTCGTGGACGGATACAAATTAGACACAACTTAGATGGTTGACCATGTACAACACGCAGGTTTGCATTGAAAGAATAGGTGTTTGATTGTCTGATCGTGAGCACAAAAACTACACTTCCTACGTCCTTGTCGGTTGCGGCGAGCGAGATTGTCTTTTATAGACACAACTCCTCTATGAAGATACCACATGAATATCTTTATTTTTAATGGTATCTTCGATTCCATATGTGTTTCTTATCTCCACAAGTATCTCTGAGTGTGAAAGTGCATGATACATATAGTCGACTGTGAATGATCTAGTTTTAGTTATGTAGTGAGACACACCCTGCCATCATGTCAGGTTTGTTGAATCTAATCAGGATAAAATATGTTTCCATTTCATAAGACAGGGCTGATCAAATCAAAACTAAAGGATGTATTCGATGGGGAGGAGTTGAGCACGTGAGCAAGAATGCCATTATTATCGCGAATAATGTGGTACAAAGCTAGATACTGTTCCGAGAGAGTGGTATTTCCTACCCACTTCTCCTCCTATAAATGGATCTCAGGACTGACCGAATCACATGTCTGCAAGAAGCCACACGACTATGTGCTGCCCTTGAAATTATGAAACCTGGGCGGCGGCGTTAGTGGTATGGAATGTGCCAATGGCTCCTTTTGTCGCCTAGTTGACTAGGGTTGGGCCTGGTTTTGAAATCGGGCTTATGTGAGCATCTTAACATGTAAATGAGGAGGCCGGGGTCATCCTCCTTTTCTAAAAAATATGGGCATCTTAACATGTCAATCATGAGGTGGAGTAGCAAACAGGGTAGCACAAGGCATGTTGGGATTTTTGGAGTATGATGATGATGCGACTGAAATTTATGGGTGGTTTGGGGTTTAAGGTCTTTGAGCTTTTTAATCTTCCTTTGCTTGTAAGGCAGGCATGGTGAATCCTGAAACTCCTTGAGTCCCTTAGTAGATATATTTTGAGAGTGGTATACTTTCGAGCTTTTTCCATTATGCATGCAGAGCTTGGCATCACTCCTCGCCGATTTGGCAGGCTATACTTGAAGGTAGAGATGTTCCGAAGCATGGTCTTATCCACTGGATTGGGAATGGAGTGATTATGGAGATCTGGTCACAAAATTGGATCCTTGGGGATGAAATGATGCGGCTAGTTGAATGCCTTTCAGTTGAACGCGGACTAGGCATAAGCTACCTGATAGCAACCGGATCAGTCAAGGTGTCACGTGGGTTGGAGCCCACGTATTTGACATACTTAAAGCTGACACTATGATACCCCCCACCCCTCCCCCCCACCCCAACCCTATGAGGGGAGGATCGCAGTCACCAAATGGACAACTCGATCGGAAGGCAAAAACACACAAGTAACAATACGATGAGTAAGATAGCCACTAGAAGGATGCTCGGGAGCGTAGCCTAGGCCATCACCCAAGTCCCGAGCACACTCAAGGTTCATCGGAGAACGCTCAAAGCTCTTCCGAGCATACCAAAAGCTCGTCCGAGCATATATTTTTTTAGAAAAGGAGGATGACCCCCGGCCTCTGCATCTGGGAGATGCATACGGCCACTTTATTGATTATTCTCAAGGACCTTACAAAGTATTATAACAATGTGCCTGAATCCATCATCTTGGCAACAATATGCCGCTACTCCTATCCAAAAGGGGTGCTAGCTGGGTCACTACCCAAACCACTCACCTAAACCTAACATCAAAAGCCAGAAGCCGGAACTCATTCGGAGGCCCCAGCCGAGCCACATACCGGTGCAGGGCACAATCCGTCGAGGCGCTTTTCGTGTGTCGTCGCCGCCATCTTCCACAGTCTTGAGATCATATTGAGGCTTCTACCTTGCACAGGCACTCAGCCATCAGCGTCACCATGGCGCTTGGGCAGCAACCTCCTCCTGCGCGTGCCCATCTTCGCACATCGGACGCCGAGTCTCCACAGCGCCATGTCATCGATCTCGCCGCCATCAAAGTGTGAGATGAAACACCGCTCCACCATCCCTCCAGCCAGCACTTGCTCCAAGGCGATGCCCCGGAAGGGTAGCGATAGAACACCATCATCATCCGATCCGGAAGACCTAGATCTGGGGTTTCCCCGAGCACCCGAACACGATGGCGTGGGCTGCCGGCGATGCCTCGACCATCGGCAGTAGCTCCACCGACGACGGCGTCGCCTATGTCGTTGCAGCCTCCAAGATGAAGTGACCAGAATGCATGTGTCGACCGAACCGCCACCACTTCCACCGCCACTTGAGCAGCCCCCGAGCAACGCCTTCAGGAAGGAGCACGGCACCATGGTGTCGTCGTCGCTGGAACGGGGGTTATGAGGTTTTCACCGAGCTCACGGGAGGGTGGAAGGAAGGAGGTCCTCTGAAGCCTCCAACGAGGAAGCAACACCCAAAGGCACGCCATCGAGTGGCCGCCACGCCGCCAAGAGATTCCCAAACCCTTCCACCACCGGATCGCAAGGCCATCACCCAAGAACGGTGACCGAAGCCACCAAGGGTCGGAACCGCTGCAGATTGAGTAGATCGGGTCGAGGGCGAACATCACCATGGCCACCAACATCCGGCGAGGAACCGCCACGCGGTAAAGCCCCCCTCCCCGCCATCCACATGGCTGTGGAAGTGGTCCACTGTCCACGCCGGCGCGCCGCCGCCGCTAAGCTGCGCCATGAGCCACCAGCCATAGCGCCGCCATGGATCCGAGCGCGCAGCGGGCCGCCACCATGGGCCCGCGATTACACCAGATCCGGGCCGCCAGAGCCACGGCGCGAGCATCAGCGCCAGATCCGAATCCACGCGCGAAAGCAGCGCCTCCAGCAGGCGCCCTCGACGCCAGAGCGCGCGCAGCTGGATACCTCATCGCCCACGGCTCCTACGTCGCGACCATGGCGTGCCAGCAAGCGCACCAGCGCCTGACCACGCCATGGCGCCTCCGCATGCCTCCTCCGCTTGCGCGCTGTTGCCGCGCAGCCCACCTCGCGAGTGGGAGTGGAAAACCCGCGCCGCCGACACCACACGGGCTTTACCGGCGGCGCTCGCCGGCGGCGGCGGGGGAGGAGGGGGGGATGGGTGGCGGTGGTGCCCGGCGGCTAGGGTTAGCGCCCGGGCCGAGCATATGTAAACTTCATCATATTGCCACCATCAACCAACCACAAACAGAAAGTAGGGTATTACGCTCGGGTCCCGATCATTCCTCGCTAAACCGAACAAGGCCTACGGTGGCAGAAGACGCTTTGCGAAGATTTAGGGTGTTTTTCTTTCACTATACTCAATTATAATACATCTGTTTTTTTTTTTGTGCAAACAAACTGCAACACGTGCTTGTGATGCTCTCGCCTTCAGATCATGTTTTAATTGACTATCGGAAAATGTATTCGCTTTTTCGTGTCCATGCGTAGAATCAGATATGGTGAGATGCAGAGATACCCATATACGACACAAGCGTGCACCTGTGTTGTTATGATCAGTTTGCTGCATGCGTTCAATAATTACTTTACAGATGATGCGCCTCTTTGTTTTAATGCACATCTAAACCGGCCCCGGGACATTTGCCGGTATCTCAATGGACTGACGAGCTAGCTAACGGGCGCTCACTTTTCTTCTTCTGTTTGGCTTGACACATAAAAAAAACCTTGTTCTGCAGGAGCAGGACGGCCTTAAAGGGAGATGTCCCAAGTCAAAGGGTTAGGTTTTATCCAGTCCCCCAATGCAACGGCCTGTCCCAGCATCTTTAATTATGGCCGTCACCGAGACTACTAAAATAACCTACGTTTGATCCAAAAGGAACCGCCACCGAGTAACAAAAGTCGTCTGGACACAGGGAAAAGCAGTAGTAGTCCGCCCCGCATATCCGATCCTACCAAATGATGATTGGTTCACAGGTGTGGAGCACTGGAGCTGCTGGCGCGTGCGTGGTGCCAAGCGCCAACCACTGCCCCTGCATAATGCATGCCTCCGGTATCCTTTCAGTTTCAGCTTCCAAAAACTGGACCGTCCTGTACGTCGTTGGCCTCTTGCAACTGGATCGGATATAGAAAGAGGAGTAGTATTTGCGGTCAGACCAAGACAAACGGTGAGAGCAATCTTCAGTGCGGCTGAAAATGATACGACACCTAAGCAGCGAGTAAGCTAGTGTCATCTTGCGCACACAAACCTTCAGTGTTACTGTGAAGTGGGGCGGCTACATGGTCAGACCATCAGAGGAGCTCATAATTGTGAGCCTACCCAAGGTGCGTGTCCCTGTCATCATCGGCTAACAGCCACGCCCGTGACAGTTGGACTTACATTCAGAACTTAACAGAAACTATCCACTCAAGTCAAAAACTGGACAAATTCGTGATGGAGCCATGGAGGTATGTTTCAACAACTATCATAGAGTAGACTGGACAAACTAGCCAAGGTGGGATGTTTCAACAACTTATATGGATGTCTTGGCTTGGTTAATCCAATCACCCCAGCTTCTAGGTGCTTTTATTTGCTAAATCATGCTATATATTTTCAAATCAGGCCAATGTTCTATAGGAATAGCGAGCTTTTCGAAGATGCACATATTCAAATCTCATTACAAAAGAAGGCATCATGGCTCTCCAGTCTTGATGGCCTTCTCCACCATCATCTGCCCCAGTCCTATTGTTTGGATCGCTTGCTCTCAATTCATGAGACCCTCTCCATTGAAAGACACCTGGCAAAACGAATCTCAACTCGGTCAGAGCAGTTACAGTCAAATTTCGTATTCCCTCGAAAGTGCTCTTGTGAGCTAGAGCTCACATCCACCCTTTACTACAGTAAAATCCAAAAAATACTAAACAAATTAAAAAACTGAATTTTTTTTATAACAAACATTGATGTGTGTTTCACATGCGTGCAAATTTTCGTGATGCAATGAGAATCGTGAAGGCCTCAGCGAAAAAAATTGATACTCCATAATACTTCCAAAAACAGTCTTTTGGGAGCATCGACGGTATTTATTTTGCCAAGACCTCCACAAATGTCATTTCATCTTGAAAATTTGCATGCATTTTAAACACACACCAATGTTTGTTAAAAAAAATAAGTTTTGTTAATTTCTTTAGATAGCTAATCAACAATTTGTTCCACCCATAGATGGAGATTTGCAGCATGATTTTGCAGGTAATATAAATACACCCACAACCATGACATTTGAAGAGTATTTGTTAGTTTTTGTTTCACATATCGAAAGAGAATATACAAGATTAATGTTTGAATTTCACAGACCTGCTCTTTAAATGGATTTCAACGAAGGTGTTAATACATCAATATTTAGTAGTGACGTGTTGATTCCTAGCCTCCTAGATGCCAGTTAGCTGGGTATGTCAGCTAAATTGTGTTTGTCCTTGATATAACAAAATTTTGTGTCACTCTAGCCCCATGTGCCAAGATGCAACCAGTAGGTAACAACACCAATGTCGAGTAGCTAGGCCACAACTGGCGGAGTCATGCATTAGCAGTACCACGAGTAGGGGCGACGAGGGTGGCCGTGGATGGAGTGCCAGTGGCTAGCGATGTAGCGAGCAAAGAAGTTGCGTCTCCAAGGGCAAACCACCGGGGCATAGAACCGTGATCGTGGAGGGGGGGTGGGGCTAGGACGAAGCTCTGGTGCTTCCGCGACAAAGCAAGCAAGAGATTCGAGAATAACATGAATAATTGCGTTGAGATTCGCTTCGCCAAGTGTCGTTCGATGAAGAGGGTCTTAGGATCGAGAGTGTGCGACCCGATGCCGCGATCTCTTGTCAGAATCTAGGAGAAATATAATGATTCCGATAAGTTGCCACACTACATCACACCACTACCAACCACCATCGTAGGTCACCATCACATTGTTGCCTTGCCATACAGACCGAACACACACCGATTTGCACCCGAGGCAACATCTTTCCCTGTCAAGACAGCCGCCAATCCCCAATACCACCCCTCTTGGAGATCATATGAGAATGTTGAAAATGCCTTGCTTGTGTGCGTATCAATAGAACCTAGAGATCGAACCATCGAGATATGTCTTCAAGATATACCGCTCACCACCATTTAGCTTGCACGATTTCATAGTCACCGATGGCGGCGTGCAAAGGGCAATGTCCAATGTACCCCAAAGAGCATCTCTATCACATTTTGTAAAACCACCATTTCAATAAATGTACACACTCTAGCATATTCCTTATCATTATAGTTTTTACAAATCTTCCTTAAAACGCTCATATAATCTGCAAATATAAGAAAGAAGAGGTCGTTATCTATCCATTTTGTATCCATTCCACTCCTTGGTGCAAGCCATGTCGACGTCAACCACGGAGCGCTCTTCAGTCATCATGTAATCATAGAATTGCTCTATGATGTACAGCTCAGAGCCAGCATCCGAGACCCCAAACTTGGCCTCGAGTGCATCCCACATATCTTTTCCATTATCAACTGAATCAATTATGTTCTCACCAAGAACACTCAAGAGAGCAGCCTTAAACAGAGTGTCCATTTTCTGAAAAGCTTGTGCCTGTTGAGCATCAAGCTCTCCTTCAGGTTTGCCAAGAGTGGCGTCATAGCAACTCATGGTTTGAAACCATAAGACTGCTCTCACGCGCCACCTCTTATGTGGATACCCTCAAACATAGGAGGTTTCATGGAAGCAGCAAAACCACTCGGGGTAAATTGCCTATAATAAGGTTTTTGGATTGTTGGAAATATTACCGAATGATTTTATTAATAGAAATATTAAATAAAGCATGACTAATATAGCAGAGATAAAACAAGTCATGTAATTTGACAAAGAGAAGGTAAATAGCATCTGCATATATGAACTAGAACCGAACACATCTAGAACAAACACTAGAGCAAGAAGTTGCGACAGAACCTCTAACAGGAAGAGTATGAGAACGTATGGAACGGGAGCAGATGCACCGGTCTTGGGGTCGGTGTCCTTGCCAGCCATGTCGTCGAGGAGGTTGTCGACGTCGGGGAAGAAGTCGTCGTCAGGAAAGTAGTCGTCGGAGTACGGGGCGTCCGTGTGAAGAAGTCGAGAGTCGCTACTGGCGCTTCGAAAACCTTATCACCCTTCTCCCGTACAGGACTCAAAAGGTGCGGTTTCGGAGGCCTACTGTCCCTACCTGCGGTGCACGCCGCAAGTCGGGATGGGGAAGATCGTAGCAGCAGCGTAGTGCTCAGGAACTTTGTGGCGAGAGGAAGAGGATCTTCTGGTGTGTCTCTGGGGAGAGGAGCGACCTCTCTTATATAGGCACATGAGAAGGAGGCAAACAGGCTGCAACGGGAGATGAAGCAACAGAGGGAGACAAAGCGAACAGACTTCAGCCGAACAGGCGAGCCGTTCAGATTCAGTGTCCACTACAAAAAAACGTTTCAGCTCCCGCATGACCTTTCATATACCCGTCGTGCGTGGCAAAAATTTAGACATCGGCTCAGCTCATTCCCGCAACCCGCGGCGCGTCGTGACGAGGCGTGGCGTGGCGAGGCAGGCGACGGAGGAGGAGCGCGCGTGGATGTCCCTCTTGTTCTCATGCTCATACAAGCGGGGAAAGAACCTCCCTTATAAGGAGGTCCAACTCCCAGTAAACTAGCAGTGTGAGACTAAACTTTAGTAGTATCCCTTGCCTTGCACAAATGGGCTAAGTGGGCCTCTAGGATTTATTTAGGAATTTCTGAAATAATTATTGGGATGGCCCAAAAATAGATAAAATTCCAGCAATCCCCCACCAGATCCTAGAGGCACATAGAATTTGCCTTTAGTTCCAAAACACTGTTTTATATACCGATACTGCAGTAGAGGCTGTTAAGTTGAACTTCCACCTAGAACTCTATGCTACACTAGTAAGCAACTTGAACAGTGGACTAGGCCTTGAACTGCATGTTTTCTGCGAATCTAGCTTCACATAAAGCCTTGACCGATACGTGGCTACCGTGGGTCTTCCCCGCGGGTGGAGCTTATGCGTCATACTCTGAGACCTTTCATGAGTTTACTAGAGAGAACCCTACTCTCATAGATTGCAACGTTTGACAATCAGACTCTTATAGGTGTGTTCTTCAAAAGATGTTCTGCAGGACAACATCTCTGCTTAAATGAGCCACTTAGAACACATTAAGATATACATCAACCTGCCATGCAGTTTTAGGAGAGTATTGCATCTTCATGGAGTGGTATTGTTAATAGTAAGGATACTCTCCTCTTAGTTGATCAACAGCTTGTCTTCCACATCTAATTCATGGGATCTCCGATCACAAAGAATAGGTTACCACTGTGAACAACTCATATTGTGGGTCTCATACAATCTCCCTCGATGCATTATCTATCACATTACGTGATAGACCCTTAGTAAAAGGATCTGCCAAATTTTTAGATGTTTGGATATAATCCAATGCAATAACTCCGGAGTTTCTCATTTTCCTGACAGACTTTAACCTTCTCTGAACGTGTCTTGATGACTTCATGTTATCCTTTGAGCTGCTCACTTTCGTGATCATAGTTTGATTGTCGCAGTTCATAAGGATACCCGTCTGAGTTTCTCAACAACCGGCAAGTCATTCAAGAGCCGCGGCCAATCTGCTTCGACCGTAGTTGTATCTAGTGTTGTGAGTTACGCTTCCATTGTTGACCTCGTTAAGATGGTGCTTGCAAGACTTCAAGAAACAGCGCCTCCTCCATGAGTCAATACATATCCGCTCGTGGCCTTTATCTTATCAACATCGAGATCCAGTTTGAGTCACTATAACCTTCAAGCACCTTTGGGTGCCCGTGTAGTGAATTCCATAATTATGATGCCTTTCAAATAACGCAAAACTCTCCCTAGAGCTTTCCAATGCACATCTCCTGGTTTTGAGACAAACCGACTCGGTTTGCTAACAGCAAAAGAGATGTCACGTATTGTAGCAGCTAAGGACATAAGCGAGCCAATAATCGAGAATACTTTAATTGATCTCTAGCAATTCTTGATTCTTTCAAGCGAGACGCTAGCATCATATGGTGTTGGAGAGGGCTTGCAGTCACTATAGCCAAAGCGACTCAAGATCTTTTTCACATAGTGAGATTAAAGCAATGTAATCCCACCATCATCGTCTCTCAACAACTTGATGTTTGACATCAGCCACTACTAAATCCTTCATCTCAAAACGGCGAGATAGGAAATCCTTGACCTCCTTAATAACATTCAGATTTGTTCCGAAAATTAGTATGTCATCAACATAAAAGCAAAGGAAAACTCCCTAGCCCCCACCATGGTGATAGTACACACCTCTGTCAGCTTCATTTACCACAAAGCCTGCAGCTGTTAAAGTTCTTTCAAACTTCTCATGCCACGGTTTGGGTGCTTGCTTGAGTCCATACAAAGACTTCAACAACTTGCACACTTTTCCTTTCTGACCATCTAGTACAAACCCATCTGGTTGTTCCATATAAATTTCCTCGTCCAACTCTCCATTTAGGAAAGCACTCTTAACATCCATTTGATGAACGAGAAGACCATGTAAGGCGGCTAGTGAAAGTAGAACTCGAATAGTGGTCAGTCGAGCCACAAGTGAGTAAGTATCAAAGAAGTCTTCACCTTCCTTTTGGGTATAACCCTTAGCCACGAGCCGAGCCTTGTACTATTCAATAGTACCATCAGGCCTCAGCTTCTTCTTGAATACCCATTTGCATCCTATAGGTTTGCACCCATAAGGACCATCAGTTATCTCCCAAGTTTCATTCGCCAAGATGGAATCCATCTCGCTTCTGAACCGCTTCCTTCCGAAGAGTCAAGCATCTTGGATGCATAGGCCTCTGAAATAGAACTGGGAGTATCATCTATGAGATACACAAGAAAATCATCACCAAAGGACTTTGCAGTCCTCTGTCTCTTGCTCCTAGTAGGAACTCTATTGTTCTCCTCCACATGATTTTCAAAGTGTTCCATCGAAATGGCAGGTTCGGTAATTATGGCGGTTCTGATTCGATGAACTAGGCATCTCCTGATTAGATGAGGTAGCCATATCCTTCATTGGAAAGATATCTACAAAGAAATTCGCATCATTCGACTCCATGATCGTACCGACATGCATGTCAGGTACCTCAGATTTTACAACCAAGAATCTATAACCAATGCTATGAAAAGAATATCCCAGGAAAACACAATCCATGGTCTTTTGGTCCAAGCTTGCGCTTCTTTGGAATTGGCACATTGACTTTCGCCAAACAACCCCGGGTTTGTAGATAAGAGAGTTTTAATATTTTCTTCTCCCATTCCTCAAATGGAGTTATCTCTTTATTCTTTGTGGCAACTCGGTTTAGGACATGACATGCAGTCAATATCGCCTCCCCCCACCATGCCTTGGAGAGACCCGATGTGTCTAACATGGCGTTAACCAAATCTGTTAGAGTATGGTTCTTTCTTTCGGCCACCCCATTTGACTGAGGTAAATAGGGAGGCGTCCTCTCATGGATTATACCATGTTCCGCACAAAAAGCATCAAATTTATTGGAAAAATACTCTCCACCACGGTCGGACCTAAGCCTCTTGATTTTCTGATCAAGTTGATTTTCCACTTCAGATTTATAGATCTTCAAAAAGTTCAAAGCTTCATCCTTAGATTTCAGAAGATACACACGGCAGTATCTAGTGGAGTCATCAATTAACGTCATGAAATATTGCTTTCCACCTTTTGTCAAAACACCATTCATTTCACATAGATCTGGATGTATGAGTTCTAGTGGTGCAAGATTTCTTGTTTCCGCAGGCACATGAGACTTACGAGGTTGCTTAGCTTGCACACACACTTGACACTTGGATCCCTTGACAGTGGTGAAACTAGGGATTAAGTTCAACTTCGCTAGTCACGACATGCAACCAAAGTTAACATGACAAAGACGTGAATGCCACACATTTGATTCACTATTGTTGCAAATATGATTAACAACTTTATTGCAAACGTTTGATAAGGATAAAAAAAACATGCCTCCTGACTCATAGCCTTTACCAACAAAGGTTCCATACTTGGATATTACAAATTTATTCGACTCAAAGACAAGCTTGTAGCCATCTCTACGAAGAGATCCGCTAATAAGATTTTTATTGACGGAGGGACATAATGCACGTTCTTGACCGCACGATCTTCCCGAAGTAAACTTTAGATCGACCGTGCCAACACCATGAGCAGAAGCACTTGAACCGTTGCCCATCAGCACGGTTGAAGTCCTTCTTGATCGATAAGGCGAAAACATGGAAATATCACCGCATACATGCACATTAGCACCCGTGTCAATCAACCAATCAGGAGAATGGCATACTGAAAGAATAGTGGGAAATAAACCATACCCAGCATCCTTCATGTCAGTGTCTCCAATGACAACATTAGTGGTCTTGCCGCCTTTCCCAGGATGACGCTTGTCATAGCGATTAGGGCAACTAGGAGCCCAATGATCAGGATCCCCACACACATGACTGATACGTCTCCAACGTATCTATAATTTTTGATTGATCCATGCTATATTATCTACTGTTTTGGGCAATATTGGGCTTTATTATCCACTTTTATATTATTTTTGGGACTAACCTATTACCGGAGGCCCAGCCCAGAATTGCTGTTTTTTTTGCCTATTTGGTGTTTGAAGAAAAGGAATATCAAGCGAAGTCGAAACAGAACGAAATCAACTGGAGAAGTTATTTTTGGAAGGAAAGCTACCGGAAAAGCTTGGACTGCACGTCAGGAAAGGAGGGAGGTGTCCACGAGGGTGGGGGGCGCCCCCACCCCCTAGGGTCCGCCCCCTGCCTCGTGGGACCTCCGGAGCTCCACCGACATACTTCTTTCACCCATATATACCTACGTACCCTAAAACTTCCAGAACAGAGAATAGATCGGGAGTTCTGCTGCCGCGAGCCTCTGTAGCCACCAAAAACCAATCGGGACCTGTTCGGCACCTGCCGGGGGGATCCTCACCGTGGCCATCTTCATCATCCGGTGCTCTCCATGACGAGGAGGAGTAGTTCACCCTCGGGGCTGAGGGTATGTACCAAGATAGCTATGTGTTTGATCTCTCTCTCTCGTGTTCTTGATTTGGCATGATCTTGATGTATCGCGAGCTTTGCTATTATAGTTGGATCTTATGTTTCTTCTCCCCCTCTACTCTCTTGTAATGGATCGAGTTTTCCCTTTGAAGTTATCTTATCGGACTGAGTCTTTAAAGATTTGAGAACACTTGATGTATGTCTTGCCGTGCGTATCTGTGGTGACAATGGGATATCACGTGATTCACTTGATGTATGTTTTGGTGATCAACTTGCGGGTTCCGCCCATGAACCTATGCATAGGGGTTGGCACACGTTTTCGTCGTGATTCTCCGATAGAAACTTTGGGGCACTCTTTGAGGTTCTATGTGTTGGTTTGAGTAGATGAATTGAGATTGTGTGATGCATATCGTATAATCATGCCCACGGATACTTGAGGTGACATTGGAGTATCTAGGTGACATTAGGGTTTTGGTTGATTTGTGTCTTAAGGTGTTATTCTAGTATGAACTCTAGGGCTGTTTGTGACACTTATAGGAATAGCCCAATGGATTGATTGGAAAGAATAACTTTGAGGTGGTTTCGTATCCTACCATAATCTCTTCGTTTGTTCTCCGCTATTAGTGACTTTGGAGTGACTCTTTGTTGCATGTTGAGGGATAGTTATATGATCCAATTATGTTATTATTGTTGAGAGAACTTGCACTAGTGAAAGTATGAACCCTAGGCCTTGTTTCAACGCATTGCAATACCGTTTACGCTCACTTTTATCGCTTGCTACCTTGCTGTTTTTATATTTTCAGATTACAAAACCTATATCTACCATCCATATTGCACTTGTATCACCATCTCTTCACCGAACTAGTGCACCTATACAATTTACCATTGTATTGGGTGTGTTGGGGACACAAGAGACTCTTTGCTATTTCGTTGCAGGGTTGCTTGAGAGAGACCATCTTCATCCTACGCCCCCCAAGGATTGATAAACCTTAGGTCATCCACTTGAGGGAAATTTGCTACTATCCTACAAACGTCCGCACTTGGAGGCCCAACAACGTCTACAAGAAGAAGGTTGTGTAGTAGACATCAAGCAGTTTCTGGCGCCGTTGTCGGGGAGGTGAGTGCTTGAAAGTATATCTTTAGATCTTGCAATCGAATCTTTTTGTTTCTTGTTTTATCACTAGTTTAGTTTATAAAAGAAAACTACCAAAAAATGGAATTGAGTCTACCTCTTACGCTTCATCTTTTTAATATCTTTCGTGAGTATGATGGGAAGGAAAATTGTGCCAAAGTGTTAGAAGAAGAATTCATTAAATTGTTTGGCACTAAATCTTTGAATGATGAGCATGATTGCAATGTTGTTAGTATGAACTCCTTGAATATCCATAGTACTAATGATGATTGCACTAGTTATGATAAAAATGCCTCCTATAAACATGTCAATTTTTGTGGAGTGCATTGGGTTTGTAAGTACATACCAAATAGGGAAGATAGATATTGCAAGAGGCATAAGTACTTAGAAACCAAATTGTTGCAAGAAGAGCTAGATGAATGTGCTGAAAATTTATTTTTTCTTAGCCATACTTGTGAACTTTGCAATGAACGTGATCATTTTAGTACCCAATGCGAATTGTTTCATGATCGTATCGTATCCAAAAATTGTGATGACTTAATTCCCTTGCACATCATAATGAACTTAGTTTGCTCTTGGGTTATGAAGAAATTAAACGTATAACTAAGGATATTCCAAAATTTGCCCTTGATAAAGTTCTTCATTTTGATCTAGAGAAAATTTATATGTATTGTGCAGTGAATTGCATTGAAAATCCTTATATTGCCAATTACATAAAGAAAAGAAAACAAATAGAGGATGAAGAGAATACTAATGAAAGGGAAGAGACTTCCCAATATTCTCCTATTATTTCTTATGATGAATCAGGTAACGAGGAGGAACCTTCCATTCAACCAATCTCATTAATAAGGAGCTCCAAAAAGAGGATTGAACCCACACATGATGTGGTGAAGAAGAAGAAAAGAAAAAGGAAGATAGGTAAAAAGGTATCTCTCCCAAATAAAGTTGCTCCTATTATTGTTGTGCCTCATGAAAATGAAGATGATACACTTGATGATGATCCCGTTATTCCTATTGCCTGTTGTGATGATTATGCTTGGGAAGATAATGATACTTCTTATGATCTTGAAAATATTTTTGGCACTTGCTTGGAAGAATATGATAATAATGTTTGCTATACTATTGGTGCTATCTATACTATTAATGATGAGAGTGATTATGCTTATGATACGAAAAGGCCCAAGCTTGGGGAAGCTATGTTTGATGAGGATGACATATTTGAGAATATATTTGCTGAAATTAATGTTTGTCCCAAGCTTGGGGATGCTATGTTTGATGAGGATGACATATTTGAGAATATATTTGCTGAAATTAATGTTTGTCCCAAGCTTGGGGATGCTATGTTTAATAATGATGATATTTTTAGCCTTCCATGTTTTGATATGCAAAGTTGTTATGATGAAAGCATGCTTCCTATCTATGATGATTATTGTGATGACACGTATGCTATAAAGAATAATGATAACCATGAAACTTGTCATCTTGATCTTAATTTTCAATCACATTATAGCTATTTCGTTGAGTTTGCTCCCACTATTATTCATGAGAAGAATTTTGCTTATGTGGAGAGTAATAAAATTTCTATGCTTGTAGATCATGAAAAGAATGCTTTAGGTGCTGGTTATATTGTTGAATTCATTCATGATGCTACTGAAAATTATTATGAGGAGGAATATATGCTTGTAGGAATTGCAATAATGTCAAGTTTCCTCTCTATGTGCTTAAAATCTTGAAGTTATGCTTGTTTTACCTTCCTATGCAAGTTGATTATTGTTCCCATAAGTTGTTTGCTCACAAAATCGCTATGCATAGGAAGTGGGTTAGACTTAAATGTACTAGTCATATTCTTCATGATGCTCTCTTTATGTTTCAATTCCTATCTTTTATGTGAGCATCATTGAAATCATCATGCCTAGCTAGGGGCGTTAAACGATAGCGCTTGTTGGGAGGCAACCCAATTTTATTTTAGTTTCTTGCTTTTTGGTTCTGTTTAGGAATAAATAATCCATCTAGCTTCTGTTTAGATGTGGTTTTGTGTTTTAATTAGTGTTTGTGCCAAGTAGAACCTTTGGGAAGACTTGGGTGAAGTCTTTATGATCATGCTGTAAAAAACAGAAACTTTAGCGCTCACGGGATTAGCTTCAACTTTTTACTGGAGAGTGCTATTTAGTTGATTATTTTTGAATATGATTACTAGACAAATTCATCGGGTCCAACAATTTATTTTAGAATTTTTTGAGTTCCAGAAGTTTACGTTTGATACAGATTACTACAGACTGTTCTGTTTTTGACAGATTCTGTTTTTCGTGTGTTGTTTGCTTATTTTGATGACTCTATGGCTAGTAAAATAGTTTATAAACCATAGAGAAGTTGGAATACAGTAGGTTTAACACCAATATAAATAAATAATGAGTTCATTACAGTACCATGAAGTGGTGTTTTGTTTTCTTTCGCTAACGGTGCTCACGAGTTTTCTGTTAAGTTTTGTGTTGTGAAGTTTTCAAGTTTTGGGTAAAGATTCGATGGACTATGGAATAAGGAGTGGCAAGAGCCTAAGCTTGGGTATTGCAAGGGCATATTTATCCCTTAGGTGTTTTGGTGATTGATGACGATACTTTTGCGGACTAATCGTATGCCTTGAGTTTCTCATATGCTTCATCACTAGGCACGAGACGATTCGGTGCCCCTCGGAGACTATTGAAGACGGCGTCGTTCTACGTTTCTCTTTGGTGGATTTGAGTCATAGGAGAGCCGTACTATTAAGAGGGGGTCCGCGTCGGAAAGGTTTGGGTGTAATCAACACGTACACTTGTCCTTCCTTTCCTTGCACTTTGGAGCATCTTCCCGTTGTCATAGATGTGCTTAAATCCGACGGCTACTGTTGTTCTTGCGGTAGTACTGCTCTAGGGAGCGGTAGTACCGCAAGCACCAGCGGTAGTACCGCTGGGGGTCACGGTAGTACCGCTCCCCTGGAGCCTTAGTACCGCAACTCCAGTGCCTAGTGCTGCTCGATGCGGTAGTAGGCGCGGATGTAATTTTTTACATCCGCGCCCGCACGGTAGTACCGCACGCCTTGTGCGGTAGTACCGCGGGCGGACACGGTAGTACCGCTCGCTTGGAGCCGTAGTACCATGGCCCTCTTGCCTAGTACCGTTGCGCCGCGGTAGTAGGAGCGGATGTAATTTTTCACATCCGCGCCTCCACGGTAGTACCGCACCTCGTGCGCGGTAGTACCGCGTCGGGTTTTCGCACTGCTTTTTTCAGCGGAAGTAGGCACGGATGTAGTTTATTTCATCCGCGCTCTTCGTAGGCTGTGGCTTACCTGCCTTGCGGTAGTACCGCAAGGGTGTGCGGTAGTACCGCGTGAGCGGTAGTACTGCGCTCAGTCAGGCCAGTCCCAGTCTCTGCTGCTGTCGCGGTAGTACCGTGGTCCTCCATGGTAGTACCACGTGGCCGCGTGGTAGTACCGCGTGTCGCGGGCTGAACTAGAGGATAACGGTTGGATCTTTTCCACGAGTATAAAAGGCGTGTCTCCTACCTCTAGTTGACCACCTCTTCCATCTCTAAGCTCCATTGTTGCTCCAAGCTCCATTTTGGCCCGATCTCTCTCCCTAGCCAATCAAACTTGTTGATTTGCTTGGGATTGGGTGACAAGGGCCCGATCTACACTTCCACCAAGAGACATTTGATTCCCCCCGCTTATCCATTGCGGATCTTGTTACTCTTGGGTGTTTGAGCACCCTAGACGGTTGAGGTCACCGTGGAGCCATATTCCATTGTGGTGAAGCTTCGTGGTGTCGTTGGGGGCCTCCAATTAAGTTGTGGAGATTGCCCCAACCTTGTTTGTAAAGGTTCGGTTGCCGCCTTCAAGGGCACCAATAGTGGAATCATGGCTCTTGCATTGTGCGAGGGCGTGAGGAGATTACGGTGGCCCTAGTGGCTTCTTGGGGAGCATTGTGCCTCCACACCGCTCTAACGGAGACGTACTTCCCCTCAAAAGGAAGGAACTTCGGTAACACATCCTCGTCTCCACCGGCTCCACTCTTGGTTATCCTATCCCTTTACTTGCGCAAGCTTATTTGTGTTTCTATCTTTGCTTGCTCTTGTGCTTGTGTTGATTGCATCATATAGGTTGCTCACCTAGTTGCACATCTAGACAAACTTTATTATCGCAAAGTTTAAATTGGTAAAGAAAAGCTTAAAAATTGTTAGTTGCCTATTCACCCCCCCCCTCTAGTCAACCTTATCGATCCTTTCAATTGGTATCAGAGCCTCATCTCTTTTTAAGGACTTTACCGTCCGAAGAGTATGGTTGACATCGTAGATGATGTGGGGGAGCACTCCGGTGCGAATCTGATATCATCTACGGGAGATGGGGGTACCTCGATCTCTCGTGAGGAATTCAATGTGGCGTTGGACAATTTGAAAACCTCCATGACGACCGAGGTCAAGGACATGTTTAAGGAATTCCTAGAAGGACTTAAACTTTCCACCGCACCCGTGAAAGTGGGTGATCCCGCCAACACGGGAGCGGATGCTAACTCCGATAAGGGGGAAGCTACTAGTGAGAAATCCCCATCGTCTAGTGGTAAGAATGGCACCGGCATCTTCGCCCATGTGCAACCTCCTCCCGTTTATGGTGGACCGATTCCTTCCACTCATTTGAATCATGCCGGTCCACCACCTAAGATTGATAAAAAGGAGGATTTTGATTCTTGGGTTTATCGTTTTAAGCGTCATTTAAATCATGTGAACACTAACCTTTGGAGAATCATTGAAGAAGGTTTCTATCCGCATGATCCGAGCAACTTCTCTCCTAGAGAAGTCGTGGACCATCAATTCAATGAGAATGCTCTCTTCATCATCCAAGAAGCAATCCTCCCTGAAGACCTCCCTCATCTCCGGCCCTACACCCTTGCCAAAGATGCTTGGCTCAAGGTGGTTTCCCTTTATCGAGGAAGCGCAAGCATTCAACGTTCCAATTATGAGGTGGTGCAAGATGAAGCCGATGAGTTTGCAATGAAAGAAGAAGAAGAACCTCGTGAGCTCTATCGGAGAGTAACCAAGGTTGCAGTCTCCCTCCGGGATCATGGAAGTAAGGACACGGATGACAACTGGATCAAGCGCAAATTCCTCAAGGCAATGATGCCCTACCACAAAGCCATGTCCTCCGTCATCCGTCAACGGCCGGACTTCCACACCCTGTCCTCAAGTGATGTGTTGGATGAGTTTGTGTCTATGAGCATATTGGACAAGACCGTCGACAATGCGGTGCTTTGCTCCCAAAGAGCAAAGAAGTCCAACCTCGCTTTGAAGGCCAAGATTTGTGTCGAAGAAGATGGAGAGGAGGAAGAAGAAGAGAGAAACCTCAAGATATCTGAGTATGACTATCATGAACACATGGCCCTTGCTTCAAGGCAATTTTGGAGCAAGAAGAACTCAAGGCCCAACTTCAACAAGAGCAACTCAAGTGGCGCAAAGGGCAAGCAACGAGTGAGGACTTGCTTCAATTGTGGCAATGTGAGTCACTTTGTTGTGGAGTGCCCATATGAGAAGAGGGAAGACAATGGTGGCAAGCTCATCCGTAAGGACAAGGCCAAGTCTTTCCCCAACAAGAGCAACTTCACCAAGAAGGCTCCTCACAAAGCTTTGGTGGTTCAAGAAGAGTACAATGAGGATGATGATGATGATGAAGATGGTGAGTCGGTTGCCATGGCCTCCGTTGCCATTGCAACGACTCCTCGGATGTCTCTCTTCGATTCACCCAATGAAAGCATCACCGCCAAGTGCCTCATGGCTAAAGCCACCAACAAGGTAACCCCCAACATCAAAACTACCATCATCAATCATTCTTATTTGATGGATTGCATTGATGAACATGAGGGGACTAATGTGGAGGAGAATGAGTTTGATATCTTTATGGGTAAACTCAAGGGCAAATCCAAGAAGCACTTCGTTGCTCTCTTGGAACAACTTGGTGAAGCCAATGTCATGATCGAGGCTCATGAAGAAACCATCTCTAAGATGGAAGGGCATAGTCGTGACTATGCCGATGAGATTTCGGATCTTTCCAATGCTCTTGAGGAAGAGCGTGGTCTTCGTTTGGCTCTTGAGGAGTCATACAACGATGATCATGCTGAATTAAAGAAAGACCTTGATCATGCTCTTGTTGTGTCTCGTGTGCTTAGCTCCGAGAAGGCAAAGCTTGGAGTTGATCTTGCTAGACTCAACGAGGAGTTTGACATTCTCGACAAGGCTCACAAAGTCTTGAAGGGTGCTCATGCTAGTCTCAAAGAGTCTCATGATCAACTCCAAGTGAAACTAACCAAGGAGAAAGCCACCTTTCCTCATATTGTATTGATTGATAATGCAAATGCTACTAACCCTTGTTGTGAGCATGTGCATCTTGTTGAGGAGAATGCTAAGTTGAAGGAGCAACTTGAAAAAGGCCTTGTCACATGCATACAAGGTGAGAAGAACCTTAACGACCTTTTGAGTAATCAAAAGGAAGTTGTGGCCAAGGAGGGGATTGGGTTCGCGCCCAAGCCCAAGAGCAAGAAGAAGAATGACAAGACCAAGCAACCTCCTCCTCTCAAGCAAACTTTTGTGAGGGAGGGAGAGGGTGCTTCCAAGAAGAAGAAGAACCATGCAAAGGGTGGCAATGCCAAGAAGGACAACGCCATCCCCTCGAACATAGCCGGCGACTTTAACCCCTCATATGTGTTGTGCCGTGCTAGTGATGGGCATGTTTATGCTAAATTTGTTGGTTCTTCTTATGAGTACATTGAATGGTCTATTTGAGTTCCTAAGACCCTCGTTACTAACATCAAAGGACCCATTACTAAATGGGTACCTAAAACCAAGCATTGATTTCTTGTAGGTGTTTGCTTCCGGTGGGGGATCATGGTTGCTCGATAGTGGAGCAACAAATCATATGACCGGGAGAAAGGACTTGGTGGTGGACGTGCAAAAGATCCCATCTATGCCCACCAATGTCGAGTGGGGTGATGCCTCACACTCTAAGGTATTGGGTCTTGGCAAGGTTGTCGTTTCTCATGATCTAACGATCGAGAAAGTCATGCTTGTTGAGTCCCTTGCATAAAATTTGCTTTCCGTTCGTCAACTTGCACTCATGGGCTTTGCCACCTTCTTTAACATTGATACCGTGGCCCTCTTGTGGAGCAAGACTCTTAAAGTAGCCTTTGTTGGGCATGTCGAGAATGGTATTTATGTGATAAACTTTTCGGAGCGACCCACTAAGACCGCGACATGCCTAATGGCTAAAGTTGACGTGGGATGGCTTTGGCATCGCCGCTTAGCCCACGCCAATATGAGATCTTTGCAAAGTCTTCTCAAGGGGACCATGTCCGTGGACTAACAAATGTTAGTTTTGCCAAAGATCGTGCTTGCGTTCTTGTATCAAGGAAAGCTTCATGAACGGCTCACCCTCCCACGACTATCATCTACTCGAAGAGACCCTTGGAGCTCCTGCACATGGACCTCTTTGGACTTCCATCCTTTGATAGTCTTGGGGGTAGAAAGTATTGCTTGGTGATTGTGGATGATTATTCAAGATATACTTGGGTATACTTCTTCAAGAGGAAGAGTGAGACTCAACAAACTGTCATCGACTTTGCAAATGAAGCTCAACGTCAACATAATGCAAAGATCTTGTCAATAAGAAGTGATAACGGCACCGAGTTCAAGAACTACACCTTGGATGAGTTTCTTAGTGATGAGGGGATCAAGCATCAATACTCTGCACCATATACCCCTCAACAAAATGGTGTTGCGGAGAGGAAGAACCGGACATTGATGGATGCGGCAAGAACCATGATGGCGGAGTTCAAGTCTCCATACAACTTTTGGGCCGAAGCCATCAACACCGCATGTCATGCATCCAATCGGCTCTATCTCCGCAAAGGTTTGAACAAGACTCCTTATGAGATACTCACCGGCAACAAGCCCAATCTCAAGTACTTCCGGTGTTCGGTGTAAGTGTTTCATTCTCAAGAAAGGTGTTCGCTTGTCTAAATTTGGAGCTAGAGCTCATGAGGGCATATTTGTTGGTTATTCTACAAACTCTCATGTTATCGTGTCCTCAATAAATCCACGGACTTATTGAGGAGACGGTAACGTGGAGTTTGATGAGAATAACGGCTCCCAAGTGGAGCAAAGTGGCACTTGTGATGTAGGTGATGAAATTCCTCCTCAAGCCATAAGAAGAATGGGTGTCGGTTTTATCCTACCCGTTGAGGAATCCCTTGTGGCCGAAGGAGAAGGACAATGCTCCACTCAAGTGGAGACATCACCAACTCAAGGCCCACACGCTTCCGAAGAACAAAGTGAAGGCCCTCAACCTCATGAACAAGACCAAGGGCAAGATCATGCTCAAGACGATGGTGACACACCAAATGATGCCCAAGGTCAAGTTATCTTCCCCGAGCATGCTCAAGATCAAGAACATGTTCAAGACGACGCTCAAGATGATCAAGTGACCCCTCCTCATCTCACCTCCGAGGAAGAATTAGAGTGTCGTGCCGCCAAGATTGCATCCAAACTTACCACCAAAGGCCACCTCATGGAGAATGTGGTTGGAAGCCTAAGAAAAGGGGTAAGCACTCGTAGACAATTGGCAAACTATTGTGAACATCACGCGTTTGTCTCTTGTGTTGAACCCCAAAAGGTCTATGAGGCGCTCGAAGACTCGGATTGGCTCAATGCCATGCATGAAGAACTCAACAATTTCGAGTACAACAAGGTGTGGAGATTGGTGCCAAGGACATCGGGAACCACAACGTCATTGGAACCAAGTGGATCTTCAAGAACAAGCAAGATGCTCACGGAACATCATTCGCAATAAGGCAAGATTGGTAGCACAAGGCTACTCCCAAGTCGAGGGTATCGACTACGGTGAAACCTTTGCTCCCGTTGCTCGCCTTGAATCCATTCGTTTGTTGATTGCTTATGCTGCCCATCACAACTTTAAGTTGCAACAAATGGATGTGAAAAGTGCTTTTCTTAATGGTCCTATTAATGAGTTGGTCTATGTCAAGCAACCCCCCGGGTTCGAGGACCCTACTTCCCGGATCATGTGTATCAACTCGATAAGGCACTCTATGGCCTCAAACAAGCCCCACGTGCGTGGTATGACCACCTTACCGAGTTGTTACAAGATCGTGGATTTGAAGTGGGGCAAATCGATCCCACTCTTTTTACTAAGAAGGTCAATGGGGAGTTGTTTGTATGCCAACTATATGTTGATGATATTATCTTTGGTTCCCCTAACAAAGCTTTCAATGAGGAATTTGCCGCCTCATGACCTCCAAGTTCAAGATGTCTTCTATGGAGAGTTGAAGTTCTTCCTTGGTTTCGATATCAAACAAAGAAGAGAAGGAACCTTCATCAACCAAGCCAAATACACTCAAGACATGCTCAAAAGATTCAAGCTAAGTGATGTCAAGCGGCTACTACACCAATGCCTACCAAGTGCCAACTTGACATTGATCCCAATGGTAAAGCGGTGGATCAAAAGGTATATCGCCCATGATTGGCTCCTTGCTTTACCTTTGTGCATCTAGACCGGATATCATGTTGAGTGTGGGAATGTGTGCACGGTTTCAAGTCCGCACCAAAGGAAAGCCACTATGTGGCGGTCAAGTTTAATCTTCGATATTTGGCTCATACCCCAAACTTTGGCTTATGGTACCCAAGAGGGCAAACTTCAAGCTTGAAGGATTTACAATTCGATTGGGCGGGAGACAAAGTGGATAGGAAGTCCACTTCCTGAGGGTGCCAATTTCTTGGTTGCTCTTTGGTAAGTTGGTCTTCCAAGAAGCAAAGTTGTGTCTCTCTCGTCCATCAAGCGGAATATGTGGCGGCCGGTAGTTGTTGTGCTCAACTCCTATGGATGAGGCAAACTTTAAAGGAGTACGGTGTCATTTGTGACAAAGTGCCTCTTTGGTGTGATAATGAAAGTGCCATCAAGATTTCTCTCAACCCGTGCAACACTTCAAGACGAAGCACATTGAGATTCGTATCACTTCATCCAGGATCACATTAGGCGAGGGAGATCGAGATCAAGTATGTCAACACTCATGATAACCTTGTAGATATTTTCACGAAGCCCTTGGATGAAGCAAGATTTCATGAGTTAAGGCATGAGCTAAATATCATTGATTTGAGCAATGTGACTTGAACCTGCACCCCCACCACACTCAACTTGTTGTCTAGTTTAGGTGTAGGCATGGACATAGGGGAGTGTTGTTCTCTCAATGAACTCTCCCCCCCCCTATCATGCATAAATAGATCAACTCTTTCACATTAGCCATTTTTTATGGTACTTGTGCTTCAAAGACGAGTTTTGGTCATGGGCCCAAGGATAATTCTTCGCGGTGCCATACCATCTAACTCAAACATAGGTGGCTTCGGCCACCGCCCTCTCCTTTTGAGAGGTTGTGTCGCTTGGTGTTCTCTTGTTGTCTTTCTGCCTCTGGTTTCTGCGTGTGTTTGTGGCTTCTTTTGTGTGAAAAGTTTCCGTGCAAAGACCTTTCTCTTGTGTTGAAACCGGCGGTGTCTTGAGCTCACGGTACTACATGTCGGTTACTAAAGATTACTACATGCCAACCACGGTACTACGCGTGTGGGAGCACGGTATTACTGCCCCACGCCGCAGTAATTTTTATCGCCGCTGGGTGAGCGGTACTACCGCTTCGGTGCGGTATTTCCGCCGAGCGGTACTACCGCTGATGACTTTTGGTACTACCGCGCCGACTTGGCGCGTGGGGATAAGGACGGCAGGGGAGTTCTTACTCCCCATACCCATTCGCAGTTCCTCCCACGTCGTCTCTCTCTCTCTCACGCTCAAGATAGGAGCCGGCGTTCGTCGCCGGATCTCCTCCTCCGGCTGCCCTCCCGTGATTCCGACCGGTGGGATCCTTCCCACCACGTGCTCTTGCTATGGACCCAGGTTTTTCCCCAATCCTTTCTCGTTTTATTGAGTTCTTTGCCTCTAGTTTGTTGGGGGAGACTTGTGTGCTCTAGAGATTCGTAGGCTTTCTCTTTGCAAGAATAGGATGAATGAGAGTAGCGTTGCATAGGAATTATACTTGTTTTGTTGTCTTGCGCTAGATTTGATCACCGTAGCACCGCCGTTGTTTCGCTGGGTCTTTTCAGATTCGAACTGTCGTTTGGATCTGACGCGATGTGGTACTACCGCCTGTCGGGCGCGGAACTACCGCTTGCACGGTACTACCGCCCCTCTGGCACGGTACTACCGCGCAAACTGCGGCACTAAAATTTTACTACTGCTCCAACCACGGTACTATCGTGACCTCGCATGCATACTACCGCGACTTGGAGCAAGATTAATATTTTAGTACCGCAGTAATCGGCAAGACTACCGTGGCTCACATCTATCGCCGCCAACCTTCACGACATTTCCTATGTGTTTCTTGTGCTTTGTTGTGGTCTTTGCATTGATCCTCTTCGCGTTCGTTGGTGTTTTGTGTGTGTGTCTCAGGTGGTGGCTCTCGCCGTTCCAATCCTAGTCGTGACACTGGCTCCAAGCATCTGCGCAACCCAGGTGACGCACCAGAGGGCTCCTCTGCCCCCAAGCGCAATGTCAAGACTACAGCTAGCAAGTACAAGGAGCCCGCCAAGGGCATGGATGAGATGCCACAATCTGACTACGTCCGTCTCAGGCAGCTTCACCCGTACCTGACCCCTCGTTCCTCTGTCAGGGGTTGTGAGCTGTTTTGGAACAAGCAACAAACCAACATGTATCTGGATGTCATCAAGAACAAGCAGAATACCTATGTGGATGTGAAATGCATTGACATGCATCACTTGAGGAAGGACAAGTTCCGTGCCTACTTTGGATAGGCTCTGGACTTGGTGGAGCAGTTTGGCATTGAGCATGTGATATCCTTTCACCTTGACTATGACCCTGAGCTTATCTGTCAGTTCTTTGCCTCAGTATACTTTCACCCTGATGAGGAGAGGAGGATGACCTGGATGTCCAATGGCCGTAAGCTGACTGCTACCTAGAAGGAGTTCATGGATTTGCTCCAGGTACCTGATGACGGGCTCGACACTCCCGTGGGTGTTCGCCCCCATGCCAACTCTGATTCTGCCAACAAGGACAAGCTTGCACCATACTATCTTGAGAATACGCTCCCAAGTGGCAAGATAGGGTTGGTGCTCAACTCTTTTCTGGATATCATGTATCGCATCTTCCGCAACTCATTGTTCCCTCGCATTGGCGACAAGGACAAGGTCCATGCCTATATGGTGGATATGATGCTCATCTGCGAGGAGGCTCGTTTGTCTCAGACTCAGCCACTTGATGTCTCACACATCATGTGGTGTGAGCTTCGGTTTGCGGTGTTCAACCGCAGTGCCTATCTATGGGCCCTATCTGCTTCTCGCACGATCTCAAGACTTGGGAGAAGATGTTCCTGGTGAGGAGTTCCTTGCCCTCGATTGGATTCGCCATGATCCCATCTCTGCTGCGTGTCAAACCCAACTGGGCCAACACTACTACTCGTGCCGAGGCGCCTCGCTGCTAGGGCTGCTGCTTTGGTGAGGAGGATGTTGGCGCCGAGAATGTTGCCGAGGGCCATGCTGCTAGGCCTTCCCAGAGCTCCTCTATGCCTTCATGGGCCAAGAAGTCAAGGACAAGATGAAGACTCTTTTCGCATGCAAGCCAAGGGCAGTACAAGACTCACGTGGCGCCCAAGGAGAGTCGTCGCCGGGACAGGAAGATCTTGCGGCTATATGGTGAGGATGTGTCCGTGGGTGCGAGGAGCGATCACCCAGAGGCCGAGTGGATGGAGAAGCAAGGCTACTGGTGGACTGATTCTCGAGGAGGACGCCGAGGAGTCCATCCCTGCTGCCGAGGAGTCCGACGGAGAGGGTTGGGATGAGTTCCCTGCTGCTTGAGCCACCGCTTGTGTGTAGGTATCCTCTCTGCCTTTTTGGCGCCTCGATGCCAAAGGGGGAGAGAGTGTAGGGATTTGCGAGTCGTGTGTCGTGTCCGTGTTTGGTGTGTTTATTGCTTTCTCGGTTGAACTTCGTTTGAACCTCATTTTAGTTGCTTTTCCTTCATATGGTGTAAGACATATGCACTCTATCTATCTTAGCGAGCTTGTGTTATATTGTGCTATGTTGTGCTTAGATATTAATCTTCGTGCCTTTGTCTCTAAAATATAGGGGGAGTGGTGATCCTAGTATGTGTGCTATGCAGTCCAAAGCATTCATCCAGAGTGCACACATCTAGGGGGAGCCCGTCTATATTTTGGAGAGGAGGGGTTTGCCCTTGCTTCATATTATCGTATTTTTGTGCAAATCCCGTATTGTCATCAATCCACCAAAAAGGGGGAGATTGTAAGGGCATATTTATCCCTTAGGTGTTTTGGTGATTGATGACGATACTTTTGCGGACTAATCGTATGCCTTGAGTTTCTCAGATGCTTCATCACTAGGCACGAGACGATTCGGTGCCCCTCGAAGACTATTGAATACGGCGTCGTTTCACGTTTCTCTTTGGTGGATTTGAGTCGAGGAGAGCCGTATTATTAAGAGGGGGTCCGCGTCGGAAAGGTTTGGGTGGAATCAACACGTACACTTGTCCTTCCTTTCCTTGCACTTTGGAGCATCTTCCCGTTGTCATAGCTGTGCTTAAATGCGACGGCTACTGCTGTTCTTGCAGTAGTACTGCTTTAGGGAGCGGTAGTACTGCAAGCTCCAGCGGTAGTACCGCTGGGGTCACAGATAGTACCGCTCCCCGAGCCTTAGTACCGCAACTCCTGTGCCTAGTGCTGCTCGAAGCGGTAGTAGGCGAGATGTAATTTTTACATCCGCGCCAAGACGGTAGTACCAAGACGCCTTTGTGCGGTAGTACTGCTGGCGGACACGGTAGTACCGCCGCTTGGAGCCGTAGTACCGCGGGCCCTCTTGCCCCAGCACCGTTGCGCCATGGTAGTAGGAGCGGATGTAATTTTTACATCCGCCCACGGTAGTATCAAGACTCGGCGCGGTAGTACCGCGTCGGGTTTTCGCACTGCTTCTTTTTCAGCGGAAGTAGGCACGAATGTAGTTTATTTCATCCGCGCTCTTCGTAGGTTGTGGCTTACCTGCCTTGCGGTAGTACCGCAAGGGTGTGCGGTAGTACCGCGCGAGCGGTAGTACTGCGCTCAGGCAGGCTAGTCCCAGTCTCTGCTGCTGCCGCGGTAGTACCGTGGTCCTCCACAGTAGTACCGCGTGGCCGCGCGGTAGTACCGCGCTTTCGGAGCGGTAGTACCGCGTGTCGCGGGCTGAACTAGAGGATAGCGGTTGGATCTTTTCCACGAGTATAAAAGGTGTGTCTCCTACCTCTAGTTGACCACCTCTTCCATCTCTAAGCTCCATTGTTGCTCCAAGCTCCATTTTGGCCCGATCTCTCTCCCTAGCCAATCAAACTTGTTGATTTGCTCGGGATTGGGTGACAAGGGCCCGATCTACACTTCCACCAAGAGACATTTGATTCCCCCCGCTTATCCCTTGCGGATCTTGTTACTCTTGGGTGTTTGAGCACCCTAGACGGTTGAGGTCACCGTGGAGCCATATTCCATTGTGGTGAAGCTTCGTGGTGTCGTTGGGAGCCTCCAATTAAGTTGTGGAGATTTCCCCAACCTTGTTTGTAAAGGTTCGGTTGCCGCCTTCAAGGGCACCAATAGTGGAATCACGGCTCTTGCATTGTGCGAGGGCGTGAGGATATTACGGTGGCCCTAGTGGCTTCTTGGGGATCATTGTGCCTCCACACCGCCTAACGGAGACGCATTCCCTCAAAAGGAAGGAACTTCGTAACACATCCTCGTCTCCACCGGCTCCACTCTTGGTTATCCTATCCCTTTACTTGTGCAAGCTTATTTGTGTTTCTATCTTTGCTTGCTCTTGTGCTTGTGTTGATTGCATCATATAGGTTGTTCACCTAGTTGCACATCTAGACAACCTTTATTATCGCAAAGTTTAAATTGGTAAAGAAAAGCTTAAAAATTGTTAGTTGCCTATTCACCCCCCCCCCTCTAGTCAACCTTATCGATCCTTTCAGGTATGCCCAAGGCATCCCAAGGTAATATTCAAGGATAACCAAGTGTCTAAGCTTGGGGATGCCCCAGAAGGCATCCCCTCTTTCGTCTTCGTTCATCGGTAACTTTACTTGGAGCTATATTTTTATTCACCACATGATATGTGTTTTGCTTGGAGCGTCATTTTGTTTTCCTTTGCTTTGCTTGCTGTTTGAATAAAATACCAAGATCTAAAATTCTTAAAATGAGAAAGTCTTCGCATAGTTGCATAATTATTCGACTACTCATTGATCTTCACTTATATCTTTCGTAGTAGTTTGTTGTTTGCTCTAGTGCTTCACTTATATCTTTTAGAGCACGGTGGTAGTTTTATTTTGAAGAAATAGATGAACTCTCATGCTTCACTTATATTATTTTGAGAGTCTTAAATAGCATGGTAATTTGCTCAAATAATTCTAATATGCTAGGCATACAAGATTAGTAAAAAAAAATTCGTATGAGTGCATTGAATACTATGAGAAGTTTGATGCTTGATAATTGTTTTGAGATACGAAGATGGTGATATTAGAGTCATGCTAGTTGAGTAGTTGTGAATTTGATAAATACTTGTGTTAAAGTTTGTGATTCCCGTAGCATGCACGTATGGTGAACCGTTATGTGATGAAGTCGGAGGATGATTTATTTATTGATTGTCTTCCTTATGAGTGGCGGTCGGGGACGAGCGATGGTCTTTTCCTACCAATCTATCCCCCTAGGAGCATGCGCGTAATACTTTGCTTTGATAACTTGTAGATTTTTGCAATAAGTATACGAGTTCTTCATGACTAATGTTGAGTCCATGGATTATACGCACTTTTCTTCCTTCCACCATTGCTAGCCTCTCTAATACCGCGCACCTTTCGCCGGTATCATACACCCACCATATACCTTCCTCAAAACAGCCAGCATACCTACCTATCATGGCATTTCCATAGCCATTCCGAGATATATTGCCATGCAACTTTTCACCATTCCGTTTATTATGACACGTTCACCATTGTCATATTGCTTAGCATGATCATGTAGTTGACATAGTTGAAAGTGCGTTATATCGACTAGAGGGGGGGGGTGAATAGGCGATTTTTTTATGAATTCTTCACTGAGGAATTTGCCGGTGAGGAAATTCCTTAGCGAAGAACTACTTGCAGCGGAATAAGTACTCAGAAGTAAGCATAACAGAATGCGGGCATGGTCATCATGATGAAATGAAGATAAACAAAGAGTACAGAAAAGCGTAAACACAGGATAGCTCAAGATGAAGACAAACAGATCAAGAAATTGAACCGAGGAAATTGAGAAAGTCTTCATCAAAGTCTTCAAACAAAGATATGAATAAACACTCAACACAAGAATGAGGAAATGAAAGGGTTGAGGAGATAGAACCAGATAAGGTTGGTGAAGACAATGATTTGGTAGACCAGTTCCAACTGTTGTCTCGCTTGTACGTCTGGTTGAGCGGCTGAGTATTTAAACTCGAGGACACACAGTCCCGGACACCCAATCGCCGAGCACGCAGCTCAGACACCAAGTCCTCACCAGATTCTCCTTGAACTAAGGTCACATGCACTCGCCCAATCACTCGTGGTAAGTCTTCAGCGACTTCCAAACCTTCACAGACTTGGTCACTCGGCGATCCACAATTCCTCTTGGATGCTCTAGACCATGACGCCTAACCGTCTGGAAGAAGCACAGTCTTCAAAGGTAATAAGCGCCGGATCCATGCAGGATCAATCTCTTGATGATGTTCAATCACTTTGGGTTTGTAGGGTTTGGTTTTGGGTTTTTCCTCACTCGATGATTTTCGCCAAAGTCCTTAGAGGATGGGTTGCTCTCAAATGACAAGTGTCAAGTTTCTCTCGGAGCAGCCAACCAGCTAGTGGTTGTAGGGGCGGCTATTTATAGCCTAGGAGCAGCCCGACATGATAAGACATAAATGCCCTTCAATGATATGACCGTTAGGTGGATAAGATATTTTGGGACAGGTGCCAAGAAGACAAAGAACGGTCGGAAATTTGAATCTCAAATTCCTCGTGGCTATCATGTTCTCATCGTAGGCAATCCAAGATCGGCGAATTCCTAACTCCTCGGTCGTAACAAATTCTTAGTGACGTAAGAACTTCGTCTCACATCAAGAAATTGACTGAACTGTATGAGATTTCCAAAGGCTTCACTCAAGGGATTGGTAGGTGTAGGATTTTGAGTTGAGCATCACATGGAAATTTTTCCTTAGTATTTCCTCGACCCCCTTTAACAAAGACGGTGTTTCCTATGACTCAAGAAAGAGAAAATGAAACTACGAAAACAAAAGTCTTCACGCTTCATGTTCCTCAAATGAATACCAAGTCTTCAAGGTCACACCAATTTCTTCACTTTCAAAGTCTTCGTAAAGTCTTCAAAATATCAAAGTCTTTAGTCAAGAACTTCATTTTAGGGTCGACTTTCTCTGTAAATATCAAACTCCTCATAGACTTATAGACCTGTGTACACTCACAAACGATTAGTTCCTTAACCTATAAGTCTTCAATACACCAAAATCACTAAGGGCACTAGATGCACTTACAATCTCCCCTTTTGGTGATTGATGACAATATAGGTTAAGTTTTCAACGGGATAAACATATGAAGTGTAAATACTGATATTGAGGAATTTGATTGCAAGATATAGAAGAACTCCCCCAAGATGTGCATAGTGAGGAATTTGCTTTTGAGGCAATGCACATTTGAAGAGTTGAATCATGGAGATCTCCCCTATATCTTGTAATTCATACACGATTTGACATATAATATGAAGAATTTGAAATGCATGATGAGATATGGTGCTTGACGTAATTCAGCATGCGTGCGATAACATTAATGAGGAACAAGCATGCAAAATAACGATCAAGAGTATAAGAGCTCAAGAAGCTCAAGAGAATCGAGCATAGTGCAAGAGCACGAAGGCATCAAAAGTATCAAAGCACCATCGGGTTTAAGATTACAACTCGATCCAATAAAAGTTTCGTAAGAACGCGAGTTGTAACTTAACAAAATAAATTGCCCATATAATAGACCCGCTTGAAGACTAACTCAAATTTCTCCCCTTTGTCATCGAATGACCAAAAGGATCAAACCGAGGACTAACGCCTCAAGAATTTCAAGTTGAAGAAGGAGCGCCGGCGTTGTTGGGGTCGGTTGTTGTAGTAGGGCCTGCCGCGGTGTCGTCCAAGTCTTCATTTTCATCAGTGTCGCACGAGGAAGAATAGGAGCTGGCCACCAAGGAAGGAACTTTGACCTTCTTGTATTTCTTCGAGGAGGTGCAGACCACCAAATTCTTCCTTGAGTCCCATTGTCGCCAGTTCTTCCGCATCAGTAGACATGTGAAAGAACAGCCAGTGCGCTTGAAGATTTCATGGAGGTAGTAGTGGTTTTTCTTCACTTTGCATTGTGTGTTGAGGTCATGTTGTGAAGAATTGAACCAAACCGACGCTTGACCCATTTATGATTGCGATCAACCTTCCGATGAAGACCGAGGAGTAACTCACGATCAGTCATCACCCCGGTGCGTGAGCTTGAGGACTTTGCTTGACCGAGGTATTTGCGGCAGAGTCATGTGTGGCGAGTCATCATTGGTGGAGTAGGATGTGCTTTATAAACTGTCCATCCAATGGACGAATGCCTTCATCGATCACAGCAGTAGCCTTGCCCTTGTCATCACCGAGGTAAATGTCCGCTTGAGGACTTCAATCGGGGCAAGTAGCTGCAGTGGTTCGAGTATCAGCCTTATAATTGAGTGAAGACCTTGTCCCGATGAATCTCATTATCCAAGGCGATAAGGCTTCAGCTCAAATGGTGACATAGCAATGTTTGCCGAGTCCTCATGAAGAAATCATGGAAGTTGACGGGAACGCCATGGATGATGTTGAAAAGCATATTCTTCATGATGCCAACGACTTCTTCATCATTCGAGTCGTGGCCTTTGATAGGACTCATTGTCTTCGTCATAATCCGATAGACAGTCCGAGGCACATACAATAATTCCTTGACGAGGAATTTGGTTCTTGGGGCCTGCCTTGACTTCAAAGGCTTCATCAGTACTTGCATATAGTGATTTGAAAGTTCTAGTTCATTGTAGATACAACGAGCACCATCAAGTGGAGGATCGAGGGTAGAGCACGGCAATTCAGTTGTTGGTGCCTTGTAGTGAGTATTTTCGGACATCCAGCCTAATACCCATGAGTTCACGTCTTCGCGTCTCCGTGATGTGCAGCGTTGCATAGAATTGAAGAATGAGTTCTTCATTCCATCCACGATATCAAGCAGAAATTGAAGTCCTGCGCCGTGAAGAACACCGAGGACCTGGCTCAAGCCCGGCAGAGACTCCATGTCCACATGAGGAATATGAGCATGATCAAGACTTTGTCTTTATTGAAAAGCACCGAGGAATAGAAATTGGCTTGGTGGCAGTCCGTAAACGCCTCTTCCTTATGCGAGCGTAATCATATGGATTGTAATCATGAAGAATACGTGCTCGTCAAGAAGTCTTCACCTTGAACTTTTGCTTTGTTGAGAAGGGATCCTTGGGCTTTGGCAAGGAGTGTCGATGAGTTGCATCACGACCTCTCGAATCGCGATCTCGTGTTCTTCAGTCGAGGAATTTCTTGTTCCTCAATAGGTGCAATTTGAGGATCAGCAAGAAGCAGTTCATCGGCGCTAGTGGCTGGAATTTCTTCAGGATGATGAAGTGGGATGAGTTTCTTCAGAGCCCATTTGAACAGAGGAGCAGGGACCGAGGTATCTGTTGGATTGGGGTGAAGAGTGGAGAATTTGGATGCCGACTTTCCCAAAAGTCATCATTCATCACTGGCGTTGTGCTTCCAATATCCACATCTTCTTCAAGTTCTCAACACCGCCTCTTCACTGTGAACCGAGGCATAGGTGAGGAAATGATTGGGGTTGAAGGGATTGCTTCCACTTCAATTTCTTCATCAATCTGCTCCGACGAAGCAAAGAATGATTTTCTTCATCGATCCACTTGGGATCACATAATCTTCATCAAAAGGAACAAGGTCCTTTGATGGAATTGAGGAAATGGAACAGCATCAATAGGATTTTCAAAGGAGCTGGTCATTGGCTTCATTTTCTTCGCAGTCAAGAATTTGACGCAGCTGATGCTTTCCGTTTCTTCACACCAGCTCGCTCGCAGCCTTGGTTTTCTTCACATCGAGGCGATGGAAGAATTGGAGTTGGTGTTGGCGCAGGAGGAGCCGAGGAATCTGGTTGATTTCCTCAGCGCAATCGATGCGATTGTTCTGTCTTGTTCGATTTCTTCAGCGCACCACTAGTGGATGCCCCGGCAATTTCTTCGGCGGGTGGAATGGGATCATCAGCCTCGAACTGCATTTTCTTCAAGAGCTCTGAACTTCATCAGTGGTCTTGGCATGTTCTTCAGTTATTGAGCCGAGGCTCCACCGAGGAATTTCATGTTGCGTTGGGGCAGCAACATTTGTGAACTTCTTCATCAAGTTGACGAATCGACCTTGGCTCCTTGCCAATCAACATAATAAGCATCAAGTTTTTGCCGAGGGCTTGATCTCATTTCGACCTTGAGAAGTTCCTCGTGTCATTTTGACAACGTTTTCTTCAGAACTTCTCCTTTTCGTATTGAGCTTTCTTGATCTCTCTTGCCTTTTCAAACTTCCATTTCTCAAGTGATGAAATGGGTCAACATATGACTTTTTCCAGGGTCGATGAAAATCAGGCATAGGGTGTTTGGATCCTTGTGCCGAGATCAATATAATCGAGGATTTTCCTGATCCAACAGCAGGGCACAGATGTGCCTTTGGCTCTAGCGGCCCTTTCTTGGCGGTCTCTGATGATTTCCGCAAGTTCATCATCATCAGCCTCATCATCTTCAGGTGGCTCTTGGAAAGCAACCTGTTTCTTCTTGGGACTTGGCCGAGGACCTCGTCCTGTTGTGGCCTTAGTCTTCAGCAGAGTCGGGCCAGATGAAGACTTTGGTGCAGCTGAGGAACTTGCTGAGACACCAGAGGCAATGGAGAAGCCTGCAGTCCTTTGGCACGTGGCCAGATGCACATGTGCTGAGGACTTTGTCGGAACTGCTGAGGATTTGGGAGGAGCTGCTGAGGACTTTGAAGGAGCTGAGGATTTTGGAGGAGCAGGAGCTGCATGAGGAATTGGCCGTGAGGGCAATGCTGAAGAACTTGGCCGTGAGGGCACTGTTGGTGAAGCACTTGGCTTGTGAGCGGGCTTCTTTGGCATAGATTTTCTTGGCTTAACAGAGGCCTCAGGGGCAGCAGCAATAGCAGAGTCCTCATTGAATTTCCTCACTGCCTCATTGGCTTGTCTTGCCAACTTGGCTTGGCGCTTGGCCCATTCTTCAGGAAAGTCCTCACCACGCTTGATGCTGGTGGGGTCAGCTTCTTTGCCAGGTGCCAATGGAGCTCTTGGGCATGGAGGATTGAGTGCGAATTTCTTCATGAACTTTGGAGTTACATATCTGTACTCCCTCCATTCCCGTGCCCATCTCCGTTCAATCCTTTGTATTCGTACCTTGCGCTGATGTTTGTTCTCTTTGCCGATCTCGGCTTCATCAGGTGTGCAATAATCAGCATAAATTTCCTCAGGGATTTCAAACGCGGTCATGACCTCAGGCCTCTTTCCTCCTTTCTGTGGCTTCTTTCCTTTCGCCATATTCTTGGTGAGGATTTGAACAAATGAATTCTCTGAAGAAGTATGCAACTTTTCTTCGAGGAACGCTGCAAATGAGTTAAGTTGATGAGAACCTAGTGATTCAGCAGCGGACATGAGTACCTGTGAACAGAGTATAGTTGCGAGGAATTTTGAGAGGTCATATGCGTTCTCAGAAAGTTTTTCAAAAAAAAACAAGTTTTGAGGATTTTGACCAGATGAGCCTTGAAGAATTTCACTAAGCGTTCTTTGTCTTAGGTTCCAGAGTTGTACATATCGAGGATCCACACAATTTAGGAATCTTGAAGAAAATGATTGCTTAGAGAAACGAATCAAGAGCATATAACTTGTGAGGTGTTTGTGAGTGAGGATTTGAAGAATAAAACACCTTTGAAGATTTTCTAGTGTAAAATTTGGATCAACGAGGGTAGTAAAAGTAACTTTTATTTACCCTAAATGAAGAACACGACGAACTGGGTGTTGTAGATGTGAAGCTCGTCTGCTCAGATCTTGCACGCCCTAACTTGGCGGAGGAAGACAGCTACGACGGCGGCGGAGTGAGGATTTCCGCAGTCGGCGTGAGTACGACGGCGACGAGGTCGAGGCAGTGAAGCTCTTCCTCACCGGCGACGATGGAGAAGGCGGCGCTTAGGGTTTGAGGAGCTCGGCGGAGAGAGAGGTCGAGCGGAGTAAAAGAAGTGAGGATGGAGAGAGGGTATTTATAGAGGCAAGAAAAACTGTTCGCCTCAAGATTTAGGACTAACGTGCCCCTGACCATTCTCCTTCTCACGACATGTGTCACCCACTTACTGTATAGTGGAGATCGTGTGCGATCGTGGGTGAGTAAAATAATGCATCGTGGGATGCGGAACGGTTTGAGCGGCAAAACCGAAAATTTGGATAAGATCAGTTTTAAAGTTCCGCTCGCAATTTCTTGGTGACAAGGACACAAGTGAAGATTTTGAACGAGTTTCAAATAGAACGCACATGAAGAATTTGTGAATAGATTGGGTTGAGTATAGCATAGAGGGGGAAGGGTCCGATCACATTCACTTAGCAGAAAAAGCGACTTGAAGAAATAGCCATAAGTGAATGCTGTAGAGGACATAATCCTATATATATGTATTGCCAATGAATAAAAACGACAGAAACAGTGAAGATTTTGCAAAGTTGAAGAATTTGAAAAACTGAAGAATTTCAAAAATTGAGAAAAAAATCAAATTGAAGATTTTCAACTTTGGTGGTGGCGTGACCCACCGTATAAGAATGATGATTTCAGACACCGCGCATAATTGTCGAGGGTTTCGAGAATCAAATTCTTCATTAATTTCTTCACACTTAGAATGTTATTCTTCATTGATTGAAGAAAACGCTTCTTCATGTGTTGCACATCTAAGTCATCAATTTTGCATAAGTGTCGGATGTGTGTCCTTTTCAAAGAACGTTCAAGATTCTAAGATATTTAGCTCACACCGCAACTTGCTAAATCTCTTCTCATCCAAGGGCTTAGTGAAGATATCGGCTAGCTGTTCTTCGTCTTCACATGCTCGATGGAGATGTCGCCATTTAACACATGATCACGAAGAAAATGATGACGAATTTGAATGTGCTTTGTCTTCGAAAGTGCTGAACTGGGTTGTGAGCAATCTTGATGGCACTCTCATTGTCACAAGAGAGAGGCACATTCTTCACGTTGATGCCGTAGTCCTTGAGAGTTTGCTTCATCCACAGAATTGAGCACAACACGAGCCAGAAGAATGTATTCAGCTTCCGCAGAGATAGTGATACGCAGTTCTGTTTCTTCGAGGACCAATGCACCAAAGATCGTCCGAGGAAATGACAAGTACCAGATGTTGACTTGCGGTCCACGCGATCACCAAAGATAGTCGAGTCGAATATCCAATGAGATCAAAAGTAGAGCCCTTGGGGTACCATAATCCTAGTGTTGGTGTGTGAGCTAGATATCAAGAATATGCTTCATAGCCTTATGGTGTGATTCCTTGGTGTAGCTTGAAATCGGGCACACATGCAAACACTAAGCATTATATCCGCCTAGATGCACATAAGTACAATAAAGAACCAATCATGGAGCGGTATACCTTGTGATCAAGTCAATACCATTTTCATCAAGTGCATAGATGGCCATTTGTGGGCATAGGAATTTTGACACCTTTGCAATCTTGCATGCCGAATTTCTTCAGACATCTTTGAGGTATTTCTCCGAGATATGAATATGCCATTGTGTTGTTGACAAATTTGAAGACCTAAGAAGAATTTCAACTCTCCCATCATAGACATTTGATATTCTTCACTCATCATATAGGCAAATTCATCACTATAACGTTGGTCAAGACAGCCAAAGATAATATCATCAACATATATTTGGCACACAAACAGTTCACCATCATATGATTTAGTAAAGAGAGTAGGGTCGAGTGAACTGGTGTGAAGCCATTCTTCACGAAGAATTCCTTCAATGTATCATACCACGCCGTGGGGCTTGTTTGAGACCATAGAGGGCCTTGTTGAGTCTCAAGACTTTGTCGGGATTCTTTGGATCTTCAAAACCTGGGGTTGAGCAACATATACTTCTTCCTCAAGCTTACCATTGAGGAATGCACTTTTCACATCCATTTGATATAAAGTGATATTGTGATGGTTAGCATAGGCGTAGTAATATGCTAATAGACTCAAGTCTAGCAACAGTGCAAAAGTTTCATCGAAATCAATTCCTTCAACCCGGTGTAGCCTTGAGCTACTAGTCGTGCCTTATTCCTCACCACAAGGCCATTTTCATCTTGCTTGTTGCGGTAGATCCACTTTGTGCCAATGATATTATGCTTGCGAGGATCTGGACGTTTGACCAGTTCCTGACATTGTTGAGCTCGAATCGATGTAATTCTTCTTGCATGGCCTGAATCCACTCAGTTCCAGAAATGCTTCATCTACCTTAGTGGGCTCTGTGATAGAGACAAAAGCATAGTGCCCACAAAAGTTAGATAAATGTGAAGCTTTTGAGCGTGTGAGAGGACCGGCGCTTCAATGTCATCGATGATCTTGTCCACTTGTACTTCTTTTGCAACGCGAGGATGAGCTGGTTGTCGCCGAGGAATTTGATCATTTTCCTCAAAGACCATTGTCTTCAAAGATTATATTCAGTGCATCACCGACGTTCTTCGTCAGACAGAATGAATTCTTCAGCAGATTCTTCAAGAGGAATGACATCCTCGGATGCCTTGAACTTGATAGATTCCTCGGTGCTGGTTCATCTAACATGTAGGTAGGTGCTCTCTTTGCAGCCATTAGTTTCATCGAACCGCACATCTACAAGATCAACAATCTTGTGAAGAGTGATGTTGAAGACTCAGAGGTGTGCGAGTCCTTTCCGTAACCAAGCATAAAACCTTCATGTGCTTTCGGTGGAAATTTAGAATTGTGATGAGGATCTCTAATCCAGCATTTAGCAATCAAGACTTTGAAATAACTTACATTGGGTTTCTTGTCGCTGAGGAGTTCATAGGCGTCTTCTTGAAGAATTTGTGAAGATATACTGCTGATGATGTGGCACGCAGATCAATTGCATCAATCCAAAAATGACAAGGCGTTTTGTATTCATCAAGCATAGTGCGAGCCATCTCAACAAGAGTTCTGTTCTTGCGCCCACGACGCCATTCTGCCGAGGGGTATAGGGAGCAGATAACTCATGAGTAATACCAAGTTCATCAAGATAGGCATCAAGACCGAATTCTTGAACTCAGCCCATTGTCACTCCCGATGTGTTTGATCTTCACACCAAAGTTAGTTGAAGCCCTCGAGGAAAATCGCTTGAAGACTTCCCGCACTTGATTTTTGTAAGTAACAATGTGTACCCATGTGTAACGAGAGTAATCATCAACAATAACAAAGCCATATAGAGATGCATCATTAACGATACTGAGTAATGATTAGGACCAAAGAGGTCCATGTGAAGCAATTCAAGGGACGAGTAGTGGTCATGATAGTCTTATTTGGATGCTTGGCCTTGGTCATTTTTCCAGCTTCACAGTTCCACACAAGTGATTCTTGAGGAATTTGACATTCTCAATGCCAATGACATGCTTCTTCTTTGCAAGCGTGTTCAAATTCCTCATGTCTCATGTGACTAAGTCGCCGATGCCATAGCCAGCCTTTCAAGCTTTTGCAAGTAGACACACGGCTGGTTGTGGTCCTGAGAGAAATCAACAATATACAAGTCTCCTCTCCTAAAGCCTTCAAGACTTTGGAATTGTCAGCTTCCATAATCACAACACAACGATATTTGCCAAAGATAACAACCATATCAAGATCACAAAGCATTGAGATCGACATGAGGTTGTATCCTAAGGACTCAACAAGCATGACTTTGTCCATGTGTATGTCCTTAGAGATAGCAACCTTACCAAGACCCAATACCGACTTTTGCCTTTGTCAAGAAAGATGATATGCTTCAGATGTGACGGTGATAGGGAGCATCCATCAATAGATTCTTGTCACCGGTCATGTGATTTGTACATCCACTATCGAGAACCCACTCGGTGGCTTTGGGTTGATCATCCCGCAGATGAATTAGTATAACTTACGATCTCATATACTTCATCGCTGAAGAATATGATATCAAGTTCATCGATGAATTTCATCACCAAGATAACAGATAAGCAAGATGAGGACGTGTGAAATGAAAGTTCATTTCATCATGATTAGCCCACGCCCTTTCGTGCATTTTTGTCGTGCCCCAAGAAATTCTTCAGACGCTCAATGCACGCCCGAGACCTGACCCCGCAGAAGAGGTTAGTTCTTTTTCTTCACCACCCACATCTGAAGGGGTGGCAAAGAGTTCATCACTCTGTGAGCACCATATGAGAATGGTGGCATAGAGGCCAATCCATTTCGTTTCACATAAGAGGGGTTAGGGTAAGCATATGAATAAGCAGAGAAATTCTTCGAGGACTTATGAACATATTGGTTTGAAGAATAATGCACATATTCATAGCCCTTAGCTCTACCTGTAAACAGAGTTATTAGCACGATGATAATCATATGAGGACTTTGATCCTTTTGAGGAATTTGATCCACGTGAGGAATTTTGTCCGTATGAGGACTTGGATCCATATGAAGAATTTGGTCCATATGAAGAATTTGATCTGGGGTTCCTATTCTTCACGTGTGGTGTCATGAGGACATTCACCAAGACTTTCAAGGCACTTCTTGGGAACCCAGATTTTCTTCATAGGGGAACCGCTCTGCAGCTTAGTGCCAACATATCTAACAAATACTTCACCATTCTGATTTTTGAACAGTTTATAGTTGAGTCAAATGACTCATCGGAAGAATGAGGAGATTCGCATGTAAAGCCAGATAAGTTAGATGGATCAACTGGAGGTCCCATTGCAGCAACCCATGAGGTTTTGGGATACCGCTCAAAGCTTCCAATATGTTCCATCAAGATTGAGTTTCCTCTCAAAGGCAATACCCTCTTTCCTAGGGTTCCTGTTTAGGATCTGCTTTTAAGCACATCACAAAGAGTCTCGATGCCCTTTGAGGCTTTTGTACATGCTGTCATATACAATTCCTTCAGCCCCTGCATCGTCAAGGATACTAGCAATGTCCTCGATGAGGAATTAGTGATAGCAGAGGCGGTGAAGAATTTGTAACAGCTTGAAGCATTTGAACATTCAGTGAAGAATTAGCGATTCACGCTCAATGCACTTTAAGCATGGAGGAACAAATTCTTCCCGAGAAGCGCTGATTTGTTGAGCAAGTAATGAATCGCGCCCTTTCAAGATCTTCATAATTCACTCTTAGCTTCTCAAGATCTTGCTTTCTTTGAAGAAATTCATAAGAAAGTTTCTCATGATCGATAAGAGAGTGTTATGATGACCTTGAAGGTTGTCAAACCTAGATCAAGTCTCAAGATTTTCATCGTGGCTTTAGTGCGATCCATTTCTTCACCTAACATATCATCACTCTTATCTAGCATGTTTTGAACCTTTTCAAAAGCCCTTTGTTGTTTTACAGCAATCTTAGCAAGTTTTGAGTAATCGGGCTTTAGATCTTCATCGATTCATTTTCACTAGATTCAGAGGAGGTATATTTGAGTACCTTGGCACCCTTTGCCATGAAGCATAGGTGGGAGCGTAGTCATCACTATCTTCATCACTTTGTTGGTGAGGTCATTTTCTTCAGAGTTGAAGATGGACTTGTCGACGAAAGCAAGAGCGTAGAGCTAGACTCGCCACACCGCATCGATTCTTCCGATGCCTACTCTTCCTCATGTTCCTCGATTCAGCTTCAGAGTCCATTTCCTTGCCAATGAATGCCCGAGCCTTTTTGGAGCTGCTCTTCTTGTGAGAAGAAGGCTTTGAGGATTTTGATGATGAAGATTTCGATGATTTCTTCTTCTTCTTCTTCGCCATCGTAACTGTAATCCTTGTGTTTCTTCTTCTTTAATTCCTTTTCCCATCGAGGACAATCTTGGATGTAGTGACCAGGTTTCTTGCATTTGTGACAAAGTCTTCTTATAGTCACCGGATGAGGAATCACTGCTTCTTGAGGATTTTCCAAAGCGACCACGCCTTGAGAACTTCTGGAATTTCTTCACGAGTAGTGCTAGCTCTCGCCTAATTCTTCAGATCTCCAAGGCTACTACTAGAGTCTTCACACTCAGATTCGCATACAGCCTTGGCCTTCGTGGCACGTGTTTTTCCATAGCTAGAACCATAGAGATCTCTTTTCAAAGAAGTCGAACTCATGAGTATTTAGCCTCTCGAGGATATCACTGGATCAAGTGACTTGTAGTCAAGACACTCTTGTATCATCGGTGCTAGAGTATCAAATGAGGAATCAAGTTTATCTCAATAATTTCTTCACCACCTCATGGTCGGTGATGTCGAGGCGCCAAGTGATTGAAGCTCATTTGAGATGTCATGAGGCGATCAAGGTTTGTTGAACATTTTCGTTGTCGAGTCTTTTGAAGCAGTTGAAGAGATTTCAAGAACATCAACTCGAGTCACACTGAGTTGAGACTCCTTCATTTACTTTGGACAGCCTCGTCCCTGATGAGCTTGGCAGTTTCCAAAGCACTCACTCTTCCATATTGACCTTTGCTCGATGGCCACATATGATATTCTTCGCTTGAGAATCGAGTTGCTTGAATCTCTTCACATCGGCAGATTCAGAGAAGGTGTGGTGAGGGAACACCATTTTCCACAACATACCGTAGATCGTTGTCAATTGCTTCAAGATGCATTCGCATCTTGTTCTTCCAAGAGGGGTAGTCCGTCCCATCAAAGGTAGGACACCCCGCCGAGACCTTGATCATACCTGCGGTCGACATAACTAAAACTCCGTGGTTAAACCAAAATCACACGTAACAAGGGAGTACCTTGCTCGATACCAATTGAAAGTGCGTTATATCGACTAGAGGGGGTGAATAGGCGATTTTTATGAATTCTTCATCGAGGAATTTGCGGTGAGGAAATTCCTTAGCTAAGAACTACTTGCAGCGGAATAAGTACTCGAAGTAAGCATAACAGAATGCGGCATGGTCATAATGATGAAATGAAGATAAACAAAGAGTACGTAAAAGCGTAAACACAGGATAGCTCAAGATGAAGACAAACAGATCAAGAAATTGAACTGAGGAAATTGAGAAAGTATTCACCAAAGTCTTCAAACACAGATATGAATAAACACTCAACACAAGAATGAGGAAATGAAAGGGTTGAGGAGATAGAACCAGTAAGGTTGGTGAAGACAATGATTTGGTAGACCAGTTCCAACTCGCTGTCTCGCTTGTACGCCCTGTTGAGCGGCTGAGTATTTAAACTCGAGGACACACAGTCCGGACACCCGATCGCTAAGCACGCAGCTCAGACACCAAGTCCTCACCAGATTCTCCTTGAACTAAGGTCACATGACTCGCCCAATCACTGTGGTAAGTCTTCAGCGACTTCCAAACCTTCACAGACTTGGTCACTCGGCGATCCACAATTCCTCTTGGATGTTTCTAGACCATGACGCCTAACCGTCTGGAAGAAGCACAGTCTTCAAAGGTAATAAGCGCCGGATCCATGCAGGATCAATCTCTTCAATGATGCTCAATCACTTTGGGTTTGTAGGGTTTGGTTTTGGGTTTTCCTCACTCGATGATTTTCGCCAAAGTCCTCGGAGGATGGGTTGCTCTCAAATGACAAGTGTCAAGTTTCTCTCGAGCAGCCAACCAGCTAGTGGTTGTAGGGGCGGCTATTTATAGCCTAGGGAGCAGCCCGACATGATAAGACATAAATGCCCTTCAATGATATGACCGTTAGGTGGATAAGATATTTTGGGACAGGTGGTAGGCAAGAAGACAAAGAACGGTCGGAAATTTGAATCTCAAATTCCTCGGGCTATCATGTTCTCATCGTAGGCAATCCAGATGGCGAATTCCTAACTCCTCGGCCGAATAAATTCTCGGTGACTGTAAGAACTTCGCTCTCACATCAAGAAATTGACTGAATCTGTATGAGATTTCCAAAGGCTTCACTCAAGGGATTGGTAGGTGTAGGATTTTGAGTTGAGCATCACATGGAAATTTTTCCTTGGTATTTCCTCGACCCCTTTAACAAAGACGGTGTTTCCTATGACTCAAGAAAGAGAAAATGAAACTACGAAAACAAAAGTCTTCACGCTTCATGTTCCTCAAATGAATACCAAGTCTTCAAGGTCACACCAATTTCTTCACTTTCAAAGTCTTCGTAAAGTCTTCAAAATATCAAAGTCTTCATCGAAGAACTTCATTTTTAGGGTCGACTTTCTCTCAAATATCAAACTCCTCATAGACTTATAGACCTGTGTACACTCACAAACGCATTAGTTCCTTAACCTATAAGTCTTCAATACACCAAAATCACTAAGGGCACTAGATGCACTTACAATAGTATTTGTGGAAAAACCACCGTTCATAATTCTTTCATACATGTCACTCTTGGTTCATTGCATATCCCGGTACACCGCCGGAGGCATTTATATAGAATCATATTTTGTTCTAAGTATCGGGTTGTAATTGTTGAGTTGTAAGAAAATAAAAGCGTGATGATCATCATTATTAGGGCATTGTCCCAAGTGAGGAAAAGGATGATGGAGACTATGATTCCCCCCACAAGTCGGGATGAGACTCCGGACGAAAAATAAAAATAAAAATAATAATATAAAAAAGAGAAAAAAAGAGGCCATAAAAAAGAGAAAAGGCCCAAATAAAAAAATGAGAGAAAAAGAGAGAAGGGAAAATGTTAGTATCCTTTTACCACACTTGTGCTTCAAAGTAGCACCATGATCTTCATGATAGAGAGTCTCTCATTTTGTCACTTTCATATACTAGTGGGAATCTTTCGTTATAGAACTTGGCTTGTATATTCCAATGATGGGCTTCCTCAAATTGCCTAGGTCTTCGTGAGCAAGCGAGTTGGATGCACGGCCACTTAGTTTCTTTTGTTGAGCTTTCATACACTTATAGCTCTAGTGCATCCGTTGCATGGCAATCCCTACTCACTCACATTGATATCTATTGATGGGCATCTCCATAGCCCGTTGATACGCCTAGTTGATGTGAGACTATCTTCTCCTTTTTTGTCTTCTCCACAACCACCATTCTATTCCACATATAGTGCTATGTCCATGGCTCACGCTCATGTATTGCGTGAAGATTGAAAAAGTTTGAGAATGTCAAAAGTATGAAACAATTGCTTGGCTTGTCATCGGGGTTGTGCATGATTTAAATACTTTGTGTGGTGAAGATAGAGCATAGCCATACTATATGATTTTGTAGGGATAACTTTCTTTGGCCATGTTATTTTGAGAAGACATAATTGCTTTGTTAGTATACTTGAAGTATTATTATTTTTATGTCAATATGAATTTTTATCTTGAATCTTTCGGATCTGAATATTCATATCACAATTAAGAAGAATTACAATGAAATTATGCCAACTAGCATTCCACATCAAAAATTATCTTTTTTATCATTTACCTACTCGAGGACGAGCAGTGAATTAAGCTTAGATGCTTGATACGTCTCCAACGTATCTATAATTTTGATTGCTCCATGCTATATTATCTACTATTTTGGGCAATATTGGGCTTTATTATCCACTTTTATATTATTTTTGGGACTAACCTATTAACCGGAGGCCCAGCCTAGAATTGCTGTTTTTTTGCCTATTTCAGTGTTTCGACGAAAAGGAATATCAAACGAAGTCGAAACGGAACGAAATCAATTGGAGAAGTTATTTTTGGAAGGAAAGCTACCGGAAAAGCTTGGAGTGCACGTCAGGAAAGGATGGAGGTGTCCACGAGGGTGGGGGGCGCCCCCCCTAGGGCGCGCCCCCTGCCTCGTGGGCCCTCCGGAGCTCCACTGACGTACTTCTTTCACCCATATATACCACGCACCCTAAAACTTCCGTAAGAGAATAGATCGGGAGTTCCGCGCCGCAAGCCTCTCAGAGCCACCAAAACCAATCGAGCCCTGTTCGGCACCTGCTGGAGGGGGATCCTCACCGTGGCCATCTTCATCATCCCGCGCTCTCCATGACGAGGAGGAGTAGTTCACCCCGGGCTGAGGGTATGTACCAAGAGCTATGTGTTTGATCTCTCTCTCTCTCGTGTTCTTGATTTGGCACGATCTTGATGTATCGTGAGCTTTTCTATTATAGTTGGATCTTATGTTTCTTCTCCCCTCTACTCTCTTGTAATGGATTGAGTTTTCCTTTGAAGTTATCTTATCGGATTGAGTCTTTAAAGATTTGAGAACACTTGATGTATGTCTTGCCGTGCGACGATCTGTGGTGACAATGGGATATCACGTGATTCACTTGATGTATGTTTTGGTGATCAACTTGCGGGTTCCGCCCATGAACCTATGCATAGGGGTTGGCACACGTTTTCGTCGTGATTCTCCGGTAGAAACTTTGGGGCACTCTTTGAGGTTCTGTGTGTTGGTTTGAGTAGATGAATTGAGATTGTGTGACGCATATCATATAATCATGCCCACGGATACTTGAGGTGATATTGGAGTATCTAGGTGACATTAGGGTTTTGGTCGATTTGTGTCTTAAGGTGTTATTCTAGTACGAACTCTAGGGATGTTTGTGACACTTATAGGAATAGCCCAATGGATTGATTGGAAAGAATAACTTTGAGGTGGTTTCGTACCCTACCATAATCTCTTCGTTTGTTCTCCGCTATTAGTGACTTTGGAGTGGCTCTTTGTTGCATGTTGAGGGATAGTTATATGATCCAATTATGTTATTATTGTTGAGAGAACTTGCACTAGTGAAAGTATGAACCCTAGGCCTTGTTTCAACGCATTGCAATACCGTTTACGCTCACTTTTATCGCTTGCTACCTTGCTGTTTTTATATTTTCAGATTACAAAACCTATATCTACCATCCATATTGCACTTGTATCACCATCTCTTCGCCAAACTAGTGCACCTATACAATTTACCATTGTATTGGGTGTGTCGGGGACACAAGAGACTCTTTGCTATTTGGTTGCAGGGTTGCTTGAGAGAGACCATCTTCATCCTACGCCTCCCACGGATTGATAAACCTTATGTCATCCACTTGAGGGAAATTTGCTACTGTCCTACAAACGTCTGCACTTGGAGGCCCAACAACGTCTACAAGAAGAAGGTTGTGTAGTAGACATCAAACACCTTTCTTCTTGTCATTATTCTTCTTGAAGTCCGTGTGTTGCACAGCCTTGTTCTTCCCATCAAACTTTGCTTTACCATCAAACTTGCCCTTGTTCTTGAACTTGTGGGGCTGGAAGTTCTTCTTCTGTACCAGATTGGCACTAGATCCTCCCTCAATACCTCGAGCACGTGTGTCCTTTGCTCTCGCCTTTTCTTCCACATCAAGAGTACCAATGAGATCTGAGACGGAAAACTCCTATCTCGTATGTTTCAGTAAGGTAGCAAAGTTCCTCCACGAAGGAGGAATCTTAGTGATGATACCTCCGGCAACAAACTTGTCTGGTAGCATACAACCGAAGTGCTCAAGTTCTCTAGCAAATGACTGTATCTCATGAGCTTGCTCAACCACGGAGCGCTCTTCAGTCATCCTGTAATCATAGAATTGCTCCATGATGTACAGCTCATTTGCCAAAGATCCGAGACCCCAAACTTGGCCTCGAGTGCATCCCACATATCTTTCCCATTATCAATTGACGCATAAGCATCAACTATGTTCTCACCAAGAACACTCAAGAGAGCAGCCTTAAATAGAGTATCCATTTTATGAAAAGCTTGTGCCTGTTGAGCATCAAGCTCTCTTTCAGGTTTGCCAAGAGTAGCGTCATAGCAACTCATGGTTTGAAACCATAAGACTGCTCTCACGCGCCACCTCTTATAGTGGATACCCTCAAACATAGGAGGTTTCATGGAAGCAGCAAAACCACTCGGGGTAAAATGCCTATAATAAGGTTTTTGGATTGTTGAAAATATGAGCAATTTACCGAATGATTTTATTAATAGAAATATTAGATAAAGCATGACTAATATAGCAGAGATAAAAACAAGTCATGTAATTTGACAGAGAGAAGGTAAATAGCATCTGCATATATGAACTAGAACCGAACACATCTAGAACAGACACTAGAGCAAGAAGTTGTGACAGAACCTCTAACAGGAAGAGTATCAGAACGTACGGAACGGGAGCAGATGCACCGGTCTTGGGGTCGGTGTCCTCGCCAGCCATGTCGTCGAGGAGGTTGTCGACATCGGGGAAGAAGTCGTCGTCGGGGAAGTAGTCGTCGGAGTCCGGGGCGTCCGTGACGAAGAAGTCAGTAGTCGCGCTAAGCGCTCCCCAAAAACCTTATCACCCTTCTCCCGTATAAGACTCAAATGGTGCGGTTTTGGAGGCCTACTGTCCCGACCTGCGGTGCACGCTACAAGTCGGGATGGGGAAGATCGTAGCAGCAGCGCAGTGCTCTGGAACTTTGTGGCGAGAGGAAGAGGATCTTCTGGTGTGTCTCTCTGGAGAGGAGCGATCTCTCTTATATAGGCACAAGAGAAGGAGGCGAACAGGCTGCGACGGGAGGTGAGGCAACAGAGGGAGACGAAGTGAACAGACTTCAGCCGAAGAGGCGACCCGTTCGGATTCAGTGTCCACTACAGAAAAACGTTCCAGCTCCCGCGTGACCTTTCGTATACCCGTCGCGCGTAGCAAAAATTTAGACATCGGCTCGGCTCATTCCCGCATCCGCGGCGCGTCGTGACGAGGCGAGGAGTGGCGTGGCGAGGCGGGCGGCGGAGGAGGAGCGCGCCTGGATGTCCCTCTTGTTCTCATGCTCATACAAGTGGGGAAAGAACCTCCCTTATAAGGAGGTCCAACTCCCACTAAACTAGAAGTGTGAGACTAAACTTTAGTAGTATCCCTTGCCTTGCACAAATGGGCTAAGTGGGCGTCTAGGATTTATTTAGGAATTTCTGAAATAGTTATTGGGTTGGCCCATAAATAGATAAAATTCCAGCAAACTGGCCTTCCTTTCACACCTAGAAAAATTATAGATAGTTTCTCGTAATGGTTTTAGGACTGGATTTTGAAAAAACTAGCTAGAGATGCTCTAATCTCTATATGGCAATGCGACCACAGACAAAGCATGCTCGCTACAATACAATTCCCCTTTTCTCTCTTCCATACAACATGGAAAGGGAAATGAAAGATCGAAAGCACTAGAGTTTGAGGCACCCAGTGTAATAGTTATGGGAAAACGAAAGACATTATCTTACCGAACCGGCAAGCGGTGGTAGAGATTCGTGAAAGAACTTGAAGTAGACCCACATCTTACTGAGTCGACAAAGCGTTGTTCCCAAGACTAATGATGCTAAGCAAATTCAAAAATTTAGACCTATTTGTCTTCTAATTGTTAGCTTTAAAATTATTAACAAAGTTCTAATGAATAGATTGATCAAAGTAGCATCCTCTGTCATCTAAGGAGTTGTTGTTTTCCATGAAGCATTGAATTCTATTCATTTTTTAAAACTGAATGCTTTATTGTTTAAAGTTGATTTTAAAAAATCATATGATAAAATCAAGCGTCCCTTTGTGATTAAAATGCTTAAAATGAAAGGATTCCTTGATAAAATTGGTTCTTACTTTAAAATCCACAAAGGCCTGAGACAGGGTCTTGTTTTTTTTCACCTTTGCCTTTTGATCTTGCTGCAGATGTTGTAGCTATTATTATAGAAAAATCCAATACAGATGGTTTTGTGAAATGATTTTTGAATGTGAATCTAACAAATGGAGTTAATATGCTTCGTTATGTTGATGACACCATTTTTCTGTTACAAGATGACGTTGAAAGTGCTAAAACCTTCATATTCATCATGTTTGCTTTTGAACAAATGTCTAGATTAACTATTAATTTTCATAAAAGTGAGATGTTTGTTTTTGGGGAAGCCAAAGATAAAGTTGAGTTTGCTCAGTAGATTTTCACTTGTCAGCAGATATGCCTATGAAATATTTTGGTATGCCTGTTTCTGAAACTAGAATTTGTGTTGGAAAGGGTAGAGCATAAAATTGAGAAAAGACATGGATGTTGGCAAGGCAAACTGCTAGGCTCTATTACTGACAGTATTACTTTTGGTCCAAGTAAAAATGACCAATATGCCTGTTTTTATGATGTCCTTCTACCCCATCACTATTGGAGTTCTTAATAAAGTTGATTTCTATAGATCTAGAATGGTGTGGCAGGGTGATGAAGATAAAAAAAGAAATTTCACTTAGTTAACTAGAAAACTTGTTGTAAACCTAGAGATCAAGGGGGTTGGGGATTCTTAATTTGGATCTCATGAATAAGGCATTGCTTGCTAAGTGGTTCTGTAAATTGTAAACTAAATCTAGGCTCTGGCAATCTGTTATGTTGAATAAGTATGTCCCTAATGGGTGTATCTCTTGACCTAAACCCAAGGTTGGGGATTCACAATTTTGGTCTAGCATTCTCAAAGTCAAAGAGATATTTTATCAATTTTGTAAGAACAGTTTGAGGGATGGTCATAATACAAGATTTTCGAAAGATTGGTGGATAGATGACAAACCTTTAAAATTAACTTACCTTAGGTTATATTTGTTAAGTTTTAATCATAATATTATTGTTGCTGAAGCCTTGCGAAAAGGATGGGGTGGTTTCAAATTCAAAAGAACTCTATTGGGAGTCTCTGGAGCTGTTGGATAGCTTGAACAAACAGATGTGAAGAGATTGAAATGGGTTGTGGTAAATATGGAATAAAATGGATGTTGAGAGATGATGGAAAATTTTCAGTCAAGTCTCTATATAGAAAACTTATTGTATGCATGTGGTTGCAAATTCCCTCAAAAGTTTTTATGGAAGGTCAAAGTGCCTGCTAATTAATGTTTTTCTGTGGCTTATGGCTCAAAAAGCATTCTCACCAATGATACCCCCCTTAGGAGAGGGTGGGTTGGTAGTAAAACGTGTATCTTTTGTAATGGATGAAACTATTGATCATATATTTCTTCAATGCTATGCTGCTAATTTAGTATGGCGCTTGTTGAAATGTGCGTTTAGTCTAAATTCCACCCCTACCACACTTAATGATTGCTTTGGCAACTGGATTAGAAGTTCCCCAAATAATGGAAGTTGTTGTTGGTGGGGGTTTCAGCTGTTTTTTGTTCCATGTGGGGATGTAGAAATCATGTCATTATTGAGAAAAAAAAACTTTTCAATGATCATATTTTCCTCATAAAGTTGATATGTTGTTGGATTATTGGATGGTCTTGCAGATAAAGGAGGAAAACAAAGTGGGTGCTAATGTTGGGGGCAAAACTACTCGAGCGGGTTGCAAATGAAGTTTATTGATCGTCGTAAGGTTAGATGCATGAGGTTCTAAGAATAGGTGGTTAAGTTATGAAGTTCTGAACGATGGGTGGTTTACTGCTTCGTTTCTTCCCTCGCGCGATAAGTTGTCGACTACCCTCTTTCAACAGGTTTCTTGTTTCCCCTTCCGTTGTTATTGTCGTTATGTGCCTTGTTATGCTAGTTTTTTCAGTTTGCTTCTATAGCTCCTTTCACGACGGGGTTGTAGAAAAAGAAAGGTTTGATGTGTTTAGCTGTTGATCTAGTTCTGATGAAGTTAGAGACTGCTTTTATGTGAGCATCTCCTTCTTTTTGGATGTTGATTTGGCGGTGTTGCAATTTGGTTGGATCACTTTGTTGATCCTTAAGCCTTGTAGATGTGATCTTCTTATGGCTGTTTGTGTTAGGGTACCGAATTGTGTGGTTTCTATTAATGAAAAAACAAAGGGGTGACCTTTCTTTTATTAAAAAAATCCACAATGCACAATGCAAAAAAAAAAACCTCAAGATGATGTGCCTGCTTAGTCTTTCGGAGGTGTTCATAGGAGTAGGATGTGCATGCATGCGTTTATAAAGATGAGTGTATATATGTATGTATGAGCCTCTGCGTGTGTACCGTGTTAAAAAAGGCAAAGGAGAAACCTCAATCGCACACACCCAAAATAAGTTTTAAAATGTTTTGCCCTATTTCAAGAATACATGTTTAGAGCAACTCCAATGGGGCGACCCATTTCCTCCTCCCGCGTCCGTTTGGGTCGGCGCGGACAAAAGTGACGGCCCAACGCGCCGACCCAACTCAAATCGTGTCCGCACGGCGTCCGCGCCGATCCATTTCCGGCCCAAAATTGCGCCTGGAATGCGTCGGCGCGGACGCGAAGCGGACGCGCCGCGCGTCTCCTCGCCGTCCGCCGCGTCCCCACCTTGCGGCCACCCAACCGCCACCGGTCGTCTTATTTATGACGACCACCGATAGCGGCCCACGCGTCAGCCAGTGCACGCGTCCTTTTTTAACCACGCGTGCCGCGGGGTCGGCCTCATCCACTTCTCCCGTCCACATCTGGCCCCCCACCACTTCCTTTGCTTCCTCGGCGACCGCAAACCCTAGCGCGCACCATGGGCCTCTTCGGCAAAAGCAATGGCAAGGGGAAGGGCACCCCCGGCGCCTCGTCATCCCGTGCTCCCTCCCCTCCCTCCCTCCTCCACCGTAGCGTTTCGCTGACGCGGGCGCCAGACATCCCGTGCACCAAGCGGTGGCACGGGAGTACAGCAGCCCTCCCTACCCGACGTGACGCTGCCGCACCATTGGCATTTGATCCAAACCGATCCCGGCCGGGCGGTTCCGCAGACCAGTGGGTGACGACGACGAGTGCGTCGGCGCGGCGCGCCACGCTCACGCCGGAGCAGCGTCGGCTGCCCGAGTACGCCGCCGACTCTCCTAAGCGGGAGGCTTGGTTCGCCGAACACGACGGAGCAACGGCGCCGGGTGTCGACGCCGTCCCTGCCGCTGTTCCCCACCGCCGCCCGCAGTAGAGCCGGAGGACATGGAGGCGGAGGCGGAGTACCAAGCCGCCTCGAGGAGGCCTGAAGACGCTGTGGCGGCTAGTCAGACGAGGAGGACGCGACGGATGCCCCTGAGCAAGCCCGTGCCTCTGTCGGGCGGCCGGAGACTCCGCCCACACCCCGCTCTTCGTGCCGCCACCTCCGCTGCCGCCGCCCCAGACAGCCCAAGCCGGAGCTGAACCGAGCCGTCGCAGAAAGCGCCCCGCCCCACCCACTTGGCCGGAGGAGGCCTACTGTGGACGGGCCAAGACTGCGATCGGGCGAAGCCGCGCTCCGCCCACTTCGCCAGCGACGCCGGAGGAAGAGGCGCCCACCTCGAGCGATGGAAGGAGCACTGCTCCGCCAGAGCAGCTAACGACGAGGAGCAGATGCGCTACGAGGCCATGCTCCAACGCGACGCGGAGGCGCCGGCTCGAGAGGAGGAGGAGGCGCTGATTGCCGCAATGCCGCCGCCAGCCAGACGCCGGAGGAGGCGCCTCGGCGGCTGCATCAGCGGCGTTCGGGCGGGCGGCCTGCGCTCGTCTTCATCAACCTCACCGACGACGGCGACGTCGAGGGCAAGGGCAAGGGCAAGGGCAAGGCCGACGACGTCTAGGGCAGCGTGCGGGGCGGCAGTAGGCGGGCGCAGACTTTTTTAATGTTTTTATTTAATGTTCATTAGATGTAGGTGGACTTTCGCCGGCGTTTGACCGGCCACTTTTATGTTTAATTATGTTTATCTCATGCAACTTGTTTTATTTTTCACGCCGCCGCATTTGGGTCGGCCTCCCCGTTGGGCGGTCAAGTCGACCCATTTTAAAATGCGGACGCCAGCGTCCGCCTGGTCGACCCAAACGGACAAAAAACGGACAAAGCGTGCGTCCGTTTAGGTCGCCCCGTTGGAGTTGCTCTTAAACACTGCCCCAAAAACATGTTTATTTTTTACAGGGCCCTAGGTCCTAGGAAATGGCAAGAACATAACAGTCAACGAGTTTTTACAAAATCATCAAGGTACCGTGAGCAAACTATAACTATTCTTCTCGTGGTTTTTTAAAAACAACTAGTACAAAATCACGAGCGTAGAAGCATCTTCTGTAACAAACACCCACCCTCCTTCAGCCGGGCCAAGAAATTCCAAGTCTTTCCTCTCGACGGAGACAAGCTTGCCGCTTTTCCTCTCCCAGATCCCCCACCTCCTCCCCACCTCCGCTCCATTCCACTCCACCGCCCCCACCACCGCCCCCTCTCCTCTTCTCACCGCGCTCCGCGTCCTCTGCCCCGCCCCGCAAATCCGCAATTCGCACCGGTGAACCCCCCGCCCTCGCCGGCGGCGGAGACGTCCGGGGGTCGGCGCACCCGCGAATCGCGCAGCCATGCTCCAGAAGTTCGCGCTCGCGTTCAAGACCAAGACCATCGAGTTCTTCGCCGAGGAGGAGGACGAGGATGCCGCGGGTGGGGAGGGCGGGATCCTCGCTGGCCAGCGGGTGCTCGTACTGAAGCCCGACCCGCAGAACCCTAGTAGCCCCGTCGGCGGGGATGGGGGGACCGGGTCGGCGTCCGGAGAGGAGGCCGCCGTGGCGGCGGCACTCGCGACGACGTCGTCGTTCCAGGCGGCGTACCTGCACCTGCAGGCGGCGCACTCGCCGTTCCTGCCGGAGGCGGCCGCCGCCGCGGACGCCCTCGCGGTCTCGCACCTCCGGCGGCTGTCGGAGCTGAAGCGGCTCGCGTCGGGCGCGGCGGAAGACGGCTCCCTCACGGCCCACCTCGAGGACCAGGTGGGGGAGAACCAGGCGCTGCTGCGGTCGTTCGACGCAGTGGTGAACCGCCTCCAGGCCGCGCTCGATGCCAAGGACGCTGCGGCGGCCTCTCTCCGCTGGGAGCTCGCGGCGCTGGCGGACGGCAACGCGCGCCTTGCCGGGCGCCTCGACCGTGCGCTCGCGCCACAACCGGGCGCGGGCGGCGGCGACGCCTTGGGAGCCATGCTGTCCGCGAGCGTCTTCGATTCCGTCCTGCGCGACGCTCTCCGCGTCGCCCACCGCTTCACCCGTGCACTCGCCGAGCTCCTCCGGTGCGCTGGATGGGACCTGGCCGACGCCGCGGCAGCTGCCTACCCCGGTATTGCCTACTCCAAGCATGGCCACTGTCGCTACGTTCTGCTCTCCCGTGTCTGCCTATCCATGTTCGACGGCTTTGACTCCTACCAGTTCGGTGGCACAAGCGATGCGGCTGCCCTCGAAGGAATCGAGCTTGCAGTTCGCAGGAATGAATCGTTGCAGCAATTCATCGAGCACTCTGATGCAGACCCCATGGAGCTCATGAGTTCAAGCCCAGACTGCGAATTCTCGCAATTCTGTGATCGGAAGTACAAACAGCTCATCCATCCAGGCATCGAGTCCTCACTGTTTGGCAATCCAGACTGCAGGGCATTGCCGGTGATGGCTACAGCCGGTCCGCTCTACGAGTTGTTCATCACGATGGCAAGCTCCATATGGACACTTCACAGATTGGCCTGGGCGTATGACCCAGCAGTCGGCATATTCCAGGTTAGCCGGGGCACAGAGTACTCATCGGTGTACATGGAGAGCATTGTTCGGCCGAAAGCATTCTCAGCGAGCAAAGAGGTTGGGAAGACGGTGCGCCCGAAGGTCGGGTTCACGGTGGTGCCGGGCTTCCGGCTCGGCGGCACGGTGATCCAATGTAGGGTGTACCTAGAGTCCTAGACCGCGGAGGGCGACGGAGGAATTATAGATTCAAATGATATGAAACAATATAGTCAAAAATAAACTGTACATTTGGGAAACAAAAGGAGGCTGTGTAAAGGCGATCAAAATCAGTGTGCCAGAGATAAACCCTCAGAATCGAAGTTGCTACTTGATAATAAGAGTAGAAAGAAAGCTATTTATCTTTTTGATTTTAGTTGTGGCTTGTGTAAAAGGGGGTGTTCTTGATTTGTAGCGTTGTACAAAGGTTCAGAGAGCTGTGTTCTAACATTGTCAGAGAGTCACTACTACTACTACTGCTTCCCTAATTTTGGGTAATTTATCTGTTGATAGTTGGATCCGTTGTGCTGATATATACACCCTCTGTTCCTAAATGTAGGACCTTTTTGCAGTTCAAATTGATTTGAACTTATTTGAACTGCAAAAACGTCTGGTAGTACTTATTTATGAATTCTGTCTGTTTAAATCTACAGGCTGGTAATACTGCATTCTGTCTTATGTGAAATGTTAGATCTCCATTAACTCCAGCCAGTTGAGATGTCTGGCGTCTTGATTGAGGGCAGCAGTGCAGGTTGGTTTGCAACTGCTGTTTACTGTGTTTCTCTTTCTCCTGAGTACATGGTTAATGGATGTGTGTGCTTAAGATAGTAGCTGAGATCCATGATTGATTCGGGCAGTTTACACGCACTTTCTGCCTTGAGGACGGGCATCTTTCCGTCCGTTCGTTCGCTCACGAGGAAGTTTGTCAACTCGCTCCACCATCCCGTCCAGCTGTTGGCACTCATCAGGGCTCTCTAGACTAGAGGATCTCATCTCTTCTTCTCCCCTTTCCATTGAAAACGTTTCGTGCTGATGCAGCTACGCGGCCGGCATTGATAACTTCCGGACGGTCAATACAAATGCCCGGACCAAACTCCAGCTTGTCACCTAGGCTGGTGAGCAGAGCAGTGACCACCTCCTCCTCCTTTCTGTTGCTCCTCTAGGTCCAGGGTGGGGCTGGTATGTTCGTTGCTTCGGCTTTAGTCCATGGCAGAGGGGAGAGGGGAGGAGCTGGCGCGTGCTCTGATGCTGTCCGTGTGCTCGCTTCTCTCCTCTCCTCTCAGGCGCTCTCCTTTTTGACCTTGCAATGATAAAGGAGCGGTGTTCCTGATTCCTGTCGTGCTTCCTTGGCGGGTTACAGCGCGGCCGCGTGCTCCTTACTTATTCCTTCGCCTGAAGCTTGCTGCTTTACTCAGGCGAGCATGTTTTGGTGCTCTGCCTGATCGACTGCCGTCCAGCAAGATGGGCACTTGGCTTTGCCCGTGCTCTGGCTTTGGTGGCTGCCGCTCTGACTTGGGAGTATTTGTGCTGCTAGATGTCTTGGCCTTTTTTATAAACGGTGAATTTTATTGACTTAAAATGAAGCATCAAAAGCATACAAACACAATAAGCACAAGCCCCGCTTCTGTATAGATAGGATGCACAAAACCAACATCAACACAGGCGCACACACATAAAACACGCCGGCGAATAGCAAAGTCATGTAAAACGAAACGTATTCATTTATTTTTTTCTCGACAAAGGGTGGATTTATTGCCTCAAAATAGAGCATCAAGAGAATACAACCAGAAAGAGTACACACCCAGACTCTGCATGGCTATGATGCACACAGTCATCACCTACACACGCACTTAAAAACACGCCAGCATATAACAAAGTCATATAAGACCGAAGCTATGAGTAGGTGAGGAAAAAGAAAACCCAAAGCGATCTGATCCGTGATCGGCAAACTACAACAATGACCATATCCGCACCAACCATCTTATGAGATCACACAAACACGATGTTCTTCAACAACAAGGCCTTCAGAAAGGGAGTGACGCTCAAGCGCCGTCGTTACCGGATCCAACCACCCACGGTCAGAATCTAGGTTTTCACCCTTAAGAACCAGTCTGAACATATCCGAACAATGACTTCAACAAGGTAACGACGTACAAACATCGCCATTGCCAGGTATAACCAACTTGAGTGAAGACCTAGGCTTTCACCCTGGAGCTCGAGACTGGGTGTTCGAGTAACAGCACCATTGAAGCCACAAATGTGTTGTCGCCATCACTTTTCCGCGATCCCAGCAGCTACATACGATGTGTGACCGCCGCCAATGCACAACCAACCCTTTGCATCAAGCCACCGTCCATAACTTGCATCTCAACGTCGAAGTCAACCACTGGACCCGAAGAGAGGAACCGTCACAAAGACCTTTCGATGGCCACTGCAATCCACAGCAAGGCCGGCACCGCAAGCCGGAGAGGTTATCAAGAACCAACATCGATGGCGGAGCGCAACACTGCCGACTACCACCTCGCCGGAAAGAGGTCTACTCATGCTCGTCGGCCCTGGGTCGACATTGTCGGAGGTAGAGCAGAAAAGACAGATCAGCATCACCGAGGCGTGCCCACAGAACCCAGCCACCGCCAGATCAAGATCACACAACCGCCTCATCACAGACGACGCCGTCAAGCAACACGTGCTCCGGCGCCAACGCATGTGCTCACCACAATGGAGGAAGCCCACCAGAGGTAGGCCATCAGACCAGTAGCACGCTGCCGGGTCCAACGCGCACGCTGCTGCTGACCCCTCAATTAGGCCGTCCCTGTCGGATCTAATCTAAGGCGAAGAGCGCGCCAAGGCGCATCTCACGCCACCGCATCAACCAGCAAGTACACCCATCGGTCGACGTCCTTGTCGCTGCCCACGCAACCGAAGTGGACCGCCACCGCCCACAACCGCGCTGAACTCGCGACCATCCCCGGGGCCGCCGCCCCGAGTTCCCAACATCGTCGCCAGAACGACGCACGGGAGCCCCTCCCCCTTTGAGGCAGGAGCCCGCCGCCACCACGGCCAACGCCGGTGGCAGCGGCGAGAGGGCAAGCATGGATCTAGCCCTCCTCTGGCGGCTAGGTTTGACGCCCCGGTGCCCCCAGGAGTGGCACCAGAGCGAAGGGTTATTTTTTTTCCATGACACTAGGCCTGGGCTCAGTCAACGCTATTCATAGGCAATGAAAAAGGAAAAAAGAACCAAAGCGGGATCCTTGATTGGCAAACTACAACAATGATCATATCCGCACTGACCATCTCATGACATTATACAGACAACGAGATTCTTCACCAGTAACGCCTTCAGGAAGGGAACGACGCTCAACCTTCGCCGTCATCGGATCCAACCATCGAATAGCTAGAGGGCTGGACTTAACGAGCATAGGAACACGTGCCCAGAGAGACACAGAGATACTGACACCGTCGAAGAACAAAAATTTCAGACAAAGAGGATTTAGTCCGGCCTCTCCATTCAGAAATGAAGGGTATGCCTTATAGAACGACGGATCAGCTTGATATTCCTAAGGCCTGGACTGGACCTGGAGAAGCAGAGATCTCTGTTCTGGCGAAGTCACGATGGCCTTGAATGAATTCTGCAGACCGCCTTGTTATCCTTGTGTTCTTTTTTCTTTTGATGGGAATGTTTTCCTTTTGTTCTGACGCATCATAGAATTTTTGCCGTCCTTGCTCGGTCGGGCTCTGGATCTTGAGCAAATGCTACTCCTGTAGCAGTTGTGTATAGGAGTACCACTGTGCGTCGCAACCCGTGAATGGATTCGCTTCCGGCACACTCCTACTCCTTGGCGGCACCCGTGAACCGGATCGTGCAATATGGAGCTGTCGTTTTCATGCTCGGCATGAAAAGGATTATACTGTAGGAAAAAAATCCAAAACAAACCTTCAATTTATAAGCGAAAGCTAAATCAAATCCCGAACTCTCAATCCCTGAAATCAGCACACTAAATTCTTTAATCCCGGAAAGGCAAGCTGCTCTCTGTTGGAGGACGGCTGGTTTTGATTAACTCTGTCCTCACAAATATGGTCCTCTATATGCTTTCTTTCTTCCAACTCCCAAAAGGGGTCCTGCAAAGACTGGACTATTTCAGATCCAGATTCTTTTGGCAAGGAGATGGGGAAAAGAAAAAATATAGACTAGCCAAGTGGAGTGTGGTTTGTAGGCCGAAAGACCAAGGTGGCTTTGGAATTCATGACCTGCAGGTCAAGAATGAGGCTCTCCTTAGTAAATGATGGTTCAAACTTCTTACTGAGGATGGTGTTTGGCAAACCATACTGCGCAACAAGTATCTAGGCCACAAGGCGGTGTCTCGGGCATATTGGAAACCCGGCGACTCGCATTTTTGGGCTGGCCTAATGGCGGCAAAGAAACATCTCTTTCGCTTTGGGTCTTTCGCAATAAAGGACGGGTCAGAGATTCGTTTTTTGAAAGATATCTGGCTAGGCGGTGCCACTTTCCGAGAACAATATCCAGCCTTGTACAACATTGCTCGCGATAAGAATAATACTATTGCGCAGGTGCTCGTTCATCCCCTCGAATATTTCGCTCAGCGGATTTGATCGCCTCGACTTATGTCATGGCATAATCTTTTGTCCCGTCTGGATGCGATTAGCCTGACAGAAGGGCGGAATGTGTTTCGCTGGAACCTTACTACATCAGCGTCATTCACCGTAGACTCTATGTATTGTGCGCTCACGCATTCTGAGGTACCGGTGAGTAATAATAAGAAAATTTGGCAGTCGAAGATACCACTAAAAGTTAAAGTCTTCATGTGGTATCTTTGTAGGGGAGTTGTTCTAATCAAAGACAACCTCGCACGGCACAATTGGCAACGGAGTAAGAAGTGTTGTTTTTATACTCATGATGAGACCATCAGACACCTCTTTTTCCAATGCAACTTTGTACGTTCTACATGGTCAGTCATCCAAATAGCGTCAAGTTTATATCCGCCCACAAATGTTGCCAATATTTTTGGTCATTGGTTGGATGGTATTTTAAATAGGTTCAAAATGCTATTAAGGGTGGGAGCGTATGCCTTACTATGGTCGCTTTGGCTATGTAGAAATGATTTTGTTTTTAATGACAAAAATGCTTCTCCTTTGCAGGCTATTTTCCGTTGTACGCACTCGCTTCGTATGTGGTCTATGCTACAACGAGCGGAGGTCCAACCGCTGTTCAAGGCGGTGTGTACGCGGTTGGAGCAGGTGGCTACGGAGGTTTTTACCCAACATGGGTGGCAGCATAACCTCCGGATCGGTCAATCTCATCTTTCGACATAGGCACAGTGTCGGTCTATAGGACTCTACTATTGCCGATTTGTCGGTTTTTGTTTTCTTCTGGTTGTCAGACTTTTGGTGTTCAGCTGTGTGCATCCTAATTATGCAGAGGCCGGGTGTTGCTCATAATGCTTTGTATCTACTTGATGCTACATTTTTTAGTTAATAAAGTCGCCCTTTATCGAAAAACTCTTTAATCCCGGTTTATTTTAAACCTTGACAGAACATAGCTGGGATTTGCTGAATTGCGCCGGCCCAGTAGCGCAGTTGCTCGCGTGCGCACACTAATCTGGTTTTTTTCTTAGTTTCTTCCTTTTTCGTTTTCTTTTCTTTTTTCATTTTTACACATGTTTAATTTTTCTCAGTACCCAATGTACATTTTTAATGCACACATTGAATATTTTTGGATAAACTTTTGATATTTTGAAATAAATTATGTACATTTATAAATTACATGTTTTCAAAACTTTTTGAATACATGGTAATATTTTTTGAACTACATGTTTTACATTTTCTTAATGACAATAAACAATTTATAAAACTACACAACACTCTTTTACGTGGTTCAACATTTTTAAATTTGCATACACTTTTTTCAAGGACATGCCACATATATTCTGTTAAGGTTAAGACACTTTTAGATGTCACAAAATATTTTCAGGTTTCAGAAAATGTTCAGGTTTCACAAATTCAGAAAATACTCCGCGTTTTAAAAACTGTTCAGGATTCTAAAAACATGTTTGTGTTTCATTTTTTCACTGATTTTTTTAAAAATACAATCTTTCTACTTATAAAGATTGGAGTTGGCGGTGAGTTCACATGTGGAACCAATAATCTTCATTAATAAAAAATACACCCAACACACATGTGGAACCAGTAAACTTTCAAGAGACATAGATAAACAATTGCACTTTTACTCACATGTGGGACCTAGAACAAATAAACAAGCACACTACTACTTTCATGTAAGACCAACGGTTGTAGAATGCACAAATAACAAATGCAAAAATATGACTCCAAATCAAAGTTATGCTCTTCTTTTCGGTTTCACTTTTCGACCAAGCTCTTTCAATTCTATATCACAGAACGAGAGAGTGAACAAATTGTAACTCCAAAGCGACGAGTGATGGTAGTCCTTGGCGTTCTACCTGATCGGCCACCTTGTATAATCAACTTACTAATGCCTATTCTCATATGTTTTAACATTCAAAATATTGTGTCTTGCAAAGACCTACCATGATCGCTTAAGATTCACCAATGCATGCAACCTGATCTTTCATTATATTTTTCACTATTTTTAATTGTGAATCACGTGCAAAGGCCGCGACACACCAACGTATTTTGACGACTGCCTAAGCCAGTGACCTAACTCCTCGTATTTTATAGTTTTGTGGCAACGCACGAGCATTTATTTTATATTTTTGTGGCAATGCACGGGCATTTATCTTATAGTTTTTTACCAACGCACGGGCATTATGCTAGTAATTTTTAAAATTTGTTTAAAAATTAGAAATGTTTGAGATTTTTGAAAAAAATGTCCACAGTGACAAAATTTGTTTTGAATTTCAATATTTGTGTGGTTTCAAAATTTTGTTCACAATTAAAAATCAAACTCAAAATTTGTTTCAAATTTAAAAAACATTCCTATTTTTCCGAATTATGTTCACAAATTCTTTACGAGTGTGTAGTTTCAAAAATTGTTTTGATTTTTTGAAAATAATTCATGTTTTTAAATTTTTGTCCACAAATTCAAAAGGCTGTTTGCACATTTCAAAGTATGTACGAAAATTTCAAAAAAGATATATTTTTTTCAAAATGTTTTGGTTTTCAAGAAAAAAATCACTACAAGAATTCATTCCAGCCACTACAGTACCACACACCGGTTTGCTACAGTACCACAATTCGTTTCGCTATAGTAGATCGATCTAGCTTGCTACAGTGCTCGGGCTGGTTCGCTGTAGTACCACAATAAATGTTTAGTTCTCCCACTCACTACTAGTGACTCGCTTTGCTGCGTGCCAATGGGCTGGCCCAGTTGGGTGCCTCGTGTGTGTTCGGCCGCAAATCTGTTGCAAAGAGCGATGGATAGAAGAGATCAGTTGCAACTGACCGAGGTGGGGTAGCCTAGTTAGGCAATGTGCTGCGTGTGTTTGTGGGCTTCATTTCTATTGTTTTTTCCCTTCCCCTTTAGGCTTTTTTTTTCAGTTTTTTAATTTCAATCTCTTTTCTTTGTATTTTTTATTAAAGGGATCCTTCCCTAATTTCATTAAAGAAACCAAGTCGTTTACAACCAAAACACATCAACCCATGCCACACACTACCTTCACCCCTTCGACAAATATCCCCCAGCAGACCCTAGCTGATCAACAACCTAGGAAACAAGGACAACACCAACACAAACCCTCTAGAACATCGAAAATGATTTAATGCATGTTCTATTACACAAACATAAGGGCACCTCACGTGGAGACACAACAACTAGCGTGCTTATGAAACAGCAACCCAAAACATCTCCAGAGATAAGCAATACATTCCCAAATCAGGTCCCATCGCACAGTCGGGGAATCCACATCGCCCCGCTCCTCCGCGCGCTGTAAACTTCAGTTGTGACTCACTCTAGGAGCTTTGCGCCCCGTCGTAACGCCAGCTTTGCGTCCTCCGACACCTGCAAGACGCTCCAGTTAGTAATCCAATAGGCAGTTCGAAAACATAACAACATACAGAGCAACATGCCATTTCTAATTAAAACACACAAAGTTTCTCGCTTTCCAAATACCCCGAAGTACACAGGCTACACCCACCGTGTGTAACTTCTTCCTCTGGGAGGACATCGCTTTGAGCCATACAAGAGTTCGTGTATGAGAATCCACAATCAACCCTTAGACTACATTTTACCATGTTCCAAATGCATTTAGCCAAAGGATACTAGAAAAAGTGATGGTCTATCGATTCTTTTTGCCCACAAAAAGACAATCAGGTTCACATTCCCCCCTCTGTTCAACAAAACATCCCTAGTTAGAATGCTTTTCCTCAGCACCAACCATAGGAATGTTCCGATCTTCGGAGGTATTTTGACTTTCCACAGGAATCTATAATGCACTTTGCACCTAATTTGCATAGTATAATAGAAATATTTCACACTATATGTCCCAGTTTTTCCAAAATCCAAGACAGTTTGTCCTCGGAATTAGAGAAAACAACAGGAGCACAAAGATCTACCAGATTAGACTGCAAAACAATGCTCCCATCCACCAAAGCTTTCTTGAATGTAAGACCTGTCAGCCCTCTAGAGAAGGATTTATTCACTGTAATATTTTGATCCAAACAGATGCCATATAATTTCGGGAAAGAAACAGACAGGCTTTCATTTTGCAACCATCTATCCTCCCAAAACCTGGTTTCCTTCCCATTTCCTGCACAAAATTTACAACAAGACAAGAAGAGATCCTTAATTTTTAGCAAACCCTGCAGAAATGAGAATCTCATTTTTTGAGTTGTACCAGTCCTAAGGTACTTCCATTAACATATTTAGCTCACAAGAATTCCTGCCACAGACCATGTTCATTAAAAAGTTTCCAAATCCATTTTGCCAGTAAAGCTATATTCATTAATTCCAAATTCAAAACATCTAAACCACCCAAGTCTTTAGGTAAACAAACAGAAGGCCAAGCAACTAATTGGTATTTCCTTTTCTCTTTCTCTCCACTCCATAATAATCTAGATCTGGGTCTATCATACTTTTTCTTGACTCCTTTGGGAAGACCATAAAAGGAGAGCATGTACAAAGGCAAACTAGGATAGTGAAGAATTCACCAAAGTGGTTCTTCCAGCTATGTTTTAAAATCTGCCTAACCAACACCCCATCCTTTTCTCCATCTTACCCACAGAGGGATTCCAATCACTATTTTTCAATCTCTTCTCATCCACTAGAATCCATAAATATTTCATTAGCAACTCACCATTTTTACAGGTGAAACTTTGTTCAAACATATTAACTCTGTCCACATCTAGCCCTATTCAATCACCTCACTTTTATGAAAATTAATTTTCAAACCAGACAAGAGTTCAAAAAGACACAACAGATATTTTAAATTTCTAGCTTGCTCCAGATTATCTTGAAGGAGTAGTTTTGTCTTTTGTGTCATCTGCATATTGCAAGACGGCAATATCCCCCTCCAACTTATTCTTAGCTAGGCCAAAAACCAAGCCCTGTTGTACAACTCTGTTAACCAGAATTGCTAAAGCACCTACAACAAGGTCAAACAATAAAGGGGAGAGGGGGTCCCCTTGTCTCACCCCTTGACGTGTTCTGGAAAGGGACCCACCTCTTCATTTACCACCCCATACTTGTACCAGAGATTGTTTTCATAACCCAGTCATTCCACTTGTTTGGGAATGTTTTCATTTGCAAGATTTGGAGAAGGAAAGGCCATTTGACTTCTTCAAATACTTTTTAAAGTCAATCTTGAAAGAACCCTAGTTTTTTGTGTGGAGGGAGTTCAGAGTTTCAAGCAAGATCAATACACCTTCTAGAATGTATCTCCCTTTCAAGAAAGCAATTTTAGATTTTCTAATCACCCTCCTAATGACACAAATCAACGTGTTAACCAATTTTTTTGTTATGATATGAAAAGGTACATTTCGGAGATAAATATGTGTGTACTTCTGAATCCTATCAGTATCACTACCCTTAGGAATAAGGGTGACAACCCGAAAATTAATTATGTCAATGTCTAGCATATTCTCATAAAAATCTTCTAACAGAACAAACAAATCATTCTTAACTGTATCCCAAAAATGTAGGTAAAATTCAATTTTAAAGCTATCTGGGCCAGCTGCTTTGTTAGTTTTCATTCCTAAAACAGTTGTTTTAAGCTCATCCATCGAGAAAGGTCTGGTAAAAAATTACTGTTCCTCCAAAGTGGGTGTGTCCACTCCCACTTCATTCATCTTTAGGGTAGTAATCTCAGGTTAACCAGACAGATTTTCCTACCCTTCAATCACTCTTTCATCCTGTATGAGTCTAGTAATGCTATTTTTCCTATGTCTCCCATTGGCCTTAGCATGATTGTATTTAGTATGTTTCTTTTCTTTGTTCTTTTCCTTACCTTTTTAACACTTTGTGAACAATTTCTGGATATGTGGTGATTTTTTAATATACATTTTAAAAAAATCATACTAAACATTTTGAGAATATTTTTAAAATACATTTTTAAATATTTAGCTCCTAAAAAATCCAAATTTCTCTACGAAAATGAACTAAAAAACAATAGCAAAACAATAAAAAACTGCACGTGCAAAAGTGGGCCGTAACATTTGCCCTTGCTTTTCAGGCATTGTCTCCCTAGTTGAAGCCTACACGCGAGCGATTCCTATTTGGCTCTTTAGGCGCCCATTACTGTTTTAAGCTCATCCATCGAGAAAGGTCTGGTAAGAAATTCCTGTTCCTCCAAAGTGGGTGTGTCTACTCCCACTTCATTCATCTTTAGGGTAGTAATCTCAGGTTCACCAAATAGATTTTCCTACCCTTCAATCACTCCTTCATCCTGTATGAGTCTAGTAATGCTATTTTTCCTATGTCTCCCATTGGCCTTCGCATGATTGTATTTAGTATGTTTCTTTTCTTTGTTCTTTTCCTTACCTTTTTTAACACTGTGAATAATTTCTGGATATGTGGTGATTTTTTAATATACATTTAAAAAAATTCATACTAGTTGAAGCCTACATGCGAGCTATTCCTATTTGGCGCTCTAGGCGCCTGTTACCGTGCATTTTTACAAACGGGCGCCTGAAGCGCCCCCATGCTGGGCCGGCCCATCTAGCGATTTTTTTCTACATTTTAATCCCCAATAACAAGCGCGCTGTTTGAGAATCTAACCAGCGACCTCCCTTTCTGAGGCAGGTTGCTGTAACCATCCAGCGAGATCTGGTTACAACAATATTTTTCTTTATTTAATCTTTCTTTTTCCCTTTTTTGTTTTTTTGTTTTTCTTCTTCCTAGTTCGACGAATTTTTTGCAATTACGTCAACTTTTCCTTTGAATTGATGAACTTTTTTTGAAATTCGATGATTTTATTTTACAAATTTGTACACTTCTATAAAAAATCATGAACTTTTTTTCAATTTTGATGATTATTTTTAAAATTGATGAACTTTTTCAAATTCGTTGAACTTTTTTTCAAATTTGATGTTTTTTTTTTCCAAAATCTAGGTTTTTCTTAAAGATTAATGATTTTTTAAAAAAATTGCAAACTTTTTTTCCAAAATCTATGAACTATTTTCTGAATTCCAAGAAATTTTTGAATCCGTGAACTCTTTTCACGCTCTTAATCTTTTTTCCAAATAATGAACCTTGTTTTGAATTTGTGATTTTTTCCAGATCTATGATTTTGAGAATTCAACTGGTTAACGATTGATGGGTCGGCAGTTGACCTGTGCGTATGAAGCGGGCGTGTCAAACGACTGCATGACTGAGTGACCACCAACGCTTGTTGGGATGGCCCCCGATTGAGGCTACTTGTGCTCCAGGTTCCAGAACTAGTGTCTGAAGCGCCATATAGGAGCTCCTACATGCTGTGACGCCCCAAGACCGACGCTTCAGATGCCTTCCTTGTTTTCCGAGATTCGTCGTGCGATTTGTTTTGTTCATTGCATCTCATCTCATAGCATCATTCACGTTGCATTTGCATGTTTTCATAAAACTCATAGCCGTTCGTAGTTGCCTCTTCTCTCCTTGCCTCCGTTGTTATTTTGTCGGGCTCTTGTCCCCGTTGACCTCTCTTAGACCCCCTCGCGTGCGCGTCCGAAACTCACCCGAACCCGACCCGCTATGTCGTTGCCAATGGTTTCGGATCATCTCCAAACATGCCTCTAATATCTTTGATTTATGATTTGATCTCTTTCAACCTTTTTGTCATGACCGTCCGATGTAAATCGAGGGTCCAAGTCCTACCCACTTTGCTATTGATAGACCAACCCCTACCTAGACCAAACCCTATTTTCTAGGGATCCTACCCTAGCCGCCGCCCAAGACACTCACCGCCTCCCTTCCTCGGGATCTCCCTGTCCCATCCACCATTCCATCCCCATCCCGCAGCCGCCACTGTTCCTCCTCGGTTTGCACGGCCAACCAAAACTCCTCTCGATCCAACTCCACCTCGACTGCAGATGAGCAGCCGGGCTCCTCCTCTGTTCCTTCCTCAAGCCTTTGAAGCAGGGCGCCTCCCGATCGAGTGATCGATCTGCTGCTCCCAGCGCCTCCTCCTTGCTTTCAAAGACCGCCCAACCAGATCGCAGCCTCCTTCTCCTCTTGCCGAGCCACCACACCCACAGCCTCGGCTGCCATGAGCCTCCTGTCCCGACCGCAGAGCCTCCTCGTTCCTCTCCCGGCAGAGCTTGCCGAGGCTCCGCAGCCACCTCCATCCCGCGCAGGAGCTTGCTCCCGAGAGCTGCTAGCGTTCACGCCCGTCCTTCCGACCCAGCGGTCGCGGCGCGCCGAGTCCTCCCGCCTCGCTCGATCTGGACCAGGAGGGTCCCGAGCATCTCCACCGTCGTCGTCTCGGTTTGCGCGCCACAGTTCCCTTTCTCTCTTTCCTCCGCTCCCTAATCTCATCTCCTCTCTCGATTTGTGTTACCGCCGCCATTTTGCGAGAAACCGCCGCCATGGAGCTCCAACTCCGCCACCTCGTCTCATGGATCCGCTGGTCCCGACCATCCCTTCGTTGCGGACTCCTCGGATAGCCGCGGCCCGTTTCGCCGCCCAGACCTGTGCCGCCCGCTTCCTCCACTCTCGGCCTCGCTGGTTCATCTCCGCGGAGTTCCTTGGCGCTGCTCCTCTCAGATCGCCCTAGGGCGCTCGAACTGTCTGCTTCAGCCCTGCTTCCTCTGATCAAGGACGAGGCTAACGCCAAGTCCAGCTCGATCCCTCGTCGTTGACCCGCTCCGGCGCCGGCGTGGACCAGCCTCATCGTCCGACTCCTCCACACATCCGGTCGGCCCACTTTTGCTCGCCTGAATTTCAAAGACTGAGCCGCCCAAGTGCCGTGGTGAGAAACCAAGCCCACTCGAGATTCAGCCCGCATACATTTTTTTTCCCTGTTTCGCGAATTTAGTAATTATCCTGTGTTTTACAGCTTTTACGAAAAACCCGCAATGTTCATGCATTTAATAACTCAACAACCGTGCATTGGATTAAAATAATTTATATATGCAAAATGCTTGGAATTTTGTCTAGTTTCATAATGTGCCACTCTCATCCATGTTTAAAATGTTTAACCTTGCTGTTTGCATTATTTTGCATAATTGCCATGCTAAAATGCTTTATTTCATAACTAAATAACCGTAACTCGGAATTTAATAAACTTTATATATAAATGGGGTAGAAAAATGCCTAGTTTAACATGGTGCACTTTATTTTTCTGTTTAATAACTCTAAAATTGTGTTTAGGACAGAACAGTACCAAATCTAAAATATACATATGGGGATTTTCCGGAATTATTGTTCGTTGTTCGGCCTCATTTAAACTTGCCTAGATAGGTAGTTTTCATATGCTTCACCCTTGCCATGTTTAATAACACTTAATATTGTTGGGTACACAACCGAGAGAGAACTAAATAATTGATGTGGTGTTTATCAATATGCAACTCGTTGCATATTGAGCTCCACTTAACTTGTAGTATTGCTTGTTGCACTTTGCCATGCCATGAATCATTAAACCGACATGCATCATACTTGGTTGTGCATCATGCCATGTTTATGTGATGGTTGTTTTACTATGCTGTTTGTTTCTTTCCGGGTTGCTTCTCTCGTTAGCTTCGGTTTCCTTCCGGAGTTGTGAGGATTCGTTCGACCACGTCCGCTTGTCTTCTTCATGGACTCGTTCTTCTTCCTTATGGATTTCGGCAAGATGACCATACCCTCGAAATCACTTCTATCTTTGCTTGCTAGTTGCTCGCTCTTTTGCTATGCCTATGCTACGATGCCTATCACTTGCTATATCATGCCTCCCATGTTGCCATGTCGCCTCTAACCTTTTCACCCTTCCTAGCAAACCGTTGTTTGGCTATGTTACCGCTTTGCTCAACCCCTCTTATAGCGTTGTTAGTTGCGGTGAAGATGAAGTTCGTTCCTTGTTGAACATGGAGATGTTGTTCCTTGTTGGAACATGTTTACTTGTTAGGATATCACAATATATCTTATTGAATTAATGCATCTATATACTTGGTAAAGGGTGGAAGGCTCGGCCTTATGCCAGTGTTTTGTTCCACTCTTGCCGCCTAGTTTCCGTCATATCGGTATTATGTTCTGGATTTTGCGTCCCTAACGCGGTTGGGTGATTTATGGGACCCCTTGACAGTTCGCTTTGAATAAGACTCCTCCAAAGAAGGCCCAACCTTGGTTTTACCATTTGCCACCTAAGCCTTTTACCCTTGGGTTCTGCAGACTCAAGGGTCATCTTTATTTTAAACCCGGGCCAGTTCTCCTTCGATTGCTGGCCCAAACCGAAGCGATGTCCGCGCCCTCAGGCAATCAGGTCTATGCCAACCCGACGTCTTGCTCATCGGTGTGCCACGAGAACGAGATATGTGCAGCTCCTATCGGGATTTGTCGGCACATCCAAGGCGGCTTTGCTGGTCTTGTTTTATTCTTTGTCGAAATGTCTTGTAGTCCGGGATTCCGAGACCGATCGGGTCTTCCCGGTAGAAGGAATTGTTGGGGAACGAGCAGAAATTCAAAATTTTCCCACGTGTCACCAAGATCTATCTATGGAGAAACCGCAACGAGGGAAGGAGAGTGCATCTACATACCCTTGTAGATCGCTAAGCGGAAGCGCTCATGAGAACGGGGTTGAAGGAGTCGACTTGTCGTGATCCAAATCACCGGAGATCCTAGTGCCGAACGGACGGCACCTCCGCGTTCAACACACGTACAGCCCGGTGACGTCTCCCACGCCTTGATCCAGCAAGGAGAGAGGGAGAGGTTGAGGAAGACTCCATCCAGCAGCAGCACAACGGCGTGGTGGTGGTGGAGGAGCGTGGCAATCCCGCAGGGCTTCGCCAAGTACCAAGGGAGAGGAGGAGGAGAGGCAGGGCTGCACCAAGAGGGAGATAGAATCGCATGTTATGGGCAGCCCCTAGGCCTCATATATATAGGGAAGGGAGGAGGTGCGCCCTCTAGGGTTCCCACCCCAGAGGGGCGGCAGCCCTAGATGGGATCAAGGAGGCGGCCAAGAGGGAGGGAGAGGAGGCGCCCACTAGATGGGCCTTAGGGCCCATCTCGCCCTAGGGTTTGCCCTCCCACTCTCCCTTGCGCCTTGGGCCTCTTGTGGGGCGCACCAGCCCCTTGTGGCTGGTTCCTCCCACACTTGGCCCACGCATCCTTCTCGGGGTTGGTGGCCCCACTTGGTGGACCCGGGACACTCCGGTGGTCCCAGACGCTACCGATAAACCCCAAACTTTTCTCGTTACCAAAATAGAACTTCCCATATATAAATCTTTACCTCCGGACCATTCCGAACTCCTCGTGACGCCCCGGATCTCATCCGGACTCAACAACATTCGTAACCACATACAAACTTCCTTTATAACCCTAGCGCCATCGAACCTTAGTGTGTAGACCCTACGGGTTCGGGAACCATGCACATGACCGAGACGTTCTCGGTCAATAAACAACAACGGGATCTGGATACCCATGTTGGCTCCTACATGTTCCACGATGATCTCATCGGATGAACCACGATGTCAAGGACTCAATCGATCCCGTATACAATTCCCTTTATCTAGCGGTATTGTACTTGCCCGAGATTCGATCGTCGGTATCCCGATACCTTGTTCAATCTCGTTACCGCAAGTCTCTTTTACTCGTTCCGTAACACATCATCCGTGATCAACTCCTTGATCACATTGTGCACATTATGATGATGTCCTACCGAGTGGGCCCAGAGATACCTCTCCGTTTACGGAGTGACAAATCCGATCTCGATTCGTGCCAACCCAATGAGACACTTCGGAGATACCTGTAATGCACCTTTATAGCCACCCGATTACGTTGACGCGTTTGGTACACCCAAAGCATTCCTACGGTATCCGGAGTTGCACAATCTCATGGTCTAAGGAAATGATACTTGACATTAGAAAAGCTTTAGCATACTGAACTACGATCTTTGTGCTAGGCTTAGGATTGGGTCTTGTCCATCACATCATTCTACTAATGATGTGATCCCGTTATCAATGACATCCAATGTCCATGGTCGGAAACCGTAACCATCTATTGATTAACGAGCTAGTCAACTAGAGGCTTACTAGGGACATGGTGTTGTCTATATACCCACGCATGTATCCGAGTTTCCTTTCAATACAATTATAGCATGGATAATAAACGATTATCATGAACAAGGAAATATAATAATAACTAATTTATTATTGCCTCTAGGGCATATTTCCAACAGTCTCCCACTTGCACTAGAGTCAATAATCTAGTTCACATCGTCATGTGATTAACATCGATAGGTCACATCGCCATGTGACCAACACCCAAAGAGTTTACTAGTGTCTGTAAACTAGTTCACATCATCACGTGATTTAGACTCAATGAGTTCTGAGGTTTGATCATGTTTTGCTTGTGAGAGAGGTTTTAGTCAACGGGTTTTAGTCAACGGGTCTGAACCTTTCAGATCCGTGTGTGCTTTGCAACTTTCTAGGTCATATTGTAAATGCTGCTTTCACGCTCCACTTGGAGCTATTCCAAATGGTTGCTCCACTATACGTATCCGGTTTGCTACTCAGAGTCACTCGGATAGGTGTTAAAGCTTGCATCAACGTAACCCTTTACGCCGAACTCTTTATCACCTCCATAATCGAGAAACATGTCCTTGTTTACTCCAAGGACAATTTTGACCGCTGTCCAATGATCCATTCCTGGATCATTCTTGTACCCCTTGACTGACTCATAGCAAGGCACACTTCGGTGCGGTACACAAGATAGCATACTATAGAGCCTATGTACGAAGCATAGGGGACGACCTTCGTCCTTTCTCTCTTTTCTGCCGTGGTCGAGCTTTTAACTCTTAACTCCATACCTTACAACTCGTGCAAGAACTCCTTCTTTGATCGATCCATCTTGAACACCTTCAAGATCATGTCAAGGTATATGCTCATTTGAAAGTACTATTGAGCGTTTTTGATCTACCCTCATAGATCTTGATGCTCAATGTTCAAGTAGCTTAATCCAGGTTTTCTATTGAAAAAACATCTTTCAAATAACCCTATATGCTTTCCAGAAATTCTACATCATTTCGATCATCAATATGTCAACAACATATACTCATCGAAATTCTATAGTGCTCCCACTCACTTCTTTGGAAATACAAGTTTCTCATAAACTTTGTATAAACCCAAAATCTTTGATCATCTCATCAAAGTGCACATTCCAACTCCGAGATGCTTACTCCGGTCCTTAGAAAGGATTGTCGGAGCAAGCATACCTTTTAGCATCCTTAGGATCGACAAAACTTTCGATTGTATCTCATACAACCTTTCCTTCTAAAACGGTAAGGAAACTCGTTTTGACATCCATCTCGCTAGATTTCATAAATGCAGCTAATGCTAACATGATTCCGACGGACTTTAAGCATCGCTACGGATGAGAAAATCTCATCGTAGTCAACTCCTTGAACTTGTGAAAAACTCTTCGCCACAAGTCGAGCTTCATAGACGGTGACATTACCGTCCACGTCCGTCTTCTTCTTAAAGATCCATTTATCTCTATGGCTTGCCGATCAACGGGCAAGTCCACCAAAGTCCATGCTTTGTTCTGATACATGGATCCTATCTCGGATTTCATGGCTTCTAACCATTTATCGGAATTTGGGCCCACCATTGCTTCTCCATAGCTCGTAGGTTCATGGTTGTCTAGCAACATGACCTTCAAGACAGGATTGCGTACCACTCAAGTAGTACGCATCCTTGTCACCCCACGAGGTACGTCGGTGACTTGATCCAAACTTCATGATCACTATCATAAGCTTCTACTTCAATTTGTGTAGGTGCCACAGGAACAACTTCCTGTGCCTTGCTACACACTAGTTGAAGTGATGGTTCAATAACCTCATCAAGTCTCCACCATCCTCCCACTCAACTTTTCGAGACGAACTTTTCCTCGAGAAAGGACCCGATTCAAGAAACAATCCCTATTGCTTCCGGATCTGAATTAGGAGGTATACCCAACTGTTTTGGGTGTCCTATGAAGATGCATTTTGTCCGCTTTGGGTTCGAGCTTATCAACCTGAAACTTTTCCACATAAGCGTCGCAGCCCCAAACTTTTAAGAAACGACAACTTAGGTTTCTCCAAACGGTGTCGTCTCAACGGAATTACGTGGTGCCCCATTAAAGTGAGTGCGGTTGTCTCTAATGCCTAACCCATGAACGATAGTGGTAATTCGATAAGAGATATCATAGTACGCACCATATCCAATAGGGTGCAACTATGATGTTCGGACACACCATCACACTATGGTGTTCCAGGCGGTATTTATTGTGAAACAATTTCCACAATGTCTTAATTGCGTGCCAAAACTCATAACTCAGATACTCATCTCTATGATCATATCATAGACATTTTATCCTCTTTTCACGAAGATCTTCAACTTCACTCCGAAATTACCTGAACCTTTCAATAATTCAGACTTGTGTTTCATCAAGTAAATATACTCAACATCTACTCAAATCATCTGTGAAGTAAGAACATAACGATATTCACTGCACGCTTCAGCACTCATTGGACTGCACACATCAAAATGTGTTACTTCCAACAAGTTGCTATCTTGTTCCATCTTACTGAAACCGAGGCTTTTCAGTCATCTTGCCCATGTGGTATGATTTGCATATCTCAAGTGATTCAAAATCAAGTGAGTCCAAACGATCCATCTGCATGGAGTTTCTTCATGCGTATACACCAATAGACATGGTTCGCATGTCTCAAACTTTTCAAAAACGAGTGAGTCCAAAGATCCATCAACATGGAGCTTCTTCATGCGTTTTATACCAATATGACTTACATGGCAGTGCCACAAGTAAGTGGTACTATCATTACTATCTTATACCTTTGGCATGAAAATGTGTATCACTACGATCGAGATTCAATAAACCATTCCTTTAGGTGCAAGACCATTGAAGGTGTTATTCAAACAAATAGAGTAACCATTATTCTCCTTAAATGAATAACCATATTGTGATAGACATAATCCAATCATGTCTATGCTCTACGCAAACACCAAATGACAATTATTCAGGTTTAATACTAATCTTGATGGTAGAGGGAGCGTGCGATGTTTGATCACATCAAACTTGGAAATACTTCAACACATATCGTCACTCACCTTTAGCTAGTCTCTGTTTATTCCGTAGCTCTTTTATTTGAGTTACTAACACTTAGCAACCGAACGGTATCTTAATACCCTGGTGCTACTAGGAGTACTAGTAAAGTACACATTAACATAATGTATATCAATATACTTCTATCGACCTTGCCAGCCTTCTCATCTACCAAGTATCTAGGGTAATCTGCTCAAATGGCGTTCCCTTATTCGAAGCACTTAGTCTCGGGTTTGGGTTCAACCTTGGGTTTCTTCTTTGGAGCAAAGACATCGATTTGCCGTTTCATGAAGTGCCCTTCTTGCCCTTGCCCTTCTTGAAACTAGTGGTTTCATCAACCATCAACAATTGATGCTCCTTCTTGATTTCTACTTTCGCGATGTCAAACATCGTGAATACCTCAAGGATCATCATATCTATCCTCGATATGTTATAGTTCATCACGAAGCTCTAGCAGCTTGGTGGCAATGACTTTGGAGAAACATCACTATCTCATCGGAAGATCAACTCCCACTCGATTCAAGTGATTGTTGCACTCAGACAATCGAGCACAAGCTCAACGATTGAGCTTTTCTCCCCTGAGTTTGCAGGCTAAGAAAATCGTCGGAGGTCTTATACCTCTTGGCGTGGGCACGAGCCTGAAATCCCAATTTCAGCCCTCGAAACATCTCATATGTTCGCGATGTTTCAAAACGTCTTTGGTGCCTCTACTTAAACCATTTAAGCGAACTATCACGTAGTTATCAAAACGTGTATGTCCGACGTTCGCAACATCGACAAGCGGCGTTTGGGGTTCAACACACCGAGCGGTGCATTAAGGACATAAGCTTTCTCGATCGCATAATCGCCATCATCAACTTTCAACTATATTTTCTCTAGGAACATATCTAAGCAGTGGAACTAAAACACGAGCTTACGACATAATTTGCAAAGATATTTTGACTATGTTCAGGATAATTAAGTTCATCTTATGAACTCCCACTCGATAGACATCCCTCTAGTCATCTAAGTGATTACATGATCCGAGTCAACTAGGCCGTGTCCGATCATCACGTGAGACGGACTAGTCATCATCGGTGAACATCTTCATGTTGATCGTATCTACTATCGACTCATGCTCGACCTTCGGTCTCGTGTTCCGAGGCCATGTGCGTACATGCTAGGCTCGTCAAGTTAACCCTAAGTGTTTGGCGTGTGTAAATCTGTCTTACACCCGTTGTATGTGAACGTAAGAATCCATCACACCGATCATCACGTGGTGCTTAGAAGCGACGAACTTTAGCAGCGGTGCACGTTAGGGAGAACACTTCTTGAAATTGTTGTAAGGATCATCTTATTTACTACCGTCGTTCTAAGTAAACAAGATGCATAAACATAATAAACATCACATGCAATTATATAGTAGTGACATGATATGGCCAATATCATTTTGCTCCTTTGATCTCCATCTTCGGGCTCCATGATCATCATCGTCACCGCATGACACCATGATCTCTATCATCATGATCTGCATCATCGTGTCTCCATGGAGTTGTCTCGCCAACTTATTACTTCTACTACTATGGCTACGGTTAGCAATAAAGTAAAGTAATTACATGGCGTTGTTCAATGACACGCAGGTCATACAATAAATTAAGACAACTCCTATGGCTCCTGCGGTTGTCATACTCATCGACATGCAAGTCGTGATTCCTATTACAAGAACATGATCAATCTCATACATCACATATCATTCATCACATTCTTCTTGGCCATATCACATCACATAGCAAACCCTGCAAAAACAAGTTAGACGTCCTCTAATTGTTGTTTGCATGTTTTACGTGGCTGCTTTGGGTTTCTAGCAAGAACGTTTCTTACCTACGCAAGACCACAACGTGATATGCCAATTGCTATTTACCCTTCATAAGGACCCTTTTCATCGAATCCGTTCCGACTAAAGTGGGAGAGAATGGCACCCGCTAGCCACCTTATGCACCAAGTGCATGTCAGTCGGTGGAACTTTGTCTCACGAAGAATGCGTGTAAGGTCGGTCGGGCCGCTTCATCCCACAATACCGTCGAAACAAGATTGGACTAGTAATGGTAAGCATATTGAACATCATCAACGCCCACAACTACTTTGTGTTCTACTCGTGCAAAGAATCTACGTAATAGACCTAGCTCATGATGCCTTTGTTGGGGAGCGTGGCAGAAATTCAAAATTTTCCCACGTGTCACCAAGATCTATCTATGGAGAAACCGCAACGAGGGAAGGAGAGTGCATCTACATACCCTTGTAGATCGCTAAGCGGAAGCATTCATGAGAACGGGGTTGAAGGAGTCGACTGTCGTGATCCAAATCACCGGAGATCCTAGTGCGAGCAGACGGCACCTCCGCGTTCAACACACGTACAGCCGGTGGCGTCTCCCACGCCTTGATCCAGCAAGGAGAGAGGGAGAGGTTGAGGAAGACTCCATCCAGCAGCAGCACAACGGCGTGGTGGTGGTGGAGGGCGTGGCAATCCCAGCAGGCTTCGCCAAGCACCAAGGGAGAGGAGGAGGAGGCGGGGCTGCACCAAGAGGAGATAGAATCGCATGTTATGGGCAGCCCCTAGGCCTCATATATATAGGGAAGGGAGGAGGTGCGCCCCTCTGGGGTTCCCACCCCAGAGGGGCGGCAGCCTAGATGGGATCAAGGGAGGCGGCCAAGAGGGAGGGAGAGGAGGCGCCCACTAGATGGGCCTTAGGGCCCATCGCCCTAGGGTTTGCCCTCCCACTCTCCCTTGCGCTTGGGCCTCTTGTGGGCGCACCAGCCCCTTGGGGCTGGTTCCTCCACACTTGGCCCACGATCCTTCGGGGTTGGTGGCCCCACTTGGTGGACCGGGACACTCCGGTGGTCCCGATGCGTTCGATAAACCCGAAACTTTTCCGGTTACCAAAATAGAACTTCCCATATATAAATCTTTACCTCCGGACCATTCCGGAACTCCTCGTGACGTCCTGGATCTCATCCGGGACTCCGAACAACATTCGGTAACCACATACAAACTTCCTTTATAACCCTAGCGTCATCGAACCTTAAGTGTGTAGACCCTACGGGTTCGGGAACCATGCAGACATGACCGAGACGTTCTCCAGTCAATAAACAACAGCGGGATCTGGATACCCATGTTGGCTCCCACATGTTCCACGATGATCTCATCGGATGAACCACGATGTCAAGGACTCAATCGATCCCGTATACAATTCCCTTTGTCTAGCGGTATTGTACTTGCCCGAGATTCGATCGTCGGTATCCCGATACCTTGTTCAATCTCGTTACCGGCAAGTCTCTTTTACTCGTTCCGTAACACATCATCCGTGATCAAATCCTTGATCACATTGTGCACATTATGATGATGTCCTACCGAGTGGGCCCAGAGATACCTCTCCGTTTACGGAGTGACAAATCCGATCTCGATTCGTGCCAACCCAATGCAGACACTTTCGGAGATACCGTAATGCACCTTTATAGCCACCCGATTCGTTGTGACGTTTGGTACACCAAAGCATTCCTACGGTATCCGGAGTTGCACAATCTCATGGTCTAAGGAAATGATACTTGACATTAGAAAAGCTTTAGCATACTGAACTACGATCTTTGTGCTAGGCTTAGGATTGGGTCTTGTCCATCACATCATTCTACTAATGATGTGATCCGTTATCAATGACATCCAATGTCCATGGTCGTGAAACCGTAACCATCTATTGATTAACGAGCTAGTCAACTAGAGGCTTACTAGGGACATGGTGTTGTCTATATACCCACACATGTATCTGAGTTTCCTTTCAATACAATTATAGCATGGATAATAAGCGATTATCATGAACAAGGAAATATAATAATAACTAATTTATTATTGCCTCTAGGGCATATTTCCAACAGAATATCCTTCGTTGACCGTGAGAGCTTATAATGGGCTAAGTTGGGACACCCTGCAGGTATTATCTTTCAAAGCCGTGCCCGCGGTTATGAGGCAGATGGGAATTTGTTAATGTCGGTTGTAGAAAACCCGAAGTTGATCTTAATTAAAATACATCAACGGCGTGTGTAACGTGATGGTCTCTTCTCGGTGAGTCCGGAAGTGAACACGGTGTTGGAGTTATGGTTGGCGAGGTTGTTCTAGGATCACTTCTTGATCATAGTTGTTCGATTGTGCTTTTGCCTCCTCTTCTCGCTCTCCTTTTGCGTATGGTAGCCACCAGATATGCTAGTCGCTTGCTGCAGCTCCATCTCACTACCTTCTCCTACCCATAAGCTTAAATAGTCTTGATCTCGCGGTGTGAGATTGCTGAGTCCCGTGACTCACAGATACTTCAAACCAGTTTGCGGTGCCGATGAAACCGTGCAGGTGGCGCATCCGAGCTCAAGGAGGAGCTCGATGAAGATCTTGTTCATTGTGTTGTTTCGTTTCAGCTTGATCAAGAGTGGAGCCAGTTGGGACGATCGGGATCTGTAGCATTTGGGGTAGTCTTCTTTTATTTTGGTTCCGTAGTCGGACCTTGATTGTATCTGTATGATGTAATGCTTTACTCATGTATTGTGTGAAGTGGCGATTGTAAGCCAACTATGTATCTCTTTCCTTATGTATTACATGGGTTGTGTGAAGATTACCTCACTTGCGACATTGCTTTAAATGCGGTTATGCCTCTAAGTCGTGCTTCGACGTGGGAGATATAGCCGCATTGAGGCGCTAAGTTGGTAATCGAGCCATCCCGACTTAGGAGCCCCAGCTGATTGTTTGTTTGGCGTTGTTGAGTCTAGAACAAAAATGTTTTGAGTCTTAGGATTATATATATCGGAGAGTAGGATTCTTTTTACTCCTCAGTCCCTTCGTCGCTCTGGTGAGGCATCCTGACGTAGAAGTTTTGACTCTTCTCTCCTCAAATTTCACTAAAATATTTTTAGGATCACGCAGGTATCTTGGAATCGTGCCGATGGTTTTGTGACGAGAACATTGTTCTTGGTGCCTCCTGACATTTAGGGGTTGTGGCAGTGTCCCGGGGAGTTGAGCTCCGAGGTGTTGTCGTCACAATTTTATCGTTGCAGATTCGGAATACACGAGTTTTGCCGACATCGAAAAATCTCTTTTATGCGCTTGTTGGTGAGATAACCTCGATAACCCAAAGATCTTGGGCGAGCTCGAGAGTATTGCCATGACTCATTATAACGGATGCTTTTGAAGTTCGAGGTAAACGATTTCGAAGGTTTCTTGGTTATGTGTTGAAGGATGGATACAATTTGGATCTAGGTATTGTTAGTTTGGGTGATATATTTTGTGTCCCTGTATCCCCAACACCAGATTGCATAACCAGAAAGTTTCGGGAGTTTATAGGTGGGAATTCAAGTAGCTCCTAGATTATCTTTCCAACAGACACATGATACGATATGGGATCTATCGTATGTTTGTTTCCGACTTATTCTGCAAGCCAAATCCTTTGTTTTTGTTTCGTTTTGTGGTATTCAAGTTGCTTCAATGCCAAGTGTTGATTCCATACCTTATTCTAAACGGTGTTCTCATATTTCTATGTGGATGCTAATCCTTCTTGTTCATCAAGGTCGTCTTTTCAATCCTTTCCAACCATGTGCTTCTCTCCAAGTAAATCCGATCATTGCAACATTTGCAAGATCAATTCTAAGTTTTTTTTCTCAACGGTGTTCGTTCCATCTGCCCAAGTTGCCTTTGTTTTCCCGCCCTCCCACCCTTTTCTTCAAGGAATCAGATGTCTTAACCAAGTATCCATTTTATTCATGTGAAGTCTCTTCATTCTTTTCCTCAATGCTCTTATCCGGTGATTCTCATGAAGACGTTAAGGAAGTTTCGACCTTATCATTGTTCCATTCTAATTTTGTTCTCCGGTGGATTTAGTTCAAGATTTCGGTGTTGATCTTATCCCTTTTCCTCTTTTCACAATGCTTTCTCATGCGGGTGTATCTCGTAATCATTCACTTCTCGCTATTCATTTGGTTGGGAGTGATGAAGATATCTCTGAAGATTCGTGTTTCCATTCTTAATCCGTTCAAGCTATATGGAGATAATTATCTCATTCAAGCCATTTAATTCAACCGGTGCAATCTCTCTTTTCAAGCAATCGTTCAACAATGGTTCTTTTGATTGGGCCCTAACCCACAGGTCTTTTCCCAGGATCTTACCTGACTCTTCTAATTTTTCCCGGAGCTTCTAAAATTCTTTTCTAAGTTTGACGTAAGAATGGGTTTTCATCAGTCATGGCTTTCTCCAAGATCTTTCAAATTCTTTTCATCGTTGGTTCAACCTTTCTAATTTTCATTCCGGAGTGCCTCAACAATTCATGCTGGTGTTTCTCGTCGTCATTCTCGGATTTTGAAGACCGAAGAAGAGTTCCTCTTAAATCCTTAACCGTTCTTCCAGAGATTCATGGTTCTAGCTTCGTGCCATCCTCATAATTGTTTTGATTGTGAGAATTCTTTTCACCCATCCGGAGCAATTCAGGAGTCTTTTCAGTTTGATTCTTCGGAGCCCATCATCTCAGAATTATTCATTCCAGCTTTCAGCTCTTGTTCCCCAAATCTTACCGGTGCATCATTCAAGTATTCACTAATCAGTTCATGATCTCTCCATTCTCATGTATCTAAATTCTCTCAAGTATCTTTGTTCATTTCTAATTCCTTACGGCGATTCCTTCTTTTTCTTCGTTCGTTTTCAATTCTTACGGTGGTTCGTTCAAGAGTTCTCTTCCTTCGTTATTATATAGATTCATTCGTTCTTCCCAAATCCTACCGGCGGATCGTTGAAGACCTTCCCAAGTTTGCGCCATATCTATCTTAATCCTCTCCACGAGAATAAGTAGTATGCCAAATCCGTTGCTTGTCATCAATCTGAATTGGTGAAGGATGAGCATAATGTAATTCTTATTCTTGTTTCATCGAGTAAATTCAATTCCTTATTCCGGAGGTTCATCAAAATTGTTCATCTTTCTTTCCGGAGTTCAAAGTTTTCTCGGTTATATCATTTCAAAGCTTCATCTTATCACTGCAAGGCTTCACCTTCTGTTTTCAACTTCTCTTTCTTTCTATCACCCTTTTGTTTACCGGAGTTCTTCATGGAGGCTCTACATGATGGTTCGTCAAGGATTCTTTTCATTCTTCAATTGTTCATCAAGATTTCTCGCGGAGTTAAGATCTGTCAAGCCATACTTCAAAATAAACATGGTGCTCAACACATGTTTTGTTTTGAGGAGTTCAAGCATTCTTCATCTTCCATTCCGAAGTGCAATTCTTTCGACCTTATCTTTTGAGGTGGTGTTATGTCATTTTGATAGTTTCATTCATGTTTCATGATTCACTTGTGTCAAGAATGAGATATTTAAATCCTTCAATCTCTTCATTGGAGTTATCTTGGGCTATATTTCACCTAAAGCTTTCCCTAAGGATTGTTGCTAATTATGGTGCTTATAAATGACCCAAGTTCTTCATTTGTCCTCTCGGTGAAATAAGTTTCTCGTCTCCTTGTTGATATCAATCCAATCGTTTGTTTCCGTTGGTGGCAGAAGCTCACCTCATAATGTTGAGATGTTTCCATAAGTCCACTACAAGGTTATTCTTTTCGTTGTTGGTTTTCCAACAACTTCGTTCTATCCTTCTTTTTAAGGGTGCTTTCCAAACTCATTTGTGGTAGAAGTTGTCATTTTCTTCTCCATTCTATTATTCCAATGATCTATCTTCGATTTTTCTTCCGGAGGCATTGTGATGTTGCTCTTTTCGACCCATCATCTTCTTTTGTCAAGACCATGTCCTTTTCCTTGCTTATCGATTTAACCGGAGTGTCGTGTTTTCATTCGAGCTTTCTCATCTTATCAAGTTTTGCCTCCCTTCTCAACCGGAGTGTTGTCTGAAATCTTTCTTACCCCTTGTGCCATTTTTCAATAGCTTCGGAGGCAGTGTGTTGTTGATTTCATCAAGTATCATCCCATCTTCTAAAGTTCATGTCAATTCCTTCCATTTTCAGTCGGAGTGCTGTCCAAATTATATCATTCTTAATCCTACTCTATCTTGTTTAACAGGAGTGGCTTCAAAATCTATCTTGTCACTTAACCTCTTAGTTCTCGTAATGTTCCTTGTTCCTCTTTTCTAACGCATTGTTTGCAATCTCGTTCACCTCCATTGTATTCTTTCTTTCGATTTGCTCAACCTCTCAAGGTTCGTGGTTTCACTTGTTTGTCGTAGAAGCAACTTAGTTTTACCTCTTTCTTCTTCCGTTTTTCTATCCGGTGCCATACTAGATCTCGGGACGAGATCCTCTCGTAGTGGTGGAGTGTTGTGACGCCCCAAGACCAACGCTTCAGATGCCTTCCTTGTTTTTCGAGATTCGTCGTGCGATTTGTTTTGTTCATTGCATCTCATCTCATAGCATCATTCACGTTGCATTTGCATGTTTTCATAAAACTCATAGCCGTTCATAGTTGCCTCTTCTCTCCTTGCCTCCGTTGTTATTTTGTCGGGCTCTTGTCCCCGTTGACCTCTCTTAGACCCCCTCGCGTGCGCGTCCGAAACTCACCCGAACCCGACCCGCTCTGTCGTTGCCAATGGTTTCGGATCATCTCCAAACATGCCTCTAATATCTTCGATTTATGATTTGATCTCTTTCAACCTTTTTGTCATGACTGTCCGATGTAAATCAGAGGGTCCAAGTCCTTACCCACTTTGCTATTTATAGACCAACCCCTACCTAGACCAAACCCTATTTTCTAGGGATCCTACCCTAGCCGCCGCCGCACACTCACCTGCCTCCCTTCCTCGGGATCTCCCCTGTCCCATCCACCATTCCATCCCCATCCCGCAGCCGCCACTCTGTTCCTCCTCGGTTTGCACGCCCGGCCAACCAAAACTCCTCTCGATCCAACTCCACCTCGACCTGCAGATGAGCAAGCCGGGCTCCTCCTCTGTTCCTTCCTCAAGCCGCTTTGAAGCAGGGCCACGCCTCCCGATCGAGCTGATCGATCTGCTGCCCAGCGCCTCCTGCTTTCAAGACCGCCCAACCAGATCGCAGCCTCCTTCTCCTCTTGCCGAGCCACCACACCCACAGCCTCGCTGCCGCGAGCCTCCTGTCCCGACCGCGCAGGCCTCCTCGTTCCTCTCCCGAGCAGGAGCTCGCCGAGGCTCCCGCAGCCACCTCCATCCCGCGCAGGAGCTTGCTCCCGAGCTCTGCTGCGTTCACGCCCGTCCTTCCGACCAGCAGGTCGCGAGCGCGCCCGAGTCCTCCCGCCTCGCTCGATCTGGACCAGGAGGGTCCCGAGCATCTCCACCGTCGTCGTCTCAGTTGAGCGCCGCCCTGGTTCCCTTTCTCTCTTTCCTCCGCTCCCCTAATCTCATCTCCCTCTCTCTGATTTGTGTTACACCGCCGCCATTTTGCAGAGAAACTGCCGCAATGGAGCTCCAACTCCGGCCACCTCGTCTCCGCGGATCCGTCGGGTGCCGACCATCCCCTTCGTTACGGACTCCTCAGATAGCCGCGGCCCCGTTTCCGCCGTCCAGGACCCTGTGCCGCCCCGCTTCCTCCACTCTCGGCCTCGCCTGGTTCATCTCCGCCGGAGTTCCGCCGGCGCTGCTCCTTTGCATCGTCCTAGGGCGCTCGAACCTGTCTGCTTCCAGCCCTGCTTCCTCTGCATCAAGGACGAGGCCAACGCCAAGTCCATCTCGATCCCTCTCGTTGGCTGACTCGCGCTAAGCGTGGACCAGACTCCATCGCCCGACTCCCTCCACACATCCAGTCGGCCCAGCTTGCTCTGCCCCAGCCTAGCACCGAGCCGGCCCAAGTGCCGTGGTGAGAAACCAAGCCCACTCGAGATTCAGCCCGCATACATTTTTTTCCCTGTTCTGCGAATTTAGCAATTATCCCAGGTTTTACAGTTTTACAGAAAAACCCGCAATGTTCATGCATTTAATAACTCAACAACCATGCATTGGATTAAAATAATTTATATATGCAAAATGCTTGGAATTTTGTCTAGTTTCATAATATGCCACTATCATCCATGTTTAAAATGTTTAACCTTGCTGTTTGCATTATTTTGCATAATTGCCATGCTAAAATGCTTTATTTCATAACTAAATAACCGTAACTCGGAATTTAATAAACTTTATATATAAATGGGGTAGAAAAATGCCTAGTTTAACATGGTGCACTTTAGTTTTCTGTTTAATAACTCTAAAATTGTGTTTAGGACAGAACAGTACCAAATCTAAAATATACATATGGGGATTTTCCGGAATTATTGTTCGTTGTTCCGGCCTCATTTAAACTTGCCTAGATAGGTAGTTTTCATATGCTTCACCCCTTGCCATGTTTAATAACACTTAATATTGTTGGGTACACAACCGAGAGAGAACTAAATAATTTATGTGGTGTTTCGTCAATATGCAACTCGTTGCATATTGAGCTCCACTTAACTTGTAGTATTGCTTGTTGCACTTTGCCATGCCATGAATCATTAAACCGGACATGCATCATACTTGGTTGTGCATCATGCCATGTTTATGTGATGGTTGTTTTACTATGCTGTTTGTTTCTTTCCGGGTTGCTTCTCTCGTTAGCTTCGGTTTCCTTCCGGAGTTGTGAGGATTCGTTCGACTACGTCCGTTTGTCTTCTTCATGGACTCATTCTTCTTCCTTGCGGGATTTCAGGCAAGATGACCATACCCTCGAAATCACTTCTATCTTTGCTTGCTAGTTGCTCGCTCTTTTGCTATGCCTATGCTACGATGCCTATCACTTGCTATATCATGCCTCCCATGTTGCCATGTCAGCCTCTAACCTTTTTCACCCTTCCTAGCAAACCGTTGTTTGGCTATGTTACCGCTTTGCTCAGCCCCTCTTATAGCGTTGTTAGTTGCAGGTGAAGATGAAGTTTGTTCCTTGTTGGAACATGGAGATGTTGTTCCTTGTTGGAACATGTTTACTTGTTGGGATATCACAATATATCTTATTGAATTAATGCATCTATATACTTGGTAAAGGGTGGAAGGCTCGGCCTTATGCCAGTGTTTTGTTCCACTCTTGCAGCCCTAGTTTCCGTCATATCGGTATTATGTTCCCGGATTTTGCGTCCCTAAAGCGGTTGGGTTATTTATGGGACCCCTTGACAGTTCGCTTTGAATAAGACTCCTCCAAAGAAGGCCCAACCTTGGTTTTACCATTTGCCACCTAAGCCTTTTTCCCTTGGGTTCTTGAGACTCAAGGGTCATCTTTATTTTAAACCCGGCCAGTTCTCCTTCGATTGCTGGCCCAAACCGAAGCGATGTCCGCGCCCCTCGGGCAATCGTGGTCTATGCCAACCCGACGCCTTGCTCATCCGGTGTGCCCCGAGAACGAGATATGTGCAGCTCCTATCGGGATTTGTCGGCACATCGGGCGGCTTTGCTGGTCTTGTTTTATTCTTTGTCGAAATGTCTTGTAGTCCGGATTCGAGACTGATCGGGTCTTCCCGGTAGAAGGTATATCCTTCGTTGACCATGAGAGCTTATAATGGGCTAAGTTGGGACACCCTGCAGGTATTATCTTTCAAAGCCGTGCCCGCGGTTATGAGGCGATGGGAATTTTTAATGTCGGTTGTAGAAAACCGAAGTTGATCTTAATTAAAATACATCAACGGCGTGTGTAACCGTGATGGTCTCTTCTCGGCGGAGTCCGGGAAGTGAACACGGTGTTGGAGTTATGGTTGACGTAGGTTGTTCTAGGATCACTTCTTGATCATAGTTGTTCGACCGTGCTTTTGCCTCCTCTTCTCGCTCTCCTTTTGCGTATGGTAGCCACCAGATATGCTAGTCGCTTGCTGCAGCTCCATCTCACTACCTTCTCCTACCCATAAGCTTAAATAGTCTTGATCTCGCGGGTGTGAGATTGCTGAGTCCCCGTGACTCACAGATACTTCCAAACCAGTTTGCGGTGCCGATGAAACCGTGCGGTGGACGATCCGAGCTCAAGGAGGAGCTCGATGAAGATCTTGTTCATTGTGTTGTTTCGTTTCAGCTTGATCAATAGTGGAGCCAGTTGGGACGATCGGGGATCTGTGTAGCATTTGGGGTAGTCTTCTTTTATTTTGGTTCCGTAGTCGGACCTTGATTGTATCTGTATGATGTAATGCTTTACTCATGTATTGTGTGAAGTGGCGATTGTAAGCCAACTATGTATCTCTTTCCCTTATGTATTACATGGGTTGTGTGAAGATTACCTCACTTGCGACATTGCTTTAAATGCGGTTATGCCTCTAAGTCGTGCTTCGACACGTGGGAGATATAGCCGCATTGAGGGCGTTACACATGCGTCCAATAGGACCTCTTTTTTTGGGACCAGGACCTCTCAATTGAAAATACTAGATAATATCCCGCGCGTTACTGCAGTAATTTCTGGTAATAAATTATAGAGAATAAAATTAGATATATAAGAATATTACTCCCTTGACACATAAACACATTCCTGTCCTATGAACGGCAGTAAACCTAGCAACAAATGAGAGTAGATGCACATTAGGGTGAGGAAGTACGTAAATGAATGTTGCATTGAAACATGCACGACAACCAATTAGGATAATTAATATGTATGTTTGTTAGAAACAAATATGGATTAATAAACTCTCAGTGCCATATGTGTCTTGACCCAATACATTGCACATTTGCATAATAGCTAGAAAGTCACTTGGCAAACAATGCTTGTTTGTAAACATGTATAGAAATGATGGTGGCAAAGTCTTCCAGCTCTTTTATCCAAAATACCTTCGTGAAGCAAACATAGTGGTATAATTCATAGCTTTAGTCCGTAACTTCACTAAAGCTTTAGTCCGTGAAGCAAACAATGCTTGTTTGTAAACATGCATAGAAAGGATGGTCGCAAAGTCTTCCAGCTCTTTTATCCTAAATACCTACGTGAAGCAAACATAGTGGTATAATTCATAGCTTTAGTCCGTGACTTCACTAAAGTAGCTTATCAGTCATATGAGAAAATAGAGCCATTGTATTTCCAATCATCTAACCATTCAAATAGGAAGATGAAAGTGCGATATATCGACAAGAGGGAGGGTGAATAGGCGATTTTTATGAATTCTTCACTGAGAAATTTGCCGGTGAGGAAATTCCTTAGCGAAGAACTACTTGCAGCGGAATAAGTACTCAGAAGTATGCATAACAGAATACAGGCATGGTCATCATGATGAAATGAAGACAAGCACAGAGTACAGAAAGCGTAATCACATGATAACACAAGATGAAGACAAAGCAGATCAAGAAATTGGCGAGGAAATTGAGAAAGTCTTGATCAAAGTCTTCAAACACAGATATGAACAAACACTCAACACAAGAATGAGGAAATGAAAGAGTTGAGAAAATAGAACCGATAAGCTTGGTGAAGACAATGATTTCATAGACCAGTTCCAGCTGTTGTCTCGGTTATGCGTCTGGTTGGAGCGGCCGAGTATTTAAACTCAAGACACACAATCCGAACACCCGATTGTTGAGCACGCAGCTAAGGACACCAAGTCCTCACCATATTCTCCTTGAACTAAGGTCACATGCACCTCGTCCAATCACTCGTGGTAAGTCTTGAGCGACTTCCAAACCTTCACAGAATCGGTCACTCGGCGATCCACAATTCCTCTTGATGCTCTAGACCATGACGCCTAACCGCTTGGAAGAAGCACAGTCTTCAAAGGTAACAAGCGCCGATCCACGCAGATCAATCTCTTGATGATGCTCAATCACTTTGGGTTTGTAGGTGTTTGGGTTTGGGTTTTCCTCACTTGATGATTTTCGCTCAAAGTCCTCGGAGGATGGGTTGCTCTCAAATAACAAGTGTCAGTTTCTCTTGGAGCAGCCAACCAACTAGTGGTTGTAGGGGGCGGCTATTTATAGACTAGGGAGCAGCCCGACATGATAAGACATAAATGCCCTTCAATGATATGACCGTTAGGTGGATAAGATATTTTGG